>CM055317.2:5217500-6467500 GCA_029255685.2 Silene conica | reverse complement strand
GAGCTGAGCTGAACTGAAACGAGCTGAAAATAAGCCAGAAAGAACAGGGCCTAAGAGTGACAAATTTTAGTAAAGGCACATAGATGATGTCATAATGGTATTGGATTTTAAATCATACAACTGATGGACTAGTCTTTAATTCCTTATTAATTGTGTTATTTGTGTATAAAAAAACTAAAAAAAAATCTAACTTTTTTAACGGAAAGCTTTGTAATTTTGATTACTTTCATATTTTATCGTGTAATTATACACAATTTTTAAACCCACAAACGAAATTTGAACTTATACAAGTATAAAATATATCTTAAATCGTTGAAATTTGCTAAAAATATGAATAATAAATCAAACAAATAAAATCTCTAAGTTCCTAACCAACAAGCAATAAACGATCTTGAATCTAGACCGACTAATATAAACAAACTCAAATCTACCATTTTTATTATTAAAAGTTTTTAAAACATCAAAGAAAACACAACATTAGAAAGAATTGATAATATCTTAAAACATGTTGTCTAAAATCCATAAAACATTAAAACTCTTCAACTTCAACCACCAGACTAAAACTAGTCAAAGCAACCGAAAATCAATAAAATGCAAAACAACAAAGAATTCAAACCCATCACCTAAAATTCACGAAACTTTAATCTCAACCACTAAACTAAGAGCATCTTTGGCCCTGTTTTTATAATATAGTTTCTGGTTTTTCAAAAGTGATTTTCAAAAGTGTTTTTTCTAAAAATTAGGATATGTTTGGTTAAACTACTCATAATAAGTGTTTTAGATAATTTATGGTGTTTGGCTTAATTTACTTTTTTATTTATTTATTTATTTTTTTCATTTATTGTTGTATAAATATATTTTCCATCAAAGTAGAAATATAGGATCGATCGTAGATAAATGAAATAGGTACAATCATACTATATTATAATTTATATTTTAAGACCGTTGTATAGTACGATTACTTTAAAAGTCATCATTTTATGTTAAAAAATGACAATATTGTATTTTATATAAAGTGACCAATTTTTATTAATAGTCACTTTTTTTTTAAAAAAATATAATTATTATTTATCGTAAAATGCTCACTTTGTGTCTCTCGCAATCTCGCTCCATACAATGGTGACACACAATAATAATTACCGTAACTAGTACAGTCTAATTTATTGTGACTCTAGTTTACGCATAGAGAACGTGACTTTTTTTTTTTTTTTATGTTATTTCAATCTTTTCTTGATACTTGTGATATTTTTTAATTAGTATCCATTCTTATAATATTAGACTATAAATATGTATTTTATTGTATGTATAATGTTACAAATTAACATAAAAAATCATAAATTTTGTTTATTAACAAAAAATGACAAAAGTAGAAAAAATAATTTACGGTAACGAACGTCATGCTTTTAAATAATATTATACCTAAAAAAATGTAGCAGGGGTTATAAGAGAATCGTAGAAAAAGAAAGTTATTATTTTTGAAAAACGAGTGTTTGACATAGCTTCTGATTTTAAAAAATAAAAAAACACTTTTTTAAACTTGGCCAAACACATACTTAAAACCGATTCCGATATTATCACGACCTATAAATATATAAGTCTCCTGACAACCCATTAATAAGAAAAAACAGAAAGTCAACACGTAAAACGTCGTATTCTCTTACATTTATAACAATCACATACCTTTGCAACCACGGCAATCCCTAAACCCTTTTCCCCTTCCTTCAAAATTCTTCTCTCTTTTCAGTTTCTCTTATAAATTCCCATTAAAAATCCCATTTTTTTTCATATTTTTTTAATATTTTGTCAGCTTAATTGGGGTTTTTTAGTTTTAATAGATAATACAATTTTCATATTTTTTAGTACAGTTGATCAGTTACAATTACAAGTTTGGTGAGTAATTCAGTGTACTTTTCTTGTGCCCAATTCATGGTCAAGTAATGTTTTAGTGTAAAACCGTCTTACATAAGAATAATCGTATTTTTTGGTGGCAGGTGTTGGTGGGCATAGTTTATTTCCTATGGACAAATTATGTTGCTTCAGTTCTTCTGAGGTAGTAATTGTAATTTTGTTTTATTGATTAATTTTAATCAATTTTCAATTTATTTTGTTGTTTGTGAATCTGTGATTATTGGTATTTGATCTTTCTTAGCTTGCAAATTAAATGAACTGGAAATCAATTAATTAATTAATTAATTATTGTTATGGAATGCTCAATTTTGTTAAGTTTTTACTGTTATTTTTGTATGATTTTGCTTTAGTTTATGGTAAAGATTTGAACTTGGGATCGGGCCGATGCCCAATTACCCAATTTTCCGAGGTTTGGATGTACGCAGCCTTAGCTATAACCTATAAGTGTTTGGGGGTACTTAGCAAAGTTGAATTTTCAAGGATTTTAGATATTTAAAAAAAAAATGGTTTTGATTTTGGAATTCAATCAATTAGTTTTGGTAAGTTTCCTGCAAGACGGTCTTCTGAGACGTATTCTACTTCTCATTTACTCATTTGACCATATGAGTACAGAATATTGAGTTGGTTTCTAGAATAAAACCGTCTCATACGAGAATTTGTGTAATCAGTTAGTTTTAGTAAGTTTCCTGCAAGACTGCAAGACGGTCTTGTGAGACTTATTCTACTTCTCATTTACTCATTCGACCAAATGAGTACAGAATATTGGGTTGGTTTCTAGAATAAACCCGTCTCATACTAGAATTTGTGTAATCAATTAGTTTTAGTAAGTTTCCTGCAAGACGGTCTTGTGAGATTATTCTACTTCTCATTTACTCATTTGACCATATGAGTACAGAATATTGTGTTGGTCTCTAGATTCTAGAATAAAACCGTCTCATTCTAGAATTTGTGTAATTTTGAATTACAAAGTGATGATAAGTTAGGGAAGTGGAGTATAATGTTTGATTTTTCCCCTGTTGTAGACGAGTAGACATCAGAGTTCATGCATTTCCGGGAAAGGAAAAAATCAGGACGGTGTAATGACATTTGGGTACAGTCTTGTAAAGGGAAAAGCTGATCATCGTATGGAAGATTTTCATGTTGCTAAGTTTGAAAGGGTGCAAGAACACGAGCTTGGAATGTTTGCTATATATGATGGTCATTTGGGAGACGGTGTTCCTGCTTATCTACAGAAAAACCTGTTCAGTAATATTCTTAAGGAGGTCTGTTGATTGGCTTTTGCTTAATATATTACTACGTTTGTGTTATGTTTGAGCAGTGTCAGCACGGTGGGGAGGGCGGACATGGTGGACACAGTCTTACTGTGTCTGATAAACCAGGAGAATCTGTTTCTGAATATAACAGTTTGGAACTTACATCTGAAAATAACGTCAACCAAACTCCATTTCATGACGGTCTAGGGCTGAAGTATAGCGATTTAGCGGGTCTTTTACCCTCGTGGGAAATGGGTAAAAAAATACTATTTCTCAATTAGTTATACAAAATGTGACCTCTGCCCTGATTGCTTGCCAGGAAGAGTTTTGGGTTGACCCAGGAAGAGCAATTTCAAAGGCGTATGAGAAAACCGACAAAGCAATTCTGTCTCTGAGTTCTGAGATATCAAGAGGTGGTTCAACTGCCGTGACTGCTATTCTGTTTAATGGGCGAATATTATGGATTGCGAATTTGGGAGATTCTCGAGCAGTTCTCTCAAGAGGAGGTCAGGCTTTACAGATGAGTGTTGATCATGAGCCTGGTACAGAAAGAGGACGTATTGAAGACAAAGGAGGTTTTGTTTCGAACTTGCCAGGTTAACACACACATCTTTCTCTTCCCATTTTTCCGTAGCTAATTATTATCTCTGCCTCTCGACACTTGGTCACTTAAATCATCGAAACCCAAAGAGTACTATGATCATTGCTAACTATGAAGTGTGACCACATGAGATGTTCACAAGTCATGGGAACATTGTTATTTCTTGACGAGTCTTGTCATTTTCACCATCTGATATTCGCTCTTCTGTCACCATAGGTTCTTTGTCAAATAAAACTGTTCTTCTTAACCGAGATGTAAATAGGTCTTTCTGAAATTGAGTGAGATTAAACCATTGTTTCAGTTCCCAATGTTATTGTTGCCGTGAGATGAGGCCATTCCCTTTTGGCCTTGTCGGCCTTATGCCAGCATGTAAAACATACAGTCAAATTGTTGATGTTTTCGTGCTACCGATGAAGTGCATACTGGACTTCGGACTTGGTAATGAAAGATGGTAACCAATGAGTCAAAACGGTCTTGAACGTAAAGCTTGACATCATTTGTAGCATTGGAAAATGACAGATATTTTGTTATCCATTCAGGAGATGTCCCAAGAGTGAACGGGCAGCTTGCCGTTTCTCGTGCTTTCGGAGACAAGAGCCTCAAGTCCCATATCACATCAGACCCACATGTACAGGATATTTTTATTGACGCCACTGCCGACATCCTAATACTCGCCAGTGACGGTCTTTGGAAGGTGATTGATTATTCCTATGCTAGAACATATATTTCTCGCTTATTACTTTTGAGTTCTTATTTAAAAAATGCTGTAACTCGGAAAAAATCATTTAGGTAATGAACAATCAAGAGGCGGTGGACATAGCGAGGAGGACACGAGATCCACAGAAGGCAGCAAAGCAATTAGTAGCTGAGGCATTGAAAAGAGAAAGCAAAGATGATATATCAGTTATTGTAGTAAGGTTACGGTGACAGAAACTCGTCCTGTTTTCAACACAGTTTCTCATCGGATTAGGACATTTTCAGATTCGTTACTATATATTCTTTCACCACAGCGGATTTATCGAGCTTTAAATTTGATTTTTATTATGAAGAAAAGCATGGTGTAGGTATAAGGTATGACCTAGAAGTTATAGTCTGTGAATGATGATTCTAATATTACAGAAAGATATTGGTTTTGTACAGTTGTTGGACCAAATGCTATTTAAGTATTTATGATTAGTGGAGTATTATTCAATTCTCGTATTGTATACTCCCTCCGTTCCAATCACGTGTGTATCTTTGATTAAAGTATCGTGTTGAAAGACAGATAATTAACAGAAGGGCTGATAGCCTCATGCACATCAACTATTCAAACAAACCGATAATTTCATCTAATAAACTTTAAACCGAATGCGCTCATATAGCAATGACCGGCTTTTCCCTAACTCGTTACCTTGTAACGTTCAACCGACCATCGTTTATTGGAGCTCCATTGTTTGCAGGTCAATGTACAGCGGCAGACAGCTAAACGTTTCATCCGTTAGACTAAATGCAACAATAAACTCATAAACACCATCTATTTACAACATTGTCATAATCAAAGACCGTACTTTATATGAAACAAGTTGAAAATAAGCCAGAAAGAACTTTCATTGAATGCAAAACAAAGTATATGAAAAGAATGCTCTATGATAAAGTGTCAAGCTAATACTAACAGCTAGAACTAATACAAAAGCTCTGTGACATAGCTGACAGAAACGGAAGCGATGAACAGGCAAAACTGTGAAAACGACTAACATAAACTGATAAACTTCAATAATTGCTTCTCCTATTCTTTTTTTTGTTCTTCCCTTTTCCATTTTTCTTTACAACATGAACTCGTTCAGGAAAGTTCAGCTGCAGGAAATTTTCAGGGTAAACAACGACACCCAGACTGCTATCACAGTTAGCTGGCATCACATCTGTGAGCTCCAATGTTCGTAGGTCAATGTAAGCAAGCTTCTGTGAAGACGTCAATATAAACAATTTTTCGTTTTCCATTGATAAACTAACAGGCCGAACCAAGCTTTCCCATCTATGCTTCTCATATCGAAACATCTTTGTCCAGGATTCCGCCACACCGTATTCTTTCATGATCCATACATTACATTCAAGATAACAGTTCGCTAACAGACACAAACAACCATCCAATTCTCCCACGTATAGGTAATCATCCGACTTAATCTCGAAACTTGGCAGCGACAAACGGCTAAACGTCTCGTCCCTTAGATTAAATGTAAAAATAGAATCAAACACATTATTGCTATTAGTCCCAACCCAGTGAATTGCTTCATTTACCAAAGCACCAATACCCCAATTAGACGGGTTCGAAAAGCGAGGAACATCAACCACTGTTTTCCAACAATTACCATTCAAGCTATAAACCCTAACATCACATTCTAAAACCCTAGTTTCCGTATTCACAACCTGCACAATTTTCACACATTTCCAGTCTCTAGAAACGGTATCATAACCAAACCCAAACGCGGGACGAGCGCAATGCTCGTCCTGCAAGAAAGGAACCTCATTGTAGGTTTCAGTAGTAGGGTTATACACCTGCAAATGATCATTATCAACCCGAATTAAAAGTAACCCACGGCATGACCCGATAACCCCAACCGGGTTTTTGCAATTTGTGAACGGATTGGTGAGATAATTTGGATTATCAAACGTGTCGAAATCGGCTGAGTAAAGTAAAGGGTGATTTTTCTTACGAATAAAGTAGTTATTTTGCAAACAAAACTTAGAATATGAGATAATGAAGTGAAGATTAGTTTTGGATGCAAGAGATTGTTGGACATGATAATGAACAAATTCATCATCACTGATTAACTTACACCATAATTTGCAAACAATCTTCAAGGAAATCACAGTTTTTGCGGGAAATCTGGACAGTATATCAGTAATTATATCAATCGGGAGTTGGTTTAGGGTTAGCATCGTAATCAGTATAACGAATTAAGAATCAAATTAATATGATAAATTATGAAATTAAAGTGAAAATCTAAAAAGGGTACTTTGTCAAACAGAGATCAGTGCGATGAGTTTCTGGGAATTGAAAAGAATTTGATCTGGGGTTTATAAGAAAGAAGGGGGGTAATCTGTCGTATTTATAGCACAATGGATGGTATTTAAGTTTCCATAAAATAGAGTATATGGAATAGAATAGGAAACTAATAACTAAACAGAATAGTAAACTCTTACTAAAGACGGAATAAAACTAGAACATAGAATAGAATTATGATTCTTAACGCGCTCTTAAGCCGGACGATTGAAAATATGGAGCAATCTTGGAAATAATTAATAGGAATCACGCACTAGCAAGACCCTTAATAAGCACATCAACAAGCTAGGTAGCACCAAAACGGTACGGACACGGACACGTACACAACACGGACACTAGACACGGCACCCACGAAAATTAGGACACGGGACACGTCATTTAAATATAATAAAATATATATTTTATGGTTATAAATAACGTATAATTTTATTTTTAACGTGTATTTGAATCTAAATCTAAACAATTAACGTGTATTTGAATCTAAATCTAAACAAGTAAAGGTACAATTCGACCTTTACTATAACTAATTCTCATTTTTCCACTCAAACTCATCTTCTAATCGAACTTTATTACTCGTCTAACCTATAATATGTTTAGCCATGTATCCAACGAGTGTCGAGTGTCCGAGTATCGGACATGGGACGGCTAATTAGGAGAAGTGTCCGTGCTACCTAATCAACAAGCCCTGGTCAGTTCCGGATATATGTCCCTTATTATAGTTCGTATTATCCAAGTTCATTTTTCCTAAAACGAAAAAATATTACAAAAAAATCATAATAATTGTTGGTAAAAAAATTAGATGGATAAATTGATCAAAAAAGGGACGAGTTCGAGGCTGATGTGTGTATTAATAATAAGATTAAATAATAGAGCTAAGATCTATTAAAGTAACATGCTTTGTTATTATTGAAGGATTATTAAGACAATGTAACTCGCGTAATTAGTCGAATATGAAGTTTGAAACATAACAAAATCAAAGCGAAAATACACTATTTATCGATCTTAAAACGAGTCAGGCAAATCAAAATAATCTAAAAATTTTCACGTCAAACGTACTTTATCCCCATGTCGTATCTAAGAGGTACATACGTCTTGTGATCGAACCCCAATTTATTTCGAGACAAGGACAACGTTATCGAGTTATCGAAAAGTATTTTCACACTTTTTTTCTAATAATTTGATAGCACGTAGTCATATTTTCCACATTGTTCTATACTTCTATCCTTAGTCATCATTCCAAATCACTTTTGCACCATACGTCCGACCTTTTTGTTCTTTTACGTCCACAACTTTAAAACTCCATAATTTTAGGGATATGAAGCATACAAGCTCCAATGTCATGTTGTGTTAGCTTCACATCCCTACAAGAATGGTGCTTCAGAATAACCTTCAAGAACTCGGGTCTCCGATCCACGACAACAGACTTGGGTGATGGCACAGTGATGCACTGCTGGGTGTCGAAACAATGCCTTATGGCAGTGGGCTGATGTTGTAGGCCGAATGACTCCTTATTACAACGTCTATGTTCCAGACCTGGTTTTCTTTGGAGAGTCATACACGACTAAACCAGACCGCACTGATGCGTTCCAGGCGCAGTGTCTTATACGGCTGATGGATGACTTCTTTGTGAATGCTAGGCTCAGCGTTGTTGGGCTGAGTTACGGGGGTTTTGTGGCGTACTCCATAGCAGCCCAACTACAAAATGTGGTGGAAAAAGTGGTGATATGTTGTTCTGCAGTATGTATGGAGGAGAAGGATATAACTGAAGGGAGGTTTAAGGTGCCGGATTTGGAATCCGCTGCTGATATTTTGTTGCCTCAGACGCCTGAGAAGCTTAGGGAGCTTCTCAATTTTACGCTAGTTAAGCCGCCAAAGATTGTGCCTTCATGTCTTCTCAATGACTTCATCCATGTCAGTACACTATTTCTTTGATTCTTCCCTTTCAACCCTGCAGGTCTGCATGACAGGGTAAATAGATAGGTTATTTGACACGGGTTTGGAGAAAGTCGTTTTGTTTTTGAGTCAGGTCGACTTTAAGTTGCTCTTTCCCGCTTCAAGTCCGTCTTCATTCTATTCTATAATTTGTGGTTGCTGCACAATGTGCAGGTAATGTGTAGAGAGCACCTGCAAGAGAAAAGAGAGTTGATCAGGGCAATTCCGAGAGACAGGAAACTCGAGGAAATTCCAAAGATCACACAGGTACAACTACAACCCTTCTGTTTATACTAAATGCTTCGAAATTACGCTCTCTATTTCGTAGGTTAATTGTTTAAAAAACTTTCGGTGTAGCCAACATTGATAATTTGGGGAGATCAGGATCAGATATTTCCTCTAGAATTCGGCTACAGATTGAAAAAGTAAGTACTCCGTGCTACGACTTTGTCCCGTGAAGTAGAATTTCCTAGGAATTTTTCTGAAATACGACCAGACAGATTTTTCCGATTCACCTGAAATGTAAAATCACAGAAAATATAACATTCCTGACAGATTTTTTTTTTCTTTCTGAAATTGATCACTGGTTTGCAGTCACATAGGAGACAATGCTGTTCTCGCGATCATAGAGAATGCTGGACATGGTTTCAGTATGGAGAGACCAAAGGAATTCTACAACAATTTGAAAGCATTCTTGATTGATGATCGGGTTTCGCATGCAAATGATACACATCAAAATGGCAAGTAGTTACTAACTTCTTCCACTGTATTCATCACATTTTGAGGAATTTCGGAAAATGTGAATAACATGAAGAAAAGAAGGGGGTAACTTAGACTGTCGGGACAATACTCTCAATCGATTCAAAATAATGTTAAACATGTAAAAAGCGATTGTAAGATGTCTTAAGACCGTCTAAAGCAAGACCCACCGACCAATAAAAGCTAACTTGTAGCCTTACATGCAGTAGATTCAAAACAGCATTCAACAACTTTAATCATTCCACAAACCTAGAAACTTAAGAAAAAAAACAGAGGTTCAAACACTTCCGAGTTCCGACATTACCATCACCAAACACTCATACTAAATACGCCATTTGAACCGTCTTCTCACCACCCTTTTCTGAGGTTTAGCAGCTCTTAACTGAGTAGCCTGATCAAGGATTGGCTCAAAAAAATCTTGCAGCTCTTTTAGTTTCTCTTCGAATTTTGAAGCTTCTTTAAGCTGAAAATTCCAATCAAGCCATTTTACAGTGTTCTTAATTGCATCCTGAATGTTACATATATCTTTCCTTTGAAGCTTCTGCCCATGTTCTGTCAAAGCGTCGAACATGTTTTTTAAATAGTTTTCTAAAGCAATTTGGGCCATTACTTTCTTCAAATATCGCTCATCCTCAGCCCTAAATTGTTCAGCTTCTTTAGTCAGCCTTTCAACCTCCTCCTTTGATAACTTGCTATGATTGGTAATTGTGATCTGATTCTTATTTCCAGTATCAACATCTTCTGCAGTCACTGTAAGAATACCATCTGCATCAATGTCAAACCAGACATCGAACTGTGGGACACCTTTTGGTGCAAGGGGAATGCCGGACAAAACAAATTCGCCCAAAAAGTTGTTATCTATGGCAATCAGTCTCTCGCCTTCATATACTGGAAATGACACACCAGTCATGTTGTCAAGTGGAGTAGTTACCCTGTCCGCCTTCCTTGTTGGAATAGTTGTGTTACGAGGAACAATGACATTCATCTCTCCACTAAACACTTTGATACCGAGAGATAATGGAGCAACATCAACAAGCACAATATCCTTTTGATCAACGTTACCAGTCAAGAGGGCAGCATGTACAGCAGCTCCATAAGCAACAGCTTCATCTGGGTTGATATTTCTACACAATTCCTTCCCATCAAAGAAATCCTGCAGAAGCTGTTGAATCTTTGGAATCCGAGTTGATCCACCCACTAGAACGACATCATGGACATCACTCTTTTCCATCTTGGCATCCTTCAAGCATTGATCAATAGGATCAATGCACTTCTTAAACAGATCCATGTTGATTATTTCAAACCGGGCACGAGTTATAGTAGTCATAAAATCGATGCCTTCAAAAAGGCAATCAATTTCAACAGTAGTCTCATGAGCGGATGAAAGAGTTCTTTTAACTCTTTCAGAAGCTGCTCTTAACCTCCCAAGAACTCTAGGATTCTCGCTAATATCCACATTGTGCTTTTTTTTGAAGTTCTCGGCAAAGTAGCTCACCATATTATTGTCAAAATCCCCGCCACCCAAGTGAGTGTCACCATTTACAGCTTTAACTTCAAACAGATTCTTTTCTACACAAACTAGGGACACATCAAATGTCCCACCCCCAAGGTCAAACACCAATACATTCTTAATAGAATCAGTGGCAGTCATCTTCTTATCCATTCCATATGCAATGGCGGCTGCTGTTGGCTCATTGATGATTCTCATAACATTCAGTCCAGCAATCAATCCAGCATCTTTAGTAGACTGACGCTGAGAATCGTTAAAATAAGCAGGAACAGTAATGACAGCATTTTTTACAGTTGAACCAAGGTAAGCTTCTGCTATCTCTTTCATCTTCACAAGGATCATTGATGATATCTCCTCAGGAGTAAAATTCTTCTTTTCATCTTGGTAGGAGACTACTATCACTGGTTTTTTGTGATACGTGTCATTACCGGGTCCTCCGATAACCTTAAATGGCCACATCTTTATGTCCTTCTGCACCGTCTCATCATTAAACCTTCTGCCTACAAGCCTCTTTGCATCTAACACACATCCAAACGGGAAAATGAAAAATCAGAGAAAGAAAACTGTTTATTAAACGTCCATCCAATTTTGATGTCTCGTCTAACATGTCAATTTGACAATTAAATTTACTAAATACATGTAAATATACAAAGAGAAATTAGTTGTTTAATGCATTTGAACTGTATACGATCCTTTATCTAAATGATACCGCAAAAATTTGTCAGAGAAAAAAAACTTACCTTATTTGAAAATAAAACTGATTTAAAAAGACACAGAACTCCCCTAATTAGCATTTACAAACATTTCACACAAAAGTTCGCATTCAACCAATAGCATGGACAATATAAAGTTACCCCGTTCATTCCGTTCACTTGTTTACCTTATTTTTATTCTTTGTAAGAGGTATTTAATCCGAGTTAAACAAATAATGACAGAAATCCAGGACAAAGGCAGTATGTTCATTAGTTAATACGTAGCGGGGATTAATAAGTGAAAGTTACCTTACAACATTCAACAAAAATAACTGTGAGAAGTAAGAGACAAACCAAAGATGGTATTGGTAGGGTTGACAGCAGCCTGGTTCTTAGCAGCATCGCCCACGAGACGCTGAGTTTGAGTAAAGGCAACCCAAGAAGGAGTAGTTCTGTTACCCTGATCGTTAGTGATGATCTCGACACGGTCATGCTGCCAAACCCCGACACACGAGTACGTAGTTCCGAGATCAATTCCTATTGCTGGACACACTGCCTCTCCTTTCTGCGACATTCTCTCTGTTGGTATCGGTAGGGTTGAGTATTGGGTTGATTTGTGTGGCGCAATTTATACACCGAGTCCCTGTTTACAATACAATGAATTAAATGGAAGGAATTAGCAGAAAATAAAATCCCGGGATACTAGGAGACAATAGCTCTTTGGGTTATCCAAACCATATTGTTAGTCCAATTAAATTGCATGCATACAATTCATTTCAACTTTGGAATTTGTATTTATATTTATCTCAAAGTTCACGGTCTTCGAGGACACGGTTAGGGGGGTTAACAAGTCGAGCCGAGTCCGAGCATGGCCTTGCTCGGCTTGTGCTCGATTACCAAAACTCGAGCACGAGCTCGAGCCGATTTTACCCGAGCTTGAAAAATGTGCTCATTACAAAGCTTGCGAGCTTTAACCCGAACTCAAGCCAAACTCGAGCCTATAAAAAATTGTTTATTTTTAAAAAAAAATTCTTTCAATATTTTCAATAATAACAAGGTTAGGAGATTTTAAGTAAAAATATTTAACAAATCAACAAGATATTTATATATATGATCCAAAAATATAATAATAAACAAATATTTTTATAAATATGACTGATATCTTATGCAATCTCAAATGTTCGAGCCGCTTGCGAGTTTTTCGAGTCGAGTCAGCCTTTACTCGTTAAGCTCTCGAGTCGAGCTCGCACGAGCCGAGTTTTGACCTAACCGATTTCGAATTACTCGTGAACTGTATCGTCTCATTAACAGTCTTTGACACGGGTATCCAAGAATCGATCTCGAGTAAGTTATTGAAAGAACGTTATACATAAAATGATACAGTATATGTTAGAATATGGATATTCGATATCTAGAATATCCATATATTTCATGTGATTCGACTCGTTCATTGTTTTAATATGTATAACTAGTTTTACGCCCGTGCAAAAAATGCACGGCTTTAATTTTATTAAACCGAAAAAAAAAAATGAAAAGGTGAATATATTTAATAAAAAATATAATTTTAGTATTGCAGATATCGATGTAAAAAATAAAAAGAATTTATACGCTTAACTTAGACGTAAGTAAAAACAACGCACCTGCTGACATTATAAAATTATACAAATTCTTATATAGGACGACATTATCGGTTTAAGTTCATGACGGATCAAATATACATATGTAGCATGAATCAAACAAAAAAAAGCACTATGCATGGCGAAAATAAAATAGTTGTCCTATAAATCTATAACCCATGGGGAGTGATACTCACTTGTTTTAAATTTAAGACGGATAATAGCCGGTAAAAATATATATAGATTTTAAAATTATACTTAAGGTTTAAATTCTAAGTTCATAACCATCGTAATGAACCCAAATTATTATTAGTCTGATTCTCTAACTACCAAAAAACTCCGACCATATAATATACGAAGTAAATGTTATCTATTTTATGTACATTTAAGACGGAGTTACATAATTTCGTTGATTTCCAATTCTCAACAATTTTTTGTTAATTTCCAGTATTTGAATGTATTATTTTTTGCCAATTTATATATTATTATATTTGATATTCACTTTTTGTTTATGTTTTATACTCATTGTCACTCACTTTAATCCTTTTATTAGTGCATGTTAAATGGAGTATTAACAATTTCTTTAATCTTTGAATATACTATATCTGTAGAGTGTAGGCGTCTCAATCATATTATTATATTTAACCTATACCTTTAATTTATGTAAAATTAGTTAACTTGTTATCAATGATCATTAAAGATTTGATTTTTACTGTTGAAATTGAATAGTTAGGATTTCGGAAGATTTCATATTCGATGTGTAATTATAGATTATAACTTATTTAATTAACAAAAGTAGTCCCCGCAAAAAAAAAAATTAACGAAAGTAGTGAGAAAATTAAATTGAAGTAATCATTATTACTATAAAAGCAAAATGTATTTTAACTGACGTGGCGCAATATCGTTTCAGCGTTTAGTATTTCTCGCCCTCACATTCATCCTCACAAATTTCTGTTTCCTAGACCAATCAGGATGTCAAATTTATGCCACATCATATTTTCTGTGATTTATTTAATAATTAAATCTAATAAAAAACTAAATATTCTATTTTTCCATAAAAAACGTGTAGCATCTAAATTGATTTCATATTCTCTTAAGGCATATTCCATAAATCATATATTCTATGATTTATTTAATAACAAAATCAAATTAAAAAAATATTCTATAAATGATAAAATCGTGTACTAATTTAATTCTGATAACCCTTAATAAAAATCGATCGTGTAGGCCTAATTTGATTAATATTCTATAAAATCGTGCACTATATTAATTTCTGATTCGTAAAAAATATTCTATAAATGATAAAATCGTGTACTTCATATCTATGATTTATTCCATATTAAATATGTTAATTTGATTGTGATATGGCAAGTCAATATTCCAACCGCAGAAAAAACGTGTAGCATATACTAAATATTCTATCAGAATTAATTTGATTAATATTCTATAAAATCGTGTACTATATTAATTTCTGATTCGTAAAAAATATTCTATAAATGATAAAATCGTGTATTTCATATCTATGATTTATTCCATATTAAATATACTAATTTGATTGTGATATGGCAAATCAATATTCCAACCGCAGAAAAAACGTGTAGCATATACTAAATATTCTATCAGAATTAATTTGACTAATACAACAACGAATGTTGTTTACAAAGAGATTTTCGAGAAACTGTAAGTTTTG
Organism: Silene conica; assembly: GCA_029255685.2. Classification (NCBI taxonomy): domain Eukaryota; kingdom Viridiplantae; phylum Streptophyta; class Magnoliopsida; order Caryophyllales; family Caryophyllaceae; genus Silene; species Silene conica. Next base: position 6,452,499 of record CM055317.2, on the reverse strand, counting down.
TCCTACATTATCGAATTTTAATACACCCATTAAATTTAGATTTCTACCTGATTAGTTATTTTCTTCATCCTATTTGTCCGTCAACTTAAGTTCTGTCACCAATTCATCACAAGACAGTAACTTTCCAAATTACTCATTATTAATTATTTATTTTTTTTTTAATCGTTTATTGTTTTTTCTTATATACCTTATTCATTAATGTTATCATAATTAATCAAATATTTTTATCATTATTACTAACAGATATTCGAAAATTAGTGCACCAGCAAATTCACCTTTTGACCGAACATATCTTATATTCAAACATCCCCGTTAAAAATCAATTTGTTCGAATAAATATAATTGCTATATAATGAAATGAATTTACCTTTGTCGTATTTAAAAATAAGTGTACACAACACCGTGATTTTTCACGGGTGTTACACTAGTTAATTATGTAAATGAACATGGCGGACCCCACATTGATTAATTTTTTTTTTTCTTAATTTCTATCGACCAAGGAGATCTTTTTAAATTCTACCCCTTTTATAGTAAAGGGATATCTTTTTCGTATTATTTAGGGATAGGTGGTTATTTTGTTACCTTGTTAATAGGAGTCAATATTTCGTTTCCGAGCTGGTAGGGAGTTGATAAGAGTATATAATGTATCCTGTACGTTTCCTATACTTTAAGCTCAAACCGAAACTCATCCAAGGCCGATACTCATAGTTAAATAGGTAATGGTGTGTCTCAGTGTCACGGGCCTCACGGCCTTGATTGATAAACCATCACCATGATTCAAACAATTCCTATACTTTAAGCTCAAACCAAAACTAATCCAAGGTTGATACTAACAGTTAAATAGATAATGATGACATAACTGACAGAAACAAAAGCAACGGACAATTGAAAGAAGATTACATAATCTTCAATTCTTGTTCTTCCTCCTCCTCCCCCTCCTCCCGTTCTTCCTTTTTCCACGTTTCATACGAACATGACTGTGATTATAAATTCAGCATAGTCCAACATGAGACGATTTGCTACGTAAACATCGGGCTCCATGGGATGGGGTTACGAGTTACGACCAAGATAGATAATACATCCGGAAGGACATCGATACAACCCATTTGACCCACTTGATGATCACAAGTTATTAGGTACGACGATTATACATTAGACACTACATGTCTACAAGAAGAGATAAGGGAACTGTTAAAGATGCTCTAAGATCACTATTGTTTCAAATTATTTCGAAAAGTTCGTTTTCCAACATTAAATTACCGCGTAAAGGAGTAATAGGATTAATAGATCAAGCTCCAACCAAAAACAATAGGCTAATACAGTACTAGTAGTTGACGATAACAGTCACAGGGTACATAATAACAAAAGCAATGGACAGCTGAAAGAAGGTTAAATAATCTTCAGTTCTTGGTCTTTATCATTCTCCTCTTCCCGTTCTTCTCTTTTCCGAAGTTGGAACAAGAATATCATCAATAAATTCAGCATAGTCCAGCATGAGAAGATTTTCTACGTAAACATGGGGATCCAGACCTCTGTTCCAATCTACGAACGTCAATTCTGTGGGTGTCATTGTTTCCAAATCAAAGCAATGCAGTCTGAAAAGGGACGTTTTCAAAAGCAATCTCTTCCTGTCGGCTGAATAACCAAGAGGCCTGCTCAAATTTACAAAGTCAAGTATTCCGAAAGTAAACATCCTTGTCCAAGATCCCGCTACACCATACTCCTTCATGACCCAAAGGTCACAGTGAGCATAACAGTTAGCTGAAAGACTCAAGCAACCATCTAACATTCCCACGTACAGGCCATCAAATAGATCAAACTGGGGATTTTGTAGTGAATTTGGCAATGGGAGGCGACTGAACGTTTCATCGCTTAAATTAAACGTAACAATATGCTCATACACATAATCAACACTGGTTCCAACCCAATGGCACATTTCATGTAGCAAAACGCCGCCGTTTTCAAAACCATGGGACCTGAAATAGCACGGAACATCGACTACCCTTTTCCAACAATTACTTGTCAAGCTATAAACCATAACTTCACACATGACATCCCCCGTCTCCTCAAACAAACACTGCATGATTCTCACACATTTGTAGTCTCGCGATACACTATCATAACCAAACCCATAATCGAAGTGAACATACTCCGTGGCTGGTTTCTTTTCATGCAAAACAGGAAGTACATTGTAGGTTTGAGTAGTCGGGTTATACAGCAGCAAATGACCATATTTAACGCAAAGCAAAAGCAATCCACGACATGAACCGATAACAATCACCGGGGTTTTGCAATTCTTGCAGGGATGACTGAGTTCAACAGGGTTATCTAAAGAGTCGAAATCGGCCGAATAAAGGACAGGGCAATTCTGCTTAAGGGGTTCCCCAACATCTTCTTGCAAATAAATCTTCGGAGTTACGACAACAAAGTGAAGATTAGTTTTAGTTGCAACGGATCGTTCTAAATGATAATTAACAAAATCATCACCACTAATTAAATTATACCATGATTTGCAAACAATCTTCAAGCAAACCACAGTTTTTGCAGGTAATCTAGATAATATATCAGAAATTAAATCAATTGGGATGTGGGTTCTCATCATCACAAATTGGGAATGTAATTCATATGATTACTAATGAAATTAATTGGGAAAAACTGAAAACCTAAAAAGGGTAATACGAAAACAATCAATCAATCAATCTAGGGTTTATAAGAGAGACGGGGTAATCAGTCATATTTACAGTACAATTGATGGTATTTTAGTTTCCATAAAATAGAGTATGTGGAATAGAATAGGAAAGTAATAACTAAACGGAATAGGAAACTTTTACTATAGACGGAATAGGACTAAAACATACTTTATTCATGAATCTCAAAACGACTCGAACTTTTCACGTTACTATAACTTTATCCACATACAGCATCTAAGACGTCCATGTGTCTTGTGATCGGACCCCAATTTGTACTAGTAGATACGCTGTAATAAAATAAAACTCTCACTTTAGTGTCGTGAGAAGGAGAACATTCGATAGTTTCTGGACATGGTAGCATACTAGCATTAGCCAAAGATAGGAACAAACCTGGGCAAATATGCATGAAAAAGATGTACAGTAAATCATGATATTGGTCGAATGATCAGTACAGAGTACAGACAATGTACATATCAAAGAAAACCAGTCACATAGACATATAGTTTAGACCATTTTACTTCTAGTCTTCTACAAGGTTAATATTAACAGGTAATGGTAACGGTTACAGAGTACAAAACAGTATGGATCAAAATCGACAATGTGACATACCTGACAGAAACGAAAGCAATGGCCAAATGAAAAAGGTTACAGAAGCTTCAATTCTTGTTCTCGAGCTATAATTTCCTTACAACCGCTGCATAATTCGCACACATTTGAAGTCCCGAGTTGCATTCATAACCAGACCCATAACTTAAGTGACCATCCTCCCGTGCAGCTTGGTATACCGGTAACCTCAGAAGCACACTGTAGGTTTGAGTAGTCGGGTTATACAACAGCAAGTGACCACCACTAACATGAAGCAAAAGCAATCCACGACATGATTCGTAAACCAGCGTCCCGGTTTTACAATCCTTTAAAGGGTGATTAAGCTCACGCACATTATCTAATGAGTCGAAATTGACCGAATAATGGACAGGACAAGTTTGTTTACCGGGTTCCGGAAAATGATCATATTCTTGCAAATAAAACCTAAGAACTGTGACTACATAATGAAGATTCATTTTGGTTGCAAGAGATTGTTCTAAATGACAATTAACAAAGTAATCACCACTAATTAAATTAAACCATGATTTGCAAACAATCTTCAAACATTCCACAGAATTTGCAGGTAATCTTAATAATATTTCAGCAATCAAATCAATTGGAAGGTGGGCTATCAATATATCATCATCACATAATCAGGAATTGGGAATCTAATTAATATGATTAATAATGAAATTAAAGTGAAATCCTAAAATGGGTAGCATGAGAATTAATGATTTCGAAGGAACATGAAGCAATCTAGGGTTTATAAGAGTAAATAAATGAAATATTTCAGATTATTAAGAGATTACCACCATCATTTTGTATCGCTTCCTCTGTATTTCTGTGGTTGAATTCTTATTGGATAGAGTTGTTTAATTTTAATTTTGACAGGAAGGATTAATTAACAAAATTGCTATATCACGCCCCCCGTATTACTTGTTACGCCCCCTAATATATAATTCATTCCCATTTTGCCCTTTTTCTTTCTTTTTTATTGTTTTATGTTTTTGTAAATTTATTAGGAAATCCGTTTTTTTTGTGACGGTTTTTTTGTTGGAGTTTGAAACGGTTTTTGAGTCGGATATCGAGTCGGTTTTTTTGTGTTGGAGTTTTTTAGTGTTTATATTTGTCACATTTTTCTATGTTGTTATTTTATATTTCTTTAAGTTTGTTTAGAGACGGAAGTGTGACACGGTTTTTGAGACGGTTTGTTAGACGGGTTTGTGGACGCGTAAATTTATTTGTATTTATGATGAAATTTTTTTTTTGACGGTTTTTGTAATAATAAATTGTCATCGGTTAGATTCCCTTAGTTATTAGTACTACCTATAATTAATATTTTTGGAGACGGTTTTTGAGACGGTTTATAAAGTTTTGGTTAGATTCCCTTAGTTATTAGTACTACCTACCACCTATTCCTATAAAACCTCCTGCCTAAACTACTACTACTCTTCTTGTTTACTCTTTCAATTCTAAGGACTCAAAAAAAAAGCTCTTCAAATTACACAAACAAAGTAATATCCATCACTCCTCCTCCAATTTCAATCAATCCTCTTCCATTTAAGGTATGTAGTCTTATTAGTTTTGTTGTTTTATAAGATTCGATTTATGTTAATTTAATTCGAATTAGTAATTTTAGGTGGAAAATATTGATGTTTGAAGCCAAATATTAGGATTGAATATTTTGAATTATTGTTTGTTTAGGTAGTTGTGACGGTTTTAATTGCGATTTCGTATGAAATTATCGGAACGATATTGCGTATACGTTGTAGAAAAGAAGACACGAACTAGACTATGTCGTGTATACCACACGACACAACCAAGGCCATGTCGTGTGGTCTACACGACATGGCCCTGGCACTGTCGTGTTTTGTACACGACAATCCTCTTTTTTTTTTTTTTTTTTTTTTTTTTTTAATTGTCTTCCTTTCGTAGCCCTAAACCCTAATTTATAAACCCTAACCCTAACCAACCCTAATCTTAAACCCTGAACCCTAAACCCGAAACCCTAACCCTAACCTTAAACCCTGAACCCTGAACCCGAAACTCTATCCCTGACTGGAAACCCTAAACACTTAACCATATACCCTAACCCTAACCCTAAACCCTAAACACTTTACCATATACCCTAACCCTAACCCTAAACACTTAACCCTATACCCTAACCCTATACCCTAAACCCTAAACACTTAACCCTAAACCCGATACCCCAACCCTAACCCACTGTAAACAGTTTACCCTATACCCTAACCCTAACCCTAAACCCTAAACACTTAACCCTATACCCTAATCCTATACCCTAAACCCTAAACACTTAACCCTAAACCCGATACCCCAACCCTAACCCTAAACCCTAAACCGTAAACAGTTAACCCCTAACCCTAAACCCTAAACTTAAACCCTAACCCTAACCCTAAACCCTAACCCTAAACCCTAAACCCTAAACCCTAATCCTATACCCTAAACCCTAAACCCTAACCCCTAACCCTAAACCCTAAACTTTACCCCTAACCCTAAACCCTTAATCGTAGACCGTAAAATTTTATTTAGAGAACAATCTATTGCTTTATTTTCGCTGTATAGTTAATTAAGACAATCGTTTTCGTTATTTGTAGATGTCTAGCAATGACAATTCTCGTCGAACGAAACTTCATGCTTCCTATCGGCGTCAGAAGGTGAATATCAAGGTTGGAAGTAGTAGTGTTGGTACTGTGGAGGTGTCTGTGCCTGTTCAGGGTGACTTTTTTGCAGATGAGTTTCCTGAGTACGAGAGGCAGGTACTTGAACAGGAGGATTTGCAATCGGAGGAGGAGCAGGTTGAGGAGGATGAGCCGGTCGAGGAGGATGAGCCGGATGAGGAGGCAGTTAGGGAGGAGGAGGCTACTTCTGTTTTAAGAGTTACGAGGGGTAAGGGTGGCAGATTTGAGAGGTATAGCGAGGGTTCAAGCAGTTCTGGAGTTGACCCTAGGAAGAAGATTAGAGCGAGAGGGAAGGATATGAGTTGGTTGTTGACTGGCCCCGTTTCTGGTGGCCCTTTGGTTCCTAATGTTATTCCGAGCTTCGGGGGACACATAGCATATTTGTTGTGGAATAATCCAGAGGCGGAGCGTAAAATCTTGACAAAGTACACTAGGGATCGATCTTGTTTGGAACTCCGTAAGTGGAAGTTGGGTAATAGTGCTCGGAGTACAGTTGATGATTCGGGTCTTAGTCATTTGCCCGATGTTATGCACAAGAACTTCAACATGCCCCTTTTGTGTGCTTTCATTGAGAGGTGGCAGCCGGATACTAATACTTTCCACATGCCGTGGGGTGAGATGACGATCCTGTTGCACGACGTTAGGGAGATCCTCGGCATTCCCATTGATGGTCTTCCATGTAACATTGCACCATCCGATTTGGCACATCCCGTTATCGGCATGACCGAGATGTTAGGTATGACCGATATAGAGCTTCACGGGGAATATTCAGCAGATAAGGATCACAAAATTCTGAGGGGAAATTCGATACTGAACAAGGCTGTGAAGGAAATGGTGGAGAATGACGGGTTAGGCTCTAGGTCTGAGGCACAGGGTTTTTTGTTGATTTTATTGGGTTCTACTTTATTTGTAGATAAGACAAGTGATAGGGTCAGGGCCAACACCTTCGGTATGCTTAGAGATGTGAGTACCATAGGTGGCTACGCTTGGGGTGCGGGTACTCTTGCTTATTTATATAGGCAGTTGGGTATTGCCACGAGGACTGATTGTAGGGGAATTTCTGGTTGTTTGACATTACTGCAGTCATGGATTTATGAGTACTTCCCCCCGTTCCGCCCGACGTCCGTGAATGCTTTGGCATCTTTTCCTGGCACAGTTAGGGCGGCCTACTGGAGTACTAGCCCAACTCCGAGGCAAGACCATGTTATGGCTCTTAAGGCGTATCGGCTTCAGCTTGATAGGATGCCGTTCGACCTAGTCACTTGGACTCCATACCGCTTGTTCCCAGAGTTGAAGCATCCTCGTACACTCTACAGTGGTTTGTTGCGCTTCATCGACATATTGGAGCCTTATCAGCCAGATCGATGTCTTCGGCAGTTTGGTTACATGCAGCTTGTGCCTTCTCCCATGGCGGTTCCGGATAAGGCATATAGGCCCGTGAAGTCTGCAACCTACGATCTGCTATTCAATGGGGCATTTTGTGACCACACTTGGTGTAACTGGCGAGACCACAAGGTTGTACCAGATAGGATTTCACTCCCGGCTCACCCACCATGTGCTACAGTGGATGGGTACATGCAGTGGTACCAATCTGTGTCACACCCTTTGGTGATGAATAATGTCCAGTTTCAGAACGCTGACATGCCTGCTGCGAGGTCTTACTTCCCGACTACGGTGAGTGTAACTTCACATTTAATTCTTTTAATTTTGTACATGATTAAGGTAATACAATTAATGTTTGTGTACGTTTTTCGTTGTTTTTTTTGTAGATTGGCCAATCTGTTATCACGAGGTTCTCACAGTATGAGGACTTAGATGATCCGGCGTGCTATGACGAGTGGCGACAGTTTATGGGTACGTTGCACCCCCAGCTTCGTGCGTACTCGTACAGTGGTGCGGGGCAACCCGGTGGTAGCGGAGGAGTACACGGAGATGGTCAGGGTGGCAGAGGAAGAGGAGGTAGAGTTCGAGACGGTACTAGAGGCAGAGGAGACGGAGATGGTGTTGGCGGTAGAGGCAGAGGTAGACATTCGAGGAGGTCTCGTGACAGCGGGAACTAGGACGATGATTTGGAGGATGTCGAACTTCTATTTGCTGCACTTCTGTTTGCTTTATATTTGTTGAACTTCTGTGTAATTTCTAGGATGTTAAACTTTGTGTTTGGTTTCTGTTTGTTGGATTTCTGTTTCATATGTACGAGGTTGAACTTGTACTACGACTTATGTTTCTGTTTGACATTTTTTTTATTTCACTTGTTGGTTGAGAACTTGTTTTTTTTACAATGTTTTTTCGTGGTTCATTTTCTTTTTGGGCCTTTACTAGTAAACAACGGAATAACGCGTACAATACCTAAACTTAAATTCTACAATTTACATGGTATAACCAAATGCGTAAACACTAAATAAAATCTAAGAAATACAATTACAGAATATCAAATTACTGTGTACTATATAACAAATGGGTTACCCTCGGAGTTGTTGTTTCCCCAGTTAAAAGTTTGTGGGGGGAAGTAGGCATTCACATACTGCAACCAAAGCATAAACCGTTCAGTGTAGATTTCCTCATAGTGTGCTACATTGGGATCACGAGACCTTCCCCACATGCGGTGTACGAGGCATTGGACAATCATGTTGCATACGTAGGCGAAACCAATGATTACCTGTAAAACCGGTCCAAAGAATACCAGAAGGTTCTCTGACACCTGGTCCAACATCTAAAGGGAGGTAAGTGGAACAGTTCTCCCACGTAGCTGATCCCGGTGTCTCGTATTGGTCGTACGATGTGCACACTAAACATATTGTCCAGTTGAATGTAGTGGCGAAATTAAACAAATCCCAGTTTTCCATCCAATAGTCCTTCGGACAACCCCTTTGTTGCGACCACTTCAGTCGCTTGCAGGTTTTGTTCATGTCACCGAAACAGAAAGGTTGTAGTATTGGGTTCTGTAATGATGCAATCGCTTGATATCTCATTTTTGCCCAGTTCTTTTGTGTACCGGTTTTTGCGTGCGACATTACGCGAAATCCACAATGTCCATCTCCCTCCGGATCAAAAACACCAAAAAGAAAATCGAGGCTCACTAATGGTATGTACTTACCTAAATACGAAGCCTGTATATCTGTAATACAATCCCAGTTAACGTCAAGCGGTGCTCCGTAACCTACATACGAAACCAAAAAAGAAAATTATTAATTCCTTGTTAAAAATCATGTAATTTCCACATTGGCACTACATTTACTAAAATTTTAAATATTTACCTGAACCATCGCTACTCGTTGTGTTACTTGAAATCGGGTTCCTTCGCCGAGCATGTTCGACCCCTGATTTATTTCGGGTGTTAGACTTCTTGGGTCGACCACGACGTGTGGCTGCAACTTCTGGTTCCTCAACAACTTCGTCCTCGGGATGCAATTTACTATACAAAGTCTCAATTATATTCCTCTGCACTTCAGGACGGGCGTTACGAATTTCTTCAAATATACCCTCCAGCACATCCTTCTGGCTTGTTCGACATTGGCTTGAATTAGAGTAATTTAAACTAGACCAGAATTTGTGAAGAGTATCTAAATGTATTTTGGCATTAGTATCCATAACTGTCTGTATCATACACGCACACATAAGCCCGTGACTGGATACTAGAGTGTGTGAGCATTCGTCCCACAGGTCATTACCGAACTTAGTGCCGTCGACGTAATCCGCTTGCATTATTCTAATAGCTTTTGCAGACACTTTACAACTTAACATTGAGTAAATGCCCCCATGATAGCTGTTTGCGACAAGCGCTTTGCTTAAAGAATTTTCAAGTGCCTTTCTAATTTCTATATGTTGCCCCTGCATCATTAAATCGGCCCTTTTCCAAATACTATCCAGTGTAAGTGATGCAGACCCAAACCACATTTTTAGAACGGCATGTGCAGATTCTACACGAGAAGTCGACGTGTTACCAAAATGCATAATCGAATCGGTAAAACTTTTCCCAAACTTGTCAATGTGTTTCCACCATGTACCTTCGAGGTAAGTAACCAGACGAGGACGGTTCTTGTGTTTTTTTTAACGAGGTCCCAGTTGTATTGACATTCGTCCCACGATTTAGCCTCGATAACGCTTTTCCAATCACCGTGCGCTACAGATTTACCGAAAACACCATTATTGAGTAAATTTGTTGCATATGCCTCGACAGCGTTGTAAATGTGCCATAAACATAGCAAATGACGAGATTCATTAAAAACAAGTGGAATTGCTTTCATAAGTCCTCGCTCATGATCAGTGATAATGGCGTTTGGTTCAATACCTGGTTCTAACAATGACTTCAATGTCTCCAAAACCCATGTATACCCGGTGTCGTCCTCCTTCTTGATTAAGGCATAAGCAATAAGAAAACTATTACCTACCGGTGTCACTCCTACACACTCAACCAATATCAGATCATACTTATTTGTCTTGTACGTAGAATCGATCAAGACAACGTAAGGCCACGTTTTAAACATTTTAATAGCCTCGGGATGAGCCATAAATACATTTGTCAGAGCTTTTGTGTCGGGATGCCTTGTATATTCACGAAAATAGTTGGCTTGACCGGCGAGATGTAACATGTACTGTATACTGTTACGACCCTCCCTATCCTCAGCACTGAAATTTGCATTCTGGTTGTATATTTGTTTAATAACTGGAGGTGGTTGATCTGGATATTTGCGCGTGAATGCATTTCTAACCTTTCCGGGTTTCATTTTAGATTGCCATAAACCCTTCAGAAAACCTTTCTGCTCGTCATTTATTTTAGCACGTTGTCTATGACCCTCTAAATAACTTCCCAATTCGTGATTATGCAAACCACACTTTGGTCTAACTACCCAAGAACCCTCAGCAACATTAACCATTCTTAAATCAAAAGGACAATTAAACCTCTTTGTCGCTGTCTCTCTTTGCGGATTGGCAGGATCCTTAGCCCTACTAGTGTATTTTCCATGCCGCTCACATTTGACGACATTATACGGGGGACAGTGCTTTGGTTGATATTTCACTTTCACCAAATGAAAACCCAATTTGTATGCAACTTCATTTGAATGATCAAATGCTTGCTCAAATGAGCTAAACGTAGTATTGAATTCAAAGTGTTGACGATAATCTTCACCGTATCCGTCGTGACCTTTATTTGACGCCTAAAAATGAATATATCGTAAATTTAAACGAAATTTGAAAAAAAAAAGGTTGTCATGTGGATCACACGACATAGCCTTGGCCGTGTCGTGTGGTCTACACGACATAGCCCTGGCCACGTCGTGTGGTCCACACGACATGGCCTTGGCCCTGTCGTGTGGACCACACGACGTGGCCAGGGCTATGTCGTGTGAACCACACGACGTGGCCAGGGCTATGTCGTGTAGACCACACGACACGGCCAAGGCTATGTCGTGTGATCCACATGACAACGTGCATGCATGCCAAAATTCCACTTACGTAAACGGATTAAAAACAAACCGTCTCACAAAGTAAAATAAATTAAAGTACGTAACAAAAACTTACTTCATCCGTTTCATTTGCTTCCGATTCTTCATACCCGTAATCACCCTCTCCGCGGTTAACGAATTCACTATCGTTGTTACTATTTTCGAAAAAACCGCTTTCGGTAGAACCGTAATAACGTTCTTCGTTATAACGATAGTGTTGATTTGCATTGAAATCGTTGTTGAATTGAGCTCCTTGGCTGGAGTACTGCTCGTAAAATTGCGATCCTTGAACGTTATCGGAATTAAAAAATTCGTTAAAGAAATCGCTACCGTTTTCGTTACCGGAATTCATTGTTTTAAATTGTGTATACGTACGTTTTTTTATTAGTGGACTACAAAATCTACTCAAATATATGACAGAATATGAAAGACCTATAGCTTGGAGTGTATATATGGAGTTACAGAAGATAAGAAGATGCTTTTTCAGTAATAGTAATGTCAGAGATTATGTTGGCATTACACATTTCAAAAATAATGCAGTCATATCAACTTATCCATCTACGAAACCGGCTCCTAAACCGTCTCATAAACCGTTTCAAAAATATTTTTTACAAACATTATACAAAACACGTCTTACAAAACGGTCTAAAAAACCATCTCAAAACATTCTCAAAAAACGGCTCAAAAACCGTCTCAAACCGTCTCAAAAACCGTCTAAAAAACCGTCTCATAAACCGTCTCCAAAAACAGTCATAACTAAAATCATCAACGAACATAAAATGATCAACGAACGAAAAAACTAAAATGAAGACGCAGGGGCAAAACGGGAATAAATTGAAAAAAGGGGGGCGTAACAAGTAAAACAGGGGGCGTGATATAGCAAACTTAGATATCCTAATAACGTATGAAGTGTATACGTAAATAGTTAAAAAAAATCAAAAAGTATATATATATATATATATATATATATATATATAGATTTAGGATCGGGTGAGAACGACTATTCGGTGCTTACGGTGAGAACGATTACCAACCATTGGATTATACAAATTTTAGAAGGCCCAGATTTAATTACAAAACACCAAAACCAAATAATTTCCCTCCGCACACCAGCTACCATCGCCATCACCGATAATCACCACTAACGCCAGTGAATCGCCGGAGATAATCCCAAACGCCGCACAACCCCGATGCCACCATTTTTCAACGTCATCAACCTCTGAACTCACAAAACCTTTTATTAAATCAAACCATCACCACAATTTAACGTCATCCACGAAATGACCCACCTTTTATATTCACATCCAATATTATCCATTTAACCGGTGCTGGGACATTGACTATCGTAGTCGACGGAGAATAGACCACCGAGGCAACGTCGTCTCCTTCCCCGTCTCTTCCATTTCTGTTTTTCATCTTCACTTCTCCGATCAGGGTGCAGATTTCACATTACTCGTCGGAAAGTGAAACAAAAAAATGAATGTCTAATCACCTAGTATGTAAATTTGTGTATTATGATGAGATATATTACAATAGTAGTTAAATACATCAAAAATTAGTGGATAGATACATCAAAAATTAGTATAGATACATCGAAATAGTGGTTAGATACATTAAAAATTAGTATAGATACATCGAAATAGTCGTTAGATACATCAAAAATTAGTATAAATACATTGAAATAGTACATCAAAAATTAGTGTAGGTAACTTATAAACCACTGTCGAACATAAAAGACCAAAATATAGGAAATAGTAAATACTGGCAATTAATTAAAATGCTCACCTTCTTAGAAAGATTTTCATAACTGACCTTGCTAATCACATAGAAAGCAATTGACGAATAATTGGTTGGGCAGGAATGTAGAAGTTAAAAAAGGTGACCACTATTGAACAAATTTCTGAAAGATAAGTCGTGGTGGTGTTCCGGTGTTGGAACTCGTCGCCGACGACATCCGGTAAGGAGATGATGACGGTGTTAATGTGTGGCTGACATTGATGATTGACAATGGTGATTTATATTGATTGTATGAATTAAAGAGAGTGTTTCTGTAAAGTAAAACAAAGAAGCAGGGGGTTGGTTGATTTAATTGAAGGATTTAATTGGAATATTACCAACCGTTCATTTCTCATTAATCTAAGGGATAAGGGTCGTTCTCACCGTATGCACCGAATAGTCGTTCTCACCGGATCTTGCCTCTCTATATATATATATAATAAGATATATAAGAACAAATTGATATTAAAAATTTGACATATAACTTGAATAACATAAAATATAATTAAAAAATGAAAACTTTTACTTTCCAATAAAAGAAGTTTTAGTTGGATAATAGAATAGAAATTTCTCGCAAAACGTAGTCCAAGAGTAGACGCAGGTTAATTACTCATAATTAATATAACAATATTAATTGAAGAGTATAACTAAGACGTACGGTTTTGTATTTATTACGTTTAGGTTTAATAATTGAATTAAATTTTGACTTTTACTCTTATTGGTTGTTTTAGCACTAAGAAATCCAAAGTGAATGAGAATGCATCAAAATGCAATTTCTGAAATATCATTGCGCCACGTCAGCATTTTTACATCCTTTTTTGATATAAATAATGATGATTTGGAAGATGAATGAAGAGGAAGTGAAGGGGAATTAATATTCAACATATCTTTTACTCATCCTATGAAAACTAAAAGAGATTAATGACTCTTGCAATTTTCGAGCAACGTTGAGAAAGTAAATTGGATTTTGAAAGACAATTTGATAAGGTGCTGTAATTGGTAGATTAAAGTATATCTTGTTTTTGTAATTATATAATTATGGTTTTAGGATGTGTTTTAATTGGCAGTTTAGTTGAGTCGTTTCTTGGTAACCGTAGTTTATGTAAAACCCCTCGCGAAAGCGGAAATAAATAAACATACAAAGTACTAAAGATGCAGCGGAATTAAAACTTTTTAACATAAACATGCGAGGTGAATTAAACTGAAAACTGAAACTGATATAAACAAATAGATAAGTATAACAGTCTAAGTACTGAAATGAAATATGTACAACAGCCTGGGATGGAACATCCCTATAGGCACTCAAACGACAGTATCAAAACTAGAGTCTAGCTAACGTAATGGGTAAGTCATATTGATGAATAGGATCATCGCTCGCTAGCTCCACGTGAACCCTCCATCAACCATCCTGCATGTACCTACATACATGTAAACATGTACGCCACAATCACTGGGGAGTGACTAGAGTTCTCCTAGCCACCTTTTGTAACGACACGTAACACAGAAATACAAACAGAATACTCCAGCATATATATACACATGTGAAGTATAAAATCTCATCAACTGAATCATACTATCATGCAATTACTAATGCACGGCTCTCAACCAAGTTCGGAAACCATTTGGAAGGAGAGCCGGTTTCCCTACCGGTTACCCGGTCGGGGGTCTTTCAATCCAAACTATTTACGAAACTGACCAAAGAGTTATCCAATGCCTTGGATGAGCAAACTATAACCAAGTTACTATAATCATCAATATCATCATGCATATCTGACACTGTACCAACACAAGGCAAGCAGATATAAAACAAGTATAAAGGTTCAACGGTCAACTTAAGACATAACCTAAATACTAACACACTTTCACAAGCAAGGACTCAGAGGCCAACTTAAGGCATAGACCAAGATATCAATAAACACTAGCAATGGGTCCAGAGGTGAACTTAACACATATCCCACTACCAAAACAATGTCGGGTCCAGAGGTGAACTTAACACATATCCCTATTCACAACTTAGTAATGGGTCCAGAGGTGAGCTTAACACATATCCCACTACAAACAAATGACGGGTACAGAGGTGAGCTTAACACATATCCCAACATACATACACAAGCAATGGGTCCAGATGTGAGCTTAACACATATCCCACTGCCACACACAATTATTGGGTCCAGAGGTGAGCTTAACACATATCCCAATACACAGCTATCGCACACTGGGTCCAGAGGTGAGCTTAACACATATCCCAGTATACAATAACCGATCACGTGTCAGGTCCAGAGGTGAGCTTAACACATATCCTGACACGCCACAAGCAAAACACGTAATGGGTCCAGAGGTGAGCTTAACACATATCCCATCACGCGACAAACAACTCACGTATTAAGCTCAGAGGCCAACTTAAGGCATACCTTAATACGCATCAATACAATATCATCCAAAGATAGAAATTAACCTATAGTTCTAACTTCTTAAACCACTAAACAACACTTAATTGATCCCGGGAACTAAGATGAGGGAGAGCCAGTTTCCCTTTCGGTCACCCGACCGGGGGGTCTCTATCCTCTCTCCATTCCCGAACCCAATATAGTGTCGCCCATCCTCCAGGGACCTCAAACACACATATAAGATACACGGAACGAAACTCAAACAAAACCGATAAACCGTTTGAAAGTTATAAACCATTCTTATGAGGACAGGGGCTCTCAGCCGGTCCTGGAGTCCTTTCCCATGCCCAATCAAAGTCTGAAAAACAATGAGAAAGGGGCTCTCAGCCGGTGGACCGTCCGCCGGCCAGCCGGCTAGGAGTCCCTTCTCTTAAGCCTTCTTTAAAATTTTCAAAACAACAAGGAGAGGCTCTCAGCCGGTGGACCGGCTGCCGGTCTGCCGGCTGGGAGTCTCTTCCCAAGCCTTTGCAAATTTTCCAAAAACCCAAAGAGGGATTCTGAGTCGGTCGACCGGCGGCCGACCTGCCGGCTCAGAATCCTTCCTCAGCCAATTCAAACACAAAACCCATAATTACGACTCTGAGCCGGCCGACCGGCTGCCGCTCAGCCTACCGGCTCAGAGCCCCCGTACGCAAATCGCATTTTTCCTAAAACATACAAATCTTCTCAAATCGATTCTAAATTTCAATAATCGCAACATCCAAAGATTACCCAGCATATGTAAGTCTAATATACATCAAAAGCAAGTGGAAATCAACACAAATAAGCCTCAACAAATCCAAACTTTGTATTCGTCTTAAGCCTAAAATTTCTGAAATTCGTCATCAAAGCATATGAAACAACAACAAGGCATATAAAAGTCATTCTTATGGATTCCTAGCATGAAACTAAGCCTCAACAACATTCATAACATGGAAAATCAGAAACTAAACCGTTTCAAGCAAGAAAAGTGCTAATATTACAAATAAGGCCGAGTTTCTCATAATTGTCACCTCTAGTGCGATTTTGATCCAAGCTCCTCCTCAATAATGACACTAACCACCTTGAGATCTTCTAAATCTTCACCTACAACAAGAAAAACGGTTTTAAGAGACTAAAAACGAATTTCTACCAAAACAGGCCATTTTTCAAGTTGAAGGAAATGGAAATTGAAAGTGATAGATGTGTTGCAAATTTCACGAGGATTCCGAAAATATATAACTTGCCTTGGTTTGGAATCCGGATGATGATGGAAAATCGAAAAGAAGCTTGGAGGTTTTAAGGAGAAATGAAGGAGAAAAAGATGCACTGTTTGATTTTGGTGAAGGAGCAAATGTGACATTCACTAAGGGTTGAAGGGTTTATATTGTCCTTTCCGTTTAAATGAAAACGGGTTTGGAAATGAAGGGGTTTAGTGATACGGACTTAAGTTTGCAAAGCTGTGTTCGTCTTAAGGACTTAAGGTTCTTAAGACAGATCTTAACGGTTTAATTAAAAATACTTTCTCAATAAATAATAAAATATTATTTTGTTCCGTAAAAATGATTTAGAGCCTTTAAAAGATAATTTACGAGAATGCGGGATGTTACAGTTTATCTATTTCGGTTTTTCTAATGCGTTCCCTATAGGCACACCTTAATATTTAGTTTGGCATAGATTAAATCCATGATTAAGATATTATTTTATCTCACTAATATTTCTCTTTTTTCCCAATATTACCATTTTTTCTACGGAACTTTATCATGAATAAATCTACGTATTTATAAATCAATTTCTCATTTATCCCAGATCAATTTTTCTGTTTCTATAAAATATGTGGCCATGTTAACACACTTGTTAATATTTTATTAACGGCTCACAATTTTGATCAAAAATGTTGTGTTTTGTTTTGAATACAAAAAACAATTGTCTGGAGCCATAATAAATTGTCGAATGTGAAGTAGGATCATGTTATTATCTAATAACCATAGATAAATTAGGGGCATGCTAAATATCGTCGACAAATTACTAATTATCGACACTTTTACATGAAATACCCATTTTGCCCCCGTCAACTTTTTATATTTACCGCTTGATATTCGGACAAAAAAAATTGTCGGGTCTTACAAAATTAAAAAACTCGGTTTTCTTAGAAAATACAAAAACTTGTCGGTTTAGTGCGATTTCAACAACGGTTTTCAACGATTTAAAGAACGGTTTATAGTAGAACGGATTAGCGTTAGATTCCCGAAGCCGATTTGAATTTTTGAAAAAAAAAAATAGATATTGCATGGGACGAAAATTATTTTCGTCCAGACCAGGTCTGGGACAAAAAAAAATTTCGTCCAGACCAGGTCCGGGACGAAAATTATTTTCGTCCAGACCTGGGTCCAGACAAAAATAATTTTCGTCCAAGACCAAAAAAAAAAAAAGAAAAGAAAAAAAATTGGGACGAAAAACATTTTCGTCCAGACAAGGGTTGAGACGAAAAAAATTTTTGTCCCACTCTGGTCTGGGACGAAAATTTATTTTGTCCCAACAAGGTCACAAAAATTTTTTTTGTCCCAACAAGGTCCCGGACAAAAAAATTTTTTTGTCCCAACAGGGTCCCAGATGAAAAAAATTTTTGTCCCAACACAGTCCCAGACGAAAAAATTTTTTGTCCCAACAAGTCCCCAGACAAAATTTTTTTTTGTCCCAACAACGTCCCAGACAAAAAAAATTTTTGTCCCAACAAGGTCCGTGACGAAAATTTTTTTTGTCCCAACAAGGTCCCAGACGAAAAATATTTTCGTCCCATATTTTTTTTTCCGTGCGTTTTTTGGCAAGATCAAGTCACAAATGCGGGTAAAAAATAGCTAAAAATACGACATTCAAACTACGATTCAATCCTAATTCCGTAAAAAATTGAGGCATCTATCCTAATTTCGTTTCTAATCTATCAGAATAACAAGAAAACAAAGAAAAACAAAACTAAGAAGTAAAGGGAAAAGGAAGGGTAGTTTAGGTAATTCATTAAAATGTGTCGACGATAATTAGTAATTTGTCGGTGACGTATAGTAGGTTGGATAAATTAATAGGTTGGATAAATTATCAACTAAGTGGAATAATAAATTACTGCAATCAATATTTTTGTTGGCCATGTCAAGTTGTTTTTTCATATTATTTGGCTATTTGTTTAAATAGTTCAGTATACCCTTCATTGCTAATTCTCCCGTTTTAAAAACATAAGATCGTCCAAAAGAATGTGAATTTGTACTTTTTGTATAAAGGAGTAGAGAAAATTTAGAAATTATATCATATTCGACGAATTTTAAATTTTTGTATCTTAGTAATTTAGCTTTGACATTTATTTTGAAATTGTTCAAAGTGGTTAAAATTTTATTAGTACGTCAAATTGTGCAAGGCAATGGAAATGTGCGAGATTGTAAATAAAAGAGAAGAAGTCAAACTCCAAGGTTGCTGAAATCATTTATAAGGGTGAAAAAGATTAAGTGAGATAAAATAAGATTTAGGAAAAAGAAAGAATAAAAGATAAATAAGGTAAAAAAGAGAAATTTAAGTAATTATATGGTTGGGACATTAATTAATAAACTGATATTTAATGGAAGCTGACATGACTATTATTATTCACGTTATTGGCCGAAAAAAACTGAAATTCTGAGGTTTAATGAGGGACTTCCATTAGCCTAATTCTGAAACATGGTTGCGCCACATCAGCAGTTTTACATTTTGTTTTTATAAATATAATGATGAGACGAGACAAGTAACCTCGAGCTCGGTTCGATTAGAGCTTGGCTTGAGTTCGATTCGGTTAAAAGTTTAACTTGAGTTTGAATTCGGCTCGAGAAGTTGACGAGCAGCTTAAAAAGTTCTTGGATTGGTTCGAATTTGTCTAATGTGTACATAAGTATAAAAGAAGAACAGCTAGACACGTGTTATTTCCACAATCACTCTCACGTTAGTATTTTCCCGCCTAACTATAATCTACAATTTAGGCATTTTTTTACATAAATACTATTATCTACATAAAACTATACATAAATATAGCAGCCAAATATATTACCCGAAAATAATCTAAAAATATTCTATGAATAATATGGAATCAATGATGGAATGTTTATAATTATTAACGAAAAATAATAATTTGATATAGTGAAAGGGCTATAAGTCGCCAAATTATAACAATATTTATCGTACTAATAATTATAAATTATTATAGTACTATTGTTACCCGTTTTAAATTTGATAAAATTATAAATAAAAATTATTACATTATTTTGATGCACTTTATTTAATTGTAATTGCTCATTCGTGTACGAGTTTTACTCATTTATGTACATTTTTTCATTCTTTTTCCATTTGATGCCCTTTGCCCCAAAACAGAAAAAATTCTCTCTAAAATTCCCTCCCTTACAAAATTAATCAAATTTATCAAATCCGTCAAAATTACATAACTGTTATGAATGCTAATTCTCGTATCGATTAAATAATAATTCTAATTTGTAACTTTATTAATTATAATACGTGAAATTAAGAAATTGATTTACACAAATTAAATTAGGGTTTGTTGCGAAAGGGAATTGATATAAAAAAATTGATATATGATACCGATTGGTTCGCAGATATCTATCTCTCATCAATCTTGTATCCAATATGGTTTATGTACCCCTGTATTGATCATCTTGTCGAAATAAATAGATGAAGGCCATACAAATCATACCTTACGAAGCAACGAAGAAGGAAAACCATAGTATTAGGCTATTTGCCCATGTGTTCCTTACCGTGACAGCCGTATTCAAACATTTGTAACACGGATCACCAATGATAATAGGCGTGCATTGAGCAAAATCGCGTAGTTTCAGAGATGAAGATAGACCGATTTCCTTACTAGTAAAATTGGATCACTAGCCGGAACTAGACCCACATCATAAGCATAATCGTAAGAAGATGACTGCTATACTAGAATTCAATTATTTTCATATAAAATTTCTAAAATTGTTGATTATAGAGAGAAGGTTGAAATTTGGGGAATTGAAATAAAAGGGATAAAATGGTCATTCCGTTCATAAATGAGTAAAATTCGTATATGAATGAGCAACACCCTATTTAATTTGCTCATAATTTTTTTCACATTGATCCTCAAGTACTTGTGCCAATGGCCTCATATATTCTACGAAGGTTAAAGTTGTCAAAGTTGCAAGATTTGGCCAATATTTGTTTTATGTGAATGCGGTTATTTTTTACCCTCTTATTGATATTTTTAGTTTAATTTTTTTATTTACGATAATATATAGAATATCATTTGCCAAAAAAAATATTGGTTAGACAATTAATTTGTGTTGAAAGAAGAAATTTGTTATTAAATCTTTTTATTTCTTTTATAAATATGAAATCATGAACAAAATAGTCAGTTTTTTTTCATACGTCAATAATTATTTATTTTATTCGTGTAATAGAAATGAATAATGAAAATTATTTGGATCAACACAAGTTCTTAATTATATAAGATGAAAGTGAAACTATCCATAAGTTTAAGATGAGTCAAATATCATACCACATGTGTATATATGAATTTTTTTTGGGATATTCTACATGGTACCCCTCAATTTTTTGACTTTCTACATGGTACCCCTACACTTTTTAAAACATACATGGTACCCCTATTTGTTGTCATTATCACTACGTGTACCACTAAACTTTATTTTCCGTCATTTAAACTCATTTTTAAGCTTTAAGTGATAACTTGAACGCGTAAGTAAGCTTGTCATTTATTATCACATGATATAAGAACTCTATTAGGCTCAATATCCATCTCGATCCTAATATTTATAGATATATATATGGGCTAAAAAAAAGGTGAAGGAAAAATTATTGATCTTTGCCAAATTATCACGTCCAAAGAATGGGTATTAATTCTAATAGAGTCCTTATGTCGTGAGATGATAAATTGTCAAGTTTGGTTATGCGCCTAAGTAATCATTTAACGCTTAAAAATGAGTTTAATTGACGGAAAATAAAGTTTAGGGGTACACGTAGTGATAATGACAACAATTAGGGGTACCATGTATGTTTTAAAAAGTGTAGAATACCATGTAGAAAGTCAAAAATTTGAGGGGTACCATGTAAAATATCCCATTTTTTTTTTACTTTTCTTTATGCATTCTTATATGTTATACATAAGGGGTATGTAACTGGTCTGTCTTAAGAAAGACTTATTGTTAAATCACATAGAAACTAATTTAGGAGATATTAAATTATACAATCTATCTATATTCTATATATAAATATAAAAGAAGAACCACTAGGCACGTGGCAACCCCACGTTCACTCTCACAAATTGTTTTTCCCGCCTAACTATCCTTTTTATCTATAGAAATATTCTATTGACTAAATATGTTAACATATGATATCAATGACTAAATATAGATGATACCAAATTTTGCGAATCATTCTTTGGATATTCTTTAATAATTAATCAATAAAATAAACTAAAAATCGGCAACTAATATGATGAATTTCATTTTCCTTTCTATCAATATTAACTTTCGAAAAGAATATTTAGTTAATTATTAATAAAATACACGGCAACTAATATGATGAATTTCATTTTCCTTCCCGTCAATATTAACTTTCGAAAATAATATTTAGTTAATTATTAATAAAACACACGGCAACTAATCTGATGAATTTCATTTTCCTTCCAATCTATATTAACTATGGAAAAGATTATTTATATAATTATTAATAAACAATCAAAAAAATACACTCGGGGAAAAAAACGGCAACTAATTTTTAAATAATCAATCAAAGAAATACACTCGAAAAAAGGGCAAATAATATTTATTTAAAGAACCCATCAATAAAAGATAAGCAATCTTGAGTCAATCTTTTATGAACAACAATGTTTTTATAACCGGCCAATATACGGGATAAAATATTTTATAAAGTACTTCATCTGTCCCATTGGGATGTTTACACTTCTTTTATTTTGTGAGGGGGAAATAAAGGAAGTGTAAACATATCACTCGGACGGAGGGAGTATATTATTATTATTATTCGTAAAAACCTATTGAATAGATATAACACTATTAAGAAGAATTGTATCATATATTTTATGGTCATTATTATCATATTGTAATCATGAAAAAAAACTAGCTACTAAATACATTGTAAATATAACAATACCAAACTTTATACACAGAGTATCCCTAGCCATGCTTTTCAATAATCAAAGAATAAAAGACAAACAAATCATTCAAAACTACATTACGAATATGGTAAAACGGGTGTATAATTTGATACAATAAATTATACTATTTCATATTATTTATGTGTATCTTATTATGCAAGAGTACCATACTTATAGTTTGTTTGGAATTTTTTTTAATAGGGGTAGATATAATTAGCCTATAATAGCCCATTATTTATGTGTGTTTTTCAACATCATAACTATGTTCTACTAAGGGTACGGTGTTGGGTAAAAAATTTATATTAATTTAATGTAAAAAGGTGTAAAAAAATTTGTATACCTTCACCAAAAATATGGGTAGTAACGAGTTTTAGCCTTTAACTATTTAAAGTTATATTAGGCGAAGCAAGATAATTTATAATAACGGATAAGATTAACAATTGTTTGACAAGATTTACTATCAAATTAAATTAACAGATTAGGAAAAAAATTAGCAGATTATATAAATTTTTTATTATTTTCATATTTTTAAAATTATAAAAATTATATAAAGTTCTATTAGGTCCATTTCTACCATGTTTTTTTTAATTTAACTTCATACGATCTATATGGAGATTGTTGTGTAGTGTTAAAAACATAAGGAAACAATAATCCATAAACATCATATGTATACCTCTTAGGCTCTTATGCAATACAATACTTATTTGACATGTGTAGATTATAATTATAAATTTGGATCATTTATATTGTGATTATTACTAAAAAAAAATAAAGATGTTAGCTGTACGGGTAGCACCCCGATACGGTAAGTATGGGTAAAGCATTTTCAGAGGAGTACGAGTACACATATTTCACCCGTGAATCCGTGATAGGTAATGGGACGGGGCTATACCCAGCTACACATCAAATATGTTTGCATTTTTCATGATTTAAGAAATAATGATATTTTTTAACTAATGTTTTATAAAACATATGGGACGAGTGTATTTTGTTTACTCTCGAAGTTATCATCGATATAAAATAAGATATGAGTATAAGCGCATGGGATTATGAATGTTTGGGTGAAGATATCACACACGTGCATACAAAATTTTGACCGATTATTATACCAATTATATATGAATTTTATGTGAATGTTAGAAGAATTATAAATGTTAAATCTCAATTCAATATTGTACTTTAATTTGAATGTGCAAAATGTTTTACATTCGTACTATAATATTTAAGGAAAGTATATTTATATTTCAAATGACTATTTATATATTTTTTATGCATGCCCGTGTAATTTTGCACGGGTTCTAAGCTAGTATATCTATATATATAATTATAATAGAGAAATTACCATTAAACACATTACAGTCATTAGTTAAATATTTTCCCGCTCGTTAATTATTTCGTTATTTATGGCAAAAATTATTGCTTAGTTTCTTATTAATACTTATTGTGTTGGTATTAAGTCCAAGGTCGGTAATATTTCGGTGCGAAATAATGGACTTTGGCAACCCTTAATTCAAGGAAGCATGTTTTTTGTTTGCTTGGTGAAAATTATGGACGGAAGAATTCATTGTGCTACTATGCATGAATAGTGTGTGCATAGTGCCTACATCGAATTTGTGGTATGAACATGTATTGTGCATGTTTGGTTTGTCAAGTTTAGTGGCTGGCAACTTGATCCTAAGGTATTATAAATACCTTGTTCGTTCCATTAGTTTTGGCAGAGGGAAGGAAACAAAGAGTGCTCTACATCGAAATTGTAAGCATCTCTTTGGTATTATATATACTTCACTGGATTGTGGTGGAGTATAAGGCAGACCTTACGGAATTGGTAAGGTACTCACACAAATAAACAAGGGGTTATGTTTCGAGTAACGGCTCAACCGGGTTTGAGTGTGTGAGGCAGTATAACGGGTTTTTCTCTTACAATAATTTAGAGGGTTACTCTAGGGGTATAATTGGTAGTGTTCTCTAATTGTACTGGTGGTCTAGAGGGTACTAGTTTGTATTTCTAAATTATTGTCGGGTCCAAATATGGTGTGTAATTTGGTACCGGTTACGTTGTACTGGCACTATCTTTATAGTGACACTATTTTATAGTGGATTCAGTCTTTTCGGCTGGTGGGTTTTATCTCCGTCTTGGAGGGTTTTGCCCTGGGTATTGACCCTAAATTTGGTCTCAACTTATTATTAGCTTGCGGTTTATTTACTTTTACATTATATATCGATCGGTGCTTCCGTTGCGTGTGGGAGATTGGAGCTAATTTCCCAACATATTGTAATTATTATAATACAGTATTATTATACTTTCTCTTTTTTATGATTTTATCTAATCGCGTTATCTATATACAGTTATAGTTTTTTTCTTTTTTTGATTTGATTGGGTAAAATTTCTATCTATTTGAATTTACTTGAGTAATTCGACGTCTACGGAGTATTATTCGGTCGATAATTTCTTATTTGTAAAGAAGTATTTGTTAATGTAATTTAGTTAAGGTATGTCGGACCAATTCAGGTCATGTTAGTTTGGTTCATCATTTTTTCGAGATAATTAGGGTCGGGTCTGTTGGATCATTTTTGGTCGGTACATTTCGGGTCAATGATTAAGAGAAAAGTCTCATGTCAAGTCATTTTGGTCATTAGAGTTTTGTTTTTCCAGGTTATTTTCAGGTTGGGTGGTTTCGGATCATGCCACTTCGGGTTGGATCCGTTACGGTCAAAATAATTCAGGTCATTTTCGGGCCGAGTCAGATCAATTTGGATTTTGAATAAATATAAGCTCAGTAAAATTTGAATTTTGACTTAAAAAATTAAAAATCTAAATTATAAATTTTGATAAGCTCAAAAAAATACACATATGTTCAAAACCAAATAAATTTTTAAGTAAAAATCTCGAAAAAATATATATATGTTCGAAAACAAATAAAATATAAGATAATACATCTAATGTACATTCCTTTTTTTCCCAAGTGACACCAAGCAAGTAAACGTGTTTTCTTAAGTGATTATAATTCCGAAATCAACAATCCTTATATTTAAAAAAAAAAGTCAATTGATTATTTACCTAAAAAGCTCTACGGTAATAGCTTTCACCATTCACTAGTTTTATACCCGTGCACAAAATGCACGGATATATAAATATATACATATATAATAAAATAAAATTCAAAAGTATATAACTTATATACAAATTATAATTTTTCAATTTTTGAAACATCAATGATTATACACAATAATTGTTTTTTACATATCATCTTAGTTTAAGACGACTTTAACATATGATTAAATTAAAAGTGAAAACAAAAAAAGAAGTAATACGAAATAAAACATACTTGAAAACAAAAAGAGACCTATAAACATTTATTAATATTTATTAACTTAGACGATCTTAAACAAAAAATACGGTAAAATACATTTATAATTTTTTTTCGCCGATTTTTTTTTATATTTCCGACGTAATATGCAACTGTAAATATTTATTAATATTTTCCTGTTTGTTCTATTTTAATCATTGAAAACTGATATTATATTTAATCTACGGAATTAGACCCCATTAATGAATGAGTGGTAAATTTATTCGATACATCTTGTTTACAATCGTTGCAAATTAAAACGAAAGGGTGATAATAATGAGCAAGTATACGTTTACCAAATTAGCAAAAAGGAATGATGAAAATGACAAAAAAAAATCAACTTTCCAACTGTTTAATTATTCGACAATTTTTTGTTGTTATAATTTTCTTTAATTTATTAATAATGTAATATTAGTAATTAAAATGTAAACTTTAAGACTATGACTGATAGTGTTTGGAAATAAAATACTTGATATTAAGTGGTAGGGTAAGGCATAAAACAAGTTTTTTATTGAAATACTTGTATTTTATTGAACCGTTATATATTGTTATTTATATTTTTTTAGGGATGTTATTTATATTTTCAATTAATAATACTTTGATCATATCGTATTTTATTGTGACAATGACGAAATCTAATAGTGGAAACGATTACGTAGTTAGGAAGGAGGAATGGTCACAATTAATTCAGAATTTTGGGTGAGGAAAATTAAATTAATAAAAGTTAGTGGGCCATTTTTTTTATTTCCTTATTCCAAGGAACCAATGAGAGTGGTTTAATTTCTATTCCTTTTATAGAGTTCGATGAGCTTCCATAATAAGGGCATTAAAAATTTTATTATATTAAAACCGTTTTAAGAGAGAACTAGGTTTGTAACCCGTGGAATTCACGGGTTTATCTGTTTTAGTTTTATTCTTTTATCTATTGTTATTGTCCGAACAATTAGTTTATCCATTTAAAAAGATATAGTCTTGAAATACAAAAAGTTAGATAGTTAATGTCTTATTTCTTTGACAACTCAGATTTATTTTTAAAGCTATATATTGTACTTTAGTTGTTAATTTGATTAATATACTAATAATATGCATTTTTTTTTAAAAAAGGTGTCAACAGTCGTTGGAGAAACATAAATAATAAATAAATGGAAATTAAATTCTACATTGTTGATCCTATAATTATAAACTTTTACCTTCAAAACCACCAACAACATAGTCCATGAATATGAACGAAATAATTATTAATACTTTTTTGAATGTAATTTTTTTAATAATTTAGTGTAGTTGTTATATGGCAAAAAATTAAATGTTTAAGGTTGCTTTTAAAATTAGATTAGATTGTATAGATAAATTATGTACCAAAATTTTCTATATAAAAGCTTCAACGACCCTTTGGTATCTAGCTATATGAAGTTAGTGAGTGAAGACGAAAGGGCAAATTAATGCATAATGTTTGATTTTTTTTTCTTTTTTTTTAGAATGATAAAATTCCCAGTGTAAATAGCTTAAACCATATTTTTTGATTAAATTAGAGGGATTTTTATCTCAATATTTTGTTTCTTATAAAATCATATTTTTTGATAGTAGCATATTTATCAAGTTTAATAAATGTTAGTTTTAATATAACATCTATATTAGTTTGTCAAAAATCCTAAATTTTAAATTTTG
Organism: Silene conica; assembly: GCA_029255685.2. NCBI lineage: Eukaryota > Viridiplantae > Streptophyta > Magnoliopsida > Caryophyllales > Caryophyllaceae > Silene > Silene conica. Next base: position 6,424,693 of record CM055317.2, on the reverse strand, counting down.
CAAAAATGATAAATTAAGTTAAATAGTAGCCTACTACAAATGGTGAATTGGTGAGGAAAACCAAAAAGTCATCCTATTAAAGAAAAGAAATAAAAGTCAAATAAATATTTAGGTTAATAACCAAATTTAGGAAAGGAAACTAAATAGTTTGTGTTAATTTATTTTTGTGTTTGCAATTAACATTTTTTATTTTTATTTTGTATTAATAAGCATGTGACACATGATTTTTGATTTGTCCTTTTAATAACACATGACAATATGACATAGTAAGATACTTAGTATTGTCTTTTTAACTTTTGAATAGCACAACTCCTTAAATTCTGGTAGCTCCTAAATAACAACAAAACAACATATATGTGAAGTTAAAAAATGTGATAGTACTTCATAACCAATAGAACTTAAAAATAAGAAAATAAACTATTAATTTAACACCTTAATACACTTACCTTACCGTAATACATTTACCATGATAAGAATGATTATTTACACATACAATTCTCTCGGTGATGGGGTAGAGCTACAGTCTTCTTTCTCCAATGAATCATTCTTACAAAAAAAATTCACTGAATGATTATTAATAAACAAAATGGTAGAATTCACTACTACAAAATACAGATACGAAGACGGTTAAAAACCGTTCTCCTATGAGTGGCGGAACCGTGCTCCCCCTGGCCGTGCTCTTTACCTAAGAGAACGGTTCAACCGTGCTCTTAGTTGTGCACTTACCAGAACGGTTCTGACACGAACCGTTCTCTTATGTCATGCTCAACCGTTCTCTTTGCCCTGTTTAACCGTTCTCTTTACCCTTTTTAACCGTTCTCTTAGGTCACTTACCAGAACGGTTCTATTTTGAACCGTTCTCTTTTGTCCTGCCCAACCGTTCTCTTTCCCCTTTTAAACCGTTCTCTTAGGTCACTTACCAGAACGGTTCTATTTTCAACCGTTCTCTTTGCACCTGTTCAACAGTCTCTTTGACCACACTTTCCAGCACGGTTGCCTGATGAACCGTTCTCTTTTGTTCAAACTTCGCGCCATATTTTTGAATTAATAGAGCACGCTTGAGAACATAATCGTTCTCTTTGCACCTGCTATTTTTTTTTTAATAAATTAATTTATAATTCTTCCGGCCTATTATATATAATTCTTCCTGCAAATAAGCGTACAACAACATTGCTCCAACAACTACATCATTCATATATATCAACATACTACATCATTCATATATATCAACATACTTTCCGATCCACAAATTCTAGATACAATACGTATGTACTTAAGCTAAACTTCTATCTAGCTACGACTTAAGCTAAACTTCATCATCGTTCATGGCTGACTTAAACTGGAGCGCAAAGTTAGCCCATATATCCCTCACCTCGTCAATTTGCTCAAGCGAATATGTCAATGGGGCTCTAAGCATGAACTACAAACAAATTTTCAAAAATTGGTTAGCGAAAAGTTCTATCCAAGACTCCTATATAAGTAAAATGATAGAGGTAAGTAAGTAGATGAACTAAAAAACCAAAAACATACGTACATTTGGAGTAATAGTAACATATCTTCCTTTGACGATGTCCAACATGTATCGACAAATATAATATCCACATAAAACGGAACCACAAGGCTGCAAAGGGGCCTGAAAGGGGAGCTCATATTATAAATAAGTACTTCACGCACATGTATGTACTATACTTAATAAGAGAAACAATATGTTAAGATATATATAGATATATACTATATATACAAGAAGTACCTTAATCTTTTTCCAAACAACGCCATTGGCCTCATATTTTGCAAGTGGATCGATAGAGTTCCTTTTCTCAAAGGCCCTGTATATATAGATAGCCAGGTTTATATATTTATTCAGTTTTAGTTGATAATGAAGCGTTAATTTAAAGTATAATAGAAATACAAGCTAAGGTCTATGATTGATGGCTTTTGGGTGGCTTAACTTTTGTTCCTAGCCTACAGAAACATTTTAAGGCAAATGCAGGGGAGTAACAGGAGGTATAATATATGAAGGCAAAATAAAAAATATCATAAATAAGTTAGACATACTTGGTAATTGTATCCACAAAAAATTGACGAGGCTCTGTATGTTCGGCAGGATCACACCAATACACTGTACTTTGAGCCGGATTGATCGCGCCCAACATCCAATGCTTACTACAAGTTATAGAAAAATACAACGAAGATATCAACTTAAATATTGACAAAAAATAATAAAATAATTAATCAAGTCATCAATAATAATACTATGAAAAGAAATTTATAATTACGTACCCCTGGGCATATGGAGCAAATATAAGTTTCCGACCTTTTCCACAATCGGTACATGTCATTGCCCTAACAACATAATCGGATCGATAATTTTCATCCGGAGCAACGGATTCTGGGGACATTATCTCTGGGCACAAGAATCCATAGTAACTAGTAATTTGCATACTAACGGCAAGATCACTCAAATACCTACAACAATAAGAATCCATAGTAACTATCTAGTACTAGTTTGCATATTATCAGATATATACTAATGGGATTGCAAAGGGGAAGCTTAAACAAAGAGACCGAACCTCATAAAGAGTGTGATGTGAGAGGCACCAATCATTTGTTCATCTAACAAATGAACAACCTCCTCATAACTAAGGTAGCAAGTTTGTTCATTGTGTAACACATGTTCGTCAATGGGAACACTGATCATTGTCCCACTTGCCTTTAAAACCCGAGCCTCAGTTTCTAATAACTTCAAATCCATGGTCCTCTGCTTTTGCTTAAAATTATGACTAACTTCAATTCCAAGGAAAGAAGATGGCGAAATCGAGGGCGAACACTTCTGAGGCTTGGACTTCTTTGCTGCTGCTGCTTTATTTTTTCCTTGATCATTCTTTTTCATGGTTATCTAAAAGTTGGCATAAATAAGTTGATAAATGGTATAACTCTCAGTGTATCTTATATCATTATATATACTAGCTAGAAATCTTAGTTACCTTATCAACAGGACTATGTATATGACTTTGCGGCCACTGAATAAATGAACCCTTAGCATGAGTCAATGTTATCATATCACCAACAGGCATTGGTAAATCAACATTTTCCGACCCAGAATAGATTTCCTTGATTGACACTTTTCTAAAACCATCACGAAGGGCACTGCCATGAATGGAAACAAATTCCTCCTTACTTGATAGGTATACCATTCCTGAAGCCACTATCTTCGATGATTTGTTTGGCTGTGATAGCACACAATCTTTCCAAGCCTGGAAATTTAAGTTATAGTAGAATTTCAAACTTTTTTCATTTACTATAAAGTAGCGTCTTTAATGAAAAGCTTACATATATACCTGTTGTGTTACTGGGCCAGGAGTCTTCAAAACATTGGTCACGGGTGGATCCTCAGTCACTTGTAGTGATTGCACTCCTTTTAGTGAGAGTGATTTCCTGTGAGACCCCTGCATAGATAGATTAGTGTTTTAAAACTTTTTTCATCGACTTTGAACTAGATAGTGTTTTAAATGCAAAGCTTACAGATCCTTCTTAATGAAAACCTTTTACAACCTGCCCTGGTGATATGGTAGGAATCTTCAGAACATTGGTCTTGGGTGTTTGATAATCCTCCTCTCGGGGTGTCTCCTCTCGGGGTGTCTCCTCTGGGCGTGGCTCTTCACTCACGTGTAGTGATGCAGAATTTGTCGATCCCTCGGTACTCATAGATGCTCCTCCGTGCATTAAATCGTCTAATACTTTAGTACTTGGCTTCTCACCAGTTAGCCAAAACTGCATCATCACTGATTTCAGCTTTTCCAAGTCATCAATTTGGTGTTGCATGTAATTGATCTTCTCGTACAACTCTTCTCTTGCCAGAAATAGTACATAGTAACATTGCTTTCAAATTGAAATAACTATTCTGGTAGGCATCAAACACTCGTATCCCTTCATCCCACAACAATCTCAAATCGTCGAGAAGAGGCTCTAAGTAGACATCTATATCATTACCAGGTTCTTTAGGACCAGAAATCAATAGAGACAACATCAAATATTTTCGTTTCATGCAAAGATATGGAGGCAAATTGTAAATAGCTAAAAACACCGGCCAAGTACTATGTTGACTACTCAAATTTCCAAAGGGATTCATCCCATCAGTGGAGAGTGCAAGGCGGAGATTTCTGGGTTCTTTGCCAAACTCGGGATATTTTGCATCAATAAACTTCCAGTCTTTCCCATCGGCCGGGTGTCTTAACTTCCCATCATTTGCTTTTGATGTACTATGCCATGTGAGTAATTTGGCATCATCTTTATTCGCAAATAATCGTATCAACCTAGGAATTATTGGAAAGTACCACAAAACTTTAGCTGGGATCCCCTCCTTCTTTTGATATCGCCATTCCTTACACACTGGACAACTAGTGAGATTAGCATATCCTTTGCGATATAATATGCAATCATTGGGACATGCGTGGATTTTTTCATATTTCATACCAATTCCCCTAAGTAGCTTCTTTGCCTCATATGTACGATCGGGAAGTACATTATTTTCGGGGAGCATGTCCTTTAATAATTTCAGGAGGTCTGTGAAACTCTTGTCACTCCACCCATTTGTTGCTTTTAAATTATATAACTTAACAAGAGCTGTCAATTTAGTGTGCTTACAACTACTATAAAGAGGCACTTCAGAATCTTTCAATTTCTCCAATACAACACTAGTATCCTCCAAATCATTTTCATCAAGATCTTCATCAGTTTCATCTACAATACCTTCTTGCTCATCACCTCCAAACATATCTCCCCATGATTTATCCAACATATCGTCACACCCATCTCCTGCCTCAGTATTCATATTACAACCCGGATCTTCTAGTGAATTAGACTCATCGGGCTCTTCATCGTCACTCAAGCATGTTTCTCTCTCAATCTCCCCAAATTGGACATCTATTCCATCTAAATTTTTTGATTCTCCATGGAAAATCCAACAAGTGTACTTTGGATTAAAATTTGTCTTATTTAAATGTATTCTTACATCTCCAAAGCTCATACACCTAATATTCCGGCACATATCACAAGGGCACGCCATACTAGATTTGTCTTTCACGTTCTTTATTACGAAGTCGTAAAATTCAGCTAACCCGGCATCATATTCTACTTCGCCCTTTTTCCCATTAATCATCCAAGTACGAGCCATATTCGGCTACATAATTACAACATAATTCAATTATTAAATTCATAATTCAATTATTAACGATAATAATACTAATAGCAATAATAATACTAATAGTAATAATATCACGATAATAATACTAAGGACGATAATAATACTAAGGACGATAATAATACTAATAGCAATAATAATACTAATAGCAATAATAATACTAAGGACGATAATAATACTAAGGACGATAACAGTTGATTTGTGTATGATTTAGACTGTGGGATTTCATTGATAATATGCATCTAATGTCTTGTTAAACAACGAACTAACATATTTCTCACTTTTTTTCCTGACAGGATTGCAATCAATTCTATTTGAAGTCATATGAAATAAACAATCCTATTTGAAGTCATCAGGGTAGTAGGCAGACCCAGAGCCAATATCAATTTCAGCTCGTCATCTCGTAACAGTTTGCCCTCTGTACGCTTAATAGTTAATACCAACCCGTTTCTAAGCCGCTTAATAGTTAACAGTCTATGCTATATAAGTCGTCATATGAACACTCAATGTATGAACAACGAACTCTGGTTCACGATTTTAGTCTATTTGCTTCTACTCCCTCTGCCTACATTCCTACAACTGAATTGGCCATGATAGAAACCAGGGGTGGCAATTTCAGCCGAGCCTTCCCAACTAACCACTGCTGCCTTTTCTATCTTAGTGATTTAAGGGTGTTTGACTCAGTTGAATGAGGACAGAAAAAACATCACGAATTTCAGAAAAAACATACTAGGCATAGACATTATATCTAACCCTTCATCATATACATTAACCCACAATATACATCATATTCCTCATCCAAATCACATACAAACCATATATTCAACATCAAAACCACAAATTATACATCATATATTCAACATCAAAACCACATAAACATTCATAAAACCTAATAACCCAAATAAAATCAAAAAAAATTGGTAATTCAAACAAGAGTAAAGGAGAAAGAGGGCGTACGATTATGGTTCAGTTGCTTGGTGAAGAAGAAACTATGGCGGACGATTGATAGCAAGATTGAATTCGCAGATTGATAGCAAGAAGAAAATTGGTAATTCAAACAAGACTGAATGTGGAAAATACGCAGACTTTGAATTCGCATAATTTCAAAGGTTTTCGAAGGCTGCAGTTACTGTGTGTTACACGTTATGTTTGTTTTGTTTAATTTTTATGAAGAGCAAAGAGAACGGTTCACAAAGAAACCGTCTTCTTTTAGAAGCAAAGAGAACGGTTCTAAAGGCAACCGTTCTCTTTTAGTTATAATGAAAAATTTTTATGAAAAGCTAAGAGAACGGTTCACAAGGCAACCGTTCTCTTTTATTTTCTCTCAAGGCAAAGAGAACGGTTCTCTAGGCAACCGTTCTCTTAGCTTTCCAATTGATAACAAAAGAGCACGGTTAAGTAGTTTAACCGTTCTCTTTAGTTTATTTAGAACAAATAAAGACGGGTTATAATGGGAACCGTCTTATATTTCTGAATTAAAAAATCCCGCGCATCTTTAGTGACACATTAGGACGGTTCCGCAAAAATTCGTTCCATTAGCCCCGTCTCCTAAACCTATATTTGTAGTAGTGATTTGATTTTTGTATTGTTAACCTTATCGTTGTTAGTTTAAGATTTTTTATATAATAAAAAAATAAGACATTGAGTCATAGAGATGTAAGTATGTTTAGCTTTGAATATCACAAACCACAAATTTTGATAGTCTTAGATGAAAACAAAACAACATATATGTGAATTTAAATGAGTCATCCAGAGCCAATGAAACTTATAAATAAATAATTAAATAAATAAAACATTAATATACTTAGCTTACCTTAATGTTGAGACAATGATAAGAAACATTATTAACACATACAATTTTTTTGGTGATGGAGGCATACATAAAAAATTGGCTTGAATTTTGGCTCACAAATGTTGTCTTCCATCAAACATTTATAACCAATTGAGGATGCAATTTACGACTTTTGGAAGTTTTTTTTTTTTTTATCATTATTAGCAAATTTAATATATACATAAATATGTAGCACGATTTTAATGTTTTATGACTTTTGAGCATTCTTTTCATTATTAGCAAATTTAATATAGACATAAGAATAAAGTAAAATAAATGAGATGTAAAAGGTTTGCTTTAGATTTTAATTAATTTGGTTGGGGTTAAGTATTATGAATAATTTTAATTAATTTATTGCCATGTTCAATTAAAAAAATGAATTAAATAGGAAAAAGTGGTGGGTGTTAAGTAATATGAAAAGTTTTAATTAATTATTAACATGTTTTATTAAAACAAAATAATTAAAACTTTAATTTTAATTATAAATTATGAAATTTGTATTACAAATTTTCATTTAAAATGTCAATATTAATTATAAATTATGAAATTTTGAAGGGTTGCATAAATTTGGGAAAATAGTACATTTAATATACAAAACTAATTTAAGAATAATGATAATATTAAGAGATCAATGTTTAAAATTAGAGTGGTGTAAATTTTTATTTGTCGTTTAACCTTTTCTAATTTTAAAAATTAAAAGGTCAAATGTTTAATGTAGTATGATATTATTTCTCCTTAATATTTAAAACTTATATACTATTATTTTATAAGTTGTGTATATTAGTTTGTTGCTTAAAATATTCTAACAATAAACATCGAAATTTAAAGTTTAGTATTGTATGAACTTTGATTTTGATTTTTAATTGTTGTTTAAGTTATCTAGAAATTCAAGAGGTAAAAGTTTAATTTTTTTGACTTTTAAAATAAGAAATAATGGGTGACTTGTTAGTATTCTAGTGGTGAAATAAGATACTTTTGACTAACTTTTTATTTTATTTATAGATTTATTGGTAAATGAACTAAATAAATGTCATATAATAAATTTTTTATCCATGTCACATTTAAACTTGTCATGTCACATTTAAACTTGCCATGTCACATTTTTTTGCTAGCCTTTTAATTAGATTTTATAGATTACTCACCCATAATTACACATATTTCTGTCACGATGAGTACAATTCCAGAGGAGATAATCACGGAGATCTTAACATCCCTACCTGATTAAAACCATTCTCCCAGGGGCGAACCCACCTTGTAGCAAGGGGTGACGGCCACTACCCCAAACTTAAAAAAATTGGTTTAGAAGACGAATTTTTGCTACCCCAAATATTATTGAATAATAGATAAGTAAATGGTATCTCACTAAATATGCAATAAACAACTTGTGGTTCAATGGTAAACATTTTGGTTTCCTACCAATTGCCCCAAGTTCGAACCCCACTACTTTCATTTTCCCTTTTTAATTTTTTTTGCTACCCCAAATATTCATTCATGGGTTCGCCCCTGCATTCTCCGCTTCAAATTCGTATCCAAATTGTTGCGCAATCTGATTACAAGTCCAAATATTTCGATATATGGATGATGACAAAAGACAATTGCTGGGCTTTAGTTTTTAGTTGTTCATTGAACCAATATCTTACAGTGTGTGGTCACGACTCGCATGCTTTTCAACCCCCTTTGTGTTATGCTTATTCAAGAGACAGACACAAAGTTATCATCGTAGGGCCTCTACAAATTCCAAAATAGCTCATGTGCTGTGATCTCGAGACTCAAACCATCAACATGGTTCAAATTATTGGTGTCTCGGAAGCTGGTGTCTTTTCTGCAGGGATTCTTGGTGCGCCGGAAGCTGGTGTCTTTTGTGCAGGGCCATGGGTAGAATCCCTCGTTCCACTCGCATAGTAATATGAGTTTAGATTATCCAACTATGAAATGTATCTACTAGATTAATTTGAAGTAAGAAGTTTCGAGTAAGGGTTTTGAGATTTCAAACCAAAAAGGCGAGATATATGTCATGCAACGAATATGTTCCGCAAACTATAGTTGGAACTTGACAATGCCGGAAAACGCCGAGGATCCAACAAGGTCTTACAACCCTCCAAATTGCTAATTATACTACAGATTAGGTAATTACACGTTCAACCAGATTGACCCGTTCTCCAAAATGCCCCTCGGTATGGTTGAACAAAATCCTGCGAAAAATTTCAGGAGGTAGTATAAGAGTTCTGAAACTCCAGTTACCAATAGAAACTAAAGAAGCAATGGAGACATCGATTCAAAAGCAGAGATCATTGCAGAAGATACGAAAAATACCTTCGAATGAGATTGGAATTTCAGTCAGTCATTGAGCTCAATTGTCGTAACTTCCTTACCAATTATCTAAAAAGGAATAAAACAGTCTAGGTCAAGTACATGTCAACAGCAACAAAACAATCTAGGTCATGTCGGATGCATTCGACAACATTGTATTGGAGATTGGACCCTTGAGGGTCGGTCTCACATTATATCCGATGGCAAAATCATGCAGCAAAAAGACGAGCGAGCTGCTCATGTTTAAACAAAGATTAGTCCCTTGAGAGACTGTTTCACATTACCTAACATCAACCTAGATACTCAGTACCAATTAACTCAATACAAGAAAACAGTATTCATCATACGTTTCAGTCTCATGATATGAGACCGTCACATATGTAGGTCCTTGGCTTACCTGAGATACATAGTCTTTAATTTTCTGGCCGACTTCACCATCTAAGGCTCTCTCAGCTAGCTCAAACATTACTGTGTTTCCTTCAGGGCCGTTAACTTTATCCTTCTGGATATATCTGCATCATTAAATTACAGTTAACTTTATCCTTCAAGATTTCTACACCGATATCTCACCCAAGGGGGTTGACATCACTGACTGTGCTCGAAAGCTACCTGACTTGGAGCCTTAATACAACATGTTATAGAGAAAAAGTAACCAAATACAAAATACTAACCTCTGTTGTACTAGTGTCTCTAACAAGAGTTTTACATTCCCGAGTGCAGGATGGTTTTCATCAGTTTCTTTCAACCCGAGTCTCCTTAAATGATGCCACAGATTTTCTGGGAGTTGTAAAGTGTTTTGTCAAATCTCTCAAACAATGAAGATGAAGATAAAGCTAAGATCTATTACACAGCATAATTGGTAAGCATCTCAAAATGTTTAGATTAGTCACACCATTAACGACGCATTGAAATGGAAGGTCAATGAAGTTAGAGTACTGCCACCTTATGAAATATGAATCTGTGTTTCAGCAAAATATGCATACCTTCTGAAATTTTACCCCCGGCAAGGTGGACAATACCAGCAACAACAAATGTAAAGCCTGTCAAGGGTGCCGTATTGACATCCTCGACAAATTTTCGGTACACATCAGCAGGCAATCGACTGACTACAATATATGATCTTATATCAGCAGCACCTGTAACAGATAAAGCTGTTATTCAGTAACCACGGCAATAAGAAAACCAATAAGAAAGACAAAATAAGTACAGAGAACAGCGGAAAAAGATAACCCTTAGGTGAACATTAGCATCTAATAGCTCATAAGAGCCTTCAGTTAGATTATGACATGATACATAGGAAAACCCCAGCCATAACAAAATGTCAATGAAGTGAATCAATAAATCACATTTTAGCATGGAGCACTGCCATTTCCTTCTACCATTTTTTATGTAATTGCAAAACGCTAAAAAAAAATCAGGTTTCCAGTGTGGATTTGGTTGCCAGTTGCCACTAAGGTTGCTCCATCAGTTTCATAATTACAAACTATATGAATGATGTAATGGACAATGACAATTTTTTAAGTCGGTCTCTTTTCTTTTCGACTAATTATACTTAATAAAATGCAAAGAGGATCAGCTAAACAGTTACACTTCTACCAAGAGAAACTGACTGAACAGCTTGATATTCAACGGCCAGCACAACGGAAACTACATGGTTTCCAGGGAGACCCAAGTTTTTGGAAATGCAATTATTATGCCAAAAAAATTGATGAAAATATCCCTAATATTTTCAAAACAACGAAAATGATGTAGCACAATAGAAAACATTTTTCCTTGATCAAACACTGTCATACTCACTCTGCTGAGAATAGCGAGCTTGATTTTTTGATGTAGTACGAGCACGCTGAAGCTCTTTAAGTTCATAACCAAAAACACCAGCAAGCTTCTCTCTGGCCTTATCGATCACAGCAGCAGGGAGAGCACGCTGCCTATAATTCTTGGTCACTATTTGCGTCAACTCTTCCCTCTTAATAGGACATCCTGAGCTCTGGTGAGTCTTAAAAAGAACATATCGAACTACCTCACCGACAAGCTTATCCGTTTCCTGCAGAACCAAACCATTATTAACTAGTACAGTACACCTGAATGACCCTCTTTGGAATGCATAAGCTAAACCAATTACCTCACTAGACAGGCCAAATTGTGAAAAATCTACCCCGGTATCACCCATTCCTGAAGTCAATTAACCATGAAAACATCAAAATACTTCCTTAACTAAAAATTCAACGACAAATAGGCAACGGGGGCGATATCAGGGGTCACCGTAACAACAAGCATTCATCAGACATATGACAGTCAATCAATACTATCTTAAGTCTTAATCAACCACGCTCGTAAGGCCTCACCGATTCCGGCATTCGGCAAAAGTAAATTTCACCTAACCGGCAATCTATAGACCTAAATTAAACTAACTGTGAACAAATTTCTATGATCGAGGTTAAATCAATTAAAAACATGCAATAAATCTGGAATTAATGTAATGAAACAATCAATTTAACAGCACACATACAAATTCAACAGAATGTAAAGCGCTGATTCCCGAAAATTAAACTAAATGAGCAATCTAGGTACATATGGATTGAAATTAACATCTGAAAATAAAATTTAAAGGAATTTAGATATAAGATGAAGAGAATTAATCAAATCGCCGAAGCAAAAGGGGAAAATGTGATTATACCAGATTTGTAGCAAAGGATTACGCAGTCGAGGGGATTAAAATTGATGATATCGATAATTTTAATAGAGTAGGTTTTGTGTAAATTGGGGATTTAGGGTTTTGATGGAGGTGATGATTTGATGAACACAGTTAGTACATTTTCAACCGCGTTGTTTCGCGCTCTCTGCCCCTTTGCCGCCAAACTAATACCGTCATTCCGGTAGGCACAAATTCTTGTGTAAGGCGGTATCAATAACCGTATATTGTATTTAGTTTTGTATTAAGTATTTAAAATGATAGTAATAGTAATGTGTGATTAAAAAAAAGTGATTTTGATATGGTTTATATTATAATTTGGGTAGTTGTAACTTGTAATTCTGGAATTGATAAATTAGTAGATTATATTTAAAAATATTTGGTAAATTAACTAAAAAGATAACTCATATTGTTGAAATAATGTAAAATATATAATAATTATTTAATAATATAGATTTAAGAAGTAAAAATAAAATTAAAATTAAAAATGAAAACTAATCAATATATGAAATCTCAAACGATAGTCAAACGCTTACAAAACAATAAGTAACTACAATTTGGTCAAATAATTTACTTTTATCAAATACTTGAATACAATAACTCATGAAAAACTAGGTAGAAAATAATCATAACCCGTTACGATCTCCTAAAAGCCTTTAAATGAAATATATAATACATGGTTTTCGAGATTTCAGGGTCTCGGAAAAAAAATGTTTGTAAATTATAAGGATTCTTCGTCGGGTCAGATAAAGCAGACATACAAATTTTGAGAAGCAACCGAGAATATTTAAATTTGTCGGTACGCGATGTATGAGTAGTGGACAAAAAAGTTTAGTATTTAAAAATAGATGTATACTTCTTAATTAGGATCGAAAATTGAATATGCTAACTTATGAAACAACTCCTAACACATGGTACGAAATTCGGGAGAAAATTAAACATAACTCAGTACAAAGTGTCAAACTGCTCAAATTTAAGTATACGATTTTCGGGATTTTAGAACCCTGAATAAAAAATGTTTGTAAATCATACGGATAGGTCGTCGGGTTTTGATAAAGCAGTCACACAAAGTTTATGAAGTAACATAAAACATTTGAGTTTGTTGGTACTCGTTAAACGAGTCTTGGTCAAAACTTTAGTATTCCTTCAAAATAGATATATACGGAGTACTTCTTAATTAGGGTTGAAAATCAAATTTGCTAACTCACCAAACGAACCCGCCACGCGGTAGAAAGATTGGGATGAAAACAAACATGACCAGTACGATCTCCTAAGCGGCTAAACTTTAAGTATATAATAATACACGGGTCTCGAGTTCAGTGTCCCGAAAGAAGAATGGCTAAAAATCATATGGATTGTCCGTCGGGTCAGATAAAGCAGTTACACAGACTTTGAAAAGCAACTGTCGACATTTGAGTTTGCCGGTATGCGATAAACGAATCTCGAATGAAAGTCTAGTATTCTTCAACAATAGGTGTATAGGTATTTCTTAATTACGGTTGAGAATCGAGGTTACTCATGAAACAACCACCGACGCATGGTAGAAAAACTGTGAGGAAAAGAAGCATAATCGGTCGACCTCCCAACCGGCTAAAATTTAAGTATATAATGCACGTTTTTTCGGGATTTCAGGGTTTGGAAACAAAATGTTTGTAAATCATACAGAATGTTCGTTAGGTCAGATAAAGCAGCCACACAACTTTTGAGAAGCAACAACGACATTTGAGTTTGTCGGTATGCGATAAACGAGTCTTGGACAAAACTTTTGTATTCCTTAAAAATAGATATATACTTTTTACTTAGGGTTGAATATCGAATACGGTAACTCATGAAATGACTCGTGATATGTGGTAGAAAAACGGGGAGGGAAATAAACAAAAACCAAAATGACCTCCTAAACGGTTCAAAATTAAGTATATATTACACGATTAAGAAGTCAGACAAATTCTGAGGATTAACGGAGGACATCTGAGTATGTTGGTACGCATTAAATGAGTATCTCAACAAAATAAGCTACTCATAAAAAAATGTGCTTTTTCACATACGAATTTTACTATTTCGTATACAATTTTTACGATAATACGCTTATTATTACTAATTTTTCTTTTAGAAAAACACATACAATCACCTGAACACTATCGCCTTCCCAATTGAAAAACAACAACCGACCAACCCCAGTCCCCTCCGTACAATGCCACCACCACCAACCGCGCTGACGCTTGCCAAGACGGGATTGTTGGAACTGGGTATGAGAAGAGCGTGTGATTAACTACAATTTTAACTGTTTATGCCAAAAGTTAGAATGCGATTTTTCAACCGTCTTCAATAAAAAATTGTAGATTAGTAATTTTGAATGTTGGATGCTTCGAAAATGTAACTCTTGATGACGCAAAAGATGTATTTCATGTTTTCATTGCATGGGCATCAAAAATTCAACATATACGATTGCCATGAATCATTTGTATAAACCCTAATTTTAAGTTGTCCTCTAGCAGACAACTTCGATAAATTAAATAAAAATCAACAAATATCATGAATAGTTGATAAACAAGTTAATTACTTCAATAATTAGCGAATTAAGATCTATTGATAAGTACATAGACCAATTAGATTAAGTTCTAGGGGGAAAAATAGTGGAAAACATGTTGAAATAAGAGTTGATTGACTAAGATTTAGATGAAAAGGGTATTAGATGGAAAGTTAATGAAAAAAAAAAGTATGTGAAAGATTAAATTCGTATATAAAAAAGTAATTTTGATTAAAAGTAGATAATAGATTAACGTAATTGCTCATTCAAGTACGAATTTTACTGATTCATGGACCTTTTTTCATTACTTTTCCATTTTATGCCCTTTGCCTGAAAAAAAAAAATTCTCTCTAATTCTCCCCCCCACAAAAAAAACCCTAAACCGCACAATTATGGATGCTAGCTCTCGTATCGATCAGGTAATAATTTTAATCTCTACCTTTATCAATTAGCACGATAATAATAACGTATTATCGGGCAACGATGAACACTTACAAGATAAACAATGAAGGTAAATGGAAACCCCATCCACCACCTTATTTCTCCATCTTTAATTTCCTAGACAAGTAATAGTGCAAAGCCATTGAAAACGGTAAACACGTGACTAAATGTTTGGGTTAGTCAAAGACTAGTTCAGGAAAACTACACAATCTCCTTAATTATTTACGGAGTATATAACATTAATTCGCTAATATTAATTGCCAATATAGAGTCCAATTGAACCTCGGGATGTCAAGTAACGACATTACAAGGTCAAAAGAACACCGTCTATTTTCTTGACATTAAACGGTTTAACATAGTATTGGTGATAAACACCTGCCGAAGTCCGAAATTACTTGTAAATTCCCAAATTAAAGAGTAATTGAGAAGATCGAGGAGGAATGAGGAGGGACAGTGGTTGGATGGCGGTGGCAGGGGTGGTGGTTGAGACGGTGGGAGAAATTAGGTTAAAATGAGAGGAAAATTGAAAAGAAGGAAAACTGAACTAGTGTTGAATGAAAGGGTAAAATGGAAAATATGTACATGATTGAGTAAACCATGTATATGATCAACCTCCTAGATTAATATTCGCGAAAGTGGTGATTAGCCCCCATAACTTTCAGCAATTGTGAAATTAAGACCCATAAGTTACAAATGTAGCAATTAGGCCCCGTAACTTTGACAAAAAGTGAAATCCAACCCTATTTTTAATTTTAACATAAAATATATCATTAATAACTTTATATTTATATTCATGGTATATTAAATATTTTTAATATTTTACAAGAATTTAAATAATATATTAACTAACATAGTTTTTATATAGGATATTTCAAAAATATTTTAACTAATTTTAATATAATTGATATACATATGAAATTACTTCATAAATTCTAAATTTTATGTAATTCATTCAAATATTAATTTTTTTCCAAAATGTGTAATAAATTTCATACAATTTATAAATTTATAACAACTTTTGTTGTATTGATAAATTGTATAAATGAATGAAATTGGTTTTTTGGGTGCAATTTTTGGTTGGAAATCAAAAAATTGGATTCAATTTCACTTTCACTCAAATTTATGGGGCTTATCACTACATTTGAAACTTATAGGGCTTAATTTCACAATTGCTCAAAGTTATGGGGTTAATCGCCACTTTCGCAGATTAATATTTGTAATTAGGGTTGAAAATGAATACATTTATTCTCACTCATGAGTCCTGATTCATGAAGCCAAGACTGATAGTCTGACACCTGGTAAAAAAGCCTACTCCGTAGATGGTAAATAAACATACACGGATCTCCCAAAATTGGTCAAGTTTTACCTAAAATTATATATTACCCAAAAAAGACTATAATTTTACGTTCTGGTCTCTTATTCGGTTCAATTTTAAATATCGAGTTAATCGTTTCAGATCAGATCGTTAAAATTGGTTTGGTTTTATTAGGATTTAGGTCTAGTTATTCAACTCCGTGTTCCGAAATGTTCATCATGCTTCAATGTTTGGGTTATGCAATTCCATCTTTCTAACAGTTGTAATCGGGTATTCTCTTCCCAATCTGAATTAATTTATTTAAATCATTGAAACCCTAGAATTCAATTTGCAGAATTTCATAAACATGATCATGGTTTTTGCATTTGATTGTTTTCGTGCTACCCTTTTCTAGGTTTTCAATTTTTCCCAATTAATTTCATTAGTTATCATATGAATTACATACCCAATTTGTGATGATGATAACCCACATCCCAATTGATTTAGTTTCTGATATATTATTAAGATTACCTGCAAAAACTGTGGTTTGCTCGAAGATTGTTTGCAAATCATGGTATAATTTAATTAGTGATGATGATTTTGTTAATTCTCATTTAGAACGATCCATTGCAACTAAAACTAATCTTCACTTTGTTGTCGTAACTCCGAAGATTTATTTGCAAGAATATGTTGGGGAACCCCTTAAGCAGAATTGCCCTGTCCTTTATTCGGCCGATTTCGACTCTTTAGATAACCCTGTTGAACTCAGTCATCCCTACAAGAATTGCAAAACCCCGGTTAGGGTTATCGGTTCATGTCGTGGATTGCTTTTGCTTTGCGTTAAATACGGTCATTTGCTGCTGTATAACCCAACTACTCAAACCTACAATGTACTTCCTGTTTTGCATGAAAAGAAACCAGCCACGGAGTATGTTCACTTCGATTATGGGTTTGGTTATGATAGTGTATCGCGAGACTACAAATGTGTGAGAATCATGCAGTGTTTGTTTGAGGAGACGGGGGATGTCATGTGTGAAGTAATGGTTTATAGCTTGAGAAGTAATTGTTGGAAAAGGGTAGTCGAGGTTCCTTGCTATTTCAGGTCCCATGGTTTTGAAAACGGCGTTTTGCTACATGAAATGTGCCATTGGGTTGGAACCAATGCTGATCATGTGTATGAGTTTATTGTTACGTTTAATTTAGGGGATGAAACGTTCAGCCGCCTCCCACTGCCAGATTCACTACAAAATCTCCAGTTTGAGCTATTTCATGGCCTGTATGTGGGAATGTTAGATGGTTGCTTGAGTCTTTCAGCTAACCGTTATCCTCACTGTGACCTTTGGGTCATGACGGAGTATGGTGTAGTGGGGTCTTGGACAAGGATGTTTACGTTCTTAACACTTAACTCTGTAAATTTGACCAGGCCTCTTGGTTATTCAGTCGACAAGAAGAGATTGCTTTTGAAAACGTCCCTTTCCAGACTGCATTGCTTTGATTTAGAAACAATGAAGCATACAGAATTGATGTTCGCAGATTGGAACAGAGGTCTGGATCCCCATGTTTACGTAGAAAATCTTCTCGTGCTGGACTATGCTGAATTTATTGATGATATTCATGTTCCAACTTCGAAAAAAACACGTAAAAGGGAAGAACAGGAAGAGGAGAAGGATAAAGACCAAGAACTGAAGATTATATAACCTTCTTTCAGCTGTTCCATTGCTTTCGTTTATGTCATGTATGTTATCATCAACTACTAGTACTGTATTAGCCTATTGTTTTTGGTTGGAGCTTGAACTATTATCCTATTACGGTTTTACTGGACAATTTAATGTTGGAAAATGTAACTTTTCGAAATAATTCGAAACAGTAGTGATGTGGATTGCCTAGAGCATCTTTAATGTATAATCGTCGTACCTAATAACTCGTGATCATCAAGTGGGTCAAATGGGTTGTATCGATGTCCTTCCAGATATATTATCTATCTTGGTCGTAACCCCCTCTCATGGAGCCCCGGGAAACATAAGCCGTTACCTCGCTCCTCGACCAAGGTGGAGTTTCAAGTGGTAGTAGAAACCATAGCTGAATTGCTGTGGCTCAAATCGCTTCTGACCTAAATCAATGTCACTCAAATAACCGGCTAGTCATCTTTTGTGACAACCTTGGTGTGCAACACATTACTCCGCTAATCCCGCGTTCCATTCCAGCTTAAAGCATCTCGCAGTCAATTTTGATTTCGTTCGTGAATAGGTGAGACAAGGGTCCATATGAGTTCAACACATCCGGCGACGATCAGTTGGCAGTTGGCTGACGTGCTCACCAAGCGGTCCAAGCCACTTTTCAAGACTCGATTCATAAGCTCACATCTAAAATTGACTGGTTTTTCTAACGTGTACCCTTAGGTCTAAATACGGAAAGATTTACAACATTTTCTCATCTGATTCTTGAGTAACAACTCATTTTTACCATAATTAATGAAAATATGGTGTGAATCTTTCCGTATTTAGACTATTAACGTGTGCCAGAAAAACCGAAAATTGACATGCTTGACCGAAAGTTAGGGCTGAGCAAAACCGGTGCAACACCGGTTTTACAATCCGGAGCGGTACCCGGTTTTTAAAAAAATTGGATTTCAAGGAACCGATACCGAACCGGTTTAAACCGGTATACCGGTTTTTTCAAAAATTGGAAACCGGATCCGGAAATCCGGATTACCGCACCGGTTTTGAAACCGGTTTCACTAAATTTTCTAGGGCTGAGCAAAACCGGTATACCGCACCGGTTTTACAATCCGGACCGGTACCCGGTTTTTAAAAAATTGGAATTCAAGGAACCGATACCGAACCGGTTTAAACCGGTATACCGGTTTTTTCAAAAATTGGAAACCGGATCCGGAAATCCGGATTACCGCACCGGTTTTGAAACCAGTTTCACTAAATTTTCCTCTTTAGACGTTTAGAGTTTAGTTATTAGTTAGGCTTTTTTTTTTTTCAAAAAAATTATAAACCGGGTTGAAATCCGGGTCCCGGTTTTCAATTATTTAAAACTATATCCGCTCCGGTTTAGCATAATATAATCCGGTTTGGATACCGCATCCGGAAAAAAAACCGAATTTTCGGTTTTCTTTTTACAGTTTTCGGTTCGGTTTCGGTTTTATAAATCGGATCCGATTTTTTTGCTCAGCCCTACCGAAAGTCCATTTTAACAGAAGTATAAATCATTCTCGCAATAATAGGAAATAAACAACTAATATAAATTATCTTATACTTCCTTCATTTTAATCCAAATGGCCTATTTACCTTTTTCACGTTTGTCAACGCACGTTTTACGTGCTTCATATCTTTAGCTACGTAGTTGTAAAAATTATAAAAGTTATATATTTTTAATGTACTCGTAAAGACGAATTAAACAAGATCCCACATTAATATATTTTTTCTTACGTATTGAGAGAAAATTGAGATTGAAGGTTGATTTGTGAATAGTGTACAAAAATCAAATAGGTCATTTGGATTAAAATGGAGGAAGTAATAAATATAAGCTATGTTTGGCAACCGTTAGCAATTTTAGTAGTAGGTTTGACTATCAAACAAATTAGCAGAATCAGAAAAGAGTATTTGGTATAATAGGCAATAAACTACTAATAATTGATATATCAAATGATCTTATGCTAAATATAAGCTATGTTTGGCAACATTAAGCAATTTTAGTAGTATGTTTGACTATTAAACAAATTAATAGAACAAGAAAAGAGTATTTGATAATTAACAGATTTTAAGATAATTAAAACGATTTTATGAATAAATTGAATTTGCTAATGCAATAGGCTTCTATTAGCAACATATTCAAAAATAATAAATTTCGACCAATATAGTATAGAATATATTACATACCAAACCGGTTCATAATCCCTCCATTTAGTCCTTAATTGTAGCAACCTAATATTGTGTTCATACTATTGATTGATGCTTGAGTATTTCTGTATTTGTATAAATAAATACATTTTCTACAATAATCACCATCACAAATCCAAAATTTCCCTCAAATTTAATGGTGGTTATTGGGTGTTCTGTTCCCAATCTAATTTCTTTTTCTTTTTAATCACTCAACCCTAGAATTCAACTTGTCTTCAGTTTGCAGAACTTCATGATCATGGTTCCCCCAATTCTCTGATTTTTATGTTACCCATTTAAGGTTTTTCACTATTTCATCAATTTTCCTGATCAATTTCATTATTTATCATATGAATTAATTTCCCAGTTCATGATAATGATGATGACGATAACCTACCTCCCATTTGAATTAATTACTGAAATATTGTCTAGATTACCTGCAAAAACTGTGGTACGCTTGAAGATAATTTGTAAATCGTGGCGTAATTTAATTGATGATTATGACTTTGCTAATTATCATTTAGAACAATCTCTTGCAAATAAAACAAATCTTCACTATGTTATCTCAACTCCTAAGCTATATTTGCAAGAATATGATCATCGTGATGAACCCCTTGAGCAGAATTGTCCTGTTCTTTATTCAGCCGATTTCGACTCTTTAGATAACCCAGTTGAACTCAGACACCCTTTTAAGAATTGCAAAACCCCGGTTTTGATTATCGGATCATGTCGTGGATTGGTTTTGCTCCATGGTGTTGATGCTGGTCACTTGTTGTTGTATAACCCAACTACTCAAACATACAATGTGCTTCCTCATTTACTGGTATATCAACCTACCATGTCGAATGCGCTGTTTGATTACGGGTTTGGTTTTGATCATGTATCTCAGGACTACAAATGTGTGAGGATTTTTCAGTGCTTGTATCAGGAAATATGGTGTCCACTGTGTGAAGTTATGGTTTATAGCTTGAGAACTAATTGTTGGAAACGAGTCGTCGATGTTCCTTTCTATTTCAGGTCCGGTAGTTGGAGTAATGGCGTTTTTTTGAATGAAATGTGCCATTGGATTGGAACTGATAGTGATGATATGTATAAGCATATTGTTGCGTTTAGTTTTACAGATGAAACGTTTAGTTGTCTACCACTGCCAAATGCACTGCTAAATTACCACTTCGGGCAGTTTCATGGCTTGCATATGTATATGCTCGATGGTTGCTTGAGTCTTCTGGCTAACCGTTATCCTCACTGTGACCTTTGGGTCATGAAAGAGTATGGTGTATCGGGATCTTGGACAAGGATGTTTACTTTTGAAACAGATTTCACCATAAATTTGCAGAGGCCTATCGGTTATTCAAGTGACAAGAAGAAATTGGTTTTGAAAACGTCCCTTTTCAGGCTGCTTTGCGTTGATTTAGAAACGATGGAGTACACAGATGTGAAATTCGCCGATTGGCACAGAGGTCTGGATCCCCATGTTTACGTAGAAAATCTTCTCATGTTGGACTATGCTGAATTTACTGACGGTACTCATGTTCGTAAGAAACGTGGAAAAAGGAAGAACAGGAGGAGGAGGAGGAGGAGAACAAAGAACAAGAAATTGAAGATTCTGTAATCTTCTGTTTCTGTCAAGCATGTCATATTTATATTTTTCGGTTCAGGCTAGGCTATTATTACTCTGTAACTGTTAGTATCAGGATTAGTTTCGGTTTGAGCTTAAAGTATAAGAAATGTTTGAATCATGGACATGGTGATGGTTTTCAATCAAGGCCGCGACACTGAGACAGATTTCTTTTGTGAAGTTATTGCAAGTTCACTGCAATATTTGTTTTTTTGTTGCGATATAGTGTGAATTGAACGAGATTCGATGATGTTAGCCGTGTTTGCCAACGAGACCAGAACCGAGATAAAAGACTACGAGTTGGGTGTTTGGAATTTCCGTGAACTTGATTTTTCTTATCTTGGGTTGCCTTTACTCAAACTCAGCGTCTCGTTGGCGATGCTGCTAAGAACCAGGCTGCTGTCAACCCTACCAATACCATCTTTGGTTTGTCTCTCACTTCTCATCGTCTCATATCTTTTAACTACAGTTATGTATGTAGAATGTTGTAAGGTAACTTTCACTCATTAATGTCTGCCACGTATGAACTAATGAACATACTCCCTCCGTCCTTGACTCCTGTCATTATTTGTTTACCTCGGATTAAATACCTCTCCCGAAGAATAAAAATAAGGTAAACAAATGAGCGGGATGAACGGGGTAACTTTACATTGTCCATGCGGTTAGTTGAATGCGAGCTTTTGTGTGAAATGTCTGTAATTTTTTTTTTTTCTGACAAAGCTTTTGTGGTATTGGTTTAGATAGAGGATCATATATAGTTCAAATGCATTAAACAACTAGTTTCTCTTTGTATATATCTTTACATGTATTTAGTAAATTTAATGGCCAAATTGGCATGTCAGGCGAGACGTTAAAATTGGATGAATGTATAATAAACAGTTTTCTTTCTCCGACTCGTAATTTTCCCGTTTTGATGTAAAACAGATGCAAAGATGCTTATAGGCAGATGGTTTAATGATGAGACGGTGCAGAAGAACCTAAAGATATGGCCATTTAAGGTTATCGGAAGCCCTGGTAATGACGCGAAAGACAAAAAACCAGTAATCGTAGTCTACTACAAAGATGAAGAGAAGAATATCATCGATGATTCTTGTGAAGATGAAAGAGATAGCAGAAGCTTACCATGGTTCAACAGTAAACAGTAAATAATGTCGTTATTACTGTTCTTGTTTACTTTAACGATTCTCAACGTCAAGCTACTAAAGACGCCAAAATGATTGCTGGACTGAACGTTATAAGGATCGTCAATGAGCCAACCATGTAAATAATGGGGTGGACAAGAAGATGGCTGCCACTGATGCTAAGAAGAATGTGTTGGTGTTTGATCTTGGCGGTGGGACATTTGACGTGTTCTTAGTTTGTGTAGAAAAGAACATGCTTGAAGTTAAAGCTGTAAGCGGTGACACTCACTTGGGTGGCGGGTATTTTGACAACAATTTGTGTAGAAAAACAGAGGAAAGTGTTTGTTTCGAAATCGAAATTGTTGGTAAACAACGATATTACGGCTCATTTTTTGAGCAAATTATGTAGCAATAAACTCAAACAAACATGTGAATACAATTAGGGAAGTGAGATTAAGAGAATGGTGGTCGTATTTCATTATTTGGTGGTCGGAGTAAGGAGAACGGACTTGACGAAGTTAGCTTGTCGAAACTACGAAAATGGAAGCAACATGTCGCTGTCCAGGACAGCGACAAGTGCAAAATTTCAGAAGAAAAAATAAAAAAATTGGAATTGATGACGTGGAACCATTTTTGGTAATTAGTTTTAAAAGAGCGCCATTTTGTTAATAGTTCCGTTTGGAACACCATTTTAGTAAAAACTTCTCTTTTCTTCATGTTATTCACATTTTCCGAAATTCCTCAAAATGTGATGAATACAGTAGAAGAAGAAGTTAGTAACTACTTGCCATTTTGATGTGTATCATTTTCATGCGAAACCCGATCATCAATCAAGAATTCTTTTAAATTGTTGATGAAGTCCTTTGGTCTCTCCATACTGAAACCATGTCCAGCATTCTCTATGATCGCGAGAACAACATTGTCTCCTATGTGACTGCAAACCAGTGATCAATTTCAGTAAGTCAATTGATTGCGGAGAAACTCAAGAGGTGAATTAAATAGCAAAAAATGTTAATGAAAAATCTGTCTGGTTGTATTTCAGAAAAATTCCTAGGAAATTCTACTTCACGGGACAAATTCGTAGCACGGAGTACTTACTTTTTCAATCTGTAGCCGAATTCTAGAGGAAATATCTGATCCTGATCTCCCCAAATTATCAATGTTGGCTACACCAGAAGTTTTTTAACAATTAACCTACGAAATAGAGAGCGTAATTTCGAAGCATTAGTATAACCAGAAGGGTTGTACTTGTAATACCTGTGTGATCTTTGGAATTTCCTCGAGTTTCCTGTCTCTCGGAATTGCCCTGATCAACTCTCTTTTCTCTTGCAGGTGCTCTCTACACATTACCTGCACATTGTGCAGTAACCACAAATTATAGAATTGAATGAAGACGGACTTGAAGCGGAAAAGAGCAACTTAAAGTCGACCTGACTCAAAAACAAAACGACTTTCCCCAAACCCGTGTCAAATAACCTATCTATTTACCCTGTCATGCAGACCTGCAGGGTTGAAAGGGAAGAATCAAAGAAATAGTGTACTGACATGGATGAAGTCATTGAGAAGACAGGAAGGCACAATCTTTGGCGGCTTAACTAGCGTAAAATTGAGAAGCTCCCTAAGCTTCTCAGGCGTCTGAGGCAACAAAATATCAGCAGCGGATTCCAAATCCGGCACCTTAAACCTCCCTTCAGTTATATCCTTCTCCTCCATACATACTGCAGAACAACATATCACCACTTTTTCCACCACATTTTGTAGTTGGGCTGCTATGGAGTACGCCACAAATCCCCCGTAACTCAGTCCAACAACGCTGAGCCTACCAGTCACGGAGAAGTCCTCCATGAGCCGTATAAGACACTGCGCCTGGAACGCATCAGTGCGGTCTGGTTTAGTCGTGTAGGACTCTCCAAAGAAGACCAGGTCCGGAACATAGACGTTGTAGTAAGGAGTCATTCGGCCTACAACATCAGCCCACTGCCATAAGGCATTGTTTCCGAACCCATGGATTAGTAGCAAGTTTGGCTTGGATTGTTGGGGGTGTTTCGGCAACCAGCAGTGCATCACCGTGCCATCGCCCAAGTCTGTTGTCGTGGATCGGAGACCCGAGTTCTTGAAGGTTATTCTGAAGCACCATTCTTTTAGGGATGTGAAGCTAACACAACATGACATTGGAGCTTGTATGCTTCATATCCCTAAAATTATGGAGTTTTAAAGTTGTGGACGTAAAAGAACAAAAAGGTCGGACGTATGGTGCAAAAGTGATTTGGAATGATGACTGATAAAATCTGCTAAGCTATTAAAGGAAGCCATTAATGGAGTAAGAAAGCTTCAAGCTTAGCACAAAGTAAAAACAGTTTACTCAAATGTAAATAAACTGCTTGATTTTATTGATTATTGTAAAGTGATAATTACAAGCAGTATGAATATCCTCTTATATACAAGAAGGATTTCTATGTACAATGTAACAACTTTCCTAAGATATTTTGGTGCTGACTCAGCAAGTGTAACAAACTTTGACTGAGCATTGACCACTTATAACAGAATGTAACAGAATGATAGAGAGAGTAGATGAGTAGCAGCAGCTGAGACGATACATTCCTCAATATCCCCTCCTCAAGTAGGACTTGGAACAGAGGTGACAAGACCTAACTTGGTAACAAAAAAAGAATGCTGCTGCTGGCCCAAGGCCTTCGTGAAGACATCAGCAATTTGAGCAGAACTGGAAACATGTGAAGTGCAGATTAAGCCTTCTTCTATTCTCTCCCTGATGTAATGACAATCTAGCTTTAGATGTTTAGTGCGTTCATGAAAAACGGGATTAGCTGCAATATGTTGCGCAGCTTTATTGTCACAGTATAGTGTAATAGGATGAGGAACATGAATCTGTAAGTTTTTCAATAACTCATCAATCCAAACAATTTCAGCTGATGTTTGGCTCATGCTCCGATACTCAGCCTCTGCAGAGGATTTGCTCACAGTGGTCTGTTTTTTAGTTTTCCACGATATTAAAGAGTCTCCTAAGTATACACAATACCCAGTTAAGGACCTTCCAGTAAAAGCACAAGTGCCCCAATCAGCATCACAGTAACCGTGAAGCTTGAAATCAGTGTTTGCAGGATAAAACAATCCTAGATTCAGTGTACCTTTAAGATATCTGATCAGATATAGGGCAGCCTGCAGATGAGGTGTTCTTGGCTGTTGCAAAAACTGACTCAACTGTTGTACCACATAGGAGATATCAGGCCTGGTCATATTGAGATACAAGAGCCTTCCAACTAGTCTTCGGTATACTTCAGGGCATGAAAGCACATCACCTTCATCAATAGAAAGCCTCAAACCAGTAGGCATAGGGAAAGCAGTCACTTTACAGTCCTGCATATCAGAATCTTTGATTATGTCTGTAATATATTTCCTTTGGTTAAGAACTAACCCAGATGGAGACCTTGCCACTTCTATTCCCAAAAAATATCTCATGGCTCCAAGGTCTTTAATTGTGAATGCCTTATCAAGCAAAGCCTTGATTTCAGTAATATAACACTCATCAGTGCCAGTGACTAACAGATCATCCACATACACTAGGATGACTGTAAATGAACTCTCCATATTGCCTCTTATGAATAAAGAGTAGTCAGTCTTGGATTTAATAAATCCATGAGAAAGCAGGAATTTTGACAGTTCCAAGTTCCACTGCCTCGAGGCTTGTTTAAGACCATACAAAGATCTTTTTAACAAGCAAACATCCTGTGGCCTACCAACAGTGTACCCTTCAGGTTTCTTCATGTACACTTCTTCATCCAAATGCCCATGCAGGAAGGCATTGTTGATGTCTAATTGGTGAAGAACCCAATTTTTGGCTGATGCTAATGCTAATAAGATTCTGACAGTGGTGAACTTTGCCACAGGACTAAAGGTATGCTTATAGTCTTTGCCTTCAATTTGACTATAACCTTTAGCCACTAACCGAGCCTTATATCTTTCAACAGTACCATTAGGATTAAATTTGATCTTGTACACCCATTTGGCTCCAATGGCCTTTTTGCCAGGTGGTAAAGGTGTTAATATCCAGGTGTTATTCTGTTCTAAGGCATGAATCTCTTGCTGCATAGCTGTTATCCAAGCAGGATCATCTTTGGCTTGATTATAACATGATGGTTCATACAAAGAGAGGACAGCAAAGCAAGATTTCTGATACGCAGAAGTATAACCATCCAATTGAACATGAGAATCCAGAAAAACAGATGAAACATGATTGGAGGTTGCTTCAGGAATCAAAGAAGGAGGAAGCCCTTTGCATAAGAAACCAGAAAGTCTGGAAGAAATTTGCCTAGGCCTGGTAGAAGCCCTGACTATTGGAATGTCACCAATGACAGTAGGCTCAACAACTGGAACACCACCAATATCAGTAGGCTCAACAACAGCAGTAACAGACCCTAAATCAGGTGCTGTGACTGGAGGATCAGGAGACCTGGTGGTGTTAGGAAGACACTCAGGAGTAATGTTTTCTGCAGGGGTCTCAGAAGAAGGATGAGCAGACTCATCAATATTAGAGGACAGAGATGACAAGTAAGTGGGAAAGGAAGAAGAGTGAGCAGTAGCAAGACCAGGATGCTTCTTAAAATCAGGGCTATAGGGAAAAAGTTGCTCCTGAAAATGAACATCCCTGCTGAAAATGACCTTGTGGTGTTCAAGATCATATAGTTTATACCCTTTTTGACCAAAAGGATACCCCAACATTATGCATCTAATAGCCCTATCTTCAAACTTGTCCCCTTCCTTCTTTGCAGCATAACATAAACAACCAATTACTCGAAGATGAGAATAATCAGGAGGTGTTTGGAATAACATCTCATGGGGTGTCTTCCATTGTAAAACAGCAGTGGGCATAAGGTTGATCAAATGAGTGGCAGCAAGCACCATCTCTCCCCAAAATCTCTTAGAAAGGCAACCTTGTATTCTTAAAGCTCTAGCAACTTCAAGCAAATGCCTATGTTTCCTTTCCACCTTCCCATTTTGTTGTGGATTTCCAGGAATGGATCTTTGGTGTACTATCCCATGGATAGAAAACAGGCCATGACATTCTTTTTGTACAATTTCAGTCCCATTATCACTCCTCAAGGTTTTGATGGTAGTATGAAATTGATTTTTAGCATAAGCAATGAAATGAGCAAAAGTAATAGAAACAGATTCTTTGTTTTTCAATAGAATTGTCCAAGTAATTCTACTATAATCATCAACAATGGTGAGAAAGTAAGAAGAACCATTGAGAGATTTAACTCTATAAGGACCCCATAAATCCACATGGATAAGTTCAAAAGGAACAGTAGTGACAGAAGAACTGTGTGGAAATGGAGATTTATGATGTTTAGCCAAAAGACAAGTGTCACAATGTAATGTTTTATTAGCAGAAAAGCTTACAAAGGAAGGCATCACATGCTTCAAAGCAGAAAGTGATGAATGACCTAATCGAGCATGTAGTAAGGCTACATCAATGTTTGAAACAGTAGCAGAAAAAGATGAACTACTACTACATTTATTTGATAGGACTCTTGGTGAAGTAAATTTTGCCAAATGAAAAATGCCTCCAACCTTCACTCCTGAACACAAAATCTCCTTAGTGATAGGGTCCTGAATTGTGCAATTAGATGATGTAAAATTAGCACAAAGGTGTGAATCAGTCAGTAATCTACCAAGAGATAGCAAGTTGTGCTTAAAATCAGGTAAGTGTAAAACATGAGTGATTTGAAGTCTATCATTAATAGACACATCACCAATATGATGGACATGTTTGATAACACCATCAGGTAAGGTAACTGCAAGAGGTTTAAGAAGCAGTTTATAAGAAGTAAAATTGGCCAAATCATTGGTCATATGATCTGAGGCACCTGAGTCAATGATCCATGTCTCATTAGATGCAGTAACAGATGGAGCATGGACAGTGGAGGCGAGAATTGTACCTGATACAGCATGAGCAGAGGAATTAAAACCAGGATTCTGAAGTTTGAATAATTCCTTCGCAACAGCTTGAACAAATGATGCATCAGTGAGAGAGTGCTGAGCAGGGGAGGTCTCACAGGGAGTGTCATCAACATATACTTCTACTTCCTCCACATGAGCAGCAAACTTTTTGGAGGAACCTCCAGAAGCTGATACAGTATCCTTGCCTTTAGATGCTGCACCTTTAGCCTTCATGAGCCTCTTATACACCCAGCAAAACTCAATTGTGTGACCTGGCTTCTTACAGTGATCACAGAAATATGCAGGTTTCTCCACCTTTGGCTTCTTGGAATCTCGTCTCCAGACATTTGAAGGATCTTGAAATGAACTTTGAGAAACCGCAAGAGCAACAACATCATTATCAACAGAACCAGCATCATCAGTAATTTGCTTCTGTACTTCAGACTGATGTATTTTTGCAAAAGCTTGATTAACTGTGGGCAAGGGATCCATAGCCAGAATCTGATCACGAATATGCTCATATTTCTTATCTAATCCCATCAGAAAATCAATGAGATTGTGCAGATTGTCGCGTGCTATAACTTTCTTCAACAAATTGCACGAACACTTCGCCAGAGCACCACAATCACATTCTGGTAAAACGTCTAAAGAACGCATATCCTCCCATACAGATCTCAAACGAGCATAATATTCAGCCACAGTAGAATCACCTTGACTAATATGAGCCGCGTCCTTCCTTAATTGATATAAGAAAGGAGCATTCGACTGATTATACCGCTCATTCAATTCTTCCCAAAGCTGCTTGCTAGAACGAACGTAGGATAATCCAGAAGAAATTCCATCACTTAAGGAATGCAATATCCAACGCATCACAGTGTAGTCGGTGCGAATCCAATCCTCGTAATTAGCATGATTATCAGCTGGCTTAGGATAAGAGCCAGTGATAAATCCGAGCTTATTTTTAGTGATTAACGCAATCCGGAGATTACGCGACCAGTGGAGGAACGATTTTCCAGAAAATACTTGAGGTATAATCTGTAGCAAGGCTTGATCATGATTGGACAAATGAAGCGGATCTTTGTAAAGAGAAGTATAAGAAGTTTGAGTAGAATCAGGCATGTTAATTGTGACGAAAAAATCACAAATTAACAAAAAAGATCAGAGAAAACAGCGGAATGAAATGAAGAAATTGATCAAAATCATAAAAGAAACAGACAAAAGGAAAGTTTCATACGAAGGAGAAATCACAGGAACGCAAAATTGGCGAATGATACCATGATAAAATCTGCTAAGCTATTAAAGGAAGCCATTAATGGAGTAAGAAAGCTTCAAGCTTAGCACAAAGTAAAAACAGTTTACTCAAATGTAAATAAACTGCTTGATTTTATTGATTATTGTAAAGTGATAATTACAAGCAGTATGAATATCCTCTTATATACAAGAAGGATTTCTATGTACAATGTAACAACTTTCCTAAGATATTTTGGTGCTGACTCAGCAAGTGTAACAAACTTTGACTGAGCATTGACCACTTATAACAGAATGTAACAGAATGATAGAGAGAGTAGATGAGTAGCAGCAGCTGAGACGATACATTCCTCAATAATGACTAAGGATAGAAGTATAGAACAATGTGGAAAATATGACTACGTGCTATCAAATTATTAGAAAAAAAGTGTGAAAATACTTTTCGATAACTCGATACCGTTGTCCTAGTCTCGAAATAAATTGGGGTTCGATCACAAGACGTATGTACCTCTTAGATACGGCATGGGGATAAAGTACGGTTGACGTGAAAAAATTTAGATTATTTCGATTTGCCTGACTCGTTTTAAGATCGATAAATAGTGTATTTTCGCTTTGATTTACGCGAGTTACATTGTCTTAATAATCCTTCAATAATAACAAAGCATGTTACTTTAATCTTAGCTCTATTATTTATTCTTACTATTAATACACAGATCAGCCTCGAACTCGTCCCTTTTTTGATCAATTTATCCATCTAACGTTTTTTTACCGATAATTATTATGATTTTTTTGTAATATTTTTTCGTTTTAGGAAAAATTAACTTGGATAATACGAACTATAAGGGACATATATCGGAACTGACCAGGGCTTACTGACTAGGTAGCACGGACACTTCTCTTAATTAGCCGTCCCGTGTTCGACACTCGGACACTCGACACTCGTTGGACACATGGCTAAACATATTATAGGTTAGACGAGTAATAAAAATTTTAAAAAGTTCGATTAGAAGATGAGTTTGGGTGGAAAAATGAGAATTAGTTATAGTAAAGGTTGAATTGTACATTTACTTGTTTAAATTTAGCTTCAAATACACGATAAAAATATAATTATACGTTATTTATAACCATAAAATATATATTTTATTATATTTAAATGACGTGTCTCGTGTCCTAATTTTCGTGGGGTGCCGACGTGCCGTATCCCGTGTCCGTGCCGTTTTGGAACTACCTGGCTTGCTGATGTGCCTATTAAGGATCTTGCTAGTCCGCGATTCCTATTAATTATTTCCAAGATTGCTCCATATTTTGAATCGTCGCCTTACGAGAGCGTGTTAAGAAAATAGAATCATAATTCTATTCTATGTTCTAGCTTTATTCCGTCTTTTGTAAGAGTTTCCTATTCCATTTACACATTTAGTTATTAGTTTCCTATTCTATTCCATATACTCTATTTTATGGAAACTTAAATACCATCCATTGTGCTATAAATACGACAGATTACCCCCCTTCTTTCTTATAAACCCCAGATCAAATTCTTTTCAATTCCCAGAAACTCATCACACTGATCTCTGTTTTTCAAAGTACCCTTTTTAGATTTTCACTTTAATTTCATAATTTATCATATTAATTTGATTCTTAATTCGTTATACTGATTACGATGGTAACCCTAAACCAACTCCCGATTGATATAGTTACTGATATACTGTCAAGATTTCCCGCAAAAACTGTGATTTCCTTGAAGATTGTTTGCAAATTATGGTGTCATTTAATCAGTGATGATGAATTTGTTCATTATCATGTCCAACAATCTCTTGCATCCAAAACTAATCTTCACTTCATTGTCTCAAGTTCTAAGCTTTATTTGCAAAATAATTACTTTATTCGTAACAAAAATCACCCTTTACTTTACTCAGCCGATTTCGACACGTTTGATAATCCAAATTATCTCACCAATTCGTTCACAAATTGCAAAAACCCGGTTGGGGTTATCGGGTCATGCCGTGGGTTACTTTTAATTCGGGTTGATAACGATCATTTGAAGGTGTATAACCCCCTACTACTGAAACCTACAATGAGGTTCCTTTCTTGCAGGACGAGCATTGCGCTCGTCCCGCATTTGGGTTTGGTTATGATACCGTTTCTAGAGACTGGAAATGTGTGAAAATTGTGCAGGTCGTGAATACGGAAACTAGGGTTTTAGAATGTGATGTTAGGGTTTATAGCTTGAATGGTAATTGTTGGAAAACAATGGTTGATGTTCCTCGCTTTTCGAACCCGTCTAATTGGGGTATTGGTGCTTTGGTAAAT
This sequence comes from Silene conica, assembly GCA_029255685.2. Taxonomy (NCBI): domain Eukaryota; kingdom Viridiplantae; phylum Streptophyta; class Magnoliopsida; order Caryophyllales; family Caryophyllaceae; genus Silene; species Silene conica. Next base: position 6,392,259 of record CM055317.2, on the reverse strand, counting down.
GAAGCAATTCACTGGGTTGGGCCTAATAGCAATAATGTGTGTGATTCTATTGTTACATTTAGTCTAAGGGACGAGACGTTTAGCCGTCTGTCGCTGCCAAGTTTCGAGATTAGGTCGGATGATTACCTATACGTGGGAGAATTGGATGGTTGTTTGTGTCTGTTAGCGAACTGTTATCTTGAATGTAATGTATGGATCATGAAAGAATACGGTGTGGCGGAATCTTGGACAAAGATGTTTCGATATGAGAAGCATAGATGGGAAAGCTTGGTTCGGCCTGTTAGTTTATCAATGGAAAACGAAAAATTGTTTATATTGACGTCTTCACAGAAGCTTGCTTACATTGACCTACGAACATTGGAGCTCACAGTTGTGATGTCAACTAACTGTGATGGCGGTCTGGGTGTCGTTGTTTACCCTGAAAATTTCCTGCAGCTGAACTTTCCTGAACGGGTTCGTGTTGTAAAGAAGAATGGAAAAGGAAAGAACAAGAAAAAGAATCGGAGAAGCAATTATTGAGGTTTATGTTAGTCGCGTTCACAGTTTTTTCTGTCAGCTATGTCACAGAGCTTTTGTATTAGTTCTAGCTGTTAGTATTAGCTTGACACTTTATCATAGAGCATTCTTTTCATATAGAAGTACTTTGTTTTGCATTCAGATAGAAGTTCTTTCTGACTTATTTTCAACTTGTTTTTGTTTCATATAAAGTACGGTCTTTTTTTCTTTTTTCTTTTTCCTTTTTTGGAACGCGAAAAGTAAAGGCTTACATACACATAGCTTGTCGGGCTAAGTTATGTGCCACCCTATTCAACAATCTAGGAACAAAACTAATACTAAGACAATGAAAAAAACTATAAAGAGAAGATAGTTCCTCCAAAGCGTCTTCAACCAAATAGTGTCCCTGTTCCAAGTGCGCAATCTGCAAAACACCATTGAGACAATCCGATAGGACTTCTATATGGCGCTCCGTATTACTAACCGCCCATTGGAGAGCCGTCTTAACCCCTAACAACTCAGCATGCAACGACGTAGAAGCATACACTTTGCACCTACCAGTATAGAAGATACTTCCTGATTCATCAAAAACCACCCATCCTACCCCCGAACCTCTCTCTCCATCCCAACTTGCATCCACCTTAATCCTTTTACATAAACAATTTCTCTTCTTCCCCACCACAAAGAACGGATTTGACTCTCTTATGCTTTTGCAAACATCATCACCATCGTCTTGTACTGTCATGTCTTCCCTCTTTTCCCCACTCACCCCTTTGTCCTTAAGTTCCTTTGCTTCCATAGCCAAAAGTACCAACGAACTATAATATCTAAAGAAGCCTGTTACCTGGAATTGCTCTTGACTGAAAATAATCTTATTCCTCATAACCCAGATACCCCAGATCAGCGCCACAAATTGGATGACCAAAGATTCAGAGTCTTATAATTTAAAAAAATAGTTGATCCATTCCACTAACCAATCCCCAATACACACATCTGAGATCTGTTTCGACCTGATACCCAGCGACGAGGCCCCCCAAATACGTTCAGTGAGAGGGCAATCCCTAAACAGATGTTCTAGAGATTCAATAGCATCCCCTTCCCCAAATTTACAGAAACTACATTGCCACTCATCTTCCTTACCAATTTTACGTCTTCTGAGCTCCCCTCCTAGTGGAAGAGTGTTTGTACTGATTTTCCATACTAAGACTTTCCAAGCTTGAGGGATCTTCAATGCCCACAACTTCGATCTGCAGAACTTTCTTCCTTTCGCAGTGATTCTATTTCCATCTGCATTAGACGACTTTAACTCAAAGTGCTCTTGAAACAGAAGCCCATATCCACTCTTGACCATATAAGCACCACTAGAAGTATAGGGCCAAATAATCTTATCCTTAGGTCTAGAAGCGGACAACGAAATAGCCAAAATCTTGACCATTGACTCTTTATTAAACACACCAGCTAACTTGTTTTCATCCCATTCACCCTCCTCGTTTATAAAGTCTCTAACCACCAGATCTTTTAAATATGAATAATTCTCCCCCAGAACAGACGAAGAAGGTTCGGGCCTATCTTCACCCACCCATCTATTTGTCCACACATTCAGTGTAGAATAAAACCGCGACTTCCAAGCCAAGATGGCTGCCATTGATGCTAAGAAGAATGTGTTGGTGTTTGATCTTGGCGGTGGGACATTTGACGTGTTCTTAGTTTGTGTAGAAAAGAACGTGATTGAAGTTAAAGTTGTAAGCGGTGACACTCACTTGGGTGACGGGTATTTTGACAACAATTTGACATGTTCTTAGTTTGTGTAGAAAAGAACATGTTTGAAGTTAAAGCTGTAAGCGGTGACACTCACTTGGGTGGCGGGGATTTTGACAACAATTTGGTTTGAGAACTTCAAAAAGTAGCACAATGTAGATATTAGTGAGAATCCAAGAGTTCTTGGGAGGTTAAAAGCGGTTTCTGAAAGAGCTAAAAGAACACTTTCAGTCTTTCATCCACTCACGAGACTACAATTTAAATTGATTGCTTTTTTGAGGGCATTGATTTTACGTCCACTATAACTCGTGCCAGATTTGAGATAATTGGTGGGAAGAAACTGTGTAGAAACATCAACCCGGATGAAGCTGTTGTCTATGGAGCTGCTGTATATGCAACTCTCTTGAATGGTGGGTTGAGAAAAGAGGATTTTGTGCTGGTGGATGTGGCTCCGTTGTCTCTCGACATTGAACTCAGATGTGGCGCACTGAATGTCATCATTCCTCGTAACAGTACTATTCCAACGAGTAAGGCTGGGAAGGTGACTACCGCCGATGACAACCAGACTAGTGCGTTATTTACTGTATACGAAGGCGAGAGACTGATGGTTGCAGATAACAACTTTTTGGGGAATTTCTTTTGTCCGGCATTCCTCCTGCACCAAAAGGAGTCCCAAAGCTTGAGGTCTGGTTTGACATTGATGCAGATGGCATCCTTACAGTATCAGCAGAAGATGTCAAAACGGGAAACGGGAAACAAGAACCAGATCAAGATTACAAATCAGAGCAGGCTATCGAAGGATGAGGTTGATAGGCTGACCAGAGAAGCGGAAAAGTCCAGGGCCGAGGACGAGCAATACTTGAAGAAGGTGATGGCCAAGAATGGTCTAGAAAATTATTTGAAGAGCATGATGGAGGTGTTAACTGAACATGGACAGAAGCTTCAAAAGAAAGACAAATGTAAGATTGAATAGGCTATTAGGAAGACTTTTGAGTGGCTCGAGTGGAATTTTCAGCTTAAGGAAGGTTCCAAATTCCAAGAGAAACTAGAAGAGCTGCAAGAATTTTTGGGGCAAATCCTGGCTACCCGTCAAGAATTGCTAAACCTCGGAAGACGGTGTTAAGAAGACGTCTCAAATGACATTTTTAGCAGTTTTGCTTAAGATGTTTCTTCTTCTCCCTCAATTTTGAGTGGTCTCTCTATTTGCACTGAAAATTTGAAACTTTAGAACAAGCAAACATTCCCTTGAATTTTTGTCTTGTGTAAATGAACAGACAACCACCACTCTTCGACTTTACATTGGAGCAAAGTAACATGTTTTCAAATAATTTGTTTGAGAAGTAGACATTTTTTTGTTATTTTGATTATTTTGAATTGTGTAGAAATATCAACCTTGATGAAGCTGTTGCCCATGAAGCTGCTGTATATGCTGCTCCTTTGAATGATGGTGTTGATAGAGAGGATTTTGTGCTCGTTGATGTTGCTCATTTGTCACTTGGCATTGCAGTCAAACGTGGCTGACTCGGCATTGAAGTCAAATATGGATCATTGAATGTTATCGTTCCTCGTAACACTACTATTCCAACAAGGAAGGTTGGCAAAGTGAGTACTGCCAATGACAACCAGACTTTTGCATTATTTACAATATATGAAGACAAGAGACTGATTGCCAAAGATAACAACTTTTTGGGCGAATTTGTTCTGTCCGACATTTGACGTGTCCTTAGTTTGTGTTGAAAAGAATGTATTTGCAGTTAAGGCTGTAAGCGGTGACACCTGACTAAAAAAAAAGTAATAATATAGAAAACAATTATAACAACAATGGTTGGAAAATATTGACAAATATAACTAAAATCGTGGCAAAATACTAATAAATTGTGGCAAATATTTACCAAAATGTGGTAAATGTTTACCAAAATGTTCACTGTTTAATTTAGTTTTACTGCCCAACTTCAAAAGTAACTCAAATTTTTTCATTTTTTCCGAAAATTATACATGAACATTCGTAAAATGTACAGGTCTACTAAATTTGTTAATGTCATTTTATTTATATCATTAATGAAACTTGACTAATTTAACTAAATTGATTTTCTTAATCAAAGTAAAAAAAAACACACAACTTTTAGATTTCAAAAATAATAAGTACGTTGTTATTTTAAAACTGAAATTTTAAGTTGGTAAATCTTCCCAAGTTTTTGTACCTTTAAAAATATGGAGTATAATATTTCTTATGATTATGTCGCATCTGTTAAATATCTTTTAGCATTTTCACGTTTTTGTTTACTTTTCGACATTTGATTTTATAATTAACTCCGTCTCTCTCATTGAGAGGTTTACATGTTCTTTTATTTTGTGAGGGGAAAATAAAGTAAGTGTAAACCTATCACCGAGACGGAGGTAGTATATTTTTAAAGTACAGGTTATTCAAGTAATAAAAATGAAATACCGAAAGGGAAAATAATATGGTAAAACGAACATAGAACTTTTCAAATATATATTAAATACTTACTATATTTTTTCGATTTTGTAGCGTAAGTTTAAAAAAACACGTAGATTACTTTTATCTTAAATATATTGAAAAGGCGAACTATAAATGACAAATTTTATTATAATGTTTGACCAACATATGTTTACAAGCAGAACTAGTTAAAGTGTTCGGTAAGTAGTAAATTATAAATAATCCGTCGTAGATTATTATTTCCTTTGTAAAATGAAATTATTTTCCTATTTTATAATATATGAACAATATTCTGATTTAAGGTCGTGTTCTTTTGGAGTTATGTTTACTTAAATTTTCTAAACTCAATTCATAAGAGTCTAACTTTTCTGAATTGAAGTTATAAAAATTTAGCAGCACTTATAAAAGCTTAAGTAGTCTAACCTGTCGAACGAGTCAGTCAGATCGCGCTTAGGTCGAGTAATTTTGACTTTGACAAATTTCCGGGTTAGTTTGAGGCGGATCGAGTCTTTTTGAGTTATTAGATTTGTTTCGGGTTTATTAGTTGACCCTCTTTCGGGTCATCTGGGTTGGGTTATTTTGGGTAGGGTCGGGCCCATGATTAAGGGAGAAAAATGCATTTTAAGTCTTTTTAGGTATTTAGAGTTATGTTTTATCGGGTTACTTTCTGGTTGGTTAGTTTCGAATTGGATCCTCTCAGGTCGAGTTTGTAATGGGTCTAGAAAGCTCGGGTCATTTTCAGGTTGAGTCCGCTCAATTCGGTTTTTGGGTATCCTTCGGAGGTTGTACGTAGTTCGAGTCAATTTCGGGTTCCCGTTCATTCTTTTTTTTCGGGTTGATTTTGCCACAACTATGCTTAACTTTTCTAATTTAAACTGGAGGACCCGAACCCGAAAGCGAATCCAGTACATTAAGATGATGTCCTTGAGAAATAGGCATATAATTCAACAGGAGAGGAGAAAAACATTTGGAAACTTTGTTGTTGTTGCAAATTCACATATTAATTGATTTGGGAGTTTTTAATTTGATTTGGGGATTTTTAATTTAGGGTTCATGTTTTAATTTTGGGGGTTTGAGGACGAGTGAATGATGTTTTTATTGGGTAGTGTTATGGGTGGGTAAGGGTAATTTAGGTATAGTACATAAGTTTAAGTCGTAATATCATACGTAGATAGTGTTTTATAAACATTGTTAGCGTAATCGATATTTGGGGTTGATTTAGGTATAGTAGTCTAACCTGTCGAACGAGTCAGTCAGGTCGCGCTTAGGTCGAGTAATTTCGACTTTGACAAATTTAAGGGTTAGTTTGAGGTGGATCGAGTCTTTTTGAGTTATTAGATTTGTTTCGGGTTTATTAGTTGGCCCTCTTTCGGGTCATCTGGGTTGGGTTATTTTGGGTAGGGTCGGACCCATGATTAAGGGAGAAAAATGCATTTTAAGTCTTTTTAGGTATTTAGAGTTATGTTTTATCGGGTTACTTTCTGGTTGGTTAGTTTCGGATTGGATCCTCTCAGGTCGAGTTTGTAATGGGTCTAAAAAGCTCGGGTCATTTTCAGGTTGAGTACGCTCAATTCGGTTTTTAGGTATCATTCGAAGGTTGTACGTAGTTCGAGTCAATTTCGGGTTCCCGTTCATTCTTTTTTTCGGGTTGATTTTGCCACGAGTATGCTTAACTTTTCTAATTTAAACTGGAGGACCCGAACCCGAAAGCGAAGCCAGTAAATTAAGATGATGTCCTTGAGAAATAGGCATATAATTCAACAGGAGAGGAGATGAACATTTGGAAACTTTGTTGTTGTTGCAAATTCACATATTAATTGATTTGGGAGTTTTTAATTTGATTTGGGGATTTTTAATTTAGGGTTCATGTTTTAATTTTGGGGGTTTGAGGATGAGTGAATGATTGTTTTTATTGGGTATTGTTATGGGTGGGTAAGGGTAATTTAGGTATAGTACATAAGTTTAAGTCGTAATATCGTACGTAGATCGTGTTTTATAAACATTGTTAGCGTAATCGATATTTGCGGTTGATTTTTGCTTAATTTAAGTTAAGTTCAGCAAAAATAAGTTAAGTTCAAAAAAATTCAGCAAAAATAAGATAAGTTCAGAAAAAATAAGTTAAGTTAAGTCCAGCTAAAATAAGTTCAAAAAAGTTCAGTAAAAATAAGTTAAGTTCAGCAAAAATAAGTTAAGTTAAGTTCAGCAAAAATAAGTTCAGAAAAGTTCTGCAAAAATAAGTTCAGAAAAGTTAAGCAAATACTCATACCCGTTTATAGTTTTGAAAAATTGAAGTTTTCACAAATTCTCTCGTACAAACGTCTCATGTGCGACCATTTTTTTAAATTACCCAAAAGTGTCACTATTTACAAAAGAATAGTTGGATTTTCCAAAGAAATACACGGGTTAAAAATTACACACAATATAGAAATAGATTATTAAAAAAATTGTGATAATATAGAAAAAGACTATTAAAAAAAATTGTGATATGCGATTTACTTTTTAATTACGTATTGAAATAAGATAATGAACATACTATATTTATATATATAAAAAGAAACTATTATTATTTTTATTATTACTATTATTATTTATATTATTTAAGTTAATATTTATTTATTTCGAAAAAGTTGGACTCATATAAGTTAAGTTTAGAAAAGTTAAGTAGATATAAGTTAACTTCAGCAAATATAAGTTAAGTTAAGTTCAGCAAAAATAAGTTCAGAAAAGTTCATGAAAAATAAGTTAAGTTTAGAAAAAATAAGTGAAGTTAAGTTCAGCAAAATAAGTTCAGAAAAGTTCAGCAAAAATAAGTTAAGTTTAGCAAATATAAGATAAGTTCAGAAAAATTCAGAAAAAATAAGTTAAGTTAAGTTAAGTTAAGCAAAAATAAGTCCAAAAGAACAGAGTTATTTGTAAAAGTAAACATAAAAGGGTTTTATTTGTAAAAAAAACCGTACATAAAAGGGAGTTATTTACAAAAAACACTTGTTCTTAATACCGAATCGCGAAAGGTCGTCGACGTTTTGCGAAAAATCGTCGACGTAATTCATAATAATTACCAACTTGCCCTTACTTCTCTTCTTCCTTCAAACATTAATTCAAAAAACCCAAAATCCCTTCTCCCTCCTAAATCTCACCGCCGCAACACACCACCACCGCCGCAGCACACCACCGCCGCCTGTACACCCCCGCCGGCTGCACACCGCCGCAACACACCACCGCCGCCGCTGCTGCTTCACCACGACAACCGCCGACCATTTTCGAAAGGTAAGTGTTTTTTTTAAATTAATTTAGTTTTATTTGTATAATGTGATGTTAATTAGGCTAGTAATAGTAGTTCTTGTTGTTGTTGTTGTATAAATTCGTTTTTGATGTTGTTCAGTTTGTTGATTTTTCAATTTGTTCTTCAATTTAGTTTTCAATTTCTGATTTTTCAATCTTGATTAGTATAGTTGTTATTGTTTCTAGTTGTTATTACTATTAGTGTTGTTGTTATTAGTGTTGTTGTTATTGTTTGTTGTTGTTGTGGTAGTTGCATGTATTCGGGAAGAGAAACGGGTTGTGGGTAGGACGTGAACAATGCGAGGCCTAGTGGAGGAGGGACGCGCGAAGTGCACGTTGGTCATGGGGAGAGACGTGGGAAGCGCACGTCGGTCATGGGGAGAGACGTGGGGAGTGGACGTCGGTGAGGGGGAGAGACGTGGGAAGTCCACGTTGGACTTGGTGGTGGACGTGCAGAGCGCACGTTGGTGAGGGTGAGTGACGTGGGAAGTGCACGTCGTGCTTGGTGGTGGACGTGCAGAATGCACGTTGGTGAGGGTGAGAGACATGTGGATTTCATGTCCTTACGTGGTTTGGACGTGAGATCCACGTGTCCCTCCATGGTTCTTTTTTTATTTTTTGTTTTAACCGTATATTTATAATTTCAATAGTTAAAATTTATTATTTTTTCATTAAAAGAGATTAATTTTGTATGTAATTGTATAAAAAGTTGTTAATTTTGTATTTTAATGTATAGTTTAAATTATTTAAGTTATTAATTTTATTTAAGTTATTAATTTAACGTTATTGTAATCTCGTAAATGCAGATGTCTTACAATGAGGATGATATCATGCCTGCGATTGGCCGTACTGCAGGCCGAAGAGTGACGGGATCTAAGCGTCGTGTCCCGATAGCATCACAACCAGCAGCAGCACCACGAGCTGGTAGGGGAGTTAGGGGTAGGGGTAGGGGTAGGGGTAGGGGAAAGGGTCTCCTAATAAGGACTCCCGACCCTACTCCCGAGGACGAGCTACAGCTACCGAGAGCTTTTTTCAGGGACCCCCCGAGTTAGTAGTTCGGAGGACGAGGAGGTTGAGGAGGAGGAGGAGGAGGAGGAGGTGGAGGAGGAGGAGCACGACTCCCAGTTTTTGGACGAGGAGGCAGCCGATCGACCAGCTAAGGTGATCGTACGTGATGGTAGCGGCCGATATAGGCCATTTGTGGAGAGTGGGGCATCTAGTAGCACGGGCGGGATCTTTCCTGGCGTCTACAGGGTCCGGTTGTAGGGGGGTCGTCTCTACCTACTGTCTTACGTAGCTTCGGTGGCCACAAAGCTCGCAGTAGTTGGACGGATGAGGGGAGCGTGAGATAGTGGATCACGTGTTACGAGAGGCCGGGCGCTATGGAGAAGATGAGTAAGTTGAGGGTCCGCTCTGCGGTTATGGATAGAGTTGCCGAGAGCGGGCTTGATCATCTTAGGACCTGTTTGACCACTGGGTTGGATGAGAACCTTATTAGTGCATTCGTTGAGAGGTGGCAGCCGGACACCAACACTTTCCACATGCCGTTTGGTGAGATTACGATACTGTTGCACGACGTTCACAGGATCCTCGGCATACGGGTGGATGGCGCTAGGGTTATGATGAGTCATTTTTACATACACTTTTATGCTTCCCCTCAGATGTTTTTGAAACGGTTTGTGATATTATATGACATTTTATATGCCGTTTCAGTGAGATTGTCGATACTTCCGCCTTTTTATGTTTTAATGCAGGATGAGTGCATTTGCGGGACAAGTTGGTGTACTAAGGCATCGCGAGAGTCGACAAGGCGGAGTACAAGAGGATCCCAAGAGATTCTAGGAAGTTTGGAGAAGAATCAAGGAAGAAAAGAGCTGAATAAGACCATTTGACGAAGACCCTCGTTCGAGGGAGTGATGTCCTCGATCGAGGGGGGATCCTCGATCGAGGGAGTGACGTCCTCGATCGAGGAACCCGTCGCAGGATTTATTTCCGCTTTTTCCTTATTTCGACTTTCTTTATTTTTTATAAATAGGAGTTCGATAACCTAGTTTTTACTACCTTTTATTTTACATACTACTTTAGATCTAGCTTTTCTCTTCATCATTGTCCGGATTAATCCATACTTTGGTCTTAATCTTTCCTTGCTAATTACTACGGTATTACTATTTCTTGTTTAATTTAATTCATTCAAGTTTTTATGCTTTTTATTCCTTGTTGTTATTTATCATCTTCAATCATGTTTTCAATCCTCTTTATTGTTATTGTTATTAGATTCAATATGTGTAGCTAATTTCTTAATCTAGGATGAAGGGGATCCAAATATATTAAAAAGGGAATGTTAATTGATTGCTAGTAAAATCGCAAGGATTGTTGTTTGATTATTGTTCTTATTCTAATTTATTGATTTAGGCCTGAATTGATAATTAGTGTAGCAAATTAGTTCTTTCACCGATCGGGTTAGAATTGATATAGGCTGCGATAATCAAATAGGTTGATTCTAATAATAGCGATCGCATGTTAGTTTTTGACCTAAAGAACACAATAGTATTGACCAATCTTGTGACCTTGAATAATCCGATTGAACTAGTGATTAATTAAGAATCCCAATATAATATACTTGGTGATCCGGAATTCCTAGACTTTTTATATCTCTGTTACACATCCTTTATTTCAATTGCTTTTAGTTATTAGTCAAAACAAACAAACCAAAACCCCGTAAAACTGTTACTTTTAGACTTAATTACCATTAGCAAACCGTTTATTACCGCCTCCCTGTGGATTCGACACCTGTCTTACCACTAGCTATTCTGCTAGTATTGAGATAGTTTTACTTTGATTAAGGTGATACGACTTTAGCCTTATCAATTTTGGCGCCGTTGCCGGGGAGGCAACAATTTTCTGTTTGTTTTTTGTTGATTTTGTCTTTTGTCTCAAGGGACTTCCGTTCCTTGAGACCGCTCTCATTATTTTCTTGTTAGTTTCGTGTATGCCCAGGTCGAACAGGTCTGAACTCCTTACACCAAATTCAGAACCTGAGAGGAGATTTCGGAATAGACGAAAGCGTAATAGAGAAGTTGGTCAAGTAGAAGACTTGAGTATACTTGACGGAGACGCAGAGCACTCAAATACTTCAGAAAATCTGTCCTTTGACGAGGACACCTTATTTTTTGAAACAGAACAAATTACTTCAACTCTCAAAATGCCTACTTTAGCAAGTCATTCAGAACCCACCTTGGATTCTATTCCAAAGGGGTTTAAGCTCCCTAGTACTGATGAAAGAACATTTGAAATCAAACCATCCTACATCAATCTAGTGGAGCGAAATCTCTTTGGAGGAAAACCTGGTGAGGATCCTGCTCATCACATGGAAAAATTTGTTACTTACTATTGTTCTATCCCTTTGATTACAGGAGTAACTCAAGATCAGGTGAAACAAACTTTGTTTCCTTTCTCCCTGAAAGATGATGCAGCGGAATGGCTGAGAGAGTTGGATATGACTGATATCACTGATTGGAACTCCTTGGCTCTTGTATTCTACAAGAGATACTTCCCTCCACAGAAGACCAATAACTTGAGAAGCCAGATCACAAGTTTCAAGCAGTCTCCTACCGAGGACTTGAACGAGGCATTTGTGCGATTCAAGAAGCTGATTAGATCTGTTCCCCATCATGGCTTTGAGAAGTGGTTCCTTTGCAACCATTTTTACAACGGGTTGTTTGATGATCATAGAGCCCTGCTAGATTCTTCTGCTAATGGGAGGTTTCAGAACAACACGAATGATGATGCCGCGTGGAAGCTTATTGAGGAGATGGCTACTCACACTGCCGAGTATGGAAACCCGAGGGGAGCTACTAGAGGAAGTGGCTCAGATAGTGCAGTTGCAGCTCAGTTAGAAGCCCTTACTGCTAAGATTGCTGAGATGCAAAAAACACAATCTTTGGGAAATAAGCAGACGGTTAATGCTATGTATCAGCAAGAGGAACTTTGTGCTCGTTGTGGACTTGAGGGTCATGGTGCAGCTGAATGTTTGAGCACCTTGGAACAAGTGAATGCCTTCCAATCTTATAGGCAAGGCAATCCTTATTCTAACTTTTACAATGAGAGGACCAAGGAACATCCGTTCTTTCAATGGGGTAATCAGAATGTGCAGAATCCACAATCTCAACAACCATCGAGTTCGAGCTATGTTATTCCTCATAATCGGGGGAATCAACAAGGGGGTTACAATAGACAACCTCAAGGAGGAAATCAGTATAACAATCAACGTCAACAACAATTTCAATCACCGCAAGCTCCTCCACAAGCTCCAAACAATGATTTTGCTGAAATGAAAGCTATGTTGCAGCAAAGTTTGCAAATTCAACAAAAGCAAACTACTCAGATTTCCGAGCTCATAGCCCATAACAAGATGCTAGATACTCAAGTTGCTCAATTAGCGGGACAAAATCTCTCTAAACAACCAGGTCAACTTCCTCCCCAAGGAAAGCAACCTCATAAGCAAGCCCATGCAATTCATTTGAGGAGTGGTACATCATATCCTGGCCCGGAAACGCCGGTTGAGAAACCTGAGATACCCTACATGCATCCCAAAGCTTGGGGTAACTTAGCTTTAAGTGATGATGAGGGTGATGAGTCCCATGGGATGGAGGAAAGCCAAGAAAAACATGAGAAAGTGGTCTCTCGACCAAATTCCAAGGTCCTAGATCGAGGAACTGCTGTCCTAGATCGAGGAACCAAAGAAAAAAATGCACAGCTACGCTCTAAGGGGTCCCTCGATCGAGGAGGTGAAGCCTTCGATCGAGGAGACCAGGCCCTCGATCGAGGAGGTGTTGACCTCGATCGAGGAGCGTCCCCCTCCGGTGAAATTGGAAAAAATGATAACCCAAAACCCAAAGCTCCCGAACCCATTCCTATTTCACTTCCCTTTCCTCATAGACAACATAAGACCAAATTGGACCAACAATTTGGTCGATTTATGGAAGTCGTGAAGAATTTGCAAGTGAATGTACCTTTTACGGAGTTGATTACTCAAGTTCCAGCTTCTGCAAAGTTCATGAAGGATATTTTGACTAGGAAGCGGTCATTCAATGAAGCCGAAACAGTTGCCTTTACTGGAGAATGCAGCGCCGTTTTACAAAGTCAATCACCTCCTAAGCTTAAGGATCCAGGGAGTTTTTCTATCCCTTGTCATATAGGTCGTTTGTCAATTGATAAAGCCCTTTGCGATTTAGGGGCCAGTGTTAGCGTTATGCCATATTCCATTTGTCAAAAGTTAAATATGGGTCAATTGAGTGTCACAAACATGACCTTACAAATGGCCGATAGATCCGTTAAGCACCCCATAGGTGTCTTAGAGGATGTACCGGTTAGAGTTGGGAAGTTTTTCATTCCCGTTGACTTTGTTGTACTTGATATAGCTGAGGATGCCCATGTGCCTATTATTTTAGGTAGACCCTTCCTTCATACTGCGGGGGCAATCATAGATGTTAAACGGGGGAGTTTAACACTAACCGTGGGGGATGATAAGATCACTTTCAACTTGCATAATGCTTTAAAGCGCCCCATGCTAGAGGAGACGTGTCATAGCATTGATGTAGTTGATCTTACTACTAGTGATTGTTTTGCATTATGTTTGAACAGGGACCCTCTGGAGATTGTTCTAACCACAACCTCAGCTGAAGAAAGAGGCTCATGGAATCGGGAGGTTGTTGAGGTCGAGAAGCTACTAACAGGAGAAGAATGTAAGAACCCACAGGTTCTAAGTTTAGGTAACTCATCCAAAGTTTCTGAGGTAAAGAAACCTGATCTTAAACCTCTTCCTTCTCATCTTAAGTATGTTTTTCTTGACGATAAGGAGATGAACCATGTAATTGTCAATGCTAACCTCACTGAAGGTCAACTTTCTGCTTTGTTGACCGTCTTGAAATTACACAAAAAAGCCATTGGGTATAGCATTGACGATTTACAAGGTATTAGTCCTGATTTTTGTATGCACCGCATTCATCTGGAAGAAGGTCACAAACCAAGTGCGCAAGGTCAGAGACGATTGAACCCTCCTATGCAAGAGGTTGTGAGAAAATAAGTTCAGAAATTGCTTGACGCATGTATTATCTTTTCTATTTCTGATTCAAAATGGGTCAGTCCTGTCCAAGTCGTACCTAAGAAAGGAGGTACAACAGTAGTTGCTAATGACAAAAATGAGTTAATTGCTACTAGACTTGTCACAGGTTGGAGAATGTGTATTGATTATAGGAAGCTTAACGTTGCTACCAAGAAAGATCACTTCCCCTTACCCTACATTGATCAGATGTTAGAGAGACTAGCACGTCATAGTTATTTTTGTTACTTAGATGGCTACTCAGGTTTCTTCCAAATACCCATTCATCCTGATGATCAGGAGAAGACTACCTTCACATGCCCTTATGGTGTATTTGCTTATAGGAGAATGCCCTTTGGTTTATGCAACGCCCCTGCTACCTTTCAGCGTTGTATGATGGCCATATTTTCTGAATACATAGAGTCTATTATGGAAGTCTTTATGGATGATTTCAGTGTTTATGGTACTGATTTTGATGTTTGTTTGAGAAACTTGTCCAAAGTTTTGCAGCGTTGTGAGAAAAGTCATCTTGTGCTCAACTGGGAGAAGTGCCACTTCATGGTTACTGAAGGGGTGGTACTTGGTCACTTGGTATCTGGAAAAGGCATCCAAGTGGATAAGGCAAAAGTTGAGGTGGTTGAGAAACTACCGTATCCGGTTAATGTCAAAGGCGTTCGAAGTTTCCTCGGTCACGCGGGATTCTATCGTCGTTTTATAAAAGATTTTTCTAAACTTGCTCAACCTCTTACTCAGCTTCTTCACAAGGATGCTCCTTTTGAGTTTACTGATGCGTGTATTAAATCTTTTGACAGGATCAAGCAAGCTCTTATTTCAGCACCGGTGATCCAATCTCCCGATTGGACCTTACCCTTCGAAGTTATGTGTGATGCAAGTGACTATGCCATCGGAGCGGTCTTGGGGCAAAGAAAAGACAAAGCCTTAAATGCCATATATTATGCCAGTAAGACTTTGGATAATGCACAGATCAACTATGCCACCACTGAAAAGGAGTTGCTTGCGGTAGTTTACTCATTGGATAAGTTTAGAGCCTACTTGGTAGGTTCTAAGGTTATAATTTATACCGATCACGCCGCGTTGAGATACTTGTTGGCCAAGAAGGAGGCCAAGCCGAGACTAATTCGATGGATCTTGCTTCTGCAAGAGTTTGACTTGGAGATTCGAGATAAGCCAGGAGCAAAGAATGTGGTAGCTGACCACTTGTCACGTTTGAGATTTGAAGAGGGAGATCCAACACCCATTGATGATTCTTTCCCGGATGACCATCTCCTTGCTATCACTATCGACACACCTTGGTTCGCCGATTTTGCTAACTTTTTGGTGGGAGGGATTTTGCCTCCTGATTTGTCCTATCAACAAAAGAAGAAGTTTATGCACGATGTGAAGCGCTATTTCTGGGACGATCCATACTTGTTCCGAGAATGCGCTGATGGCATTTACAGGAGGTGTATCCCGGAAAGTGAGGTAGATGCTATCCTTTCTCATTGTCATTCATCTTCTTATGGTGGTCATCATGGTCCCTCTAGGACCTTTGCTAAGGTAATGCAATCGGGTTTCTTTTGGCCCACTATCTTGAAAGATGCTACTAGTTTTGTTCGTTCTTGTGATGCATGCCAAAGAACAGGTAATATTTCGCAAAGGCATGAGATGCCTCAAACTGGAATCTCCGAGGTGGAGATTTTTGATGTTTGGGGCATTGATTACCAAGGTCCGTTTCCTTCTTCTCATGGAAACCATTACATCTTAGTAGCCGTGGATTATGTTTCTAAATGGGTGGAGGCAATTGCCACCCCCACTTGTGATGCTAAATCTGTTATTAAGTTGTTTCAGAAAATCATCTTCCCACGATTTGGAGTGCCACGCGCGGTGATCAGTGATGGTGGAACGCATTTCAAAGAGCATCATCTTAACTCCTTGTTGAAGAAATATGGAGTTACACACCGACGAGGATTAACATATCATCCTCAAACCAGTGGGCAGGTGGAGGTTTCTAACCGAGAGTTGAAGCAGATTTTGGAGAAAGTGGTGAGCAAGAACAGGAAAGATTGGAGTCGGAAGCTTGATGACACCTTGTGGGCATACCGCACTGCCTACAAGACACCTATTGGAGCATCCCCATACCGACTAGTCTACGGTAAATCATGCCACTTACCTGTGGAGTTGGAGTACAAAGCTATGTGGGCCATAAAGGAGCTAAATATGGACCTTTCACTGGCGGGTGAAAAGAGATTGATGAAGCTGAACGAGCTTGATGAGTTCCGATTGCATGCCTACGATAGTGCTCAAGTCTACAAAGAACGAACCAAAAAGTGGCATGACAAGCACATTTTGCAACGAGAATTTCATGTTGGTGAGAAAGTTTTACTTTTCAATTCTCGTTTGCGTTTGTTTCCAGGAAAACTAAAGAGTAGATGGTCTGGACCGTTCACTGTTGTTGAAGTGAACAAATTTGGGTCAGTTACACTGCAAACTGACAAGGGTGAGTATTTTAAAGTGAATGGTCAAC
Organism: Silene conica; assembly: GCA_029255685.2. NCBI lineage: Eukaryota > Viridiplantae > Streptophyta > Magnoliopsida > Caryophyllales > Caryophyllaceae > Silene > Silene conica. The sequence continues at coordinate 6,375,642 of CM055317.2, read as the reverse complement.
GCTTGAAACTATACCATGAAGGTGCCTTCATTGGGGTAGTAGAAATCATTGCCCTATTCACTTTTGAAAATAACTTTGATTAGAGGTAATACGGCCGTGCGGGACCGCTTAAACCAGCGCTATCGGGAGGCAGCCCGCGTTTTTTTTCAAGTTTTCTTCGTTTAGTGTTAGTTTCTTTGATTTCAGTTTTAGATTACGTTTAATGCTTTTGTCAAGCTTATGTTGTAGGATGCGGCCTTTTGGAGTCATAAATTTGAAGAATAATGGGTTAAGTACTGTTAAGGGTCCCTAGATCGAGGTATAAGTGGCCTAGGTCGAGGAACCCTTGGCAAAAATCAATCCCGTTAAAGCGTAAGTGAAGAGGAAAAAAATTTGAAGTTCCTCGATCGAGGGAGTAACGTCCTCGATCGAGGAGTTATGAAGGAAATTTATATTTATTTTAGGACGTAACTGGAGTAGGAAAAAAATCAAGGTCCCTCGATCGAGGACCGCCTACCCTCGATCGAGGCGGGCGGTTCAGACCGGTTTTTTCGCCTTCTTCAGCTTTGTTTCCCCAAAATTTGTTCATTCTTCAAATTTCCTTCATCTTTTTCGCACCTCTTCCCCTTTCTCTTCAATTTTCTTATCCCCAAATCCCCTTTGTGCTTCATTGTTCACTAATTCATCATCAACATCACATCTTTGCTAGATTCTAACAACTTTCTTGGAGGATGGATAGACAAGGAGCAAGACGACAAAGGGCACCACGTCAACCACGCATTCCACCAGTTGACGATTTTCCCATGGTAATCTTCGCCACACTTGAGCAAAGAAACGAGTTTGTTCGCCTCATGGCTAGGCCAATGAACCCTACTAGGTGCGTGAACAGTACCATACTTGGTAACTTGGGCCTTAATGATAGCATCTTTGGCATGTTTGACTAGTTGGGGTTGGGTGGTTTGTACTCCTTATGTGAATCATCTTATCGTCCCCTGACACTTGAGTTCCTAAGCTCCTTGGTTCATGATATACCGGGTAGGAGGATTCAGTTTCGACTCCTTAATGTCGATTATGCTCTTTCATATGACCAAGTGGCTGAGCACCTTGGTTTAGATGTCGGGGAACCGGAGGATTTGCTGGGGGTTCCAAATTGGCTCCGTGCGACTCGGTATTTTTCACTCTTTTCAGGTCATTCCGTGGAAGTGGGAGCTATGGCTGTCAACGATGTACAACATCCTTCTCTTAGGATTTTCCTGCGCCTACTTTCCTGTCTTCTTTACGGTAGGAAGGACATAAGTAAACTGGTGACCATGGAAGTTCTGCTTTTAGCCTCCTGCCTAAACCCTTTTCAGGAGGAGGTTTTCACTTTCAGCGCTCCAGGAGTCGTTTGTGGGGCTTTAGATAAGATGAGAGGGAAGTTCTCATCTTTAGATTGTGGGGCTATAGTGACTCGCCTTGCTAGGTGAGTAGCTGGTTTTCAGGGTCTTCCACCTTACTTACCCCTGACTGATATTGTGGCACCCACGGTGGATGAGGAGTACTTGCGTTATGGGCTCGGTTGGATAGATTGTGTTGCGAGGAGATATAGGTGGAAGGTACGGGGTACCTTGTGGATGGATTTACCATGTGATCGACTTCCTGAGACGGACCATCTTGAAGAGGACGAGTCAGAGCTATGTCCCCTGCCTGTCTCTTACTTGATTCCAGATGAGCTCACTTACCAGGTTCCCCTGACACGCCAGCCTCGTAGGAAGGCTGCCAACCCTACGACCCCTATTTTTCGACCTGCAGCACCATTCCAGCCATTTGCACCTCCATCATTTGCACCTTCCTATTCTTTCGATCCTATTGTTGAGAGGGAGGTTCGGCTACATGAAGGCATTAATAATGCCTTGGTTCAGAGAAGACTGTGGGAGCAGATGGAGGCGACTAGCCTTGCTGAGAACCGTCCATATAGGGGTGTTGCTCCTAGCTACTACACACCTATTCCTGGCGACGACAGTCAGGTATTTCACTTGTACGGTGTGACCTCAGAGGAGTTTACCACCCAGTTCAGTCGCGACTACGGTGCCCTTGGGAGACCTTTCTATACTCCCATTCGCCCAGATGAGCCAGTCGGGGGATTTGGTGGTCAGTTTGGGGCCGGCCCTTCTCATGGTGGTGGTAGGGGACGTGGCAGTCACCGGGATGCAGCCGGTAGCAGCAGAGAGGTTGATTCAGACTTGGAGGCACAATTTAAAGAAATTGATGATTATGTAGATGATGATGAGCAGTAGTGACAGCTGGTCACTACCCCCTTCACAGCTGGTTTGGGGGAGTCGCTACCTTACTGACGGTAGCATTTTTCCTTGTTTTTCTTTTATTTTATTTCTTTTATTGTTGGTTTTTCTTTGCTCTCTTCCATGTCTTTTTAGTAGTGTCCTCTCTAGGTTGCTGCGGTTTTTTTGTGATCTTTTTGTTGTAGGGTCACATTGAGGACACTGTGACATATAGGTTTGGGGGAGTGTTTTTTATCTTCAGTTGTGTGTTTCTTTTCTGTTAAAAAAAAAAAAAAAAATGTGTTTCTTTTAGGTCGAGTCTTGGTGAATTTAGCTAGCAATGATGATAATTTGTCCTTGTTTCTGTTTTTAAATCCCAATTAGCTGTCATGTACTCTGTTTTGACTTGCATTAGTGAATACAAAGCTCATAGTCCAAGCCTTCACTGTTGTTGACTTGCCTTTTGCTGATTAGATTTGACAAATTTTGTTGGTAAGCTACTTAATTTCTGAGGTCTTTAGAGCTTCATAGGCCGGGAACATTAATAAACCGGTCTCATTGTTTTTTAGGCTTGAGTGTAGTTCTCCTCATGGAACGTGTAATATCAAACTGCATAAGTGTGAAATTGATTTTTTGATACTTTTATTGCTTTCATATGACTAAGTACATGTGGATAGGCGGTTCTTACCGTTCAAATAAGCCTTACAGATTACCCTTTTGTTAGCCCGTTTGAACCTTGTGGCCATTTCATATCTCATCTAATAGCTACAATCCAGAATTTGCCTACCTTATCGGGACAGTCGCAGTTGCTTGTTTACCATGTTTATTCTTACTACTATGGTTGGGATAGGGACTTATATTGTCACTTGTGGGTGTAGTAGAAATATTTTGAGCTATTGTGTTGTATCTCTTATGATTGGAAAAGAAGAAAAATGTATGAAGCAGAAAATAAAAAAAAAAAAAAAAAAAAAAAAAAAAAAGAAAAAGAAAAAGAAAACAAAAAAAGGAAGAAAATATACGCTTCATTTGATTATGTTAAGAGATCGAAAGGATGATTACTAGAGTTTAATGCATCTTTGGAGAGTAGTTTGTTGACTCTCATATCTTGTAATTTTGAGATAATTTCTCTAGATTGGGATGAATTGTTATACTAGCATAGAATTGGTTTTGGTTTAATGCTGCGACTACCGTCTTAGCCTCACATATCCATAACGTGCTTTGGCACAAACCATTTCTACACCTTTGCCCATTTGTCATCCTTATTGTCCTTGATACATGTACTTTTGTCTACATTATGATTGCATATTAGTTGGGGAATTCTCTATCACACTAGGTTGCATGCATGTTTCATAAGTTGAGTGAGTGTCTTATTTCTTTCTATCTCACATATATTTCACCCCTTATGAGTGCTTGAGCGAATCCGTGAGAATCCGACTAATTTGTCTTGCAAAATTGAAAGGCAATTGGCTTGTCTACATCGTTGTCATCTTGGAATATGAGCTGAGTTTTCTCTTTTTAGTCATCACTTAGTTACATTCATAGCTTGGGATTTATTTCATTAGCATTGGCTCTGAGTTAGCTATTCACCGTGTTTTTTTTTATGGGTCTTCTTTTAGTTTGCTTTGCTTGAGGACAAGCAAAGAGTCGGTTTGGGGGAGTTTGATGAGTCATTTTTAGATACACTTTTATGCTTCCCCTCAGATGTTTTTGAAACGGTTTGTGATATTATATGACATTTTATATGCCGTTTCAGTGAGATTGTCGATACTTCCGCCTTTTTATGTTTTAATGCAGGATGAGTGCATTTGCGGGACAAGTTGGTGTACTAAGGCATCGCGAGAGTCGACAAGGCGGAGTACAAGAGGATCCCAAGAGATTCTAGGAAGTTTGGAGAAGAATCAAGGAAGAAAAGAGCTGAATAAGACCATTTGACGAAGACCCTCGATCGAGGGAGTGATGTCCTCGATCGAGGGGGGATCCTCGATCGAGGGAGTGACGTCCTCGATCGAGGAACCCGTCGCAGGATTTATTTCCGCTTTTTCCTTATTTCGACTTTCTTTATTTTTTATAAATAGGAGTTCGATAACCTAGTTTTTACTACCTTTTATTTTACACACTACTTTAGATCTAGCTTTTCTCTTCATCATTGTCCGGATTAATCCATACTTTGTTCTTAATCTTTCCTTGCTAATTACTACGGTATTACTATTTCTTGTTTAATTTAATTCATTCAAGTTTTTATGCTTTTTATTCCTTGTTGTTATTTATCATCTTCAATCATGTTTTCAATCCTCTTTATTGTTATTGTTATTAGATTCAATATGTGTAGCTAATTTCTTAATCTAGGATGAAGGGGATCCAAATATATTAAAAAGGGAATGTTAATTGATTGCTAGTAAAATCGCAAGGATTGTTGTTTGATTATTGTTCTTATTCTAATTTATTGATTTAGGCCTGAATTGATAATTAGTGTAGCAAATTAGTTCTTTCACCGATCGGGTTAGAATTGATATAGGCTGCGATAATCAAATAGGTTGATTCTATTAATAGCGATCGCATGTTAGTTTTTGACCTAAAGAACACAATAGTATTGACCAATCTTGTGACCTTGAATAATCCGATTGAACTAGTGATTAATTAAGAATCCCAATATAATATACTTGGTGATCTGGAATTCCTAGACTTTTTATATCTCTGTTACACATCCTTTATTTCAATTGTTTTTAGTTATTAGTCAAAACAAACAAACCAAAACCCGTAAAACTGTTACTTTTAGACTTAATTACCATTAGCAAACCGTTTATTACCGCCTCCCTGTGGATTCGATACCTGTCTTACCACTAGCTATTCTGCTAGTATTGAGATAGTTTTACTTTGATTAAGGTGATACGACTTTAGCCTTATCAGGTTATGGACGAGGGTACGAGGGGGGAGAGTGGTCTGAAGGGGAAGTTCGCGGCCTTGTTTGGCATTGACGTGGCGGCCGTGACTGCACCCCTTTATAGGGGTGGGGGGATTTTGGTGAGGAAGCTGATGGATGTTGTGGAAAAGGGGAGCCAGCAGGACTCCCTACGGGCGTACATGATGTTGTTGGTTGGACAGACTCTGTTCACCGACAAGTCCAGCGATCGGGTTGTCGCTCGTATGTTGCCGCTGTTTGATGATTTAGATGATTTAGGCGGTTATGCTTGGGGGGCCGCGACATTGGCGTACCTGTACCGACAGTTGGGGATGGCTTTGCGTAGGGAGGCAGCTGGGGTTAGCGGTTGTCTGCCGTTGCTTCAGGCTTGGATATACGAGTACTTTCCGACGTTCAGGCCTCACTCGGGATATTATGTTAAGGGACGACCACTTGTCGAGGCTTGGTCACGGGTTCCTAGGTTTAGGGGAGATGAGGAGTTGTTGGAGCAGCACAGGCAGAGGTTGGACGGGCTGAGGGCGGAGCAGGTGAGGTGGCTTCCTTACGGTGTTAGCCCACACAGGGGTTGTCGGAGTACGCTCTACTCGGGGGTGATCAGGTTTATGGATATAGTGGAGCCGTACCTGTAACAACCCGACCCGCCACCGTTGTAACACAAACCCAATAAGATGGATGTGCACTTTTGGGCCCATTATTTGTCATCACTTAAGTCCAAAAGCACAAGGCCTTGTTACTAAATGGTGGGTGGGAGCTATTATAAACATATCACAAGCCTCACATTCTACCGATGTGGGACAACTTTCCTCTCATACTCTTGGGGTGTTACAAACTCCCCCACTTAAAGAACACAACGTCCTCGTTGTGCCTCAAACTTGACCGCAGCCAAGCCCAGAATCCTCCCCCGCTAGGTTGGTGACCCGGGTACTCCCGACCACAGGCTCACCACACGGTCGCAGGGTCGCTCTGATACCATTTTTAACAACCCAACCCACCACGGTCGTAACACACCCCCAATAAGATGGGAGGTATGCATTTGGTCCCATTATGTGTCCTCACTTAAGCCCAAAAGCACAAGGCCTTGTTACTAGGTGGTGGGTGGAAGCTATTATAAACATATCACAAGCCTCACATTCTACCGATGTGGGACAACTTTCCTCTCATACTCTTGGGGTGTTACAGTACCAGCCTGATAGGTGTCTCCGTCAGTTTGGCTATGTTCAGGATTACCCGAACCCTATGCGGGTCCCAGCTGCCGAGAGTCGTCCGGCGAAGCCGGCTCAGGGTTACAAGCTGTCGTACGGTGATGCTGCTGATTTGGATTGGGGTTTGAGAGAGGTTGAGATTCCGTTGAGACAGCGTCATGACCGGGCTTTGATGCCGTTTCAGTGTGATCCACGTTACATGAGTTGGTACAAGAAGATTTCTCACCCATACTTCTACCCCCCTACACGCCGTGTTGAGATGGAAGCACCCCCTTTCACCGAGGAGCCGGAGGTTGGCCGGGCTCTTAGCCGTCATTTCTCGCAGATTTATACTCAAGACCCCGACCAGAAATGGCCGTACGTGCGACGCTTGGTCGATGATATGGAGCGGTTCTACATATCGAAGGATGACGTTGAGGATGATCGAGTTGATGATGATGAGGAGGAGGAGGAGGAGGACGATGATGATGATGATGATGTAGTTTACTAGTTAGTTTTTTTATGCTTGGACTTTATTTGTTGTCTTTTGTACGGACTATTTTATTTTTCTCGTGACTTCTTTGTTAGTTTATTAGTTATTTTATGCATATTTTAATACATATTAGAACTCATAGCTTACATCGGACATGAACAAAAGCACATAAAACATAAATCGTAACTAAAATTTGATGAAAACATAAAATACATTAGACATTAACGAAAACACATCAAACATCAAATACAAGTTTACAATACTTAATTATCTTCAGATGACGAAGATGAAGAATCCAGATCTCCTTCGTAATCTCCAGCTTCAATTATTTCAGGTTGACTAGCCACGTAATGATCATAAAACATTAAAATGCGCAGACGGACATTACCTAGATTGAACACTCTACCGGCACACAAATCAGATAGTGTTGCGTAGTCTATCAAGTTTAGTATAAGCTCGATATATTTAAGGAAATCGCTTCTTAGCTTGCGGAACTCCCACATCTTCCCAGTTACAATCTCATCAGTAACTTCATCGTCTGGAACAACCGGACTGCAGATGGGGTTACCGTGTAGGATGCCAAAAAGGTTGGCAATTGGAGGATGTTCTACCAGGTCCCAGACAGTGTCACTCGGAATGACTAGTTCAAGGCGAGAAACTAGTACTGGGAACTGCGTAGTTATAAGATCGATCCTTAGCTGATAGGCTCTGTTTTTTTGAACATTTGTGAGAGCCATATTAAAAGAAATGATTTTAGTAGTGAATGATGTTGTGGTTGTTGCGATTACAATCAACATGAAACCAGTATTTATAAGAAGCCATAGTATAACGGTAACATTTTCAAATTGTAACGGTAACATTTTGAAATTTGAAATCACAACGGTTACATTTCAATATTACAACCTAAACAAAATTGGTTAAAATGACGGAAATATAAAGACTTGAAAACTGGCCGTCCATACATGGTATGGACGTGAATAGTACACGTCCAAACCATGCATGGACGTGTACTATTCACGTCCATACATGGAGTGGACGTGTACTATTCACGTCCATACCATGTATGGACGTCCAGGATTAACGTCCATACATGGTATGGACGTGAATAGTACACGTCCACTCCATGTATGGACGTGAATAGTACACGTCCATGCATGGTTTGGACGTGCACTATTCACGTCCATACCATGTATGGACGGCCAGTTTTCAAGTCCATTCCACGCTAGGACGGTTAGTTTTCAAGTCTAATTCAAAATTTCGATTGAGTTCAATTTGTCTATTCTATGCCTTGTACGATTAATTCAACCTAATTTCAAGGCTTAAACATGTAATTCAACAAAAATTAATTGAAAAAATAATCTAAGATTTAAGTTAGTTATCGATGAATCCTTGTCGTCGTTTGACATTAAATCGTTGTCGTTATTTGATGTTGATGTTCGAAGTTGAAACCGTTTCTTAGGAATTTACGTTGTTTTTGTTGTTTTTGTTTCAGAGAATAAAAGCTAGAGAGAGAGAGAGAGAGAAAAGGGCAAGAGTTGTCTTTTTTCTAAAAAACGTCGACGATTTTTCGCAAAACGTCGACGACCTTTCGCAACCCCCTTATTAATATGTTAGATTTAGTCAGACGGCAATTCATCTTTTGGAATTGGAGACGTAGAGTAATATTTGGTCTCGACTTTTATCTTTATTTACACGTTCCTATTTTCCGTTGCCCGACTATTACAGTTTTTCCCTTACTACTTATTATTTTTGCCATATTTCAATTTGAGAACAATAGTTGTTACATAGCCGCAAATAGGTCGACCTGGAGACCCGAAATTGACTCAAACTACTGTTGGGCCCCAAAATAAGCAACTTTTGGCCCACGACACGTGGCAGCAAGGCAGTGGAGCATCTGAAGTCACACGGATTAAGAGCAAGAATCAATCCCAACCACATACTTCTTATCAAAGGAAGCACAAGAGAAGAGTATTGAAGAAGCTATTGGGCCCAAGGGATGATTACTTATTCTAACAAGCCCAATATTAAGTACAAGGAATAGTTGTAATTGGACTGAAGAACCATGTAACGGTTGGGCCCTGCCCAACAGTCTTTACCCAATGAATATTGTTACCCTCTCATGCTCTATAAATAAGGAGGTATATTCATTGAAGAAGACCTACCCAATACCCGACCTAGCGAGACCACTTAGGAAAACCCCTTGCATTTCAGCAAGAACACCCTCCCAACGTTGTAACACTTAGGCAATTCAGCAAGAATAATAACACTTCTTCTTTTATTTCTTCTACTCTATAATTTGTCATCCATAATCAACAAGCAACCTTGTCATAAGATCACTATAACCTTGCATAAACAAACTTGGTAATTTTTGACCAAAACATTTTGGCGCCCACCGTGGGGCTATAGTGATTGTCGTACCCAAAACAAAACCTCACAAAATCATCCTAGTCAAAAACTCAATAATGTCGGAAATCGCCCCAAAAACAACCAACCCCTTAGCACCACCCTCGTCCGCTAGTAAAGCACCGTTGCCACCCACATCCAAAGCCACGATTCCACCACTATCCACAACAACCATGGCACCAACCAGCGGTAACATCCCTATCCTGGCTCCAGCCAAAACCACTGTCACCATCCAACAAGACGCTGGAAAAAAGCCAAACCCAAGTCAACTCACTCCCACTGTGGAAATGTGGCAAACAATGGCGGAAGCGATCAGCGGCCTGAAGAGGGACAACCAAGATCTGAGGGCACGAATCGCCGCCAGCACAGCAGCAACCGCAGCAGAAACCGCAGAAAGGCATCAAAGAAGGGCCAGTGGAAAAAGGCCAAGGGAAGTTCCAGCTGAGATAGTCACGCGCCTGGACCTCAGCAGGATTACTCCCCCAGAAATGATAAGTCCCACTGGGATGGGATTCTTATCCTACCCATCGCCATCTCAAACCTTCACGCAAACAGGTAACGATGTCTTAAAAGTACAATCCGCAAACACTAACTTTTCGCTTCCTACAGGACACTCATATCAGCAAGCCCCAGCTTGGCAAGTAGAATCATCAACTAGGCTGTCTCCTTACCAGCAGTACAGTGGAGGAAATGGAGCACCAGGATGTAACTATCAGCAAACCCCATCCATCATCCACACCTCCCAGTACGCCAGCCCTGTTCCGATAGCCAGCCAGGCTCCAGAAGTCACGGAGCGCAGATTTCTGCCTCCCCCAGCGTACACACTATCTAACGCGTGGGAGCAGAAATACAATGAGCTATGGGATCTCGTCAACCGCATACCAGGAGTACCGCGACCCTTGGAGAAAGCAACGGAGGACAGCTACGCAGATTCTCCCTTCACCAGCAACATAGTCTCTGTCGATGTGCCAAAGGGGTTTGCACCGCCCACAATGACGCACTACGACGGAACTGCCGATCCGATTGACCACGTCAATCAATACAAACAGAAAATGATGGTGATAACGGCTGCAGGACCACTCAAAGAAGCGTGCATGTGTAAAGGATTTGGATCAACTCTTTCAGGAGCAGCCCTGCAATGGCTGGTCAGCCTGCCAAATGGAAGCATCCCCAGCTTCGCTGAGCTGGTGAACGCTTTCAACCAGCAGTTTGCCAGCAGTCGGAAGCCAGAAAAGCAAACAAGCGATCTGTATCGCATTATCCAGCGCGACACAGAGCCGACTAGGGACTACCTGGCCCGATTCAATAATGAAATGGTGTCCATACCGAAATGTGACGTAGCTACCGCCATCCACGCCTTCCGTTGGGGGCTACCTGAGGGGTCAGATCTATACAAAGATCTAACCAAGTGGACCTGCACCAGCTTCGCTCAAGTACAGCAGAAGGCCCTGGATGCCATTCGCCTGGAGGAAGACCCAGGTCCCAGGAGGATCAGCCAGCGTGTTGAAACCCCCACCAAGAAAGCAAAGGAATAAAGGAGCGAGAAGGCCAAACCCTACAGCAGGCCAGTCAACAAGATAACAGGAGGCAAAAACTGGAAAAACGATCCAAACCTACCTCTCAAGGTAAAAGAATACGGTTTCAATGTTAATCTTGCAGGAGTAATCAAAGCCCTCAGAGACCTGGGAGAAAAGGTCAAGTGGCCCAGGAAGAGAACAGAGGAAAGAGCCAAGGATAACAGAGACACCAGCCTAAGGTGCGATTTCCATGAAGAAAACATCAGTCATACTATGGAGGATTGCATCACCTTAAGAAAGGAGGTGAAGTACCAATTTGACCAAGGAAACCTGAACCATCTATTGGCTAAGGGGACCAAGGTCAACTCTGCCAGCCAGGTCAGACCTTCTAGCCCTCCTATCTGCACAAAAATTATCAATGTGATCACAGGAGGATCGGAACTGTGCGGATTGACCTACTCAGCCGCAAAAAGACATGCCACCAAGTCAAAAGGAGACAAGCCTGAAAGTTCCTGCAGAGTCAGCAGCAAAGACCTTCCAGTAGTCAGTTTTGACGAAACCGACGGAGAAGGAGGCGCTGAGTACCATGACGATGCTCTGATAATCACCTTGTCCATAAGAAACTGCACGGTCAAAAAGATATTGGTGGATACAGGAAGCTCCGTCAATCTAATCATGCTGGAAACACTCAAAAGCATGGGGTTCAGCGAAGTGACTTGGTGAAGAAGCTAGTGCCCCTGGTGGGATTCAGTGGTGAAACCAAACATTCCCTGGGGGAAATACTCATCCCCACCTATGCTGGAGGACTAAACAAGCAGGTAAGATACCTTGTAATTGATGGTCCTTCCACTTATAATGTGATTCTTGGCAGGCCATGGATCCATGACATGAAGGCAATACCATCATCCTACCACCAATGCTTGAAGTTCCCAACGCCTTGGGGAGTGCAAACAATCAAGGGAAACCAGGATGAAGCAAGGAGCTGCTACAAGGTGGCACTCAAACCCACGGCAACTCTGCCACCAGCATAGCAATCAAAGGGAAAGCGGCTCCAGGAGGAATACGTTGAGCCACCACAGCTAGAGCTGGATGAAATCCCCCTGGATCCACAGCACCCAGAAAGGAAAGTCCTAATGGGAGCAGAATGTACAGGTGATATCTGCCTAAAATTTGTACATTTATTAAAAGAAAACATTTATTGCTTCGCTTGGTCACATGAGGACATGGTAGGTATAGATCCAGAGATAATATCACACAGGTTAAGCGTGGATCCTAATCACAAGCCAGTCCAGCAGAAAAGGCGGAAGTTCGCCTATGAAAGAAATCAAGTAATAAACCAGGAGGTAGATGATCTCCTGGCCGCTGGAAAAATCAGGGAAGTCAAATACCCAGAATGGCTGTCCAACGTAGTAGTGGTACCCAAGAAGAATGGCAAATGGCGAGTTTGTGTTGATTTCACAGACTTAAACAAGGCCTGCCCAAAAGACCCTTTTCCTCTGCCCCACATAGATGCCATGGTAGATGCCACAGCAGGACATGAGATGCTGACGTTCCTGGATGCTTGGAAGCGGATACAACCAAATAAAGATGGCTGCTGAAGATCAGGAGAAGACCGCCTTCCAGTCAGAAAGAGGTATCTACTGTTACAATGTTATGCCTTTCGGACTGAAAAATGCAGGTTCCACCTATCAAAGGTTGGTGAACATGATGTTCAAAGACCAGATTGGAAAAACCATGGAGGTATACATTGACGACATGGTGGTAAAATCCAAAGCAGCAGAACAACACTTCCCGCACCTGCAGGAAACGTTTAGTACCCTGAGGAAGTACCAAATGAGGCTGAACCCTTCAAAGTGCACTTTTGGGGTATCCAGCGGGAAGTTCTTAGGGTATATGGTCACACAAAGAGGCATCGAGGCTAGCACGGACCAAATCAAGGCCCTGCTACAGCTGGAGTCACCGCAGAAACCAAGGGACGTGCAAATGCTAACAGGGAGAGTAGCCGCCCTTAACAGGTTTATATCAAGGTCTTCAGAAAGGTGTAAGCTGTTCTACGATATTCTGCGAAAAAGCAAGAGATTCGAGTGGACGGAAGAGCATGAGGAAGCCTTCAGGAGCCTAAAGCAGTATCTCAGCACTCCTCCCCTCCTATCTAAACCAGAGCCAGGAGAACCGCTCTACCTGTACCTATCCGTCACGGAAGCAGCAGCCAGTGAGGTCCTGGTAAGGGAGTATGAAGGATCACATCATCCTGTATATTACATCAGCAAGTCTCTGCTACCTGCAGAGACCAGGTATTCTCTCCAGAAAAACTCATTTTGGCTTTAGTAACAGCATCTTATAAACTCAGACCTTATTTTGAATCCCACACAATTTCGGTCCTAACAAGCTACCCTTTAAAATCCATATTAGGAAAACCGGAATTGTCTGGAAGAATGGCCAAGTGGTCAATACATTTAAGTGGTTACGATTTAAAATTCGAAGCCCGTACAGCAATAAAATCGCAGGCCTTGGCAGATTTTGTTTCCGATTTTAGTCCAGGTTTACAGAAAGAAGCGGAAACGGCTTTCCTGCCTCCAGAGATGGATTCAGCAGAAAGATGCTGGACGCTGCACGTAGATGGAGCCTCAAATAGCCGAGGAGCAGGGGTAGGCATGGTACTGCGATCTCCGCAAGGAGACATTATTGCGCATGCCGTACGCTGTGAATTTCCTGCTACCAACAACGTTGCTGAATACGAGGCGCTAATCCAAGGATTGCAGCTGGCTCTGGGGATGAAAATCAGGCACCTACGAGCCTTTGGTGATTCACACCTCATAGTGAACCATGTCAACGGCGAGTACGAAGCCAAAGATCCAAAGATGATTGCATATCTAAAAGTGGCAAGAGAGTTAAAAGCAGAGTTCATAACATTCGAGCTAAAGCAAGTACCAAGGGACCAGAATGCTGAAGCCGATGCATTGGCCAATCTGGGGGCTACGTTCAATCCAGGAGAACTCTCTGCAATTCCAATCATCCATGTGCTGGAACCCTTCAACTCAGACAAGGATACTTCTGGCCAACAGTCAGAAAGGATGCTGTGGAATTTGCAAAAAAGTGTCAACCCTGCCAGAAACACGCGCCTGTAGTACACCAACCTGCAGAACTTCTGCACCCGGTAATATCACCATGGTCATTCATGAAGTGGGGAATGGATATCGTGGGACCCCTGCCAAGGGCACCAGGAAACAAGACCTACATGCTAGCACTAACAGATTACTTTTCCAAGTGGATAGAAGCAGAGTCTTTCCCCCAAGTCACAGAGAATCAGGTGATATCCTTCCTCAAACGTAATATAATCTGTAGGTTTGGCATACCTTCTGAAATTGTGTGTGATAATGGTTCTCAGTTCATATCCAACAAGACAGAGGCATTTTGCGCTGCCTGGAACATTACACTGCTAAAGGCTGCTCCCAGGTACCCCCAGACCAATGGTCAGGCTGAATCCAGAAACCGGATTGTCATGGACAACTTAAAGAGGAGGCTGGAAGAAGCAGGGGGCAGATGGGCAGAAGAGCTACCCCTCGTCCTATGGTCAGATAGAACAACACCAAAAGTTGCAACGGGCCAAACACCCTTCAGCCTGGTGTTAGGCAGTAATTCCTTCAGAAGTCAGGATCCCAACACAAAGGTACGTGATGCGTGTCTATTTTATGATGTTTTTCATCTATTTTTACACGCATTTGGTCGCTCATTTACTATGTTTTAGCCCTTATTTCCCAACAATCGTGTACTTTCGTATTTTTATGCACTTTTGCAGATTTATGCGGAAAAGGGACGATTTTGCACCAAATTTATGCCCTCGGGATTTTTTATGACTAAGGACAAGAAGGAACGAAGCCTAGCGCACATTTCAAGGCCTGAAGATAGCTTTAACAAGCAAAGAATCGATCCACGACACTGCAGCCTGTTTCAAATGACTATATCTCGAGTTCTAGAGCTGATAATGGAGTGATTCCAGTTGGAGGTAAAAGCTTATCCTCTTAGCTTTCCAACGCCGCAAGAATCGCTTGATTACGATAAGTAACGAAGAAATGGCAGCTGTTTTAAGATCGACGGGCGCTGCAGTCCCGACAACTGGGTCGACCGACCTACTATTTGGGTCGACCGACCAAAGCACAGACCCAGAAGTTTCCGCGAAGCCCATTAAAGTGTTTAGGTCATTGGGAAACTCTTTATTTCCATCTATTTAAGCCGAATTTCGTGATTAGGGTTATTAATTCAGCTTTACCTATCAAATCTCACATCTAGTTTTAGTTTTAATCTTTTCATAATCATCAAACACTTTTCTTTAGTTTTATACATTGTTCATCATCAATCATTCAAGCATTCAATAAAGTTTGTTCCTTTCCTTCCTTAATCCATTGTTTCCGGTAATTCCTTTCTTAATTTCAGTTTTAATATTGTTCTTATTTTAGAATCATTAGTATCCGGTTTAATTTAGAATCCCAAGCCTTTATTATTATTGCATGTTTAGATTGATGTTCTTTATAGCTTCCATGTTTATTCCTATTTTTATTATTGTTCCAGTAATTATGAGTAGCTAAATTTCATATGTTAGGATGTAGGGGATGAATATGCATAGGTAACGTAAATTCCGAGACCGACCTGTAGCAGAGCCGTGGTCGGCCGACTCAATTAATGGGTCGGTCGACCAAGGCGGTGGTCGGCCGACTGGAATAGCCGGTCGGTCGACCCACTCGCGTATGAATTCTGTTTCGTCTTTCTTTGTTGACTATAATACCCTACAATGAGACTGAAAGGAGACTTGTAGGATGTTAGTAATGACCTACCCAAGATTGAGAGATACGGGAAGGACATTGGTTTACACCTTAAGACGGCTAGGTTACTCAAGACTGAAAGGTATGTGACCTAGAGTTTAGGAATCACCCTTATTGTTGACACCCAATAATTGTGAGACCTAGGAACTAATAGCATAGGCCGAAAGGAGCTATTAGGTATCATAGACCGAAAGGATATGTTACACCCCTTATGCGACTGCAATACATGTTGACCTTAGGATTAATATTACCTTAGCTATTTATTACCCAAACATCCTAGCATCCCTTTTTATATATTTTAATCTCATCTTTATTTTCTTGTTTTATTTTTGTCTTTGCTTTAGACTTAGAAATCAACAATCAAACCCCCAATTTGTTACCTTAAAACATTGACACCAAACAATAAACATTCCCCACCTCCTTGTGGTTCGATCCTGACTTTCACTATCTATTGTTAAAGTTAGGAATTATAAATTTTATCTTTGGTACCCTCAACGACGGGCATCAGTACGGATGCCTGACAGAAGAGCGTAACCAGGCAGAAATGGCCAGCAGCCTGGATACCATAGATGAACTCAGAACAAGCGCTCAAATCAGAATAGCATCATATAAGCAGATGGTAGCACGAACATACAACAAAAACGTCAAGGTCAGGACCCTGCAGGTGGGAGATCTTGTTCTCAGGAAAGTCTTCCAGAATACCAAGAACCACCAGGCAGGAAAGTTTGCATATAACTGGGAAGGCCCATACCAGGTGGAAAGTGCGACTGACAGTGGCTCCTACAGGCTAATGGACATGAATGGAAAGATGGTACCCAGGCCATGGAACATCTTGCACTTAAAGAAGTATTTCATCTAGAAAGGTGGAAAAGCCACATCGGTCAGCAACCTGAATCCTCAGGTTCTAGGACTCTTTTGCTATTTACGTTGTTTTCTTTTCTTTTTTTTAGTAAAGGGTTAAACAAAACCCAATAGCTATCTTTTGATGTCAAGCTAGTATCTTGACAGATATCTTTTGAACATTTTGTAAGAAACCCCACGGGTTATCTTGAATATAACTTCGGTATGATTCAGTCAAACAATTCTTGTTGAACACCATCAAAACTAAAGCGTGTGAATGTGGCAAAGTAAAAATAAGCTGGGATACACACACCCACAGTACTAAGCACCCACGCAAAAGTCTGGAAGACTCCTAACTAAGGGAACCATCGCATACACTTGGCCATCTAAACAAAAAGCATGCATGCAAAACACAAAAACAATAAACATACAAACTAAGGATCCAGGAAACCCTGGAGCCAGAAATATTCATTTGCACCCTCAGGTGCTCCGCCAGCCAAGAAAAAGGCCGGAATAAATGTTTTACAAGTTACGCCCAAAAACCGTAGGCCGCAAAAGATAAGTGTTTAACTGGACCCACGCGGGTCCAGGAGGAACAACAAAACGACAAAAGAAATACGCCACACAGGGCCCAGAACAACGACAAATTAAACAACTAGGCAACAACATGCTTGGTCACGGAGGAGGAATCACCAGCTGCTCCAACATCGCCTTGGCCACCATCTGCTGGAGGAGGAGTCACAGGAATCGCTTCTTTCTGAACAGGAGGAAATTCTGCAGGAATAGGGCTGTTGACCTCCGGAGGCTCCTCTCCCTCGCAATCAGAGAGCACGCCAAGGTCAGGCTTCACGGGAAACGCAGCCTCCAGAAGACGTTCTTCCTCAGCAGCATCCCATTCCAAGTGCTTGTTCTCCAACACCTCCTTCATGCACTCAACCCTGGCTGCCCAATGGGTGTAAGGAACAATATCAGATAGCACGCCAGAAAGGGACTTCTTCTTCTGCCGCAAAACAGCATTCTCTGCATCAACAACCTCCTTAGCTTCCTTCCATTTCTTCACCTCAGAGGCGAGAGCATCTTTGGCGTCCAGGAGTATCGCCATTTGCTCTTCGGAGTCTTTCTCCTTTGCCTTAGCAACCTCCAGCCTCTGGTTCCCGCGAACCTTCTCTGCCTCTAGCCTCCTGCTCATCAAGTTCAACTCAGCCTTCAGGGATGTTAGTTCCCTTTCAGATTCCGGCAGACGGTCAATTTCAACCAGCAACATCTGCAGAGTCTGCAAGAAGAAAATGATGAAGGACGGAAAGGACAAAAGAATTTCGGTATGAAGGCAAAAGGAAAAGCCATACCGCGAAGGCCTGCTCAGCAGCATCCTCCAGCAATTCCCTAGTCGGCCTGGGACGAAGGTACGTCCTTACACTGGGAAGCAGCGCTCTCTTCAAAGTAGGCCAGCAAGGCACTCCTGCAGTGCATCCAAACCCAACAGGCAATCTGATAACATCCTCAGGGAGATCAGACATAACATCATTCACCTCATCACCGGCTCCAGCATCCTCAACCCTGGTACCTGATCCTCCAGCCCCAGATCCAGACGGCTCCCTCTTAACCAAAGAGGAGTAAGCCCTCGTCTGTGTAGGAGGGCCTAAAGGAGGCAAGGAAGACAAAGGGGCAGCAAGAATAGTCACGTCATCAGAAGAAGATGAAGGCTCCAACCGCTTGGCAGAGGACTCAACACCAGTCGCCTCTGCCTTCCTCTTAGAAGGAGCCCTAAGCCCACCCGCTACAGTCTTCCTCCTCCTCTGGGCCATCATCATGGCCGGAGTCATCACAGGCCTGGTAGAGTCTAAAGTTTGGCAAAAGAGTAAGAAAAGGGAAGGAAATAAAATTCAACTAAGCAAAAATACAGGCTGGAAAGGAGTTACCAGTAGACATCTCCCTTTCTTCCTCCAAAGTAGTATAACCGAATAAAAAGTTAAAAGAACGACACGCAGGTTCCAGGCCAAACAGCTTTGACAGGGACACCTCTTCGTCAGCAGCAGGAAGTATTTTGGGCAAATCTGCAGGAAAAAAGCAGTAAGATGGTGAGCAACAAAAGGAATCAACAAGGTAACCAAAAGTAAGTACCTGTTGAAGCCCTCCATTGGGTATAGATGTAGTCATGTGGATGGGGCAATGTGTCTACTTCCACGAAGAAGAAACTCCGAAACCAATCAGCATCCTTGGGTTTCTGAGGAAAGATTATGCAGTGTTCATCACTCTTATGGGCCCGAATCGTGAATTGACCACGACCCAAAGCCCGCACGGCAAAAAGGTGAGCAAAATCGCCCATTGTAATTCCCATATCGTAGTTTTCGTTTATTTTGCTTAACGACAGGATGGTCCGCCAAGCATAAGGGTTGATTTGGCACATAGGAAGTTTGTTGGTGTGGAGAAATTCACATACAAGGTCTGGAAAAGGGAACCTCAAACCCAATGAGAAAGGGTAGAGGTACATGCAGGTCCACCCAGGACGACGGAAGTCGGCCTTCTGGCCGGCCGTCGGAACATGAATGTTCACCCCGGCATCAAAATGAAATTGCCCTCTAATGGCAGTTATGTCAGAAGGTTTGAAGATGGAGTTGCAAGAATGTAAAGGGGAGAGGAGACCTTGAGAAGGGAATAAATCATCACCCATAATTGCTAAAAGAAGTAAAGATTGAAAGGAAAACGGAGATGGTACCTGGAGAAATGATCGGCGAGCGGAAGGAAGTCGGAAAGAGAGAAATGAGGAGATAAAGGATTTCTGAAAAAGTGAAATGGGAAGTTGAAAAATTTGTCAGAAATAGAAGGGATTTAAGTAAAGGTGGTTGGGGTTAATTAAGGGATTGAATATGAACAGTTGCTGGCGGGAGCGAAAATCGAAGCAAAACGAAAACAAGTGTAACTGAAATTCCCGCGCAAGCAAACTTACACGAGAATTGGGGGCTAATGTTGGGCCCCAAAATAAGCAACTTTTGGCCCACGACACGTGGCAGCAAGGCAGTGAAGCATCTGAAGTCACACGGATTAAGAGCAAGAATCAATCCCAGCCACATACTTCTTATCAAAGGAAGCACAAGAGAAGAGTATTGAAGAAGCTATTGGGCCCAAGGGATGATTACTTATTCTAACAAGCCCAATATTAAGTACAAGGAATAGTTGTAATTGGACTGAAGAACCATGTAACGGCTGGGCCCTGCCCAGCAGTCTTTACCCAATGAATATTGTTACCCTCTCATGCTCTATAAATAAGGAGGTATATTCATTGAAGAAGACCTACCCAATACCCGACCTAGCGAGACCACTTAGGAAAACCCCTTGCATTTCAGCAAGAACACCCTCCCAACGTTGTAACACTTAGGCAATTCAGCAAGAATAATAACACTTCTTCTTTTATTTCTTCTACTCTATAATTTGTCATCCATAATCAACAAACAACCTTGTCATAAGATCACTATAACCTTGCATAAACAAACTTGGTAATTTTTGACCAAAACAACTACATCACCCGAATATGATGTATTTGAGTTTTATGGTAATTTTTAGCTTAATGTGTAATAAATGAACTCAAGAATTTTATAGTACAATTCGAAAAATTTAAAATAAAACTCAAAAACTTTATTATAATGCAAAAAAAATGATGATAGTATATCGGATGTATCATTATTACTATAAAAGCAAAATGTATTTTTGCTGACGTGGCGCAACTTGGTTTCAGCGTTTAGTATTTCTCGCTCTCACATTCACCCTCAGAAATTTATGTTTTGTAGACCAATCAGGATGCCTGATTTATGGCACATCATATATTCTATGGTTTATTTAATAATTAAATTCAATAAAAAACAAAATATTCCATTTTTCGATAAAAAACGTGTAGCATCTAAATTGATTCCATATTATCTTAAGAAATATTCCATAAATCATATATTCTATAATTAAATCGAATAATAAACAAAATATTCCATTTTTCATAAAATACGTGTATTATCTAACATATTTATTCAATAAAGAGGGCAGAGGAGATATTTGCCTGGCATACAAAATATTCTATTTTCCATAAAATACGTGTACTTCTAATTGACATTTATTAAATATGCTAAATTTCCATTTTTAATAAAATACGTGTAGCATATAAAATACGTGTAGCATGTAACATATTTATTAAATATGCTAAATTGATTTCATATTATCTTAAGCCGTATTCCATAAATCATTGTAAAAAATATTTTATAAATGATAAAATCGTGTACTTCATGTCTATATTGAATCGACATTAGACGACAATTTCAGTTAAATGCCTGTAGCAACTATGTCTTAGCGAAATTCTAATAATGTAGATAGTGATGATGGCAGCAAATTTCATTTATAATAGACGGCACACATGAATATGGCCTATTGCACCTCGACAAAATGCAGAATAGTGCAGCATGCCTCTCTAATCCCTTTTTAGTTCTTATCTTACCCATACACAGATTGCAAACGACTTCCTGTTATTACCTCACTTTCTCCAAACATTAATTACTGAAGTCACTAGCACTGTACAGAGAGACTCAAATGGTTCAAAACCATGTCGTAATGTTTTTTCAGAGAGCTACATAGTCTTTGTGAGAGGTTTCAGAACTTGCCAACGGACAACGGGCTGTAACAGAGTCATATATAGTACACAATATTACTTTGTCTTTTTCTATGAACTTATTGTACCAAAGATTTTGATATGGGTATAAGTAAACACGGAGAATTCAAGTAAGTAATCCAATGAAGGGGATGATGGGTTGTTGAGTCAAGGAGTTAATTATATACATTTATGTCATTATATAAACTATAGTACCTTGGTTGGTCTTGGTTAGTTACTTAGTTGTTTAAGTGGTGTATTTGTTTTTCCCATTTTTGATCACAACATGTAAACGTTAGTATTAATACAAAGTATTAAATACTCTATGTTTTTAAACAAAATAAAATTCTAAAGCAATCATTGCACATTCCTTTGAAATAGTTTAGGCTCTTTTTTTTTTTGTGCTTGTATACTCTCACAAAGAGGATAACGGCGCCAAAGAGTTTGCTTCATTTGCCATGGGTGAGAATCGAACATCTAAGCTCAGATGGTTAATGGATGAGCTCAGAAACAACCACACCAAACCAATTTAATTCTATATACTTTCTCTTAAAAATGTAATCATTGGTACGTTTGGGTAAGTCAGCTAAGGCTAATACTTACGCTGATATCAAGTCATAGTTTGATCTTTTATGACCTACGAGAAATGTAATATTTACGCTTCTTTTATTTTGTGAGGGAGAAATAAAAGAAGTCTAAACATGTTATCGAAACATGGAGTATTTGATTTTGTAATTTGAGTACTAATTGGATGAAGCTGATAGATGAAATAAATCGAATTGATATATAAGTAGCATTTCTTCAACAATAATATTATCTCAACACAATTTTAGGAGCATACCTTTTACTAAAATTAAAATGACATCGATCCGAGCACACAATAATAATAAGCCTAAGGGTAAGTTTTACAAGTTTGGATATGGATGATGGGGTGTTTGGGATTTAATTGGTAAGTGTGGTTTGTGGAGGATGATGACGGTCAATGAGAAGGAAAAAGAAGGGTCAAGATACTCAGAAGTATGACACTTCCCATTTTGTGATTTATTACTCATTGGAAAATTAGTTTATGATTGTGTTGGTTTTATTACAATTATTATTATGATTATAAGTTGAGTTGACTAGATCGACTTAGTCTAAAATAATAAGACGGAATTTTGTGACCTAAAAGTAACAACTTTTGAAAAATAAGTTGTCGTAAATTATAATACAAACTACACTATTGTGGCTACATTTAAGTATAAAATGATCATAAAATTCCGTCTTATTGTTTTATTAGTATGAAACAATATTTTGTGTTATAAGCCAATTTTATAAATTAAATAACTCCATCCCCTCATTATGTGAAAGGTTTATTAATAACACTATTGAGATACCGTCTCTCTAAAATTTTTGCTTTTTATAAAATATATATTTAGACATAGCCATATATTTGTAAAGATTTTTTTTACAATAAATGTATGAATAACGGTCTTAAACTGGTGTATTTGTATATGTTGATTTCAAAATAGCACTAAAAAAAAAAAAGCTAAAGCTACGAAAGGAAGAGATATTTGGGCAAACAAAGCGTTCATTATATTTATCGTCGGCCTTATAAGATTATTCACATCCATAATTGAAAATTCACGACCTTTTTAAAATTGACGATGTAATCTCTATATTTATGGTGTGACATTTTACATGTAATGGTAGCTCTTTGATTATATTTTTGTGGACTCAGGAAATTATTTACGTTTTTTGTTTGTTTTTAGGGGGTATTTTAAACAAATATAACTAATTTGTTGGAACATAATGCATAGTTACTTTTAAATTATCAATCATGGTCAATTTAATGTAACATATTATACCTGATATGTTTTAAATTTTCCGGGTATTAAACTAATACAACAACGAAGGTTGTTTACAAGGGGGTTTTCGAGAAACTGTAATTTTTGTCCTATATTATAGAATTTTAATACACCCATTTAATTTATATTTCTACCTGATTAGTTATTTTGTTCATCCTATTTGTCCGTCAACTTATGTTTTATAACCAATTCATCAAAAGACAATAACTTTCCAAATTACTCATTATTAGTTATTTAATCTTTATTTTAATCATTTATTGTTTTTTCTTATATACCTTATTCATTCATGTTATCATAAGTAATCCAAATATTATCATCATTACTAACAACTATTCGAAAATTCGTGCACCAGGAAATTCACCTTTTGACCGAACATATCTTATATGCAAAACATCCCCGTTAAAAATCAATTTGTTCGAATAAATAGAATTGCTATATAATGAAATGAATTTACCTTTGTCGTCTTTAAAAGTAAGTGTACACAACCCCGTGATTTTTCACGGGTGTTACACTAGTAATCCACTAACCGATCACTTGGCTATTTTCTGTTCTTGTTCTTGAATAACCGCGCTTAGTCATACTAAGATAGAAGGGAGAGTGATTCGAACCTGGGACCCATTTGTCTATATGATACATCCGTCTCAACCATATATATACATATTACATCGTACCTCCCTATATTAAAACTTGGTCCGGTCAAGTCATGTTAGGTTTATGTTTAATTTCAAGTGACCTGGTGTCGAAATAGTTTTTTCTAAGTATAAAGGGAGCCACAAAGGTGATTTTGATGCGGACGAGATCTGAATAACCGAATACGGATAATGTACCCAAAAACAAGATAGAACGTATGGTGGAGATAGGAAGTGAAAGCATAATATAGATAAGAATCCCAAAATACCAGTGCCACCATTTCACTTGTGTACATACAAGTGCCATGGCTGCTACATTTACTACGGCTGCTACTCTTCATCCTCGACTCGGCCCGGTACATCGTTTTCAGAGACCGGGTTTGAACCATAACCGTCCATCGACATTATTCTCATCATCGTCATCATCTTTTTCTTCTTATTCTTTGTCGTCATCAACTAAAACCAAGGTTTCCACTAGTACTACTAAGTCATCAGACGTAGTAATTGATGAAACATACGTCGACGATGAGACGAAAAGTGAGAAATTTGATTGGTATTCACAGTGGTACCCGGTAGCACCGGTGTGTGACTTGGATAAGAGAGTACCACATGGGAAGAAAATTTTGGGCATTGACGTGGTAGTATGGTGGGATCGCAATGAGTCAGAATGGAAGGTTTTCGACGACTGCTGCCCACATCGGTTAGCGCCCTTGTCCGAGGGAAGAATCGATGCGTGGGGCAGGTTGCAGTGTGTGTATCATGGCTGGTGTTTTAATGGATCAGGCGCCTGTCAGCTTATACCTCAGGCTCCTACTGATGGCCCTCCTGTCAGTCTTCCTATTCATATTCTTTTGATTGCATTTTCGCGTATATGACACTCTCTGTCCCGTTCATTTGTTTGTCGTTGAGTAAAATGTCTGTCGCAATGAGTATAAATGGTTAAAAAATGACCGAGAATATTATCTTTGATAGTGTATCTGTTAGAATATAAAACGAATTAAGGAACTCCAACCATCGGCTTAAGCTTTTGGTTGAGTTGCTTTCTTGACATGGTATCAACGGGTTCGAATCCCACCCCCTCCATTCTAATATCCAGAACAAGCAAGGGAATCCCGCCTGCACCCACAGTTCAAGCCCAAAAAGAAAAAAAGGGTCTTCGTGTGAGGGGAGTGTTAGAATATAAAACGAATCAGAAACTCCAATCATCGGCCTAAGCTTTTGGTTGAGTTGGTTTCTTGACAGTATCTCTATTCTCGAATCTTGACAGGTTCACACATTCAAGAAAGCATGTGTGCCGGCTTATCCCTCCGTTCTACAACATGATATTATTTGGTTTTGGCCGAGTACTGATCCCCGTTACCACGACATCTTAACCAAGAAACGGCCTCCGTATATTGCTGAGCTTGATGATCCCTCGTATGCCAGGTCCATGGGAAATAGGGATATACCATACGGGTATGCTTTTTCCGTGTAGAATCGCTTTGTTGGTAACCTACGCTTTGTGCTTGAGCATAGTATCGACCTTTTTCAGGTACGAGATTCTGACTGAGAATCTTATGGACCCAGCTCATGTTCGTTATGCACATTATGGGATCATGCGCGTTCCTGAAAACAAGAACAGATAAGAATTCTATTACCGACTTGGGATCAGAAACATCTCTTTTATGCATCGCGTCTTCCTGTTTCTCAGTTTTACATTTTCTGACTATTTTCAGGCCCAAAGCAGATAGAGAAGGTGGCAGCCCTATGGACCTCATTGTCGAAAAACTTGACATAAACGGATTTTCAGCTAAGCAAGAACGAGGCTTCAGCAAGTTTATCGCCCCCTGCATCTTTTACATGAGTCCTATGCCCGTAAAAAGCGAGGTAATTCAGTTAAACATTAAGATCTCGCGTACTTCTACTGTCTGTAAAACAATACAAAACTAAAGAATTTACTGAACCAGGATTCAGCAGCGAAACAAAAAAGATTTCTTTTGGTTTTCATCTGTATTCCTGTTAGTCCCGGAAATAGTAGACTGATATGGGCATTTCCTCGGAACTTTGGAGTTTGGATTGATAAGATTGTGCCGCGGTGGATGTTTCATATCGGTCAGAACCTGATACTGGATTCAGACCTGTATCTTTTACACGTGGAGGTAATACCGTAATATTTATCCTTACTGGCTACAAGTTTTATATCGTCTGCATAAGTTTTATGCGGTTGATTCCTGCAGGAACGCAAGATTAAGGAGATAGGGCCGAGCAACTGGAACAAAGCATGTTTTGTGCCAACAAAATCAGATGGACTAGTAGTCGGCTTTAGAAAATGGATTAACAAGTACTCTGGAGGGGAATTTGATTGGAGTAAGAAATATGACGGAACACTCCCTCCAACGCCACCACGAGAAGTGCTAATGGACAGGTGAGTCGTGGACTCATGGTTCACAGATACTGTTGGGTCTATGCCTTATACGGTATTTGAATTATGTATTGGGCTAGGGTTTCTGTCTGGGCCTTATTAGATTAGGTCTATTCTGTATTGTATTAGGTTAAGAGTACTATATAAACTCACGTCTTGAACTATTTCAGGTACTGGAGTCATGTGGTGAAGTGCAGCAGCTGCAGTGCTGGGTATAAGGGGCTCAAGATAACAGAGACTGTGCTTCAAATACTGTCTGTCGGTCTTATCGGGATTGTCGGAGTAGTCAAGCAGGGAGCCCTTACCAGTGTCCAGAGATTTGCTCTTTTTGCCACTGCTATGATTTTGTTTGCAGCATCAAAATGGTTGTCCAACTTCATCTACAAGAATTTCCATTTTCACGATTACAACCACTCGCTCTTATGAGCGTCCTCGATTTCTTAACCTATATTATTTGTCGATGTAATTTTTTTTAAATCGTATAAGGCAGTAACAATGCAAAAGGGTATACAGTAATGTAAATGTTTATTCAGTCCTCGCCTTCTTCCTCGTGAAAAAGCGTATGTCATGACATTGGAACCTATCGATTATTAAAAATGCGTTTGTGGCTCGCTTAAAAAGAAAGGCTCAGACAAGGCAAGAAAAAGTCGAGGCAAAACTGGTCAAAAACATCACTGGGTGAAGTAAGCAAAGTCATTAACATGCACATTTACAGGACGAAGCTGTTACATCCCTCTATCGGGTTTCAGCACAGATAGCTGGCCATATATGGAAAATCGGTGATACCATGAGACGAGAAAAACGATACATTCCCTCCAGTTTAAATGCTCACAATTGTACACAAATGACGAAGAAGACGTTTCAGGTAACGCTACATTTTCCCCTGTTCAATGAAGTCCATCCATTAAAACCACGCTCATGCTCTGAATAACTTGATGAAACACGGAAAAGTGTCGAAGGTGTAGATGTTTAATGACTTGCACTTGTTGCCGCTCGACTGGCACTTGCATCTCCCCCAATGGAAACAGCCGAAGCTAAAGACTTAGATGCCCATGCTCGGGCGTTTATTGCACCTTCTTGGAAATTGCTTCCCTTCCGAGGACCCCTACAAGAGCTTATAACCTGTTTACTCTTGTTCAGGTAGCGTAAAGGATACTCCCACAAGGTTGTTACCCTAACATGCTCCATACCTCTTCTCCAAGTACAACGAGCAAACCCGAGCACATATGGAATTACAAGGAACATCAATCTTAGGAGCACAAACATGGTGGCTAAAGCAAGATATGTCTCTTGTTGAAATAGGTTCTCGAGGTATTTTGCCCATGAGAAAGGATAAATCTCTATCTCTTCATTGTCGTTTCTTTCCTGATTTGAAGCACTTTCGATTTTGTCAAATGGTAACTCATCTCTTGGGTCGCCTTCTATGCCTACAATACAATATTAATTGGTGGTAGCTATAAGCATCTAATTATCTGGTAAATATGATATCCGATTAAGACTCATATCTAATATCAAATTATCTATCCATCTTAGATCAGAAGAAAATTAATAACAAACGAGAGCACCGACAAGCCATGTTACTCAGACTCGTTTAAAAGTATCCGACACGGGTACGTGGCCAAGTGTCGGACCCGGCTATTTTATTGAAAAATATGCACATTTTGGTCTAACATGAGGTGTCCATGTGTCATACCCATGTCCGAGCGTCGAATGTCAGACACGGGTACGCGAGGAAATTGGAAGAGTCGGAGTAACATAGCCGACAAGGTGAACTAATCTGGATCATATTATTTTACTATTCATTTAGCTTTTGAACGGAAATGGTAAGAAAAAATGATAATATACGGTGACAACAGGACATTCCGTAAAATTATATTCCCTCCATTGCACGAAAGCATCCCCATTGTTCAAATCATCCGTCATAGAACTAGACAAATGAGGATAAATGGCTAATTGACTGAAACGGGAAAAAAAATATGAAGTTTGCCACAGATATCAATGTAAAGGTGAAGCAGAAGCCGGTCAAAGGCACTTATTCATGCAATTTTCATCATGGTCATCTCGAGCAACCTCTTGTTGAGTCAACAAAATGCTATGCTAGACTAATATAGCTACATCCAACCCTTTCGCCGTGCCATAAACAGGAGGCGTTAAAGCAACGGGAGTTGGGATACTGTTTCAGTACTATCCATTAAAAGAACGGGGAGCATACAGAACAGGTTACGTGTTTTAAGCCAATTTAGAGGAAAATGCACTATAACATAGAAAAAAGGAACTTACCAACAACATCGTTGTAGAAATGAACAAGCGAGCTCATACTACGGGAGCCACGATAATGAACACGCATGGTCGAGTTTAGAAGATACAATGTTGGAAACCCGTGAACCCCATACTTTGAAAGAATGCTGTATCACATAAGAGATAAAAAAATAGATTGTAATAATGTCAATAAACTTCCAAAATCCGAGGACATAAAGCTATGGCTTTTGAGTTCAAACCTTGGTTTGACAGCCGATTCTTCAATTGCAAAATGGGGAATCGATGGGTACAAGGCAGAAAGAACTGAAAAGTTTGGCCTAAAGTTCCTAGAGAATGGGCACCAAGACGCATAAAAGAGAACAGCTACATAGTCGTTGCTCTTACTGTATACCAAACGCAGCGCCCTCTGCAACGACCCTTCATCTCCCTTTCAAACCAAATTAATGAGTCAGCCATAAGAAGCAAAGTTCTATATAATTAGGGATTTAGGCCAAGAGATGTAGGAAAGCAAAAAAAGATGACACAAGAAAGAGATATATGCACAATGAACGATGTCGATGTGCATACTAAGATCCAATATATACAAATACAAATAATTGAACCTAAGAAGACACACATGAAAAATGAACTGTCTTTTCCCCACCTAATCGACTCCTCATCTCACCGAGTCTCTTACCACTCAAGCAATGGCATAGTGAATCCATACGGAAATGAAGAGCGTAATAGCTATCGTTATAGTTACTCGGCTACTCCATAGGGGTAATGCAATACCCTCAACAGGCTGTAATAATAGTTCCTCCCTTCATCAACCCTCATTTCCGTCCTTACTTAATTACCTCGCGACACTTACCCCAATCCAAACAAGTCCTTTGTCGAATACTCAGTAACTATTACCCTCCTTCACCCATTTCTACCCTTCCCAACCACACCATATTTCTCCATTTTTTTCATGTTTCAAGCTCTATTATTACCTCACCAACTCCTCTATCCCACACAAGTTCTAACTTAATGCCAATCTATCAACTCTAATCAATCACCTCAACATAGGCTAAACAATCTACATCCGGAAATCGCAGCAGAAATTTCAAACGGCTATAGCTATTCCGATTTCAATACAATAACACAATACAAATTGAAAGGATTCAATTAAGCTATAAAAAATATAATTAATCACATATAGAACATTTAATCAAACCATTAAACAATCAAGCATAAAGAAAAACAAAGATTTCCAGTTTTTCACATAAAAGCTAAAACCAATACCTCAATAACAGTAACATCATAAGAATGATGAAGATGACAAACAGATTCTTGAAACCCTAAAATCGTATCAGTAATTGAAACAACAGGGCAAGAATCCAACTTTACCACCATATTTGATTCACCTTGAGCTAATCCCACAAATAAAACCATAACTAAAACTACAAAAACCCAATTAAATCTCTTCATCATCATCCTTCAATCAAAATCACCCAACCCTAACACTAATTTCAATTCAACAACCCAATTCCTCCCTAATTTATCAAAATTTCACAAAACTAAACACTACCCAGATGGCAAAATGAGGTGAATTGAAAACCCAAATCGAAATGTCAATAACTTCAAAAAACAAAAAGAACACCCAGATTAAATTAACCAAAAAAAAAGTTGAAAAAAGGGGGAAGAATATATTATTTATATTGAACAAAAATTGAAAAAATAAAGAGAAAAAGTTGATGATGATAGAGATACAGGCATCATGACTCGTGCATCATGCCTTATATCAAAACTTTATTATTATTATTAGGGTATTGTTTCTGATCTGTTTATCTTGTAAGAAATGGATGGTTCATCAAAGATTTGACTTTTTTTTGAACGGAAATTTTTTGGTTTTCTGTTTTGGGACTTTTTTTTCCTTTTCTGAGTTCTGTGTTGATTGTTTGACAATGGGTGTGGTCGTGTGGGATGTATACTTGTTTAAAAGATGAGGATTATATCCATTTCGCCTATTTAAATACAATAAGTCTTGCTAAATACGTGTATTATCCGTCTTAAACTTAAGACGGATCATTGTCATTATCTAAGTGACAAGTAAAATAAGTAAGATGATTTAATATGTATTTGACTCGTTTTACGCTTAAGACGGATGATAACGGTTTGAAATGAGAATTGTGATTTAAATAACAGTTTACTAATTGCTAGCTTCTTCCATTCAACTCCACTCTACCATTTTGCTTTTTTCATATTTGTCAACGTTCATTTTACGCGGTATATTGTTAGCTACATATTTG
Organism: Silene conica; assembly: GCA_029255685.2. Taxonomy (NCBI): domain Eukaryota; kingdom Viridiplantae; phylum Streptophyta; class Magnoliopsida; order Caryophyllales; family Caryophyllaceae; genus Silene; species Silene conica. Next base: position 6,345,201 of record CM055317.2, on the reverse strand, counting down.
TGTGACCATTTTAGCTGGCATGAAAAACACTTTGTGCAATTTCTAGGTATTTACTCCGGGAGCCTGTAATTCCAAAAAAATGTGCATTATACACTTCAATTTAAACTGTTTGGGAGGTCTTATCGCACCAGTTTCTTTTTCTCCCGATTTTTCTTCCAAGTGTCGGGTATTATTTAGGAGTTGCCTTCTTGAGTTTGAACTTCAGATAACAAGTATTAATCCTTTTTTCATGATTATGCGGATTTTATTCAAGGCTAATTTATCGCATACCGGCACCCTCTAATGTTTTCTGTTGCTTCTCAAAATCTGTGTGGCTGCTTTGTCTGACATGAGAAACCCTATGTGCGATTTCTAGGCGTTTTTACTCCGAGACATTTTTTTTTTTTTTTTGACAGCAGTACAAACAAACTAAGACCTATCCAAAGCAAACTTAGCCAGGTTATGAGCAACCTGATTACGCTTCCTTGGAATAAAGCTAAAGCTAAGACAATGAAAAAACGGAGAAATTGCTACAATATCTTGGAGTTAAATACATCCATTGCCATTATAAAATTTCATTTTTTCTATTATTGCCATTATAGAATTTTTTTTTCTATTAGTTTGTGACGGGTCAAGTATTAATCATGGTCTTATCTACCTACGTGAGTAGTATTTGACCCGTCGCAAACTTGTGACGGATATACTGTCGCAAATAAGACTTGCTGAAGTTAATTAAGTCTAATAATTCTTGGTAACCTTCTATTGCAGGTAAAACAGATATGAAATGGCATTGAGGGAAGTAAAACAAATTTTAGAGGGGCACTAATAGAAAAAAAAATTCTATAATGGCAATAATAGAAAAAATGAAATTTTATAATGGCAATGGATATATTTAACTCCAATATCTTGTAACAAACCCTTAGTAGAAATAAAAGACTTCGAAAAACCTAGAAGTTGGCTCAAACTCTGAAGACAGTCTGAATCCACATGCAAATGTCTTAGATTTGTTGATCGCGCCCATAATAAAACACTCCTAATAGCCCTTGTTTCTGCTTGAACTGCTGATTCAGCCTTAAAACAATCCTGAAAAGAACCGAAAAAACCTCCTCCAGGGTCATAAACCACCCACCCTGCCGAAGCATCCCTAGTGTCTTTCCAACCCGCATCCACCATAACCCTATAAACAGAACATCCACCCTCCGCACCAATTAAGAAACAAGGAAGTTGATTCTTCATTCTTCAAATCCTTCACAAGATCAACAAAATTATCCCGCTGTTCTGTAGCAGCAATAGAGGAGCGCATATCATCCTTTCTCCTCTTTTCAGCAGAGGTAGCTATATTAACTGAACTCCAAAACAGATTAAAAAACATCTTACCAGAAAAAGTAACATCTTTAAAAATAATTTCATTCCTAACACACCAAATATTCCACAAGCAAGCCAGGAAAAGAATAATTTTATCCTCCGCATCCTCCCGCTTATGAAAGAAAGAAACCCAATTCATGATCCAATGCTTAACATTAATATGATCAGCCCCTTCCACACGAATACCCAGAGGAGAAGCAGCCCAAATACGTGTCGTAAAAGGACAGTCTTTAAACAGATGATCATCAGTTTCCACAAGATCCTTTCTCTTGCAAAAAGCACACAGGAAAAACCCCTCAAACTTCCTTCTTTCAAACTCGTACCCCACAGGAAGCGCCCCTGCCAAAATACGCCACAAAAAAGTCTTCCATTTATTAGGCCCCGGCAAGCGCCACAACTTAGCCTTGCAGAAAGTTCTAGTTCTGTCATCCATTCGAGAATGATCTTTAAACGTTGCCTTCTTATTAAACAGATCATCGAAACACAGCCCATAACCAGTTTTAACTGAATACGCTCCATCAACACTGTGTTTCCAGAAGACAGTGTCCTCATTCACAGAGTCACAGATTGGTATTGCAGTAATCCTTGAAACCCACTCATCATCAAACAGATCTGAAATGAGAGAAACATCCCATCTTTTATCCTGACCAATGAGATCAGTAATAGCAAGGTTACTAACTCGTGGAGGAGTAGGGAAGCCATCACAAATAGGAAGAACTGGAATTTCTCCATTAACCCAACCCACCTTCCAAATATTGAGTCGAGAGTCATGACAAAAGTTCCAACCAATACCTGATAAGACCAAGTCCATTGCCCATCGAATACTCCGCCAAACCCACGAACCCTGATTACCTTTTTTCAAATTGTCACAAATAGGGATCAAATCCTTTTGAAAGAACTTATGATAAAAGACTTTACTCAAAAAAGACTTCCTATCGAAAATGATTTTCCACGCTAGCTTTCCTAATAAGGCCTTATTCATACATGAAATATTTTTAATGCCAAGACCTCCAGAAGATTTTGGCAAACTTGTGAAAATCCTACTCGTCCAATGAATCGTACTTCTTAATTTCATTCCAGCCCACCAGAATTGTGACAATAAAGAATCAATCTTTTTCGCCACACTTATCGGCACTTTAAAAACCGATAGAACATAATTAGATAAAGTGGACAGAACAGAAGAAATCAAAGTAAGACGTCCAGCAGGAGAGAGAAAAAGACCATTCCAAGAAGCAAGCCGTTTTTTAACCCTTTCCACCAAATCACCAAAAATCTCCTTCTTAGATCCGACAAAATCAGTCTCGATGCCCAAATACTTACCAATCCCTCTATTATTCTCGACCCTTAAGGCAACTAAACCTTCTTGAATCCTACGAAGTGTCATATTAGGACTAAAAATAATACCAGATTTCTTATTATTCATCCTTTGTCCTGACAATTCACAAAAGCAGTCCATGATCTTCATCAGATTCTTATAGGCATTTCCTTTGTCTTTGAGAAAGAAAATAGAGTCATCCGCAAAAAACAAATGGGAAATCGGCAAACAGTCTCTCGAGAGAGAGATACCACAGAGCAGATTATTTTCGCAGGCCGCTTGAACATTTTGAGATAAAACCTCCATGCAAAGAATAAAAAGAAAAGGAGAAAGAGGATCCCCTTGACGAATACCTTGGCAAGGCACAAACCTATTCAGTGGAACCCCATTAAATAAAAGTTCATATGAAACTGTCGTAACACATTTCATGATTAAGCTCACAAAACCAGAAGGAAATCCAAAAGTAATCAAAGCCTGGCGCAAAAAAGGCCATCGAACCCTATCATACGCCTTGCTCATATCAGCCTTAAAAGCAAACTTACCAACTTTCCCCTTCTTTTGATTATTAATATTTTGAAAGAGTTCATGTGCCAGAACAATATTGTCCGAAATTTGTCGTCCCTTCACAAACGCATTCTGAAAATCACCAACCAAATAAGAGAGAATCCTAGTCAACCTATTAGCAATGCATTTGGTAATAATTTTCATTACCACATTACATAAGCTAATAAGGCGATAGTCTTCAACCATTTCAGGACACTCATTTTTTGGTATAAGCGTAATAAGAGTACGATTCAAATCTCCTGGAACAGAATCTCCATTAAGAATTTCCAGAACAGCCCTCGACACATCGTCTTTAACAGTATGCCAATACTTATGAAAAAAGATTTCTGAAAAGCCATCCGACCCAGGTGATTTAAGAGCACTTAGCTGAAAAACTGCACCCCTAATCTCTTGAACAGAAAAAGGCTTATTAAGAAGATCCACATCATCCTGTCGTACTCTTGTTTTAATATTCGAAAATAAAGATCCATTACCTATACCACTTGACCCATCAGAATAATTCTCACTAGACGAATAAAAATTCAAATCACCAACCTCATTAGAGCATGGGCAAAAAATATTAATAAAATAATCCCGAAATAAATCAGCAACCACCATGGAATCATAATTCCATATTCCCGCATTGTCCTTAATTCCAAGAATAAAATTCCGGCCTGCTCTTCCTTTAACCCAGTTAAAGAAAATTTTTGTACAGGTATCGCCATCAATAGCCCAGTTTATCTTTGCCCTTTGTTTACAATAAATACTCACCGCCTTAGCAAACTCTGTAACCTTCTTATTAGTAGAATCAAATTCATCAAAATCTCCGGAAGCCAAGCCCTTCTCCAAGTTATCAATCAAATTCGAATCAAAATCATGCCATTTCACTTTCCATTCATCCCTTTTGTCAAGAACCCATTTTTTAATAGCACTTCTTGTTCTTCCTAATTTCCAAGATAATTGATTACAAGGTGGTCCATCAACTCTCCTATTCCACGTTTTAGTAATAATACCACGACACTCATTATTATCCAAGCACCATGCATCAATCTTGTATGGCTTCAATGACTTATTCTTTACAAGTGCCAAATCAAGAATTATAGGGGCATGATCAGAAATATGTATTGGATAGTGAAGGATACCTGTATCAGGAAATAAGGATAGCCAATCTTTCGATCCATAGCCCCTATCAAGCCTCTCGAAAACCCTTTTGAAACCCTTCCTATTGTTACTCCACGTGAAACGTGGTCCTTTAAATGATATATCGATCAATTCATGTTGCATTCTCCAGTTGTGAAAAAAAAGAGACCCTGTAATAGATCCTTTCTTCGTACTATATTTATCACTTATGTACTCAATTTGGTTGAAATCTCCAAAGATAATAAAAGGGGCATCCAACTTATTAAGCCATTCCACTAAAGTGTTAAAAACCTCCTCTCGCCCATGGAGATTAGGTTCCCCATAGAAACAAATCAAATACCACGGCAAAAGGACATTCATATTATTTAAAAGGATCAGAAAGTTCTTACAAACATGGACTAAAGTCATCCGAACTTCCGATTTCCACCCACACCATAAGCCCCCCGAGCTACCAACAGCATCTACACCCACAGAATTACTAAAACCCAAGCCCCTAAACATACCCGAAACATCCGAGACATTACATTTAGTTTCCGACAAGAAAATACAAGACAAACTATTATCCAAGACCAGCGCTCTAATTCTTGGAATTATATGGGTGAGCGTGTCATTGAGACCCCTACAATTCCATCCTAACATCCTCATGGCGATAGAGGAGGTTGCTTATGGCCAACCTCCGCAAAACCATCAAAGCCACCTCCCATAACCGAGGATTCACCTGAACTGCTACAGTCCATATCCACAATCTTCATACAAAAACCTTGCTCACTATTAGTCCCTGCAACTTCTTCAAACTCATTCATTGTTATCTTCATCTTCTTAGCCAACTGCTGCAAATAAGGCTTCGCATACCCAATATGTATCATACTCGTTGCTGGGACTTCAACATTCATCGTATCAGAGAAGCATTTCCTTTTTTTAAAAGGTAAACAAACATCACATAACTTGATCCCAGCATCCTTATCTTCATTATCTAAGGCAGTATCAACCACTGACTCCGAGACCTTGTAATCTTGAAAATCGTGTATTATAGACTTTAATTTAAGTTGTTCGGAAAGCCGTATTGGACCATGTTTATTTTTCTCCTATTTTTCATATAAGTGTCCAGGATCACTCTAGGAGTTACCCACTTGAGTTTGAGCCTCAAATAACAAGTATTAATCCTTTTTTTCACGATTAATCGAATTTCACTCAAGACTAGTTTGTCGCATAACGACACCTTCAAATGTTTTTTGTTGCTTCACAAAATTTTTGTGACCGCTTTAGCCGACATTAGGAACCCTCTGAGCGATTTCTAGGCATTTTTACTATGGAACTATGTACTCCTGAGCTATATAGAAGGTTGTATCGAATTATGTTTTATTTCTCCCGGTTTTTTCTTTCAAATGTTGGGGATTACCTTAGGAGTTATCCTCTTGGGTTTGATCCCCAAATAACAAAATTTAATCATTATTTTTACGATTATCTATCGCATACTAGTATGTCGTACCTATAAATATTTCAGTTGCTTCTCAAAATTTATGTTCGCGGCTTTAACTGACAAGGATTACCCTATATGCAATTTCGTGACATTTTTTATTTGACCCTATAATCCCGAACACAATGTAGTTTACACTTTAATTTGGGATGTTTGGAATGTCGTATCATACCATATTTATTTTCTCCCGATTTTCTTCCACGTGTCCTCAGTGGCGGACCCAGGAGGGGTCCCGCGGGGTCACATGCCCCCGTAACATTTTTAGAATAATTTTTTTATAAGTATCTTATATGTGTGTGAAGTTGTTATGGCATAGTTGGTGAAGGTAGTGAATCATATCTAGGTGGTCTTGAGTTCAATCCTTGATAGCAACATTACACTAAGTTTATATATTTTTGGGCCCCAAGCCCACTTTGTTCAAATATATATATAAAAATTGCTTCAACTGTGATTCGAACACATGACATTTGAATGAATTAACAAATTCTAAACCATTAAACCACTTACTTTTATTGTTAAATATATTTAGTATAATGTTTTTACATATATTTAAAATTTAAAATATTTTAGAGAAGACATTATTTTTTAAAAAAAATATCTATAAGACTAATTATTAGTATTTTTATTCTTTTATGTGTATAATAATAACTAATTTAAATAAAAAATTTAAAAAATGTAGTCTTAGACGCGCATAAAAATGCGCGTTAAAAAAAATTAGTGCCCCCTCGGCTCCAATTTCCTAGGTCCGCCACTGCGTGTCCTAGATTTCTTTAAGAGCTTCCCGCTTGAGTTTAGGGCCCGAAGAATAAGTATTTATGCCCTTTTTCATAATTATGCGAATTTCACTTAAGGCTAGTTTATCGCATACAAGAACCATTAAATATTTTTTGTTACTCCTCAATATCAGTGTAGCCGCTTTTGCTGACATGAGTAACCCTTTGTGTAATTTCTGGGCATTTTCGCTTCGGGACTTGATCCCAAAACCTATGTATTATCACTTCAATTTCTGGACATTTTCGCTCCGGGACCATGTTACTTTTTTTCCTGATTTTTCTTCCAAGTGTCCAGGATAACTTTCAAAGTTATATACCACTTGAGTTAGAGACCCAATGATTATTTTAAATGTCGTGTTTAAAATAGATAAAATAAGTTGTAGACTTTATTCTATGTTGTTTTGTGAAAAAATCCGATCATATAATATTTATTATAGGTTATAATGAGCTTATAGACAAGAATTCAGAAAATAATCTTTCGGGTTCAAAATGACAAAAAAATAGCCGATTTTGAAGGTGGATTTTTTTAGGCTGACAAGGTCCCGGAATAAAAATTCTCGAAATTCGCACCATAGTACCTTAATACCATATAAAAATGACTCAGGGTTTTAAAATTAGCATACAGTTTAAAATAGACACATTTAGAAGCTCTAACATTACTTTAAAGTTCGTGTTGAAATAGACAAAATAAGTTTTATACTTTCTTCTATTTGTTTTGTGAAAACTCCAAACATCAAATAGTTATTATAGCATATATTGTTCAGAAAAAAAATATTTCGGGTTTAAAAATGACCAAAAATAACCGATTTTGAAGGTTATTAATATCCACGTTTTTTAGGTCGACAAGGTCTCGGGATAAAAATTCTCAAAAATTCGCATCATAGTAAATTAATACCATATAAAATAACTCAAGGTGTTAAAATAGTCATACGGTTTAAAATAGACATATTTAAAGACTCTAACATTACTGTAAATGTCGTGTTTGAAATAGAAAAAATAAGTTTTATACTTTATTCTATGTTGTTTTGTGAAAAAAATCCGAGCATCCAATATTTATTATAGTATATAATGAATCTATAAACAAGGATTCAGAAAAAAAATGACCAAAATAGTCAATTTTAAAGGGTTATTATCCACAGGTTTTAGTCCGACATACAAGATCCCGGGATAAGAGGTCCCGAAATTCGCACCATAGTACCTTTCAATATTAAAATGACTCAAGGTGTTAAAATTGGCCTACAGTTTAAAATAGTCGACAAGGCCTCGGGATAAAATTCTAGATATTCACACCATAATACTTTAATACCATATAAAAATGACTCAAGGTGTTAAAATTAGCAAACGGTTTAAAATAGACACATTTAGAGGTCGTAAGATTATTTTAAATGTCGTGTTTAAAATAGACAAAATAAGTTTTATATTTTATTCTATGTTGTTTTGTGAAAAATCCGAGCATTCAATATTTATTTTAGAATATAATGAGGTTATAAAGAAGGATTCAAAATAAAATCTTTCGAGTTCTAGAATAATAAAAAATAGCTGATTTTGAAGGTTATTTTCCACGTTGTTTATGTTAACAAGGTTCCGGGATAAAAATTCTCGAAATTCGCACCATAGTACCTTAATCTCATATAGAAATGACTCAAGGTGTTAAAATTGGGATACAATTTAAAATACACATTTAGAGACTCTAAAATTACTTTATAAGTCATGTTTGAATTGAACAAAATAAGTAACTTTATTTTATGTTATTTTGTGAAATATATGAGTATCCAATATTATTTATTGGATATAATGAGTCTATAGACAAGGATTCAGAAAAAATCTTACAGGTTTAAAAATGACAAAAAATAGCCGATTTTGAAGGTTGTTTTGTTTATCCACTTTTTTAGGCCGTCAAGCTCCTAAGATGAAAATTCTCGAAATTCGCACCATAGGACCTTAATACCATATAAAAATGACTCAAGGTGTTAAAATTAACATATGGTTTAAAATAACACAAATTCTCATTGAAGACGGTAACTATCTGTCACAAGCTGAAGACGGATAGTGACCGTCTCACAAAATGCAAGTAACAACACTTATATAATGCTCCATTTTTTCCCACTTGTCTTCCGACTTGTGTAGTTGTGAGAGGGAGATATCCGTCTTCAACTTGTGACAGATATATCCGTCACAAGCAAGACTTCTTGTTAAAATAAACATATTTGAAGGCCCTAACATTATTTTAAAGTTCGTTTTTGAAATAGACAAAATAACTATACTTTATTCTATGTTGTTTTGTTAAAATACGAGTATCAAATATTTATTAAAAGATATAGTGAATCTATAGATAAGGATTCTTGAAAATAATTTCTAGTTCTAAAATGACCCAAAATAGCTGATTTTAAAGGTTATTATTCATGTTTTTTAGGCTATGAGGTTACGTGATAAAAAAAATTCGAAATTCGCACCATTGTACTTGAAAAGTCGTGTTTGTAATAGACAAAATAAGTTTTAGACTTTCTTATACTCCTATGTTATTTTGTGAATAATCCAAGCGTCGAATATATATTATAGGACATCACGAGTCTTTAGACAAGGATTCAGGAAAAATATTTCATGTTTAAATATGACAAAAAATAGTCAAATTTGAAGGTTATTATCCACGATTTTTAGACCGATAAGGTTCCGAGATAAAAATTCTCGAAATTTGCATCATAGTACCTTAATATCATATAAAAATGACTCAAGATGTTAAAATAGACACTTTTGAAGGCCCTAAGATTACATTAAAGGTCATGTTAAAAATAAGTTTTAGACTTTATTTTATGTTGTTTGTTAAATATCCGAGAATCGAATATTTATTATAGGATATAATGTGTTTATAGATAAGAAGTTCGGAAAAAAAGTGTTCCGGTATCTAAAATAACCAAAAATAATCGATTTTAATGAGTCCACGTGGCACGTGGTCTTTGAAATTAATGTTTTCATTTCCAACGTGATTAGCTAAACACGAATACAAAATTCTTTTTAAGGGGTTGTTTGGTTGACTTTTAAAATCACGTGAATTGGAAAATCATGGGAAGTGGGGAAATTTATTCTTGTTTGGTTGCCCAATTCATGGGAATTATAACTTCCACAGGAAGTTCTAATTCCTACATTATGTAGGAAGTCAATTACCTAGCCCCCTCTAGGTAATTGGAAGTTCCCGCATGAATTGAAATTCCTACATTCAACCAAACAACATTTATCTAATTCACGTGATTTTTAAGTTCATACGAATTTTATCTTCCCGGGAATTTTATCTTCCCATGCCGAACCAAACGACCCCTAATTCTATTTAAGAACAAACTAGCGTAACACCCGTGAAAATTCACGGGTTGTTCAATTTTAATTTTGACGAAAAATGATTAATTAAAGTTGTTAGATATACTAATAATGTATGTGGTGTATATGTAAATACTTAAAAGAAAAATAAAAGGGTATATCTATAACATAAGATATATAAGAACATGTTGATATTAAAAGTTTGACGTAAAACTTGAAAAGCGTAAAATATAATTAAAAAATGAAAACTTATAACTTTCCAATAAAATGAGGTTTTAGTAATAGAATAAAAATTTCGCGTAGAACGTACTTGGTTAATAGCAAGTAACAGTGCAATAGCCATGATGGTAATTCGATTTTGTGATTTTTTAGAAGAGAAATTGTATTGTTTAGAGACTTACAATTTCAGAACAGGAAGAATTATGTTGGTCAAATTGGTATTTTAACTATTTACATATTGTAGAAGACAAATGAGGAGAAGAAAAAGAGAAGGTTGGTCGTTGCACTTTTCGAGCGACATAGAGAAACCAAAAGGGTTATTGAAAATATAATGGTTAGCTCTATAATTAATATTTTGTTGGTAATTACATTATGTAATTAATAGTAACGGTTTTATTATTTGATTGCGTGGGAAACCAAAAGAGTATAATATAATGGTTTTATTATTTGATGCGTGGTGCTCCTGCATTTTGATAGTCAGTATTCCTAGAACTATTAACTACAATAATTAATACTATTGGAAATGTGTCAACAATTGTAGTTAATAGTATCATAATTATTGTAGTTAATACTATCATAATTATATGCATTGGAAAATCAATCATTATTATTATTATTATTATAATTTATTATTTATTATTATTATTTATTATTATTATATTATTATTATATTGTATTAAAGTCGACTTACTTTTATTGGTCAAATTGGATAATGTAACATTCTAAGAATGAATGAGAGGTCTTCATTATGCAAATACTGAAATATTATAGTGTCACGTCAGCATTATACAATATTATGCGTTATTAAATGAGTAGGTTTTATAAAAATATTGTCAATTAAGTGTGAAGTAGCCATAGAACTTTGAGTTCTTTTAACAGAAGTAAAAAGTCGGTAATACGACAAAGTAATACGTGATTTATTTTAAAAAAAAATGATTAAATATTAGACGTTTGGCTTATCACTTGAGAAAGCGTAATCTATACATTATGAATGAAAAATTATTAATTTTTAGCAAAATACGTTTTAAAAAAATGGTTTCAAATAACTTTAATCTGAAATTTAATTAAATTATTTAAATTAAATAAACGGAATACGGTATTCCGAAATTAAGTATAATTATTAAACCCGACCATGACGTTTTTGTAATTATAAGATTATGGTGGATGGTTCTCAATGTTGCTTGAGATTTTCTAGAACATTGAGAAAGTAAAACAATTTTTTATTAGGTTTAGAAAATTGGTACATATATTAATTAACACGATTATATTAATTACACACGGTTAATTAGGTGGTTCTCAATTAATTTCGGTTTTTTATTTGTTTTAGTTTGCTGATGTGGAAAGATGGACATCTTGGTTAAACATGATTGGTTTAAAAAAAACTAAAATTGTGAGATTGAATGAGAGACTTGCATTACTATGATTCTGCATCCACATTGTGCCACATAGGCAGTTTTCCATTCTTCTTTTATATATATAATGATTGAATGAGAGACTTGCATTACTATGATTCTGCATCCACATTGTGCCACATAGGCAGTTTTCCATTCTTCTTTTATATATATAATGATAAGCAGGAATATGTTAATATCATGTCTCACTATCATAGGGTTGTGGGGGGTTTTAGCGTGCGTTGTGCCAATTTTTAACCCACACAAACTTATTTGGTAATGCATTTGAAAAGTCTACCAAACTCATTTTCTCCAACCAACTCCCTTTATTTGGTGTTATTCCCAATTTTTCAATATTACATTGTGCACGTGTAGATGATTGGAAAGAAAAGGTCCGCGAGGGGTAATCAAGTCATTTGAATCGGTAATAGTTAGAGGTTGAATCGGTAATGAGAGTCGTGTCCGTATGTTAGGGTATTGGGAAATAATCAGCGGGTTGGATAATTATTGAACGATGGGCAGTTTCAGTCGAGTTTGGATCATTGTTTTGCCAAGTTATCAGTATATATGTAGTTTTTCAGTTAAAAACAATTAAGAAAAACGTCAATTTAGATTGATTTGAGTCACGATTTAGAAAATTCTTAAATGGGACAGACATTGGATTTTGTCAATCTCGACTAATCGCAAATTGGTTTTGAATCGACCAACTTGAGCAAATAAGGTTTACGGTTAATTTAACCTCGTAAATCGTAATTAACCTTGAATCAGGTTAGTTCGGTGTTTGGGTTTTCTCAGGTTGGATTTCAAGCTGTTGAAACTGGATAATTCAAGTCGGGTTAGCTATTACCAACATTGCAAACCACCTAAAAAACATGTAAAAATGTCCAATAATAGGGCAAGGTCGACTTCATTGTCCTCCCAAAAAAATAGTGCATTACCCAAAAATTGAGGCTGCAACTCGAAAACTTCTCATGCTACAGCCTACATGACCCGAATAAAATGGCATTACCTACAAAATCACGTAAGACACGAGTTAGGGAGTAGGTGGAGCTTACATCTTAAACAAAACAGCAATCTTGGTGGCCGAAGGTCGTGAGCCAGGACACAGGACGCCAAACAACACACTCTCTAGGAAAAGATGGTCATTTCTATCGAATTAATGGATAGCCCGACATAAGAATTAGAAATGATCATAAAAATGGAGTTCAATCAAATTACTAAAAATAATTAAACAAAAATATCGAAATGAAGAAATCCACTAAATACCTGACTGTTACTACATGGCGGACAAGTCAGCCGGCGTGCCTGAAAGCCAGCCAAAATACAAGGATAAATAGTCGGAGTGGCAAATACAACGCTAACCTAAACCTTTACTAAGCCGTTCACAGCGCGAGTATGGAGCTAAACGTATGAACAATAGTACTCATTCCTAGAGCTGAACAATTACCATGAACCAACCAACACTGACTACTTTTTTCTGGGCACATGCCCAGAAAATTATATACAGCTGAGAAAATGTTACATATAGATCGTCTGGTACTGACGATAGATAATGTGACGACAAGTAAACCTGTGAAACAGGTCGGAAGTGTGCAGGTCAGGTTCGGGTTGAGTCAAGATGTACAGGTATGGCCCTTCAATACAAGGTCCGCTTGGCTCGGAGTGGGTCAGGTTCAGACGGGTTAGGCAACAAGTCGGCTACAGAAATTGCCCCGACATTCTGGCCTTACAGTTTGGGCACAGATAACCAATTGAACCAGCTTGCATTTCACAGGCCAATGGATCTTGCTGGAATTCATTGCCACACCAAACACACAATGTGGTAAAAACGTGACCCCCCATCATGTTTGCGAAACTTGGATCTATCTCTGCATTGTATTGCAACACCTTTGGGTGTTCCATCTGTGTATTAGATTCTTGAGTAGTCATGAAACTGAATTCCATCGGTTCTACGCTGGTTCTCAACCCCTCAAAGCTTGACATATTATCGAATTTATCATTGGCTGAATAAAGGTCATTCCCACTCTGAAATAAAACAGCAGAATGATTGTCAAATTATTCAAGTATATTCTCAGATGAAAATCAAAAAGTAGCCTACCCATTACCTAGGTAAACCCCAACCGACCAGCAACCCCTGTCCAAAATTTAATCTTCTAATCCCACAAACATAGAAAAGCAATGCAAAATTGCAAATGCAACCGGAGAACTGAGAGAACAAGATACAGCGATAGACAGCTCTCTTTTATTTAATGTACTCAGGCTTTGACAAAGTTCAATACTCTTGAGGTGAAAGCATACTTCCCGTAGGCCGTAGGCAAGAAAAATGTCTACCTTGGACATATGAGAGTTCAATCAATAACTGAATTGTTTCAGAACTACTTTAAATGTAAGAAGCACAATCAATATAATAAGCATATTTGCTCTATCCCAAGTTTCCAGCATTATATTCAAAGCTAAAGAATCGACTTGGGTTCAATTTGAAATAGTGAAAACAGGTTTTTATAGGCATTAAAGGAACAATATGAATAAATATGCAACAATATGAATAAATATGCAATCAGCCCATATGAAATAAAAACGTAATAGAAAACGTCATGAGCCGCCATAACTCATAAGGACCGTTAACCGAATAACCATAAACGAATACACAACTCAACTTCCTATTTTTATTCTGGTAATGCAAACAAGCAGAGTTAAATCAAGACTAATACAAGTCAAAAGAAAACGCATAGTCCATTCAAAACTAAAATCAAACAGATTGAATGGTACCTTATCTGAAAGGAAATCGAATGCTTGAAAGGACCCAGATGACTGGCCTTGAGAGGATGAAGAATCCACTAAACCACCCGGTAAAATATTTCCTTCAGTTGATCTCCACAGATATTCTGTCGGGGCAGTCTGATTAGGTCTGCCGCCACTGTTACCAAAACCAATCATCAAGTCCCTGTCACGAGAGTCTCCAAGGTTGTCTAATTTAGACAGTCCCTGTATAGAGTCGATATATCCTTTGTTCAAGCTGTACCCTGGATCAATTGTTGGCTGAGAAGTATTGTTCATGCTATACCTTGTGTCACATTGCTGAACACTAGCTAATGTAAGTGAATTGCCATAAGCAGCTCTCTCTTGCCTAGCCTGATCACATCTATTATAAGCTCCGCTTTCAGTATGTTGAGTACCATAGCTTTGTTGATTAATACAAGGTTTATTATAGTTATATCCAGATTCATATTGCTGCGAAAATCCAGCTAAGTTAAGAGTGTTGCCATGAAAATTACCCTCCCTTCTAGCTTCATTACTACTGCTGAATACTCCAGTTTCATTGTGTTGAACATAACTTTGCTCATTCATACGAACCTCATTCAAATTATTTCCTCCACCAGACGGTCGTTGAAGACCAACCATATTATGTGAATTATTATTATTAGATGATCTATTTCGCTGAGCACCCCCACTGGCATCTCCATAAACTTTGCTTTGGTTCTCTTGAAGGCCACACGATTGCTGTCCCCACAACTGAAAAGGTGAGGACTCTTCGGGAACGGTGTTATGCTGAACGGAAGTCACAAACCTTTCATTTATTTCAGTCATGTTACTAAAATCAAGGGTTGACTTATTAGACCTCGAGTTATCCACTTTATCAAGTCCAGGAAAATGCATTGTAGTTGTGGTGGATGAAACCTTACCCACATCACTCTTAGCAACTTCATGGTTCTGCTCATTCATAGAGAGGCAAGATAATAAACTCTTCGAAACTTGTGCTTGCTTATCCCCAACAAAGGTAGTGAAGCCCCCAAGTTCATTAGAGATGCCATTATGTGACTTGTTTGTCCTACCATCTAATTCAGTGTCACAATTTCCGGAAGTGAAAAACAGATTGCTCACACGATCTTCACCTTTTTTGTTCAAAACCTCCACTGTGCTAGCCTCAGGGTTACACGTTTTCTCAAACTGGAAATCTCTAATCCCAGTAGGTTGTACTATCCCGACATCAGAACCTCCCACTGTGCTAGCCTCAGGGCTACAAGTTTTCTCAAACTGGAAATCTCTAATACCAGTAGGTTGCACTATTCCGACATCGGAGCCTCTCACTGCCTCGTCCCCGATGTAATTAGAAACATAATCTCTTGGAAAACACAAGACCGTGCTCTCCGAGCACATGTCCATTTCTGTCTGATTGACCAAGCCAGGGAAATCATGTGTCTGTTTCTGCATCCCAGTTTCTGTCTGTTGATCGGCATCTGGAGGAGAAAAATTAGTATCCAAGTCTATGTCGAGCTGGAAATCAGAAACCTTATGCTCCATTTTGCTCATAGTGACACCACAGCTCTCCTCTTCCCTGTGGGTAACAGCTGAAGATTCTCCCAAGCTTCCCAAGTCCTCAACACCATCTTCATCATCCAAGCCATTATCAACATGGCCACTGCCAGATCCATATGTCAGTTCATCATCGCTACCTTTCAGCTCTTCATCATAACAATTATTCTCTGGCACCTTATACTCGAATGCAGAAATTTGATCGTCTGACTTCTGCTCATTTTCAGCAGGCAGATCAAATTCTGAAGGTAACATCACCTCATTTTCCATTATGTTCACCATATCAAAGCTGCCACCATTACCCAAATCTAATTGCTTGTCATCATTTTCTGTCACTGCAGCTGGAGATCTGCAAACTTCAGATGATACACAATCAGCAGAACTAATTTCTTGAGCATTTGCATGAAAAGCATTGTCATCGTCCAACAGAACCTTGTCAGAACCAGAACAATCATCAGACTTTACATTAGAATTGTCGACTGCCTCATCTATTTCCATGGCGTCATTAATAACATTCTCAGTACCACATGGTTTGACAGACATTTCACCAGCTAAACTTTTATCGCTCTGAACAGCTTCATCGTTCAGCTCCATTAGATGAGAGAAATTATTTTGGTTGTCATGAACATTGTCCAAGTGCTTTTTGGCATCAGGAGAAGGAATAATTATCCTCTCCGCTACATGTATATTCTGCTCGTTATTAGCAGATATTTTAGGTGTCCCAGCACTTGATTCAGCATTCACCTCTGCTGATCCCACTGTATCTGAGAACGTCACTGGAACTGCATCTACAGATACCGACTCAGACATCTTCTGCTTGGCTGTCGTTTTAGGGGTCCCACCACCATTCTTTAAATAGTTTTTCACATGCATTCCAACGTGGCCAAAGTAACTACTTCTTTCAAAGAAAATTTTGTCACAAAACTGGCACTCATACTTTCTATCTTTTACAAGAACTTCATCTTCAACTGGAGCACCAGATTTTCGTCGCTTCCTCTTGTGACAAGATAAGAGATGGTTTAATAACTCTTCCTTTCCAGCAAATGAAGAAGAGCATCGATGACAACTCAGAGCAGAACCAGATGTTTCTTGTATTTCTCCTGAACGAACATCCGTTGACAAAATCACCTGCCTTTCCAGATTTGGGGATATCTGAATGTCCATTTGCCTTCGGTCATGAACTTTCGGTCGAGACAAATCAGGCAAAGCTGGGACTTCGACATTTGTTTCAATTTTTTCAACCTGTGGTAAATCACTCAAGTTCAAGAACTAGTATAGAAGCAACAAAGTGTCAAAAAATTATAATGTAGCAACTAACATTTTGAGAAGCCACATTGTCGACCATTAATATATCAGGGCCTTGAAGAGTAGGTTTCTCTGGCAACTCTTGAGGCCCAGTCAACGAGAGCAAATAAGAAGAGACCTCCTTGCAGGAAACAAAATGTCGTCCATTAGGACTGCATAACATCCATCAAGATATAGTGTCAGGCTGTCAGCAGAACAAAAATGATTCAATAACTGTCAAGAATAATGATGAAAACATAAACTTAGAACCATGCAGAAAACGCATCCTTTCAACATATAAAATTATGCTCTAGATTCCACCTTACGGAGAAGCACATGTGTCACAGAAGCATTGACTTCAACATAATGAGAGCAGATATGCCTTCATCATAAAAAAAACGCTGACCCATTGTCAATAATTCGATGTTCATTTGACTCGGAGAGCATGTTCACAGAACAATATTTCGACAGATGATTCAACTTGAGAATCAGTTCTAAAACATGCATTAGTGTGCCCACCATCGAGGGGAGTGATCATAGCCATCATTCCAAAGACATAGGAGGTATACAAAGTTATCACCGAGATTCGGTATAACTAGTGGTAAGGACCAACGACCGCCTTTAGTAAAGTAGCAATGATGAAAATCATGACACACATCATACTGATCCTGTACCATGTAACAAAGTCTCTCAACTCAGCAACTAACCACAAACTAATACCAATCTGTACATACTTATAGGTCCTCACCAATCACCATGAACCATGAAGTAACTTTTTTTTATCAAGTAACATTTTCGGTTCTGCAACCGTAGAAATAGTGTGAGCTAAGATACGATAGACAAAATGGAAATAGGTAATAATGAAAGAAGAGGCCTTGGCGGAATAGGAAGAGTGCTTCCTGTGGATGTTGGTCTTGATCTATATTGCATTAGCATAAAAGAAGTTAAAAACAAGTTATAGGCAGCCAAATGTTCCACTAGTAGGTCGTCCAAACACAAATGAATCGGTCAAGTTCAAATAAGGAAGCTTAGAAATTCAAATAGAGAACACTTGTGATTTTCTAAATATAAATATAATTCAGTAAACATTTACACCACAGTCAAGCTCAACGATGCGCTCATGTTGGAATTACACAAGGCATACTGGCATTAAAGCTTATTGACCCCACATTTTAAGTCACTAGTGCTTGTTAATTTACAAAATTTATCCCAAATTATAATATGTTTGATTTATGAACCCAATGATGACCTTATCTAGCATTAAATTGAATTCATCGCACAATATTTTAAGTTCGCATTTCCACATCAAGCAGGCATCCATCCACATCAATCACACACTCAGACCAGCTCCAAATCCACCACCGGGCACCATTTTGCTTAATCATCACATTGAATTTAACACGCCTCCATATACTTACATTAAATATCTTAAGCTGAATACTCCATGTAACCCTTGCAACAACACTATAAGAAGCATATGACACTTCGACAGTTTCTTGTAAACCAAAACATGAGGACTCTTTCATTTAATATAAGACTTCAACATTTGGACATGCACCGCTATCCCATATATCTAACCAACATCTAAAAGTTACTCCCATACTGGACACTTAAAGAATGCTCAAATAACCCAACTATCGCCAATTTCTCTGTCCATCAAAATAACAGCAGAATAATATCAAGTATCACCTGCGACTTACACTCTTCTATCATAGCAAACAAGTAATTTGACTTATCCTCTCAAGTGTCAAACCATCAAGTCGTCAACTAATATACCACTACACAAGTGCAACATGAATTGTACTCCTTGTTCTGCTTCTCCACACACTGAAAACGCGCTTTTCTATCTCAAGCTTAGATAACCTTCCAAATTCTCTACGCCATCAAAATCATTCTATTCCAACATTTCGACGACCATTCCAAGGTCTAAGAACCAACCAAAAACCTTCAAAAACACAATACCACCAGTGTAAATTATAATCAAGATACTCAAACAAAACATCGACAATCTATTGCAGACATTAACATGGTTACAACTTACAATACAATTTGCACACCTTGTTCCACACACATTCCAACATGCTTTCTATCCCCCAATTACCACCTCCCACATTTTGACATTTCGACGACCATTTCAAGCTCTAAGAATCATCCAAAAATCTTCAATACTACAATACCACTATAGGCTAAACTCCAAAATCACATAATCATTACAACTTATGTTACAACTTGCACACCTTGTTCCACACACACTCAAACATGCTTTCTAATTTCTATCCCCAGTCACAACCTCCTACATTTCTACGACACTTCTACATTTCAACGGCCAATTCAAGCTCTAAGAATCATCAAAAAATTCAATATTACAATACCACCACAAGCTAAACTACATAATCACATAACCATTCAGACATTACACTCAACAACTAACATTGTTATACCACCTCTCATACTCTATACAATCCATTCCATTCCACTCCATTCCAACACTCCAATGACTATCTCAAGCTCAAGAATCATCTAAAAATCCTCGATAATACAACACAAACTAAACTACAAAATCACATAATCATTAAGACATTACAAACAGCAACCAACATTGTTATATACCGCCTCTCATACTCCATACATTCCATTCCATTTCACTCCATTCCAACACTCCCATGACTATACCAAGCTCAAGAATCATCTAAAAATCCTCGATAATACAACAAAAACTAAACTACAAAATCACATAATCATTAAGACATTACAAACAGCAACCAACATTGTTATATACCGCCTCTCATACTCCATACATTCCATTCCATTTCACTCCATTCCAACACTCCCATGACTATACCAAGCTCAAGAATCATCTAAAAATCCTCGATAATACAACACAAACTAAACTACAAAATCACATAATCATTAAGACATTACAATCAGCAACCAACATTGTTATATACCGCCTCTCATACTCCATACATTCCATTCCATTTCACTCCATTCCAACACTCCCATGACTATACCAAGCTCAAGAATCATCTAAAAATCCTCGATAATACAACACAAGCTACATTTTGATGAAACATTAATAATCTAATAAAGACTAATCAATGAACATTCAACATACAACAAGAAGCAAAAGAAACTACCTGACGTAACGACGAACAAAGACCCAAGCACGCCCTAATTTCTTCTTAATGGCAATCAAAAGCTTCCAACCAACAGGCAAAAAATCACCAAACAAACACGCATCAACAAACTTCCTTTTCTTTCTAGTACTTCCCCACTGTCCTTCAACCTCAGTAATAAACCCTAACAACGCCTCCGCCGTCCCTAGCCCTTCCGTCCTCCTCCTCAACTCCTCCTTATACGGATCCTCCTTCATCGCCAACTCCGCCAAATTCACCAACTCTCCATTCTTATTCACCAACACCTTCTCCATATCCTCCCTCTCCCTCACCTTCTCCGTCTCCTCTTCCTCCCGCTTCTTCTCCTCGGCCTTTACGACGTCGTCGCAATACTCCACACTCACCGGCACCAATGCCCGGTCATTAACATCCACATCCACATCCACATCCACATCCTCCAACACGTCAGCAATTCCGTTATTCAAATTAAACAGTGTTTTAAATAGAGAAACAATACGCGCATTGTCAGCACGATCAGAGTCAGAAAGTACGCTGGCGTCAGCGGTGGTGGTGGCGGCGGCGCGAGGTTTATTAGGGTTAGGGTTAGGGTTTTTAGAAAGGCGAAGACGAGAGAAGGTTTGTTTACGACTACCGGCGGATTCGTTAAACACCGAACGATCGATTTTAGGTATTACGACGTCGTCGCAACGGCGGAGATCGAATGATTGGGTGGAGCACAAGGATAATGCGGTTAACTCCGATTGTGACAGCTGGCGGAGATCAACGGTTGGGATTGATTCTAAGGATAGACGGTCGGATTGTGGTGGTTCTTGCGGTGGTTGTGACGGTGGTGTGGGGGTGGGTCCCACGGTTGCTGAAGTCATTTTATATTGTTTTATTTTTTTAAAATTTTAGATTTTTATTGGGGGTGGGAAGGTGATAAGAGGGCGGTTATATTGAATGAAGGTGGGATAGATTGATTGTGGTTTTGTGGGTTTTATATGGAGTCGGGTTACGGGTTTTAGTTATTCGGGCCAGGTCAATTTATTAAGCCCGTATATAAGCGATTAACATACTAGAATAAAAGAGTAATTATATATGGAGATATCGGAGTATAATTTAAATACATGATTCTTACGTGAATATTATGTAAAAAAGTTTATATATTGAATTTGAGTGTTTTCTTTTAAATATGTTGTTATAAATTGACGGGTTAATTTAGATTTGCGGGTAGAAATTATTTTGGCTATAATAAAAGTTAGGAGGAAGTCATTTTCATGCCATTGGCGAAGAAAAAGAATAATATGAAGTCTATTGATTAGAAAAAGTGTTCCGAAATTAATTTTTTTTAGATAATTGTTTTTATTTTAATATGTATATAATATCTTTATCTGTATTTGGGGTTGTAGTTTTATTTGTTCCAAATTTACCCATTTATCTTTTTTAGTCTTTGTGTCAAATACAATAGATAATTATTGATCGCGATATAAAGAATATATAACTTTATAACTTTTTATTTATAAATAACGTAATTAAAAATAGTTGTATAGTTTGTAAAAAACTCTCCGAGCATTTGTGAAAAAATCAAAGTATCGTAACAAATCTAATTAAATTGTTTTGTTGAGAATTCACATAACTGTTTCAACTTATATTACTCCGACTCTAAGATACAATGTCATGTCTGACACGTATTGGAGTGTTGAATACGGCTCAGTTATGCAAAATTTTCTATTTTGTGGCTTAAAGTGAAGTGTCGGACATGTAACACGGCAGCCAAACGAAGTCTCTGGAGTAACATATGGTTTCAACAAGACATGTTCTTTAGCATTTCAGTTTACATTATGAAGACTTCCTACTTGTTCAGTGAAGCTGAAGGATTACACAGGCTGTTTGTTAATATTCACTGTCTTATTGTCAAATACGGAGTACCATTCGTTACTGTCTCTATTTCTGTTAGCGAACCCGGAATAGGGCAATCTAAGGGATGTCCAACATCGAAAACAGTTTATGGCAAAACTTGCATACCTGGACGGACAGTGTATTACTCGACTAAAACTGTGAAGAAGGGAAGGGAGGTGTAGGTGAACACGGAAGAATATCCCGAGTCTAAGAGTTGATATATACATACTACATAGATAGGAAATTCAATATTACAAGACACCTGATATCTGAAACATCAGTCCCCAAAATGTTGAACGCCAACCATTACATCAGAAAAGGATTTTTACTAGCATGGTTTTCGATGTCAGAAAGGTCGTCAAAATAGTCTGAAGTATGATGCAGATTGCAGACAGTGCTACAGATTAACAGGACCAAAACTCTCTATCAATTCATCAGCTTTAGGTTGATAGATAATTTTCACAAACATGTTCCTAATTTTCTCATTCTGAATCATCTCTTCCAGAATGCGATCCTCAGAAACTCGAGGTATCATCCCAACACTCTGCTTGCTTTCTATTTCGGAAGAAAACACCTTTTCTGAAACCCGATCTTTGGTCACCTGCCAGTAATACTTCTCTTCTTCTTGTGTTCCCGAGGTTATCAGGTGATACACAAAGACATCTTTTTTCTGTCCGAGCCTATAAGCCCGGCTTATGGCTTGCCTTTCTACAGATGGGTTCCAGACCACATCAAGCAAAACCACCCTTGACGCCCCGACTAGATGAATTCCCTCGCAACATGCTTTTGTGGAAGCGAGCAGAACCCTGGCCTCACTTTTCGGGTTATTGAAATGTCGTATAAAGGCCTGCCTTTGCCTCACATCTTGTTTCCCATCCATGTAAAGTAATTCCTTCTCCTCTGCCCAATGATACCGCGATATTAACAAACTTCTGATGAGCTTTAAGGGCGGCAGAAATTGGCTGAAAACAAGAATTTTCTCGCCTTGAGCTAAATTGATGAGATCAAACAGAAATCTTATCTTGACTCCAGCATCAATGTTTCTTCTGTGATGTTTCAGTAAAACCTTGAGAGAATCGGGAATCTGATCACACGAGTGCAAAAGCGAAGGGTGCACTGAGGCGATAGAGACCAAATGATCCAATTTAAGGCCATTTTTCAACGCGCTTAACTGCTGAAAACAGCTTTTCTGCAAATCAGATGGCTTTAATAGGAGAACTGAATGAAATAACCCGCGAAGTGTCTTCTTCAAGATCTCCCCCTTGTGAACATGGAGAAACGGTTTCATCCTATTCTTCAACGTAGCAATTCTTCTTTCATTGTCTACATTGCAGCTCAGTAAACCTCTTCTTGCAGTCGAGTTCCTGACATTTTTCATACGCTTTCCTGGTAAGAAAGGATTCTCAAACTCTTCTCTAACCAAAGAAACAGTGTTAATAAGCTCCTCAAAGTTGTTCTGAAAAGGTGTTCCGGAAAGAATAATCCTGCGCCTGGTTCGGACATCATTCAAGACATTCCAGATGTTACTCTGATCATTCCTCGGTGTATGCCCTTCGTCTAAAACTAAAATACCCGGCTGCTCGAGAAGAGTTCGCCTAACCTGCCTATCAACACCTTTTCTATCACCAGCAAGTTTCTCAAATAGGGTATAGCTAATCCCCAAAATACCCTTCCCCATTGCCCAAGTATAAAGCTTTGCTATCCTAATCGTCGTCTGCTGGTGCTTGACATTTTCAGCATGTTTGAGAACCTCAAGGTCCTCATTCCCAGAAAGTTCAGGTTTGTTTATGTTAATAAAGGGAACATCAATATTCCATCTAGCAAACTCTTCTTCCCATGTAAGGAGCATGCTTTTAGGAGCAATAATAACAGGCTTTGACATTGGGTACTTCCTGATGAAAGATAGCAGGAAGGTGATTGCCAGACGGGTTTTTCCCGTCCCTGGAGCGTGACATATGATACATCCTCCTGAACCAAATTTGTTCGGATTACCAAGTTTCTCGAGCTTTATTCCTCCTTCAATGTTCCTCCACATGAACTCAAAGCCTTCTTTCTGGTGAGGGTATAGAGTCTCTAGTATACCAGGAATGAGTTCCCATACAGTTCCCTGAATGTCATTTGATTCAGAATTTGCAGGATCGTCGGTGCAATCAGGAAGATGAGACCCATTAAGAGCATTGGCATTGTCAGAAGGAAACTGCCCGCTGTTCCTTCTTCGATCTCTCCCAAATGGATTCTTGTTCTTCACATGCAAAACAAGGATCTTTGTCAAAACGGAATCTATTTCAACGATTTCAATCTATCAAATGTCCTGAAAGAATGAGACTTACAAATGCAGGTGTGATATGTCTTATCTCAAGCTTCACTAATGAGCAGTATCTGCACCTGATTCCGATTTCTTCATCATGAATTAAACAGTGCTTGCCTTCACAGCAGAGTTTTTCGCGCTCAACCGTGTTACCACAAGGATTAACATCATCATGTTCACCCTGCAAATTATCATGCAGTCAGTTTGTTAAAGATATATGTGATGTACTCATCAGTATGATCCTCATGATCTTACCTCAAAAGAAGTATGTGCACCAATATCACAAGTTCGGAGGGCAAATTCAAGATCCTGGAAGAGGTTTTCGGTATCTTGATCCTCTTCACAGTCTGCAGGAGGTGTATTTTGACCTCCAAACCTAAACTTCAGCGGAAGATTCATGCTCTTCTCACTCTCGCTCACAGGCGCGGAATGAATACAGGAAATCAGTCCTGCATTTCTGTTTTCTAGTATTGTGTTCAGCATTATACTTTCAACTTCACTGGGTTTTAACTTCCTGTTTCGCTTCTTTATTTTGAGGGTCGAATTTTTTGCCTCATTGCTTTTCCTTGGTGACGAGCTTCTTGCCTCATTGCTTTTCTTCGGCGACCTGCATACTGAATTTCTCACCTCATTGCTTTTCTTTGGCAGCGTGCACAATATTTCACTCTTGGGCTCGGGTTCAGGTTCAGGCTCTTTTCCCGTACTGTTATTCTCAGGTTCTCTCCCCGTATTACTACTCTTGGATGACTCCGACTCACTTTGGTTGATGTTGCTACCATACTCGCCACTCTTAAAAACCAATTGCACATCCATCTCACTGTCGTCGAGTATCTTTTGGATCTCCCCATCAGAATTCTTCTCTAGACGGCTATCAACACCACCATTGTCAGCATCATTAACAATGACAGGAACCACTTCTTCCTTATTACTCTTCCGAGTCTTCTTTCCACACTCGCCATCCTCAGCGCTAGAGTACTCAGGACTAAAGATATTACGTATTTCAGCCTCGTCCACTTCAAAGTCCTCATCACTTAACCTATGATCATCGTCATCCAAAGATCCAACTGAATGTGTATCGTTCTCTGAAACACAACAAAGTTGCATAGGCACAACATCACCACCACCTTCAAAACCCTGATGCATGCCAGAAGACTGACCGTCATCACCACCACCACCAGTAGCTTCAGAACCAGGTTTCATTCCCAAAAATTCAATGTCCTCCACTTCCATAACCTCAGTACAGCCTTCAATCCTTAATGGGTTCGAAATCTCCCCCACTAAATGGGATGAGATATCGATATTTTCCTCAAACACGACCACAGCCGCATCTGAAGAACAATCACTATATTCAATGAGAGCTAGATGTCTCAAGTACTCAGCTTCATCTACGACTTTAACATCCTCTCCATCACTATCATCGTCACTATCGACAATGTTTTCCTTAGCATATACCTTCCTATGTTTACTCCGAGCAGCCAACCGAGCCTTCTTCGTCTTTTCACTAAGTTCCTTCTCCCTTAGACGAGATTGTAGCCTTGTTCTTTTTCCTACTGCCACAAAACCTAACTTCTCCCTTTTCATTTCTAGTTTTACTTCAAATCAAAACAAAGTTCCTATAAAAATTGGGAAACTTCATTACCAGCAACATAAAGCTTGGTTCTTCGAAAAACAACTTCCACATCAACACGTAATTAACTTAACACAAAATGGAAACGTAACGTAATTAACTTAACACAAAATGGAAACGTAAAGAAATAACTGAGTGATAGATGAACTGTCTCAATCAAAACCTTAAGGTTATGGTTGAAGCCCAACTATTATTAATATTCCTAATACGAAGAGTGGCTAGTTTGCAGAGGCCCCCATACCGTGTGCTGGGTTTCCACTTCGTGAGTTTTCGAGGGGTTTTGAGGTCGTCAGGATTCGAATGAACCGTCTCAATCAAAACCTTAGGGTTATGGTTGAAGCCCAAGTATTATTAATATTCCTAATAGAACCCGAATTACAGAAAAAGTAAAGAAATAACTTCTCCCTTTTCATTTCTAGTTTTGCCTTAAATCAAACAAAGTTCCTATAAAAATTGGGAAACTTCATTACCAGCAACATAAAGCTTGGTTCTTTACGTTTATTTTTGGCATAAAGACGGAATTATATACTTTACAAGATACATAAAACAGAAGAACAACTTCCACATTAACATGTAATTAACCTAACACGAAATGGAAACGTAAAGAAATAACTGAGAACCCGAATTACAGAAAGAGTAAACAAATAACCGGGACGGAACAAGTAGGTGTTACTAAGGTATGGTAACATAATTTTGGTTACCAAGACTTGATCTTTTGGTGATCCAACTACAAAAATTAGCAACTAATCATCTAAATTTCACTGTACTTGAACAGATTATGAGAAAAATCATGAAAAAACAGCATTACTAACACAATTAGTATGCAGTAAAATTTACCAACCAGACAGATTACAGTAATTTTGTATATATTTTTACCTGGAATCTTGGAGCATTGGAATGACTGTAAGAATTTACTGAGAATGAATGAAGAGAGAGTAATAATTTAGTGGGTAAGAAGTAAAGAAAGTAAATATGGAGAGTAGATGGGATAAGTATTACAAAGTCATGGTCAAGAGTCAAGACGGTCCTAAGTTAAGACGGTACCCGTAAATCATACTCGTAATAAATTACTCCCTCCATTCATATCCACTTTGCACCTATTCCATTTCGGTCCATTCGAATCCACTTTGCACCTTTCCTTATTTGGTTGTACTTTTAATACTATAATACTATAAAAACACTATTAAGGCCCACTTTTTCAACACAATACTACACTTTACACCTATTTGTTGTACTTTTATTAATATTTTAACAATGCGTAAAAACCCGTGCATAAAGCAAATGTACCAAGTGGAAATGAATGGAGGGAGTAATAAGTCACAATCGATTTAGAGAAAGTCGAAAATAAAAGGACAGTCGTAAAAGTCGTTAATTTAAGACGGTCTTGAACAGGACCGACTCGATATGTTACAGTAGTACTCCAGTATTTGAAAGAAATTAATTGGCTAATTAATGTTTGTAAGAAAGGAGAGTAAAGAGAGTTAATGAAAATGATGGGAGGTTTGTTTCTGCAGAAAAGAAACAGTTCCATGAAATGAAGGAAATGTTCAGTACAGTAATCTGTCAGTTTTTGCTTAATTGGTGTAAGTTTTGTCTCATGCAGTAAAGATAGTACTCCTGGAGTAGTCCCTTCCCTGCACAATTATCTACCGTATCTTCTAACCACAAATTCTCATTTGTGACGGCGGTATCAGTCACAAGCTTGTGAAGGTGAGTGGAAAAGCACATGAAGGGCGCCCCACCTTGTTCTCTCCTTTTTGTGAGAGGTCACAAGCTTGTGACGGAATTAGCCCGTCACAAGCAAGACCCGCTCCTTCTAAACTACGTACAAAATTGGTAAAAAAAATTAGAATTGGTAAAAAAGTAACAACAAATTGTAAAAAAAAAATGTTAGACAAATTGGTAAAAAAAAAAGTTGATTAACTAATATTTAGGCCAAAATACATAATGGTTAGGAGAGAGTACTATATATCGGGTTGAATTATTTCTTATTTACGAGTAATAACAAATACTTCCTCCATTCATATCCAAACTACACATATTCCATTTTAATCCATTCATATCCAAACTACACCTTTCCTAATAAAGCCAACAAAATTACTAAAATATCCTTATGAATATCAATTATTTACCCAAAATGTCATCAAATGACCCACCATTACTCCACCACAAATAATAAAAAAATAACATACACACTTTCCAGTGTACTTTCAATCATATATTTAATAAACTCTTAAAATTTGTGCATAAAGCATAAATACAATTTGGATTTGAATGGAGAAAGTATTTTGGTTAGATTTTATTTGTTCAAATCATTTCGGGTAACGGGTCATGATAAGATCCTCGGGTCGGGTTTGCGCCGGTTTGATTAAACTCATCGGTCAAATCAGTTTAGCTCAATTCTTTTTTATTATAGCCTTTGGTTAACATAAATTTAGGATAACAGAAATAACTAATGATTTCTTATACTACTTTAATAGTCTTTGGTTAATATCAAAATAATTGTCCGACTCGAAAGACTCGAGTTCACACGACACCCGGTACAAATGTTTATGGTGATAAACTAATCATTTGCCCCTAATAAACATTATATAACAGACCCGAAAATAACCAAAGTTAGAAATTATCCGACACAACTCAAGCTTATCCGGGTTCTAGTAAACCCGAAAATGATATGACCCAAACTCGACCTAATTAACCCAAATCAATCGTAAATGTAATTTGGGTCAGATCATTTTCGAGTTTACTAAAACTCGGATAAGGTTGAGTTGTGTCCGATAATTTTTAACTTTGATTATGTCGGATAAGTTCTAGTAAACCCAAAAATAA
Organism: Silene conica; assembly: GCA_029255685.2. NCBI lineage: Eukaryota > Viridiplantae > Streptophyta > Magnoliopsida > Caryophyllales > Caryophyllaceae > Silene > Silene conica. The sequence goes on along the minus strand of CM055317.2, from coordinate 6,316,313 downwards.
TCTAACCCAAAAACCTTCACTTTTTTTACCAATTTGTCCAAAATGCTCTACTTTTTTTACTAATTTGGTAATTTGGCCAATATCTTTTTTTTTTTACTTTTTATGCGGTTTTCAACAAGTCGTGCTTGTAACTGTCATGAACGTAAGAGAGAACTTGTGGTTTCATTTTGTATGGTTGTTGGGTGTTAAGTAGACCTGTCAAAATTTGACGCAACTAAGAATTAGGAAATCCGACTCAACCCAACCCATCCAACATGTTTAGTATTTAGTACAACATTGCTTTTGAACCGAAAATATCATTAGCTTACAACCTTCAAGAGCACAAGGATCGAAACATGAATATACTCCAATCTGACATTAAACGTGGAAATTACGTGAAGAATACATATATTTGGTTTAAATGCATATATAAAACCGTCTCAGACAAGAATCATAATACTAGCCTCGTGTCAGAGCAGAGAATTCATGCTCCGTTCCATTCCCGGCAACACCACCAACACCAACAGATTCACCATAACATGCAATTATGCAAAGTTAATGACTTAGAAGACTCATGTTGTGTCAGGATCGAGAAGCATGAAAGCTGACGGTTTTCAATATCACAATTCAAGCACTCGAGATATAAATCTTACCATCATCGGTGTTGTATAGATGGAGTCTCAACTCTCACAGCTCGAAAATATATCGTTCAGAAGGTATTCAAATTTGTAACAGCTTTTAAGTTATAATGAATCAATCTTTCTACAAAAGAATAGTTGAGGTCCTTGAGGACGTGGAAGGACAATACTGCAACGGATCGCAGCTCTAGTGATATCATTAACAGCAGTACTGTCGAAATGCAGGCGTATAACTTAAATAAATTTCAACTTATATTCGATGATCTGATCAATCTCCCTGTGTCTGACTTACGTCGTTGCAGGGTTCCTATGTTTGCCTTAGGCTCCATAGGCGTTGTGGGTTGTGGCTGGCTTCAACTCTAATATATCTTGTGTGCCGAACTTGTTTCTATGTCACGTCTGATCTGACGTCTTTGTATATCGATAAATATATAATCACAGGAACAACCACTGAAGAATGGTGTAGGGATCGGAAATTACTTGGTATGTTTCTTGAAGAAAGGTTTCTGACAAACGAGGAGTTTCTCCTCGTTGTTAGTCTCAAGGTCAATAACTCGGGACTCCCATCTTAGGCGTGCAATGAGGAGTCTTGTGGACTCAATCAGAGATGCTGTGTCTCGGAAAATCACCCATCCCTGTGCAAACAGAAGCCAATTGTTAGCCAATTGATCGCGAATACAGTAGAATTTGCAATAGAGAGCTATCTAAGTACCTCTGGTCGAAGCACGCGGTCTATCTCAATCAGTATGTCAAAATTGGTACATTGGCGCTGGCGACTGCCTTCCAAGGTGAGGAGACCGTCAGCATGCACCAAATCATATGTTCGAGGGTACGTTGGAAATGCTTCACACCTACAAATAATATAATTCACGGGCATTTTCATCAACCGCAAAGAAACACACAGATCTCAAATAAAAGGATGCCAATGAATCTGCAATACAGTAAGCATTAACTACCTGATAAATGAACCATCTCAACCAAAACCTTAAGGTTATGGCTGAGGCCAACTATTATTAATATTCCTATTACACTCCCTCACTCAAATGCCCGTTGGGCTTGAAGAGTGATTAGTTTGCCCAGGCTCCCCCATACTGTGTGCTGGTTTCCACTTCGTGGGTTTTTGAGGGGTTTTGAGGTTGCCAGGATTCGAACCCTGATACCATGACTGATGAACCATCTCAACCAAAACCTTAAGGTTATGGTTGAAGCCCAACTCCTATTACTACCGACAATACACTGATAAGAGTTTTGTATACTTACCAATCGTGCAATACACCCACAAATCCCCTGTCTAGGATCAAGGGAAGATAGTTGGGTCCGCTCGTTGATACAACGTTCATGACCCACGCAGACTTCTTGGTATCCACTAAAGCGGCATTAAAACCACCGAATCGAGCATTCATGTCTAGCACATTCCTGAGCATGTTGAAAGGAGGAGAGGGATCCTCATCTCCAGGTCTTTTTGGATGGTCTGAGAAAATTATAGGCGAGAGTAGAGACCAATAATCACGGATTGCAGATTTCCAAACCGCACTATCCTCAACCAAGTCGTCAGCATGTAGTCCTGGACAATCAAATGAGTTTGTCAACTACAGTCCATTGGAACGACAATGATGCGCCGATAAGTCACCCAGTTAGCAGTTAGCAGATTTCAGCTGAGTTTGAAACCCATCATTCCATCAGCATCAAACAAAAAAAAACAATTCATCCGGTTTAAGGCGATGCGGACACAACCATAAACGGATAAACCTACCATGAGGACGAAGCTCTTTCTCATTCAACTTTGCCCGGGAAGGCCAAGTTGAACGTTCCTCGATAGGAAGCCAGCGACTGCTGTGGGTCCCTGCTATGCATGTCTGGAGGGGTCGATAATATGGAGATTCAATATCCTGACCTTTGCTGCATACAGAAGGGACGGTCCCAGATTTCCTGAAATTCGAGATAGTTCAACAGCTATTATTTACCCACAAACTGTGAAGCGATGTTCCTCGTACAAAAATAAACTAGATGAAAAATCTAACCTTGAGAAATAGCAACCTCGTTTAGCAGTCTTCTTCCACACAACAGTTTCATCCTGTTGCGATAGCAGTTCCCAACAAAGGTTCTCGGCAAAATTATGGATAAGGTTCCATTTCTTCTGATTCGCTTTGTTACGGGCATTGGTAATAGGGGATGTCCAAACAAAATATCCACTTGGTCTCAAGACTCTATCAACCTCAACTAAGTACAAGCCATCTGCAAGAAATGTCGGTTCAACATCAACTCATTTTGATTTCCTAAATTCGACAATTGCATCTTAAAACTATGTGATCGCAAGGGATAGTATGGGATGGTGTCACATGAACTACTTAAAAAGTTGAGAAGACAATCCTCACGCTTCCTCGCCAGATGGAATTGTCTTTCCAAGACATTTTCTCGGCGAGATTCTTAAATCGAACATTACAAAATTCAGAGTTTCATGTTATGCAAAGAGGGTCATACCTTTGAGATCCCAGTCAACGGCACATCGAGCACAGTGAACCATATCATATGAAAGTGACGGAAACGGCAACTGGTTTTTACTAAAGGACCCAATCATGGCTGGAAGACCTCTTTCGAGTGTGAGTTGTACTTGGCTTCCTGAAGCTTCGTAGGGTGCAACACACATTGTAAGTAACTGATTTTTGAAGAGATGTGCACCAAAGGTACCAAAACCGCATTCTATGTCTAGAATATTCCGTACCTGCAAAAAAAACAATGATGTTTCTTTATCATTGTTTCGTTATAAAAAGGGCAGATTGAAGGGATCAAAAGTATGCATTTTCACAGGTGGAATGGGAAAGACAAACCATGAGCATAAATCGTCAAAAATATCATTCCCAATGGATGTAACAACCCGACCCGACGCCGTCGTAACACAAACCCAATAAGATGAGTGTGCACTTTTGGGCCCGTTATTTGTCCTCACTTAAGCCCAAAAGCACAAGGCCTTGTTACTAAGTGGTGGGTGGAAGTTATTATAAACATATCACAAGCCTCACATTCTACTGACGTGGGACAACTTTCCTCTCACACTCTTGGGGTTACAATGGATCCTTGGAAAATGACCTTTCTAACTAGATATTACCGACACAAATTAATCTACACGATTATGATGAGATCCGTCAATTGTGAGTCATCTTGGTGACTTGGTGCAGTACTACTCATATATCTCGGTTTCAGAGTTATTCTCATGAATCTATTACTCGTTCCACATTGCAACCCCAATACAAAAGACAATGAAGAAGGCATTTGATTCTATAAGACACCGCCTCTGGCTTAATGGCTTATACCTATTCCTATACTCAGCACTAACAATGGGGAGGAAAAAGTAGAGCGTTATGAAAAAAAGATAACATACTCCTGATTGAACGAAATTTGAAGAACTTCTTAACCCAATCATTTCTGCAACTTGATGAGAGTAGTCCTCGATGCTATCTGATGTCATAGAATCAGAGCGGAACGAGATTTGTTCATCATCCAACATCATCATCCTGCAGTAGAGTCAGAGAGCAATTAATTACGAAAACAAATATTGCCACTTTCAAATTCACATAGTTTACAGACTCACCTTTTGGTCAAGCTTCCAGAAGAAAGTACCTCTTGAGCACTAATTTTGACATTTGCAACCCAAATGACATCTCTTCCAGTAGGCCATCTAAGTGGAATCCTATAATGCTGAGGAGGTGAAATCAAGCAATCTTGCTTCAGGATTCGCTCACACTGACGATCATACTCGTGACTTTTAGAAACATTATAACACGGGACAAAGTTCTCGAACTCCTCAGAACAAAAATCTAATTCTGCGATCTTTGAGGGTCCCTGAGAAAGATCACTGATAGCCGTAAGGTCTAACACAAGCTGCTCTTGTAGTCTCCTGTAAGTATGGTATATATGGCCTCTAGATGATGTTGTTATCGAAATTGTCCACCAAAAGGACACAACTAAAGCAAGAATCACTATGAGAACTAGACTGGTCTTAAGGAGAGCCATCGCTAACTTGTGCCGACTTCTTGGACTGGCAAAGCCATTTTCATTCACGCCCAACTTTAACGAAACATTATCAGATGATAATCGAAATTGCGTTAGATAACCATTATCCGCTGAAGAACGAGAACCATGGTCATCCTCCTTTACTGTTTTGTCTTTCATTTGTGAGTCATCTGAGTCCCAAGAACCATGACTACCAACAGAAAAACGCCGCTGCTCCCCAGATACGCCTCTATGCAGAGGCCTTGACATTTTTAATAATCCTACAATGAATGGCAACTTTTGGATTTCAATAAAACCAGATAAAAACTCGATATAAAATTTGAGTAAACTATCTAGCACTACTCGTAATTCATAACAAGGTGCAGATGTCGGTTAGCTTAACTAGTACGAGTAGTGTTGCATAGTGGACTAGTTGACTCAAATTGACATTCAGACCGTCTTTGAAAGGAAATGAATATCTAATGACACGGAAACACAAACGACATTATAATCGCAATCAAAACTACACCGTAATTTATAGCAAAGTAGTATTGGAAAATGCACCAAAGGGGACAGCAAAGTATGGAGATAACATTAGGGCAGCAGATCCAATCAAGCATTTATTAGTCCAGTTTTGCAAATTAAACAGTAATTGTGATCAGTTTATAGTAGTAATTAGTAACCTAACAACATACAACAAGCCTGAACAAAATCACAAATTCTCATTAAAGACGGGCACTATCTGTCCGTCACAAGCTGAAGACACGGATAGTGTCTTCTCTCACGAAATGCAAGTGGCATTACCCATGGATGCCCCAATACAACACAAGTCTTGCTTGCCTGCTTCGGATGGTCGCAAGCTCGTGACGTCTCACAACCCGTTTCATTTTTAACATTATTTAAATCGGGTGTGAGTCGCAGTCATCACAATCTATGAAGATCTAGCTAATTACTTTACACAGAATTGATCAAACAACAGAAAAAAGTACCCTCAAGAACAAATTTGGAAAAAAACACCAAATTTGGTTAATTGACTAACAAATTCAGCAATAATTCTTTATTCTAATTCTAATACAGAATTACAGACCATTAAAAGATAACCATTATCATTAATCATTTAACAAACTACACCAAATCCAAAAAACCAATCAAAGTTTAACCAAAAACAAGCTTATACAGTTATACATCAAGAAATATACTTTTTCGTCTCGATCATTTGTTTACCTTTTACTAAAATACGAGGATAGAAAAGATAAACAAACAATTGGGACGGAAGTAGTAAATAAAACACTAAATATATGATCAGGAAAAAGATAAAATTTTGGATAAAAGAGACAAACCTGACAGCTAAAGAAACCCAGTAAAAAAGTGAGATGAAGGATGAATATCTATCAAAATCCCAGATAAAAAGATTGAAACTTTAGAACAAAAATTAAACTTTTTTCACTCTAAATCACATTAAAATGAAATTAAAATTGAGAATTTATGAAGAATCATGAAAAGATGACATAAAGATTTAAACTTTTGAACAAAAATTGAATTTTTTAACTCTAAATCAGACTAAAATGTGATAAAAATTGGAAATTTATGAAGAATTATGGAAGATTTTAGTGGGTTGAAGATCAATTAAATTAAATTAATGAAGTGAAAAGAGAAGAACTTAAAATAAATACAAAATAAATAAAGTTAAGTAAAAGCTACTAGTTCTACTAATTACAGTAGTATAAATAAGTAGATGATGCTTGAAGCATTTAATGCAGAATTCATAAATTTATGAATTTATTTATAAAAAATCATGATAAAATTAAATATTTTCAGCTCTTTCCTCACTCATTCTAGTCTACTGTGAACTGTGAGGTGTGAAAATGGAAATTAGTCCCATCAATAAAATATAAAATCAGATAGTATAACTCATGAACCGACTATAAATATTGGTGACGCCACTTAATTTCAGCTTATTTTAGATTTGTATTTGGACCTAATTTTAGCTCATTTCAGTTCAGTTCAGCTTTATTCAATTTAGTTTAATTCGATTTACATATTTTCCTCACAAATTAACTCGTACTTCTATTCATTTCAGTTCACTACAATTTAACACCATTAAATTCAATTTAGATAGTTTCAGTTTAACCAAATAAGGCAAAATTCTATTTAGGATGGTAATATCGGTGTTAAATATAAAACTGGTCAAATATGATAAATGAATAAAAAGCAAATGCCGGAAAAATAAAAGGTTGACCCTCTTCTTTTGCTTGCTTAATTTCAACTCATTTCAATTTAGTTTAGCGTTATTTAGTTCAGTATAAGTGTACAACTCATCTCTTACAAATAACTTTTTATTTTAATTCAGTTCAATTTAAATTCCGTCCTATTCTACTCTGCTGAAAGTAAACGAGTCTAATAAAAACATATCAATGTGTAATTACGTATATACCGATAAAAATATATTTAACTCGTTTTCATCTTAAAACAGATAATACCCTCTTAAAAGAGACATACTTATATTGGTATATGTTCACATACATCCAAATAATGTATACAACGCGCTTACATCTACATCACACTATATATCCATAAAGTGAAACAAAAAAGTTTTTTAATGGGTTTAGAGAGGGAAAGTGGAGGTGGGTTGATCTGCAAAATGTACTGCGTTTCTGTGATCTTGTGACTAATTTATTATTATTAAATTCACAAATTATTTACAAAAACGGTTTTTATTAATGTTAATAAAAGACCTTGTTTGATAAAGGTTAATTATTACGGAGTATTTCAAAGAGTCTTACTTGTGATGAATAATATTCGTTATAAACTGAAGGCGGATATTTTACCTTTCAAAAAATACAAGTCGACTCCAAGTGGGAGAAAGTGGAGCATCTTATGTATAATGCAACTTGCATTATGTGAGCACAAATTCTTATTTGCAACGGCACTATCCGTCGCAAACTTGTGACGGATACCGTTTTCTCTCACAAAATATCCATTTTTTTCTCTCTCCAACACTATTCATGTCTCCACTAACTCATTTTGTATCCATTTTATCTCACAAAATATCCTTCACAAATGGTGACCCGTCGCAAGCAAGACTTACTATTATGTGAGAGGGGCGTTATTCGTGTTCAGCTTGTGACGGATAGTACTCGTCTTCAATGAGAATTTGTGTTATTATTTTTATTTACTTAATTAAAATATTATGTAGATTTTAATAAAGTGGTGATTAGCATTAATTAAAGAATTATAGTTTGAGATTATGACACAGATTTAATGAGAATCCAGTAACCAACTTAAACAATTGATATAATGAGAATCCAATAACCAACTTTAACCTCTAATAAACCCTTTGGTCAACTATGGTATGTCATCCAAGTTATGGGCAAGTGTTTATAGGTCAATGTGATGATTAATATGCTCAAGTTTAGGTGAATCTATGTAATATGTATTATAATTTATAATTAAGTTTGAATAACTTGATTCGATCCGAAAGCTTATTATCGCAGATTGACCATTGTTTTTAACAATTATATATCGAAATAACTTGACTTGTCCCGATTACTGATTAGATTTGAATTCTTACAATCCCATAAACTCAAGTTATCTGACCTGATTGAGTTGTGTTTATGGGGTCTAACTTCATGAATCTTAGCCGTGTCATAAATGGTACGGAGTATATGGTCAACACAAAAAATTTAGAAAGATGGTGTCTCGATAATGTTAACGAGAGACATCTCACAAGTTAAAGATAATATTCTATTTTCTTATTTTTTATACTATGTCTCTCACTAATCTAGCGAAAACGGTCTCCCAGAAGACTTATTATATTATCAAAGTATATAATTTAAGAGTTGTGCAAGTATAATCGTAAATTTTTTTATCCATATTTATAGTGCAAAGTCATGACTCATGAAGCATGGATATTTATACTCAAACAAAAGGCATGATGTGTAAAGTCTTATAATAACTTACTTGATATGTTGAGGTGTGTATATTTCTTCCCGCCTGAAAATTTAAAGACAAAATAAAAACTTTAAAAAATCAAAATTTACCATCGAAAAAAATTAAATATCATGTCATTTAATGGCACAAAAAAAAAACCAATTGGAAGCTATTTAAGCTGGCATTGACGAATGTGTAAATTACATACCATATATTATTCAATCAAACAACTAGTTAAATGTGTACTATAAATACTATTTTCAATAATAAATTGACAATAATATTCAAAAGTACATGATTCAAAAATTATTGGCAATTAATTTCGCGACTATTAGTAAAGTTGCATTATCATTAAGGTCAAAAGTTATTGACATGTATATTATCTCCCAAGTCCCATCCAAAATAGATAAACCGACGAGATAGAGAGTCGCAATGTTTTCAATTAGAGGATTATATAATCAGATGTATACATTTAGTAGTATAGATTTCGAGCTTTATAACAAAGAAATTGAGCATATATATATATTTATTGAAAAGAATTTGAATTTCTTTATAAAAAATGTAAATCAAATATTATATTGAAATTCAAACATAATACATATAAAACCAAAAGATTTTAAATTTAACACCAGAAAATTATAGTTCAAGAAAAGATTGTTAAAAACTCAAAAAAAAATTGAATATAAGTTCAATTAAATTTGTATTAGATGTACGATACTCATATACATTTGAACGTATAGTCCTATTTGTGCAATATTTTGCTATAGACTTAACTCATCTTAAATTTAAATTAGCAAATAATTTCTATGGAATAACCTTTTCAATACCAAAATAAAGTTTTTTACTTTTGTTAATCTTCTTTATTATTTGATCAGTTAAATTTAAGACAAAATATCCGTTTTAATTGAGAAATTGAGTTAATAAATGATTAGGTATCTTTCTATGGAAACATTTTTCTATTTTTCGGGAGGACCATACTCCTTACCTCTAAACTATTATAATAATTTTATTTGATAAATTTTCTTTAATTATAAGGAGGACGGTTCTTCTGAAAGACACGGGATTCTTTTCATTTCTATCTATTGTTAGTGTGAATCAACTATGGAAGTCAAGCTAAGGTTTAGGCTTGCATATAGTGGTATGCCGGCATGGATTTGTTTTAGGAATTGAAGATACACACATGGTTGTGATTCACTTATGACCGACAACATTCTTAAACACGGATAACCGACGACGTGTATGCCCATTGTACCATGACATTGCATTAATATGAGCACGATACGAAACGACTCGACACGATACGATATTTAGATTATTAAGATGTGTTTTTAGGATATACGTTGGGAAAATTGATGTGTATATTTATACGAGTATATTTAACCAATTTTATATGAATTCGTTTTATGAATAAAAATAATGTTATGAATATTATTTTATATAATTTATATTGTAGAAGTAAGTATAATGTAATATGATGACTTACTAGACTACATACTATTAAATTGCAACAAAAAACGAAAATAATTAGATAACGAAATACAAGTATGGAAGCGAGTTTCTGCAAATTACGAGTATTATTTTATAATTTATATTGTACCACAAAAAATATAGAATTAATTTAAGAAAAACCAACTTTGTTAATAGAATTTCATCGAATAATCAAATACAAAATTTAATGGACCACCATCCTCAATTCCATTTATGTTGCATAAATAATACAATATGAAAATACAGAATTCTCAATAGTCCACGTAGTCTATCAATAATAAAAATAAAATAAAATAACAAGATGAACAAAAACAATTAGTAGACAATGAAAATATTGATAAAAAAATGGTAAAACAAATAACGTTGTTATATTATTTTACAAGTTTTTAACTCTAACATTTTAATCATCATAATAGCAAATTTTTGAGATATTACTAAATTTGAGTAATTTTTTTTAATAAGAAATAGTTTTCAACAAAAAAATGTTAATAAATAATACTCTAAAGAAATTTTTAATATTTAAATTTTAATTTAAAAAATGAGATCTACAAAAAGTTATTAACAAAATAAATGAACTATAAGACTGTTAAATAGATTTTAAATTATTCGTTAAAATAATACTCTAAAGAAATTCGTTATAGATATTGAACTACTTATCCACTAAAATGAGTAGATCAAAAATTTTTGTTATCATGTTTGAAACGAAATTTCTGCACTTTTTCACGGATTTAAAACATGTGCAAATAGAGTATAAAATATACAAGTATTTTGGTTTAACATTTTTAAATATTAATCATTATATCGATGTTCTTAAAACTATATTCGTGTAATTTTGCACGGGTTGAAAACTAGTATACTTTTAAGTTGCAAAAAAAAATAAAATAATAATAATTAGAAAACGAAATACAAGTATGGAAGCGAGCCTTGCAAATTGCTTATCTAAAGAACATTGTAATTGATATTATTATGTTGGCTTTGTTTGGGAGTTAAATAAGGTACTTTATTTGATTAGAATAGTACATTTGAAAATGTTTAGTTAATTAAGTATTTGATACAATTCATGGACTATACCTAAAATAAGTATTAAGCTATTTTTCATACTAGTTTTATTCCCGTGCAAAAAATGCACGGGTCGTAATAAAGACGTTTAAAAGAGAAAAATGTATATATAAAACCTTCGTATAATACATGGGTCCATATTAACTCATTTAAATAAGCTCATTTAAATAGTGAGTATTTAAATATGCAAATTATCTAGGTTAACAAAATAAAATATTTTTTTATCAATTTTAATTGGATTTCCTAGTATTGGGGTTATCCCATGTACTTATAAAACCTTCGTATAAAACATAAAAATCCTTTCACTCACAAAACCTAGCATATCATTGATCACTATTTTCTCTTGCCCTAGAATAACTCTGTTATCTATGACCTTGCGTTTGATAAAAATAAAATTACGTCTAGGCTCCAAGCTTTACAACTTGTTCTTGTATGTTTCTCGAACAACTTTTATTGCAAAGTAATTAGTCTATTTTTTTTCATTCTTAATAGTATATTTTCATTATAGTAAAATATGATGATGCGTTTCGTGTATTATATTTTATACTATTTTAAGTCTAACAGTTTTCCGCTTTATCTTTCTAGATTTACTAACAATATTATTATCACAGTCATTTATTTTCACTATTTTTTCATTACTATTAAATTTGTTACGAATTATTTTGATGTTCTTACTTTTTAATACACTACTACAAAATATAGATACGAAGACGGTTAAAAACCGTTCTCCTATGAGAGGCGGAACCGTGCTCCCCCTGGCCGTGCTCTTTACCTAAGAGAACGGTTCAACCGTGCTCTTAGTAATGCACTTACCAGAACGGTTCTGACATGAACCGTGCTCTTATGTCCTGCTCAACCGTTCTCTTTGCCCTGTTTAACCGTTCTCTTTGCCATGTTAAACCGTTCTCTTAGGGTACTTACCAGAACGGTTATGGTTTGAACCGTGCTCTTATGTCCTGCACAACCGTTCTCTTTTCCCTGTTTAACCGTTCTCTTTGCCATGTTAAACCGTTCTCTTAGGGTACTTACCAGGACGGTTACGGTTTGAATCGTGCTCTTATGTCCTGCTCAACCGTTCTCTTTGCCCTGTTTAACCGTTCTCTTTGCCATGTTAAACCGTTCTCTTAGGGGACTTACCAGAACGGTTATGTTTTGAACCGTTCTCTTTTGTTACAACTTCGCGCCATGTTTTTGAATTAATAGAGCACGCTTGAGAACATAACTGTTCTCTTTGCACCTATAATTTTTCCTGCAAATAAGCGTACAATAACATTGCTCCAACAACTACATCATTCATATAACATTGCTCCAACAACTACATCATTCATATATATCAACATACTTTTCCGATCCACAAATTCTAGATACAATACGTATGTACTTAAGCTAAACTTCTAGCTACGACTAATTCTCAACAACTTAAGCTAAACTTCATCATCGTTCATGGGTGACTTAAACTGGAGCGCAAAGTTAGCCCATATATCCCTCACCTCGTCAATTTGCTCAAGCGGATATGTCAATGGGGCTCTAAGCATGAACTACAAACAAATTTTCAAAAATTGGTTAGAAAAATTCTATCCAAGACTCCTATATAAGTAAAATGAACTAAAAAACCAAAAACATACGTACATTTGGAGTAATAGTAACATATCTTCCTTTGACGGCGTCCAACATGTATCGACAAATATAATATCCACATAAAACGGAACCACAAGGCTGCAAAGGGGGCTGAAAGGGGAGCTCATATTATAAATAAATACTTCACGCACATGTCCTATACTTAATAAGAGAAACAATATGTTAAGATATATATAGATATATACTATATATACAAGAAGTACCTTAATCTTTTTCCAAACAACGCCATTGGCCTCATATTTTGCAAGTGGATCGATAGAGTTCCTTTTCTCAAAGGCCCTGTATATATAGATAGCCAGGTTTATATATTTATTCAGTTTTAGTTGATAATGAAGCGTTAATTTAAAGTATAATAGAAAAACAAGCTAAGGTCTATGATTGATGGCTTTTGGGTGGCTTAACTTTTGTTCCTAGCCTACAGAAACATTTTAAGGCAAATGCAGGGGAGTAACGGGAGGTATAATATATGAAGGCAAAATAAAAAAGATCAGAAATAAGTTAGACATACTTGGTAATTGTATCCACGAAAAATTGACGAGGCTCTGTATGTCCGGCAGGATCACACCAATACACTGTACTTTGAGCCGGATTGATCACGCCCAACATCCAATGCTTACTACAAGTTATAGAAAAATACAACGAATATATCAACTTAAATATTGACAAAAAATAATAAAATAATTAATCAAGTCATCAATAATAATATTATGAAAAGAAATGTGCTACCCTAGACACTACGCAACACCCACGACTCCCTGGTGGAAAGCACCATCCTTCGAAACCACCCAAACACCACGAAAAGCCGTGTAAACAGGCTGACCAGAATGTCCCTGTTTTATAATTGTTTATACCGCCCCTAAACAACCAGGCCTCTGGTTGTGCTCCGGCCACCAATTACCACACTACCACCACCGTTATATCCTATGAACATCCTACAACGAGAACCCAGGTACTCGTATCTAGATAAAATCAGAAAGCACCATCCTTCGAAACCACCCAAGCACCACGAAAAGCCGTGTAAACAGGCTGACCAGAATGTCCCTGTTTTATAATTGTTTCTGCCGCCCCTAAACAACCAGGCCTCTGGTTGTGCTCCGGCCACCAATTACCACACTACCACCACCGTTATATCCTATGAACACCCTACAACGAGAACCCAGGTACTCGTATCTAGATAAAATCAGAAAGCAGTTCGAAAGACAATTAAAACAATGCAATAGAATAACACAAAACAACACAAAATAACACAAAACGAATAAAACAAAGGCAATTAACAACAGAATTCAGGATTAGCATACTTACATATACTAATTTACACAATGGTATTGACAATTACATCTTAGGTTGATCTCAAACACAAAAATTCAACAAATTTTCGAAACCCATTACTAAATTTCGAATTACCAATATAAATTTCGAACCCATTACTAAATAATTACTAAGTTTCGAACCCCATTACTAAATTTCGAAACCCATTCCCACCACAACAACTCATATCACGGCCAAATCAAATTGGTAATTCGAATAATTGAGGAAAAAAAAGAAAACAAGAGTAAAGGAGAAAGAGGGCGTACGAATTATCGATGCTTGCTTCAGTTGCTTCGAAAATTGTCGTAGTACTGTATTATTACTTCAGTTGCTTCGAAAACAAGAGTGAAGGAGAAGCTATGGCTGCTGGGATTGTATCGTCTTTGTGTTTGAGAGGTTTTCAAAAACCGACGTTTAAGTTGTATACCGTTCTTTTGTGATTTTGTTTCGAATTATGAAAGAAAAAAGAGAACGGTTGATAACGAAATCGTGCTCTTTGCGGAGACCAAAGAGACCGGTTGCTAAAGGAACCGTGCTCTTTGTTAATGTAAGAGAACGGTTGAAAAAAGAACCGTGCTGGTTGATTATGAAGAATAACAAAGAGGACGGTTGGTAATTGAACCGTCTTGGTTGTTTATCTATGAATAACAAAGAGGACGGTTGGTCATTGAACCGTCTTGGTTGTAATAACAAAGAGCACGGTTAAGCATTTAAACCGTTCTCTTTGGTTTTATTTTAAACTATAAAGACGGGCATTTTATAGAACCGTCTTCTATTTCTATATTAAAAACTCGCGCCCACTTTTTGTGACAAATTAAGACGGTTCCGCAAAATTTTGTTCCTTAATCCCCGTCTCCTAAACCTATATTTGTAGTAGTGATATTTTTTTCTTATGAATTTTTAGGCCTATTTTAAATGTTGCATGTTGTATATTTCCAATATGCTAGCATATTTTTAGTTTGAAGTATTATCATTTTTCAATTATTATGTTATAAATATAATAAATATAATCGTTCATGCACTCTTTTAAAATTACGTTTTCGTATTTTTTTTACTTATTACGAAATGATTGACACTTTCAATGTTTTTCTAGTACTAAATTCTCATAATTATTTTATGCTTAGACTAAAGTATTGAAAAAATAATTTTCAATTTTTTTAATGGTTGAAATCATTACTTTATTTATTTATTTATTAATAATATTGAACTTTTTTTTAATTAATTGGAGATTTATACACATGCTACTGCCTTGTGCCTTTATTTTCTTTATAGTATAAATGTATTATACATAGAATTATATATATTATAAAATGAAAACATGAGAGTAAATATTAAAAATAGGGAAGGGAGTAAATAGTGAAAGTAGAAAAGAGAGTAAATAAATGTGGTATGAACGTGGGTTTTGGTAGGTTTTTTTTTTTAAAAAAACTCTCTAAATTTAAGGAGCCAATCAACATCTCCTAAATGTTATTCCTTTTATAGTAATAGATTACTTGTATTAGTTATAAAGAGAAACGCCTCATTTATTTTCAGATAATTTTACCAAACAGCTAGAGCCACAATACCGCGCCCTCGTTGCGGATGATCAAGTAAATAGTTGTCCCTCGGTCCGAATTATTTGTCATATTATTCTATTTTTGGGTTTTTGAATCAATAGTTGTCCTTTCTATTTTAGAATTCCATGTATTTAATAGTAAATAGTTTGATCATTTATACCTGAGTTTATTCACTTACCATTTTACATTTGATCCATTTGATCCATTCCACTTTCTTTGATCTTTGTCAAACCAGAGGATAACAATTAATCGGTACCGAAATTGTATTATTAAACCTCAAAACCTAATTATTCGAGCAATAATATATCAGTTAGTCTTGCTTGTGACGGGTTGGGTGGAGAGATGGATAATGACACTCACAAAACGAATAGGTGACAAAGGTGGGGCACCCCATGTGCTTTCCTCTCTCCTCAAAATGGGTATTTCGTGAGATAAAATGGTATCCGTCTTCTCCTTGTGACGGATATCCTCCGTCTACAATGAGAATTTGTGATAATATATACGGAGTACTCAATTAAGTTGATGATACACAATTTCACTAGAAGGTTGGCCGACAAGAATAATGGGACCTTATTATCAGGCAGTGGGTCCCAAAAGTAATGCACTTGGGTTTTGATTTTTTTGACTCTTTTCGTCATGTGACGCTTTTTCATTAAAATGTGACGCTTTCATAGTGTCACAACTCACAAGGATTAAACATGACACATGAGGATTGAGGAATAATTGAAGAATTTACTCAATTTGTGATTTTTTATGAGCACGAAGAATGAAGGTAGGAGCCATACAACTTTATCAACTTTTTATGCATTGAACTTTTGTGTACCTTGTTGGTGAGTGATTACAATTTCTAGGATTCTATTATGGGTGGTTAAAGATAAAACTCGACTTGATTCGGTCTACCCATAACCGGCCAATTCAATTTGATCATTTTTTCACCCGGCCGGTTGGTTGTACATAAGTAACGTAACCCAACAAGACCAAAGTCGGCCACAACCTGTACCCGTACTAGGTCTGTCCCAACTCGCCCCCGTATAGCCTACTCCGGGCTAGTTCCGGATTTACCCTTACCAGGGCTTGCCCGACCCATCTCCCTAACTCGGTTCGGTTCGGTTTGGGCTAACCTTCTCTGCCTCGGACAGGATTGCTTGACCATCCTTACGATGTGCGAAATGTCAAAATTTAAAATAATTTTTGATACACTCCCTTATTCTATATAATCTTCCTTATTTCCTATTTCGGTTATTTGAGTTTTTTTCCTTTTTTTTGACTGTTTTGTATGGTTCAAATTCAATGATAGGTAGGGTGTGTTCTGTAATCCAAATTCATTTTCTTATTTTTTAATGCAAAAAAGGATAAGGCGAATAATATATAAAACATGAGTTAAATCTTAAAACTTGCGAAATGCAGGAGTTGAGAGGTCTCAGGTTCGATTACCAGTTGGGGCGATAACCTCTTGGCCACTGCAGTCCCCGAAGGGGTGACTTACATGGTCCATGTAGTAGTGCCGGAATGCATGGGTCCGGGGAACTAAACCCCTCGTCACAAAAAAAATGAGAAAAAAATATTTTATTGTGGAATAGTCATAATTACTCTCACTATCACAATAATTTGTTTACTAATTCATTTATTCCTTCTGAAAATTAATTAAATGAAGGATTTCGCGAAGAAAATCGTAGATAATTTACGCTTACTTCACTTTTTCCTTATAAAATAAAGTAAGTGTATACTATCCACTTGGAATCAGTCGATTTGTAAGTTTGTAGCATGGACGTGGTACAACATAGAAGTTTGGAATGGGTCACGGGTTGTACATCGGCTCACAAGGTAACATATCGCTTTGGAAGCACCAACATGGATAATAATCATTCTCCCTGCTCGGCTTTACGAGAGCGGTTTTATTACGTACAAATTTATGGTAAAATAAAATCTTTTAATAATTGGATAACTCATTAATAGGGTTATATTTGGATTTGTTTTAAAATTATATTAATATAAAACCGACTTTACTAATTTTTGGGTATTATGCTTTTGTTCCATGAATTTCATCTCTTCCGAAACTCATTTTACCTGTTTTATGTTCAAGACATGTGCCTGTTCTATACTTCTATACATGAGATCGTGTATTATCTTACAAAACAAAGAAATCCAGAGTATTTCTTATTTTCAATCTTATAATCTACAACCAAGTTGACAAAATTAAAGTTAAAATATACTCCTATTGTACATTATTATTACCCTGCAATTCTGCGAAATTGTAAAAAATACTGTAGAAAATACAAAAATACAAAAATAATAATTATATGCACCTGACAGAAGGACCATCTTTTTTTAGGGAATCACTTCTGCTTATTATTTGGACGCATACAAATATAAATAAAGGACTAAAATGAACACAAATTATTTGGTACTGTATTTAAGAATGGTATATCTGTATTAAATTTAAGACGGGTCAAATAGGTCGAATAAGACAAAAGCATTATATAGGGAAAATAACAAGTTTTGTTGATATACAAAAAGGAAATAATACTCGACTTATTTTAAGGTTAAGACAATCCAGATGTCTATATGTATCATAAGCTTCAAATCGATACTAGCATATGTAAATAACGGATTGTATAATCCACATTAGTATACACTTACTTTATCAATATGTGTATTGAAAGTACATGTTAAAAAACTGTTATAATTAAATGTAATCAATAAAATACACTAATTAAATAGTTTATGAATACGTACCGTAGATGTTTTAGGTCTAGTGGTTAAGACGGAGGTATTGTGGACAATAAGTCTCAGAATCGAATTCCTCATTTTCCTATTGTAATGCAACTAAGTGCGCGCTTCATTTAAAAAAAAACAGTTTATGAACTAAACAACCGAAATAATTCATGTTTACATGATTAGGACATAAGTGGCATTGCTTTTAACCTTAGATGTACGTTGATCATTTTTTTCTCCTTTCTAATACGTTTGGAGTCATTATTTTTCGTGAAATCAATGAGATTAAGTAACCAAGACGAGTATTAATCAATTCTGAATAACGTTAAATAATTGGTCTATTTACTAAATGGTACTGTAGAATACAAAAAATGGTCTTTCAAAATTATTGAGGATCGTCTTTTCAAAGTTCTTGTGTTAATCGAAAAAGACACTCCAAAAGAATCCACAACCACCATGTAAAGACCACGGGTATGAACTATGAAATTATGAATGTAGCTAGCTAGTACGTTATGTCAGTCGATACATATGACACAAATTCTCATTTATAACGGATATATTTGTCGTAAATTAACGACGCATTAATTATTAGCAACGTAGGGTAGATAAAACACAAAACCGAGTAATTAAGGAGTAACAAATTATTTTTTTATATCTATTTATATAAGTATTATTTTACCTGTTATAAACTTGTGACGAATATCCTTATCGCCTTACGGTGACGGTAGATGCTTATTGATGGATATATGATCTCATATTTGGTACAATATAAGACCATCCCTAAGCAAGGTCAATTGGTAGGTCAATTGCTTGCTTGGGTCAAGTTAATTACAATTAAGTGAAGATTAAGATTGATCCAATGGTGTTGAGGGTCAATTTGTGACCCAAGGTGGAGTAAATTGACTCCCCAATTGACCCCTTACGTGGCAAACTCTCATTGGTTACAAATTAGAATAAGAAAAAAAAGAAAAGGAAAACTATGTTATTGACTCGATTAAATCGACTTTCTGCTTGGGAGGGTAAAAGAGGGTCAATGTCAATAAGATAAGATTAAGGGTTAATACGTTATTGACTCGATTAAATCGACATTTTGCTTGGGGATGGTCTAATGCAAATCACGAGCGCATGGAATGCATAGCTCTGAAGTAGCTATGGCTTTCATTATTCAAGTACTCCACATAATCACTTTTGACTCTAACAGTTGAACGCTGTCGTGGCGAACAATTATTGGCGGATCCCTATGTATTTACTTGTTCCAATTATTTTTTATTTATTTTTTGGGTTTTTTTTGAACGGATTTATTTAGTTTTATACTTTAACTCTATACACCGATACATACTAATAAAGATTATCAAAACTTTATATTCATACCGTATTCGGTAAAATAATTTAAGAAAATTATACACGTGTCATCTTCTATGCTCTATCTATTAGAAATTGTATTAAAAAAATTTCACTTGTGAATGATCCCAAAAACAAACATATAAAATTGAATGAAACTGAAGAAACATACCGTATATTTTGTCAATTTATAGACACAGAGAAAAAGTAACACTTGTACTTATAGAGTACTGTAGTCTGTATATACTCCGTATTATGTAACTACAGTTTTAACTTTTAATATTACTAAATTTAACTGGTCAATTCATCGGTACAATTTATCATAAAAGGGTCAAACTTTTCCATTAATGAGTGTTGTAAGCAAACTTTGCTCACTTGTGAACAGTACTTGTAAACAGTCTAAAAATAAACATATAAAATTGAATGAAATTGAAAAAGCATATGTTTTGTCAATTTATAAACATTGAGAAAAAGAAAGGTTATACTTATAGAGTACGTATATGTTATGTAAAAACAGTTTTAGTATAGTTAAATTTAACTGATCAATTCACCGGTGCATTTTATCATAAAACGGTTAAATTTTTCCGTTAACGAGTATGGTAAGCTTAGGCCCTGTTCTTTTGGACTTCAAGTCACTTAATTTAAGTTCACTTTAGATCCTATAAGTTCAGTTCAGTTCAGTTCAGTTCCTATAAGTTCAGTTCAGTTCAGATCCTATAAGTTCAGTTCAGTTCAGTTCAGTTCCTATAAGTTCAGTTCAGTTCAGTTCAGTTCAGTTACTATAAGTTCAGTTCATATAAACTCAATTAAGAAAACTTGTATACGGAGTATTATTTTTAACAACCGATACAAACATTTTGCTTTAATTATTCAATACACGTATCTATAAAAAAACAACTCATTAATAATCTACCCGTCTTTACTCTTTAATTAATGCCAAACTTTCATCCTCGTTAATGCCAAAAAACAACTACTCATTATACGACACACTCACCCTCACCAATTGTCACTCTCCAATTAATCAACTTCTTCATTACCATTGTTAGAGAAAATAAATGGTTAGAGAAAATTGTAATAATGAGTATTTTTTATCGTAATATAATCGTAGTATAATGTATGAACTATGAACAAACCATTATATATAAAGTTGAAAATATTTTAAATTACCTTGTATTTTAGACTATTTTTTATCAATGTCATATAATAATAAGAGTAAATTAATAATAACTCCCTTTCAAAATTCACTTTTCTAAAATTACTCCTTTATATAATTTTTTTCTAAAATTATTCCCTTAAAATGTATTTTTATCAAAAATTGCTTCAAAACTCTAGTTCAAGTGACTTATTTTACAAGTTTATGAATTGATTTCGTTTGTAACATATCCAATTTATGCTTTTATAGGTATAACAATGTAGAATAAGTTTAAAAACATATAAAATAGGTAACCTAAATTGGAATTTTGGAGCAATTTTTAATAAAAGTGCATTTTAAGGGAGTAATTTTAGAAAAAAATTATATAAGGGAGTAATTTTAAAAAATCCTATTTTAAAAGGTAGTTATTTTTAATTTACTCTAATAATAATAATAATAATAACAACAACAACAACAACAACAACAACAACAACAACAACAACAATAATAACAATAATAATAATAGTTAACTTAAATTAAAATAAAGTTAATTAAGTTCGGGTTTTATAAGTTTAGTTCAGTTCAGATCCTATAAGTTAAGTTCAGTTCAGATCCTATAAGTTCAGTTCAGTTCAGTTCCTATAAGTTCAGTTCAGATCCTATAAGTTCAGTTCAGTTCCTATAAGTTCAGTTCAGTTCCTATAAGTTCAGTTCAGTTCAGTTCCTATAAGTTCAGTTCAGTTCAGTTCCTATAAGTTCAGTTCAGATCCTATAAGTTCCGTTCAGTTCAGTTCAAATCCTATAAGTTCAGTTCAGTTCAGTTCAGTTAAGTTTCAGTCCAAAAGAACAGGGCTAGTGTCTTATGTTAATGGTTTAATTTGACTATGAAGTAAACATCAGCAGTACGGTCATAGACCCATTTCTATATCTATGATTGCATATCTAACCCACTGATAGTGAAAGTGGAAGACATATCCATTGTTGAAAAATTGGACACCATTATTGCTTTTTTGGAACCATAATATATATTTTAATAGTAAAATTGATTATTTTGTATTGTTTGGTTTATTAATAGCTTACTATATTCTGGTGTTAGCTATAATACCGACTACCGAGTATGAAAGAATCGCACAAATAGGACTATACATTAAGTTATATACGAGTATTAAACATACAATACAAATCTAATTGAGCTTATATATGTGCAATTTTTTTGAACTTTTATAAATTTTGACTTATATTTTAATTTATTAGGTGTTAAAATCAAAATGTTATTGAGTTTTTACGTATTATTTTTGAGTTTCAATATAATATTTTGAGTTAACTTTTTTTAAAGGTGTTCATATTATTTTCAATAAGTCTCGTAATAAGCTCACGTTCTTTGTTACAAAGCTCTAAATTCATATTACCAGTAAAAGAATCGTCTTAAAATGATTTAAGCCTATGTTTAACAATTTAAGACCTAATTAATCGTCCTATACTTTATCTATTTATATTTTATTTTAGAAGTACGACAAAACCAATTATGAAATTAAGTCATACAACAGTCAACACAACACCTAAAATCAAATCATGCTAAATTTGTTTATTTGACTTAATTTTTTTCTGTTTAAATCAATTCTTTACGTTTCTCTAATTTGTGTATCTCAATCTTTTTTTTCACATTTTTTTTTGGCATATCTCCTTTTTCATAATCGGGATTCGGGGACGGAAGGAGTAACAATGTAACATTATAGTGTTAACTCAGATAAGTTAAGAGCCAAAGAGTTGGTGCAATAGTTTTCTTGGGTGGAAGCATTCTGGGGCAAAATGTACAATATATATGCACATGATTTATGTCATATCCAAAATTCATAAGCAATCTCATGCCCTAAAACGACGCCGTCTCAATAGTAATTCTTGCGTGTCAAAGAAAACGATACGACGTAACTTATTAAGTTGGACCAATTGAACAGTTGGTTTCATTTTAATTCAATGTTTCTGGTTTGCGATCGGTCGATAGGTCGATATCTTGATTCTTGAGAATGCAACGTTTTGTATCGACAACGACGACGGTGGTAGGGATTTTAAGACGTACCCATGTTAGTAATGTGGAAATTCAGAAGGAAGGCCGTTGTTTTGTTGGTATTTAAAACAAATTCGTTTAATGTTTTGTAAAACAGTTTTTAAAATTGTGCAGTTTATTTAGAGTTTTTGATATAATACTTACATTTTACTAAAAAAAAAAATTGTGTGAAATTAGAACGGCTAGCTATCATATCAAGTTTCATGATCCGTATTAGTGAAAAATTGGTTGCTACAAAACTAACTTGTCTTACTATATACTTGTATAACCTTGAACAAATATTTCCCCAAAACACCGTCAATTAGTACAAATTCACAAAATGAGATGAAAGTAAAGAGAAAAGATAAGATTTTTGGAAAACAATAGTTAGAATGCATAAGAGTTTTGAAAATGTAATCTCGAAGTATAGTGGAAGAGTTAATTTGTGAGTAGAAGAAAACCGAACTCAATGAGTTGAACTAAACTAAGGTTAAATAAAAAGTTAATTTGTAATTGTCTCTAAACTAAACAAAAATTAATGTAGTTGAACTGAACCGAAGTAAATTTATTGAAGCTGAACTAAACTGAAATAAGTTAATTTGTGAAGAGAGAAAAAAAACTTAACTGAATGTGAGTTAAATAGAGTTGAACTGAATTAAAATGACTGAAATTAAGTAAAAAAGAATAGAGTCGAAGAGAAAAACCAAACTGAATGAAACTGAATTGAATTAAAATGAATATGATTAAAATTATGTCCTAAAGAGTAAAGAACAGGGCCTAAGATGTAGTAGTCTATAAGTATTCTACATAATTTTATTTTTTGTATAAATGTGAAATTTAAAAGTAAAAATTTAATAGATAAAAAACTTCTTTCACACCCGTCTTCGCAATAATTTAGTCATTAAGGCTTTAATAAATTACAATAGGAATTAGATTTAAAAAATAACAATTATGGAGTACTCCAATCACATCATTCCGGTTAGAAATGTACCTTAAATAGATTAAATTCATGAAGATGGTGACTTAATATCTACCATGCCTAATGTTGTTTAAGGGCCCAAACAAGCAAACCTTTAAATTATTGTGGAAATCTACATCCAAATATTAGGCAACGATAGCTATGTTTTTGAAATCATCATGCTTCTTATAAAGTTATGTGTGACCAATTGAAGAAATAGTATCGAAGGTATTAGCCCAATGATTAAGATGGAGGTAACGTGATAATAGGTCACGGACCACGGACTGGCAGATGAAAATGGTAGGTAGGCTCGGGCTTTTGTTCTTCATAGCTTTGAGACATTCCGTTTTTCATTGAGAGGGAGGATGCCTCCTGCAGTGCGTTGGGCAAGGCTGGGGCGAGTTGTGCAGGCGGTTTATGGCCCAAGCCCGACAGTAAATAGGGAACCGGGTGTGACGGCCTAGGCTAGGTTCCATATTCTCCGGCCCCTTCTAGGCCTATAGTAATTTTTTTTGTGTTTTTGCAATATTTTACCGGGCCAAGCCAGACTGGGCTGAAAATCTCTGGCACTAGCCCGGCCAGACACGGGCTGGGCTGAACTGACACAAAGGGGTGGCTGGGCTAGAAAATAGCGGCCCACAAGTGTAGGCTGACCGGGTTGAAAAATAGCTCCCCACGAGCTAAGTAGCACCAAAATGGACATGGACACGGAAAATGGCATCCTATGAAATTTAGGACACGGGATACGTCATTTAAATATAATAAAATATATATATTTTATGGTTATAAATAACATATAATTTTATTTTTATCATGTATTTGAAGCAAACTCCAAACAAATAAATGTACAATTCGACCTTTACTATAACTAATTCACATTTTTCCATTCAAACTCATATTCTAATTGATCTTTTTAAAAAAATTATTACTCGTCTAAATTATAATATGTTTAGCCATGTCTCCAACGAGTGTCGGGTGTCTGAAGTCGGACACGGTGTCGGACACGAGACGGCTAATGAGGAGAAGTGTCCGTGCTACCTAGTCCACGAGTGCAGGCTAGGCTGTGCTGTCCCGCACCAATGAACACCCCTAGCCACAACGCCCACAAGTCACGACTCTAGTCAGTTTATGAAAATTGAAATTCATGAAACAAAATTCGAATAAGACTACCAGATACTCAGATAGGTTCTCTAGAGCGGAAAGTAAAAATGCTCCGACCTTGGGAGCGTATTATAGCAGGAGGCATGAAGGACAGATTAACGAGGGGGATTCGAATCTATGATCTATTGCACCAAATACATGCAACATTTCTCCACAGGGAACATTCCTTAGACTAAACCCGACAAATTTATCATTTGGGTTGGATACGGTTTAGATCATTTCAGATGCAAGTTTCAGGAAGCAAAATCGCATGTCAGTAATCGAACATAGCTGAAGAGCCCTTTGGTCATAGCTTAGTTTTCATGTCATCAACGAGTAACGTCGTCTTGGACCCGGGAGTTAGATTCTTCATCGTCATTTCTTTGAAGTATTTCAAAGCTTCTTTGATTCTCCCTTGCTCATACCGCTTATGAATCATAATAGTATAAGATCTCTGGTCAGGCCCGGCACCATTCATTGACATATCATCCCAAGTCGACTGAACATGTTCCTCACAGTCCCAATTCAGATACAACCTTAATAATAAATTATACATGTCCCCTGTTATCTTGAACCCTCGTCGTCTCACGCTTTGCAGAAGACTTGCCACTTCCTCTGGATTATTTGTCGCGGCCAACAAGTGAATGTAAGTCCTGTCATTTGGTGCACATTCTGCACCATTCTCCTCCATTTTAGTAAACAATTCTAACACCGTCTCCATCCGTTGTATCTTACACATGAACTTGATGAGGCAGTTATATGTCTCTACATTTGGCGGGCAACCCTTAGCGTTCATCTCTTGGAATATTTCAAGGGCTTCAGGAATCCTCTTCTTGAAACACAATCCATCAATGACACTGTTGCAAATTACAACACCCGGAGTGCAATCTTTCTTCCACATAGAACGAAATAACTTCAGCGCTGAGCTTACTTTCCCGGATTTGCAAAGCGCGTTTATGTAGATGCCGTATGAGTAGTTATCTGGTTTACACTCGGAACGAGTCAACTCATTCCAAAATCTCTTTGTTTCATGTAAATTTCTTAGCCGACACCACCCATTGAGTATAGTATTCCAAGTCTTGATATCGTATTGAAATTCCGCTTTCTTTGAATGAAATAGGTCTTCGGCTTTTTCTACATGATTATGCTGGCACAATGACAACAAAAGATACTGAAATGCAGCTATATCAACCTTGAAGCCATATTGACTTCTCTTATAGAAAAAGTCAATAGCATCATCGATCTTACGAGCAGCAGCATACCTATAAAGCACTATTTCAAATGACCTTTCATTTATAACTCCTTTTTCAAACATTTCATCGAATAATCGTTCAAGTTTCTCAAATTGCCTTGCCTTACCCAATATCTCAAGTATTTCATTGTATGCCTCGGAACTTGGTGAATATCCACTACGACTGCCAACACATAATACCCAATTGAAGAACTGAAAAGCAGAGTTCCAATCTGAATGGTTTCGTCTAAGCACATCAAGCACCAAATCTTCCGTAAGTGATATTTCACAATTGTCTAGAGCTTCAGCACGCTCGTTATTTGAGCTTCTTGTGAATTTACTAAGCAAATTATGAACCCTTAAAGCATTCTCATTAACGGGAAAAGGCTGTTCTCTTTCATTACTTGGTAGATTGTTGAAGTTTGGATCACTTCCACAGTGGAAAGTACGGAAATATTGGGGAGAATAATGATAGTGAAACTGGGATATTGCTCCCCGGAACAACTTCATCAATGGACGAAACTGATGATTCATGGTAGATGGTACTGAAGCAAAACTTCTCGGGATTAATTCTCCAAACTACGGAGAAACTGAAAGACCGTCTCAACAAGTGTTCAAAGTAGCCTCTTTCCTACCGCGTTACCAGAAGAAACCCAGTGAACAACAACTAATAGACTGAACAATTCAAAGTTTTCCCCGTTGGAGAATGACATGCCGCAAACTTGAACTCTGGTGCGAGAGAAATGCCTGCATTATCATAGTCTTCTTGGCGAATCCACCTAAGACAGGTTTATTAAAGCAACAACCACAAAACATAACTGGCGCGTTTTGTGGTTGAAAGTAAAAAAGTCAAGGTACATTTTCTATTTCCTGAATTTCGGTGGCCACGTTCTATATGGGAATTAATACAAATCCCATAGAAGAAGGACACTATCCATCACGAGCTAAGCTTGAAGACGGATAGTGCTACTCTCGCACTCTACAAGTGACACTACCATCTAGGTATCACCAAAACGGACACGGACACGACACGGGCACGACCCCCCCACGAAATGTAGGACACGGGACACGGCATTTAAATATATTAAAATATATATTTTATGGTTATAAATAACGTAAAATTTTATTTTTATCATGTATTTGAAACTAAATCTAAACAAGTAAAGGTAACATTGGATCTTTAGTATATCTAATTTTCATTTTCCACCCAAACTCATCTTCTGGTCCTCGTCTAAACTACAATATGTTTAGCCATCTTCTAGTCCTCGTCTAAACTATAATATGTTTAGCCATGTGTCCAAGGAATGTCGGGTGTCCGAGTATACGGTGTCGGACACGGGACGACTAATTAAGAGAAGTGTCTGTGTACTATCCTTTTTAGTTTGCGACGGATAATGTCCGTCATAACCAATACACTTTGGGAATTAATTAGATAGCATTAGAATTAGATAGCAATAGGGATAATGTTCATCATAAGCAATACAATTACACTCTCGATTGTTCATTGTTCAATTCCAAAATATCCTATTGATCGTCTGATCGAACAACTCGGTTATGACAGAATTTGAACCTTTTTTAAAAAAAAAATTCTGGGCAAAAAACCCAAATAAATTACTGATTAAATTAGACTTCTTACAGATTATAAGAATCAACAAACAAGTGTAGAAAACCCCAAATAAAATTATAAAGATACAAAAACCAAAATTACCTAATGTTGCAGATAATGATGACGGCGGAGATGATGGCTATGCTAGACGAGACGATGGTGTGGTATTGTTGAATGATAGAGATGGTGAACCAACGATGGTGGTGACAGTGAGCGAAGGTAGAAATGGCGGCGATAATATTGGAGAACGAAGGAGGAGGAGGAGGAGGAGGAGGTGGTGGTGGTTATTCGGTGGTGATGCTTCGGATTATTTTGGTACTAAATATATTTACTCAAATTTTAAATTAACAAGTAGATAAAAGTAGATGAAATATCAAAATGGGAAAAGGATTTGGTAAGGGGCGTTTGGTTCAAATAGTGGTATGGGTTTTGAATCAGGAATCATTTCAGGGTGGTATGGGGTTGGAATTTGATTCCTGATACCATGTGTTTGGATTGAAAAATGTTGGAATTAGGAATCAAATTAAATATTTTTCTCATCTTATTAAAAAAAATTATTATATATCGTCTAAACTAAAAACAAAACATAAATTTTACAACTGTATAAAATTATTGGTAAATGACAACTTATTATAAATGAATACCAAAGTAAATGACAACTTATTAAAAAACATTGTTCAAATTATTATTTGATAATTGCGTAAGAAAAAAACGAGTCTATGATCCGAATATAAACTATTTAGGCATTACGACTTAACACGTAAGTACCGCTTCTTTCTTCCAATCCTCAACGGGCTCGGAAAAAAAATATTGTAGTGGAAAAAAAAATAGTGCACAGTAATGAACTAAAAAAAAAATAGTGCAGATGAATTACGAATTAACTCAAAAAATTATTTTAGAATCAAGAAATACGAATTTAAATTGATAAGCATTCGAGTCAAAATAATTGTTGTGCAAAAGAAAAGTACTAATGTAAAGGAAAAAAATATCTGAATTCAAGGAAGAAGATGAACAATCATAAACGTAGAATGTTCCACAAACAATGAAATTTTTTATTTTTGTAAGTAATTTGATACCCAAGGGTTTGGAATCGGTGATACCCACCTCCCCTAGGGTTTCCAAAACCCATACCTCGTGGGTTTGAGGTATGGGTATGAAAACAAAAATAATCATAAACAAACACTTGGTATGAGTTTAAGCCATTCTAAACCCATACCTCATTCCAAATTAAGTTGAACCAAACACCCCCAAGTAAGTTGAGACGAACACGATATAAGATTTAAATGGGTCGGGTTTGGTTCAAAGGTTTGAGACCCATTTACATTTGTTACGAACATATACGGATTTGACACGACTTGATGTGTTTGCCAGGTGGGTTTATGCATATATTTAAGGGTTTTGGTAAATACCGCACAAGATTTTGTTTAATCTCACACACTTTGTCATCTAATTCCGACTTTATCCTCCCACCTATCACACATAATTAAAGAGGACAATACAAAACAAAGAAATCCAAAAAATATGTATACTTAGATACCCCACCACCACTCGCCCCACCAGAAGACGCTTCGCCACCAACCGCACACAAACAAAACGCACCACCACCGGCTGCAATAAACCGACCCACCACCAGCCGTCATAAACGGATCTATCTTCAACGATCCAAAATCAAAAATCAAAAATTCCTAAATTTTAAACCCTAATTATAAAAATCATTTTCTTTGAGATAAAAACATTTATTCAATCAATTAAAAGAAGGGTATTAATAAATTTATTAATAGAATAACAAAATTACTTGTGAAGGTGCTAATTAAAATCTATAATTTGTTAAATTATTAACAATTTGGTTGGTGGTGAAAGGGAGAGATTTTTTTTTAACAAAGGATAAATTCGGAATAAGGTGACAAAGTGCGAAGATTTAAGTAATATCATGTGCGAGATTTAACAAATACGATATTAATGGAAAATAAATGATCAAAAGTTATAAAACACATCCTCAATTGTTTGGATGACAAGATTGATAAGACAAAAATTTATTCTTAAAAATAAGATAATAGGATATGTGATTAATTAATTGCATATTAAGAGAAACTTATGAGGCTGGGTTGTTACATTTATCAGTTAAGAGACTTAATAACACACTAGGTTGTAACCCGTGAAATTCACGGGTCTATTTTTTAAATTTTAGATGAATATAGTTAATAATATTGGAGATAAACAAATTAATTATTTACGGTGTCTGTTTTTAACTTTAGATTAATACTGTAATTAATAATATCAAAGAAAGCTGGTTAATTATATACGTATAAATAAATTTCGAATTATTTATGACACATGTCGGTATGACGGTATATATGAGCTATCATATAGTTGTTCATTAAGATGATCGAGACTTACAGTAGAATCAGTATACTTCTAATTACCCATTACAACATTTTTAAAATATGTAACCCATATATAATATAAAGTTGTATATTACATATCGTACCATAAAAACAAAACGTAAATAATTTGATGAGACGTGAGTAGTAAATGTATAGTTGGGTTTAAAAACGTATTTTTGATTATATTTAATAAAGATGTTCATATAGTAAATAATAGTTATTGCGTGCGACGTCTTACACGAAGACGTTCCAAATTTATTAAATGACCATTCATTTACTATATTAAATAAATATTCCGTAATTGTTAAAATGTTTCGCATTCACGTGAATAGTCGTCTTACATTAAATCGAAAATATAGTCTAATATATTACGACGCTCACATTAGTGTATATACCGAGGAAGAGTAATTATTCCGACCCGTGAACTTGCCTAATTTAAATCATTATATGGAATATGATATATGATTTTCTATCTATCTATTTCTAAAACAATATTATATAATATTATGGAATGTTATTAAGGAATATTATGGAATATTGCAATCTTGACTATTAGTTGCATATACGTGTAGAATCGTGAAATTTTATATGGAATATGATATATGATTATGATAATGGGATGAGATGGGCCTGTTGACTTTAGTAATTAATAAATGGCTTTACTTAATTAGAATCTTTGATAATATTAATTATATTCATTTTTTTAAATTTTTTTGGAAATCTTCCAGTAGCTTTGAAATCGTGCCACGTCAGACGAAGATTGTTTTTAGTGATGCCATGTCAGCGGATTGGCTTCTGCATTAGTAAAGTATATGATGATGGAATTAATTTGAGTCAAATTAAAATGGAATTTATGGCATGAAATCTTGTGATTCCATTTGAATTCATTTGCATCATAAAAAAACTAAAATATACCAAATCTTGAATTTATGGCCGTGAAATCTTGGAATTTATGGCGTATTCTAGAATATACCATATCTTGTATACCATATACCATATCTTGAATTTTATTGGACAATAACTCTAGGATGCTTTAAAACGTGACACGTAGGACATAGCTTTTATCTTGTGATGCCACGTCAGCAGCTTGGCTTCTGCATTAGATAAATATATGATGATGCTATCAAACTCATGGTGTCATTGCTATATTTCCGCATTTTTAACTTCACATATATATCTACCATTTGATTTTTTTGAGGGTAAAAGGGCCATCTTTATTCATTAAACATCGCAATAAAATCGTTTGCAACAATATCACTAATATAATCCGGACTTGTGTCTACCCAAAACCGAGTAGACTAACTATAATTCTACAAGATTGACGACACCATGAAAAAAAACAAGTTTACTGCCTACTACATAAGTCGACGGTACGAGTCTATTTGAAAGATAAACTATAACAACCCGACTCGCCACCGTTGTAACACAAACCCAATAAGATGGGTGTGTACTTTTGGGCCCATTATTTGTCTCACTAAGTCCAAAAGCACAAGACCTTGTTACTAAGTGGTGGGCGACTGGGTGACGGCTATTATAAACATATCACAAGCCTCACATTCTACCGATGTGGGCAATCTCCACACACACCCACATTCTACCGATGTGGGATAAATCTCGCATGGAGCGTTACATAAACATTTCAACACCTACTTTAGCACTCGGTTTCTTGAACGGGATGCGCCTGGACCGGACCAACTTGGATATAAAATGGTCCAACACGTATTTTGCATTCCATACTACCGAGCTAGTCTTACTTGTTCCTGCAAAATAAAGAGGTTACGAGTATTACTTAATTGGTTACAACTAACAACTGACAAGTAATGAGACAACCTGTCAACAACCTTAATTGTTAAGTTCGCAAAGGTCACATTCAAGCACAGTTCGATGATCTATACGACTTTTAACTGTTGTATGAGAAATCACGTTGTTAAAAGCTAACCAAAACCCACAATTAACTTAGGGGTTGTTTGGTTGGCTTTTAAAATCACGTGAATTGGAAAATCATGGGAAGTGAGAAAATTGGGTCTTGTTTGGTTGCCCAATTCATGGGAATTAGAACTTCCTATGGAATTTCTAATTCCTACATTATGTAGGAAGTCGTTTACCTAGCCCCCTCTAGGTAATTGGAAGTTCCCGCATGAATTGAACTTCCTACATTCAACCAAACAACATTTACCTAATTCACGTGATTTTTAAGTTAATACGAATTTCATCTTCCCGAGAATTTTATCTTCGCATGCCGAAACAAACGACCCCTTAGTAACAACAATTCAAACATGAAAGAAATATAATTAACTCGATCTAAATGACCCGTTTCTAAGCTTTATTAACAAATAAGTTGAAGATCTTGTTTTTTTTTTCTCAACTCGTTTTCCAATCACGACTCTAACGAAACAAAAGTTCGATTCTCAATCACAACTAGGTGACAGAAAACGGCCATCTTACAATTAAACTCCTCTCTTTTTCATCACTAACTTTTACCAAATATAGTTCACAAAATTCCTTTATATTGCTAACCATAATCAAGCTTTATGCAATATAAACTTGCCATTAAAATGCACCTTTGGTCCACCATTATTAATGTGATTCATTTTCGAATCCAATATTAGGAAAACAGAACAAACAGAAGAGATTAAATCTTCCATCTACATCATATTATAAATAAATTCCTTGAATTTAATTAAGCCTTGTTTTTTCCTCCCGCTCATCTTCCTTAAAGACGATCTTAACTTAAAACGAGAAAAATATTATCATTTTATAATAAAAAGTAACCATTTAGGTCATATTGTTTTTGAACTGAAACTGTCAAATGAACTTAATGAAATTGAAACAAAGTGAACTAAACTTATTTGAGCTAGGCTGAACTGAACTGAACTAAGCTGAAGTAAGAGATAATTTGTGAAGAAAAGACAAGTGTTAAACTGAATTGAACTGAACTTAATTAAACTGGACTGAACTAAACCGATTATAATAATAAAAAGTTATCAATAAAATTATAATTTTCGTAACTCTTTATCGTAAAATGTTAACATTTTATCCGTCTTAATTTCAGATGGAGTATAACCGTCTTAAATGGGAAATTATTGCCTTTTACTCAACAAGATTCATGCTCTATCTACCTAATATCTTACCTTAAATTCATCTAAATTAATTTATATTAATGTACCGTTACCTCCCATGATTGGATAACAGAATTTTTCTATGTATATATAAATAGGATGACCTATTCACCTAGCTAATTAGCATATACTATACAATTAACAATTTATTAATTAACCAGCATTAATTCAGTTAATTGTACAATGCATCAAGTGTTCGAGCCACTCAATCTTTTTCCATGCACGGCCGAATCTGACACAATGCCTAAGGACGTAAATGGTATGAAGACGGTGTCGAAAGACGAGAAATTGGAAGATGAGGGTGGTGATACGGTGGCATTGCGAATCGGGTTACCGGATTATGATGATTTGAGTATGAAGGAAGGGTGTATGGAGTATTGGATACCAAATCCGGTTCAAATTCGAGTCGGATTCACTCATTTTTCTTGCCACCTTTGTAATAAAACCTTCAATCGTTACAATAATCTTCAGGTAAAATTTAGTCCTCTCTACCTCTTTACCTTTTTAACATGATCATTTTTTACATAAAATAAGTATAGCTTTATATTACATTGTAAAACGGTTTTACAATGAAATATAATAAAAAAACCCCGATGCTCTTTACATGGAAAAATAATACTTGATTTTACATTAACAATCTGTAAAACGGCTGATAAATTGTTGTGTAAGACGACTCTATTCATATTTCATAAGACTAGCTCAATAACTAAAACCCAAATAAATTAGTTAATAAATTTGTAAAATCTCATTTTATTTTGATAACCTAAAATATTATAGTGATAAATTGTATATTTAGATATATTAGTTTTCATCATAAAAATGTCGGGTTGTTAAAATAAAATTAAAATATAAATAAATTATACCGATTTATTTGGGCTTCTCTTCTATCCGGTCAGTCCTATGCCATAGGGCGGTCCTATACGAGAGTTGCTGAAAATGGTTTTGCATCGGGGGTAATTTCATCAAACTTAATGTTTACTAAATGTCCTGTCATTAAAATAAAATTAAAATATTAATAAATTTAATTGTTTTATTCGAGTTTCTTTTTTTTTCGGGTCTGTCCTATGCTATAAGACGGTTTTATAGGAGAGTTGCTGAAAACGGTTTTGAACCGGGCTAATTTCATCAAACTTAATGTTTCGTAAATGGGCCTAGATGCACATGTGGGGGCATGGATCCGAGTACAGAACAGGCCCAAATGCATTGAAAGGAACACAACCGAAAGGTATACTAAGTATACCATGTTATTGTTGTGAAGAAGGGTGCAAGAACAATGTAAACAACCCAAAAGCCAAGCCATTGAAGGACTTTCGAACTCTTCAAACTCACTACAAGCGTAAACACGGTGTTAAACCGTTTAGTTGTCGTAAATGTGGTAAGCCGTTGGCGGTTAAAGGTGACTGGCGAACGCATGAGAAAAATTGTGGCAAACGTTGGATTTGTGTTTGTGGGTCGGATTTTAAACATAAACGGTCACTTAAGGATCATATTCGGGCTTTTGGGTTAGGTCATTCTCCGTTTCTTCCGTTTATATGATTTCATTACGGTTATTAATTAGTCGGTAATTAGTAATTACCCGATATTTTCTTGATTACTCTTTATGTAATAATGAGTTTGTTGATATTATCGGAAGCTTAATTTAATCTCGTCCTTTGTTCCCTATTCAGTTATGCATGTTCTTGAGAGTTACATATTCCGTATATCACCTCTTATAGCTTTACTAGCTAAACTAACCGACATCTATTACGAATAAATCATAACACAAATTAAAAGTGGTTGAGTACAAGACCAAACAACACAAACATTGTTGTTTAATAATAAGTGAAAAATACAACCATCTTCACAAATGATCAAATTATCTAGATTACATGCCCATATGCCTTGTTGTGCTAGTTCTTGTAGTGAACCACACAATACGATACAGCGTAAGACAGTCAATTTATATATAAGAAACACTCATTTACTGGCAGTTCTTAATGAGTTCTTAACCAGTAAAATGATGTTCACATACACAATGTAAGATAGCTAGTAGTTCTTAACGAGTTCTTAACCAGTAAAATGACCTTCACATACACACATGCAGTAAGACGACTGGAAGTTCTTAACGAGTTCTTAACCAATAAAAAGACTTTCACAACATACCCACTGTAAGACGGTTTTATTCCGATAACCTCATCACATTCCCATTGCCCAAATGTCCCATTGGAAGCAAAACATCATTAACCAACTTATTAAAATTCAAGTAAGATGATCCACAACCCTTGTCCATAGCTTCTTCACTCAACCTCTTCCATTCCAATGCATTCTTCCTCATTTCCTCCCCTTTTTCACCATCAATAAGCTCCCTAACTTGCTTCTCAACCTCGGTTCGATCCACATTGCCATCAATCTCCATCCCAATCCCCCATTTCCCACAACTAAACCAACAATTAGTCTGTTGTTCCGCGAAAAAAGGCCAACACAAAACCGGCACCCCACCACATACTGTATCCAATGTCGAGTTCCAACCACAATGCGTCAAAAACCCACCTACAGACGAATGTTTCAACACCGCTCCTTGATCACACCAGCTCGTTATCAATCCTCTTTCGCTCGTCTCCAACAAAAACTCATCCGGAATCACTGATTTTTCGCCATTAACAAGACCATTCCTAAGCACCCATAAAAACGAATGACCACTATTCGCAAGCCCCCATGCAAATTCAACAAGATTCTCACTCGTCATTGTCGTAATACTCCCAAAACTTACATACACAACAGAATTAGCCTTCTTCGAGTCGAGCCAACGTAAACAGCGTTCATCCTCTGTCCAAAGATTACACCCTAAGGAATTCGTTTCAGGGTCTTCTGGTATAACATCAACCAGAGAGTTTAACGGGCCAATAGTATACATTTCCCCGCCGATTAATTTCGCAGAGTCGGAGAGGACGTCGTGCTCGAAAGCGTCGAAAGAATTGAAGATTACTGGTGCAGAGGAATTAGCAGTAGTTTCAGCTGCAAGCATGAGGAAATTGAGCATGACATCGTCTCTGTTTGTGGTTTGAATGAAGCTTGGGATGTATTTAAATTGAATGCCTTTTAGACTGTTTGGTACCCAATCAATGATTTTGTCTAGTGATCCGTTTGTTAGGAATGTTGGATCTGTAACAAGTGTAACAAAATTAGTCGAGTATTAAATCTGGACCGTGACATTTTGCGAACATATGACTATATGAGTTAGGGTCGACATTGGTTTCGAGCGTCATAGAGGATCATGGAACATATTAGCATATATATATTGGCCTATGGAGTATTATTGTTTTATCGAGTAACTATTTGTCGTGGACAAATTACTGGCAATTGTTGACATTTTATCAGAATTATCTAATTAAATAACCCACACCCATTTTTCCTTGTAATTAAACCCAAAACACTAAAAATCATATCATTCTAATACAAAAAACTAATTAAAAAAATGATCAATTTGATCTAAGAAATAGTTAAAAAAAATATAATTAAACTAAGTGAAATAACGAATTACCAAAACAAATTAATAAACTACAAATAACCTATACAAAAATAATGACTACAAGTCTACAACAACGAATTCTACATATTTAAATTTTAAATTAAAGGAAATAATTATAATTATTAACCAATGAATTCAATAAATTGAATACATATACTAATAACAATGATTTAAATAAATAGAAATTTATAATAAAAAAAATATTTATTTAGAAAAAAAACGAATATGTGGTCGGACATGATTCGCTCACGTCCTGACCTAGGAGATCCTTGTCTCAACCTAGTCCAAGCGTAGAGGTGGCAATCGAGTGGGTTGAGTCAGATTCAAGTCGGTTATTTTAGGTTTGAGTTATTGTAATGTCGGATTGATTCGGGCCATGAACATTTTTGGGTCGGATCGGATTTGGTCGGATTATTTCGGGTTATAACTTAACTCGGTATTGGGTCGGAATGTGGAACACTTGGTCGGGTAACGATTGTTAGGGATCAGTTCATTTCGGCTAAAAATCATTTAGCATTTCATATTGGGTGCGAAGAATTCAATAGTAATTCTTAATGGGTTATAAGAAGTAGACATGACAAAATTGACCCGACCTAAACCTTACCCGACACCTGAACTGATCTGACCTGAAATGTTCGCCTCAAAATTGACTCGACCTAACTCAACTCGATTGACTTGTTTGTCAGGTCTAAAGTAACGGGTTACATCTTGTCCATTTTTATGTCATTCTTTGATAATATATGATAATATATATGGATAGTTACTAAAAAAATATAGAAGATATAGTATTCATATTTTTTTATTAGTCAATTGATTATGAAGTTATGAACTAAGCATCTCATTTATATAATATTGAAAGATAACGTATGAGAAATATATTTTGACTCGATTATGAAATCGGTCAAAACCAAACTTGAGTTCACCAATTCGAATTAAACCAACTATAGTTAACCGAACTGGAATTGACCCGAAGTTGAAAATGTAGCTTAGAAGTAAAATAGGTTTATGTACATTAGATTTTTAAAATTAAGTTATTTTAAGTTAAATTAAGTTAAGCTTAATTATCTTATGTTAATTAAGTATGAACGCAAATTAAGTCCAAGTTAAATTATGTTTAGCTACGTAAAATGTTCAAATTTAGTTAAGTTAAATTCAATTTAGCTCAGTTAAGCCAGTTTAATTTAGCTCAATCAAGTTTAATCCTATTCAGTCCAACTCTTTTAGTTCAATTTAGCTCAATTAGTACAACTGCAATCAATTCAATTTAGTTCAAGCTCAACTAAGTTTAGTTTAGTTACAATCAATTTAATTTAATGGGATTTAGCTTAATAAAGTTCAACTTGGTTTATTGAACTTAGCTCGTCAAGTTCAATTCAATTTAGTCCAACTAATTTAGTTCAATTTAGCCCAATTAAGCTCAGTTCAACTACAATTAGTACAATTTAACTCAATTAAGTTCAGGTCAATTTAATTTAACTCAATCAAGTTCAATGCAATTCAGTCCAACTAACTTTAGTTCAGTTTAGCTCAATTAAGTTTAACTTAGTTACAATCAGTTCAATTTAGCTCGATTTAGCTCAATTAAGTTCAGTTTAGTTCAATTTAGCTCAATTATGTTCAGTTCAATTCTCTTCAGCTGTTTTTGATTTAGTTTAGCTCAATTTAGTTCAGTTAAGCTATAATCCATTCGTTTCAGTTTTGCTCTGCTAAGTTCAACTCGGATTCGTTTCAGTTTAATGAGTAAAACCTTAATTAAATAAGTATTAATATATATTTCAATATTACATAAATTTGTATAAAACCGTCTTATTCAAATATTTGTGATTAACGATCGCTCAATATTACTACTAAAACATGGGAAATACATGAAATAGTATTAATTAAGTCACCCACTTAGGCCATATACCTCATTTTTTATTTTTATGCATGATGGGTTAGAGTTGTGGCTAAAGTGACTACTGACTATTGCGCACGAAGACAAGAAATGAGAAAGTTCTAAATTAAAGTCATGTAATTTTGTTTTCACTCTTCACGTTCAACGTTTCAATAACTCCAATTTTAGAACAGGGCCGTCTCCGAGATTTTGGGGGCCCTGTACGAGATTTTAAAAGTCGGCCCCATTACTTTATAAATTACTTCGTATATTTATAAAAGTTATTGCTTGAAATTATTGTTACCCCCGTTTTTTTATAAATTATTTAGAACTTTATTAGTTAAACTAAAAAAACTCTTTAATATAACATATGTTCGATTTATTTTCCACGAGTAACATATAAAAGTAACAAAATCAAGAAACTTATGAAAGATATTTTTAATAATGGATTTTCTAAAATTTAGTGAAAGTATCTCATGATAAAAACTCATATTTATCATAATAAGTGAAATAATGTTGAAAATCTTTCAAATGTAAAAAGATTCGAACCTGTGTTACCTCAACCAAGGCCCAACAGCCAAACCAATGAGACAAATTGATTTCTATGCCGATTTATTGCACCAAATAATATAAAATATGTGTTATTTTATCTATTGGGCCCTCAAAAATTTGGGGCCCTGTGCGACCGCACGGCCCGCACATGCTAAAGGCCGGCCCTGTTTTAGAATTAGGCAAATAAAAAACAAAAAGTCTCTCTAATAGTCTAATAAGCATGGGTTAGAAGACTTAGAACAAACTAATAACTCCAATTCAGGTTTGTATCGGTTAGTCGAATCTTAATCAGATCGGGTTTTCCTTGTCGGGTTTAGTTGGTTCGGGTGTCATGAAGTCCGGGTTATATCGGTTATCGGACGTTATTAAGAATCGGGCTGGATTAGATCGGATTGGGCCGGTTTCACGTGACATGTTTGTTTGTATTTCTGGTGCTACACCTGTTCGATATCGGGTGAGTCGGATCGGGGTTTGCCAGGTCACCAAGCGTGATATTTTTATCTTAGATAGAAATTTATAACAAAAAGTATTATTGTTTTACTCTGTAACTATTTGTCGTGGACAAATTACTAGTTATCGTCAACATTTATACCTGAAGTATTTAAATTTTCCTGCTTAATTATTTATTAAGGTTTTGCTAATTTGTGCGTGTAAAAAGGGCACATGATTTTATAATTATTATTATTATTATTATTATTATTATTATTATTATAGTAGAGAATAATTTTAAAGATTATTTCACAATTATATTAATACGAGTTCCAACTCTAATTTATCATATATTCTCGGTATATTTCCATACTTAATTAACTTACATACATAGATAGGTGCACATGTTATAAAATCCGTGTTATTGGTGCTTTTGTTGTAATTGATTTGAATTTGTCAAATTTATTGTTTTTGTCACGAAGTATTAAAACAACCGTGTACTACTCTCTATACGAGTTTAAAATGATAAGAAATACGAAAAATCCTCGAGGGTCACATTGACAAAGTCAAGGGTGCACTACATTCATATATATATATATATATATATAGTCTCCCATATAATAGACATTAAGTTTTCATTGTCACGAGTATATCCGTTACAAGTTTGTGACGGGTTAAATACTACCCATATGAATAGAGAAAATAAAGTAGATTGATATTCTCTAGTCACTCTTTTTTATCTTATATACTTCGCATGAGTAGTATTTGACCCGTCGCAAATTTGCGATGGATATGCCCGTCGGCCGTCACAAACGAGAATTTGTATATAATAGACTAGCTTAGAACCCGTGTAATTTTGCACGGAAATGCATAGTTAAGTAGTTCTTAGTTTTATATAGATAAATGTTTAAAACATATTAAAAACCGGAATAACATTATTATCAATATGTTAAAATTAGTCAGGGCGACAATTCATCTTTTGGAATTTGAGATTTAGAGTAATATTTGGTCTCGCCTTTTATCTTTATTTATAAGTTCCAATTTTCTGTTGCCCGACTATTACGGTTTTTCGCTCACTATCGATTATTTTTGTTATATTTCAATTTGAGAACAATAATTATTACATATCCGAAAATAGGCTGACCTGAGACCCGAAATTGACCCAAACTACATCACCCAAATATGACCCAAAATCCGAATTCATCTGATTTGTCCAAAAATTTCTTAACTAATTTGACTCGTAATTGATCCAACCCGAAGTGGTATAGTCTGAAACCACCCAACTCGAAAATAACTTGGAAAAACAAAAACTCTAATTAACAAAATGACTTGAAAAGAGATTTCTCTCTTAATCATTGGCCCGACCCGTCCCGTCCCGACCCGTAATTAATTATCCAATCCGATCCGACCATATTATCTCGAAAAAAATGATGAACCAAACTGACATGACCCGAATTCGCCCGACAGAACCTGAATTAAATTACATTAACAATTACTTCTTTACAAATACTAAAAAATTACCGACTGAGTAATACTTCGTAGACGTCGAATTAATCAAGTAAATTCAAACTGGTAAAAATTCTACACAATACAATCAAAAAAGAAAAATAAATTATAAATAGATATAGATAACGTGATTACATAAAATCATAAAAGGAGAGTATAATAATACTGTAATATAATAATTATAATCAATATTAATAAGAAATTAAGTAATGATTTTTTATCATAAATAACGAAATAATTACTGAGCGAGAAAATATTTAACTAATGACTGTCATGTGTCTAATGGTTTCTCTATTATAGCTATATATAGATATATAGATAGATTGTATAATTTAATATCTCCTATATTAGTTTCTATTTGATTAAACAATAAGTGCCCGTAAGGGTGGAGTCTAGTGGTTAAAACTTGGGTGAAAGTCCCAGGAGACCCGGGTTCAAGCCTCCTCAAGAGCAAAATCTTGTGGAGCATTCTTGGCCCGAGTCCATGCCTAAATAGACTTCGAGCCTGTCACCCTCGGGTGGCTTACCTGGTGTATGTGGTTTGCAGGCTATTACATATATCCGAGGGTTTACCTAGTGCGCACCGAAGGTAGCGGCTGCGGGTTCCCTCGTTACCAAAAAAAAAAAAAAAATAAGTA
Organism: Silene conica; assembly: GCA_029255685.2. NCBI lineage: Eukaryota > Viridiplantae > Streptophyta > Magnoliopsida > Caryophyllales > Caryophyllaceae > Silene > Silene conica. The sequence goes on along the minus strand of CM055317.2, from coordinate 6,274,551 downwards.
TTTCTTAAGATAGACCAGTTACATACCACTTGTGTAAATGACTCTATAGCTAATTATTAAAAATAGTTCTTAGTTTTATATTTAGTCGTGACATAATAACACTATTATAGAATTGAAAATATATGTTATAGTTACGCTTAAAATGGTAGTTTGAATCTCATTGAATTAATTGAATCTTTGAATAATATTGCACGGGTAGTTAATTATATGTGAGAATATTTTTTCCAACAATTGTATGTGAGAATATTTTTTGGAGGTTTTAATATTGCACGGATAAATTTAATATTGCACGGATATATCTTTGAATAATATCTAGGCACCAAGATGTGTCTAAATTTAAAGATATATAAAATAATTTTTATAGAATATTTATATAAAATATTTTTGCACGGATTTATATATAATATTTTTATAGTCTAAACATTTCTAAATTTATATAGAATATTTTTGCACCGATATGCATAGAAATATTTTATATTTTGAATATCGGTCTAAATTTATTAAATATTGAACGGACATGCCAAATATTCCCTGTTTTGTATACATTAGTCCGCGAGAATATTTTTTCCAAGATTTTCCAAAATCGACATTATAACATGGGAATTTGGGCGGGAAAATTTTTAATGTAACAGTGACACGTGTCCAATACATGTGTAATGGTTCTTCTTATATACTTTAATATAGATGACATGTGCGTCCGTAAATGAACAAACGTAGTGAGTTGTTTTGGACGTAAATTGAATGAATGAATACGATAGACAAGTACTCTCTGCGTCTCTTTAATACTAGTCATTAATGGAAAATTCTACGGTTCACTACAATTCTTACATACATATATAGACAATTAACTATTGGGGACTATTTTATGACATTATTTTTGGGACCATATTTACTCAATAATGCAACCAGATCTGATACGCCTTTACAAACGACATTCAACAATTTGATCAACAAACTTGTTACCCTAGTTCATTTCAAAATACCGATATGTTTGTTTTAATATCAGAATGAGTTTTATAACACCGAATTCAGATAAGTGATAGAATAAACGATCTATTTTAGACATTTTAGTTGACCAATTATATGTATGACGAGTTTGGTCCTGTTTATTTTTTGTTTTACTAGAAAAAGCTGAACATAACAAAATTGAACTGAATTTAGAGTTAATTGTGAGTAAATGAACTAAACTAAACTTAACTTAATTGAAGTGAACTGAAATAAATTATAATAAGTGCAAAAGAACACGACCGTAACCTTACACCAAAATTTATGCAAACAAATTTACAGATTTTCCTTAATAGTGGTTTTTTAATTAATAGACAAAAATTTATACTACATGTATATGTGGTAATATGTTACACATATATTGTTACTAGTTTAGAACCCGTACAAAATTGCACAGTTATGTATAAATTTATTACGTATTTTCATGTATAAACATTATTATATAAATTTATAAAAAAATTATTATGATATGTTTATTTTTATGAAGTATATGATACTACACATTCACATATTACAAAATGTTTCTATGTTCGTTTCAATATATGTTAGATATATTTTAATCAAACACGAAATCGACTTGAATTGACGGGGTAGATATCAATGAAGAATATTGGAGGTTGAATAATTTTTTTTAATAAATATAAAAAGGTATAATTAATTTAGGATACATTAAGGCGTAAATGAAACAATAAAAATTAATTTTTTTTTGCTTAATATAGAAAAAATACACAAACTATTATTCAAATCTATATTAAAGTTAAGTCGACTTTCACAACTGATTTAAATAAAAGAAAAATAAAGGAGTTAATATAATTTTGTTAATATCTAAATTTTTGACGCGTGTTTGGGTCATGTTGGACTCAATTTCTTGGCATATTGGTTGGGGGTGAGGCAACGGAAGTGTAATGTACTCGTATCTAAAATTCTTAGCCATTCAAACATAACACCCACCATAAAGATGTTTATTTTTAACTTGTGGAAAATTCATAAAACCCTAATTTGACGTGCTAATCCAAATTGTGTCAAAATTTTAATTTTCTAAGTCTCCCATAAATCAAAAATACTTGGATAAACCGTTTTACATAAGTATTCTCGTAAAATTCAGTGGTAGATCTAGTAGGACTAGCAGTCGAAATTTTTTAGGTTTTTAGTTAAAAATTTCCAACAGTTTTTGAGTTTCCGTACACCATTACCTTTCTCCCTCGTTAGGTTAAATTTCTGAACTAAAATTGTTTCTTATTTTACTTAACTACCCATATAATCAATGCAGTGTAAAACCACCTTGCAAGAGACCTTAGCTTCTTACAGATGCATGCATATTAGGATCTTTAATATGGGATTACATAGTTACATGCATATAACGGTCTTGTTAACGTTTATTTCTTTTTAATAAAACTATAATCAATATTGCATAACACTAAGCCCCAACTTCCAACAACAACGTAAAACGTTAGATAAGCTAGAATACGTACCTTGGAAGGGTACAATCCCCTTGTTGATTAGCGGCCGATACTGAGAATACCCCATAAACCCGCAAACACTAGCCGTCCAAAGCCAAACCAAAGGAGTATTATCGACAGCGCGGGCAGCGTCAATACTAAAAGGCATGACACTATCGGAAATAACACACGTTACAGGAGGTGAACCTGAGGAAGGATCATTTAGCTTACGAAGAAGATTCTTAAACGGTTCAAGTAAATTATTAGACATAATAGTGTCACACAATGTAGGGATATCTTGTGTGACATCTGCATCTGAGGGCGAGAGTCCATCAGGGATGGCCTCGAACTTGAAATGTTCGAGGCCATCAACTGAGTTTGGTCCTCTCGCCCTTAACAGACGACGATGGTTGTACTCAGTGTTGACAAAGGTAATGTGAAACCCTTTCGAGTGTAGGAGCATGGCTAGTTGGAACATCGGCTTGATATGGCCTTGAGCCGGGTACGGTATGCATACTAAATGGAGCTTATTAGCCGAGGTGGTGATGCCTGAGGATCCCATATTGATAGTTTCTAACTCACCTAGTTTTTCAAAGAGTAGAAGATAAATTTAATGAAAGTGTATACAATCAACTTCTATATATATTCTTGTGGCTAAATGATTTGATTGTTTATGGTAGGGTCTATTATGTCTTGCACCAATCAAAGTACAATATCTCGATTCTCGACTTTAAAGCTATTCGTGTAAGACCCGTCATTTTTAATTCGAAGAGATAAGATAGGTTGGTCATTTTTCTTAAGGTTTAAGTTTAATCTGGTTTTTTTCTTATTAAAAATGTAAAGACTGGTCAAATCCGCTTATAGCAAGGCAGTTATGTCATAATTTGTTTTGAAGCCAAATGTCGATGAATTATAAGCCTCCTAGCTCACCCTAACGTTTTTTTATCGGGGGCGGATGCAAAAATTTGGGTTTGCGAAACAAATTATTTTAACGAACTTTTTGCTTAAATAGGGTTCAAATGCAAACTATTTAAAAAAATAGCGTCGATTTCAAACTAATTACCGAAAATGTTTCCACGTCATCATTCCTATTTTTTTATAATTTTTTTTTTTCTGAAAATAGAGCGACATGTTCTTTACGCTATTACATGTTCGGCAAGCTAACTTCTTCAACTCCGTTCTCCTTACTCCGACCACCAAATTACGAAATTTCACATTCATTCTCTCCCCCCACTTCCCTTATCCTATAAATATATTTGGTTGAGTTATTAGTTTCATGATTTGCGAAAAAGAGACTCACAATATTGCCCATTCACTAGCGATTTCGATTTCGCGGCAATTCATTTATATTTTCTTAATAACTATTGTCTATTATCTGCCTGTGAACATAAAGCACGATTCCCATCCACACCCGCAGCATCCTCGAGATAAATTTGTTCGCATTTTTCTTCGTAAGTTAATAAAAAAAATATAGAATTAGCAAATCTGCAATGAAAACAGCATATATTTTTTAACAACTCTAAATGTTAATAGAGGAAGCGTGAAACAGAGGAAGACAGAGGAACAGAAGAAGAGAGATTGTGATTGTGTTGCCTTCTATTGATTAATAATATGCATTATATTGTACAAAGACTTGGCACTAATTTAGGAGGATCCTATCTCAAACAACCTAACAGTATCGTGCTAATTGAAGGCAAATATCTCGCGTAATACTAAACAACAAAGATTACGCAACTACTGTTAATCGAAGAGAATTTTAGCTACTCTCTTTTCGGAATCCTGATTGCAGCTACACTAGGCTTCTGGCTTCAAATGGGAGGAAGAGGCTTGTTGATGGGAGTCGTGCTTTGAGTTCACACGCTGATAATAGTTATTAAGAAAATATGAATGGATTGCTGCGAAATCGAAATCGCTAGTGAACGGGCAATATTGTAAGTCTCTTTTTGCGCAAATCATGAAGCTAATAACTCAACCAAATATATTTATAGGATAAGGGAAGTGGGGGAGAGAGAGAATGAACGTGAAATTTCGTAATTTGGTGGTCGGAGTAAGGAGAACGGAGTTGACGAAATTAGCTTGCCGAACATGTAATAGGTAAAGAACATTGTATTTTAAGAATTTTTTTTATAAGAAAATAGGAATGATGACGTGGAATCATTTTCGGTAATTAGTTTGAAATTGACGCTATTTTGTTAAATAGTTTGCATTTGAACCCATTTAAGCAAAAAGTTCTATTTGAACCATAATTTCAATACTATTTTGCGTTTATTTACGTACCGGCATGACTAAATATCACAAAAGAATACGTAAATATAGATTTAGATATAATAAGCAATGAAAAGAACGTAATATGACTAAATATCACAAAGTAAAGTGTAACTCGTGGGTATCGAACTTGGGTCTACAAACTATCAGTCGCTTTCATTTATCACTGTACCAATATTATTACATTACAAACAAAGGATATATTAACTAATACATATAACTGGATATTTTGGGTCGCGTGACACCTACCCTCGCTTTCCCTCCCATGTCCACCGCAGGTTTCGACCAATGTATATTAGGCCAATAGGTCCTTCGGCCCCGACTCTTTTGAAAGGGCTTAACAACCCGTGTTTAGTTCAAGTCCAAACCCTTATATGATCACCTCTAATCTAAGGCGGCGCAAATTTGTAATGTATGCCAAATTAAGAGATTGCCGATCAATGCAGTAGTGTCATGAAGATATGCTTCATTGATTTACATTTTATCTTTTCTGGTTCAATTAATTTTATAGTTATTTAGTCAATGTAGTTATTCATGATAAATGTCACAAAAAATAAGGAGATAACATTAAGTATGCTCTATATGATAACTGACAAGTCATTGAGGAAAAGCTGGAACAGTACATACATATCTGTAGTTACCTGTACATTTTCGGTACGGTTCGGGTTAGCATGATTTATGTTTCTTGGGCTCGTTTGAAAAGCTTATTTCGGTTTAAAAGGAGGTAAAATCCTTTGTTCAAATAACCTAACTAGATAAGGATGAGTAGAGATACGACGTGACTCAATTTGTTTTGATCCGATTATGGCTAGAAACTCAAATTCGACCCAAACCCACCCCGATGTTATTGACCCACAATTGACCCGAGACTTGGAACCACCCGTTTGTGAACTGATCGATATGAAATGGACCGTAGTGATCCTAATTGACTTGAATTATTACTATGAATTAACTAGTAGAACAGAGTAAGAATCGGTTATCTGGTCCAAAGTGCTTGTTTTGTAGATATCAAGATTATTTGTGAAATCAGATATTCATATCCGACCCAAATATGATATGAACGGCTAAACACGAGCTAGATACGGGTGAGCATGAAGCGCAACTAACAAAATTTATACACAAATCATTACTCTTTTTGGATTGTTGAAATATATAAATCCATATGCGAGATTGTCCCACATTATTGGAGAAAGAGAGATTGTACTAGTTTATAATCAAGTGGGCTACTCCTTCTATCACCAATTGGTTTTAGAATGGAACCACCTTTATATTATCAAGTGATCCGTCTCTCTTTCGTTTGGGTGTGACCCGACCCGTTTGAATGTGACCCGACCCGTTTGAATGTTCTAACATGATATCAGATCCCAAAATTTTGTCATGGGTTTCGAATTTAAACTAGGCTTAAAAGATGTCACTTGTGGAAGGCCTCTTTGAGAATTCGTTAATTCCACACCGGTGCGCTCCCGGTTGTCCCACATTATTGGAGAAAGAGATTCTGGTCGATTTTGATTTTGAGACCCTTACATATCTTGGTCGAGTACGGCACGATTCGATAGGGGAAAGGTCAATCTATAATTCTATACGGATAGCCCCATTAACAATATATTGATAAACTGATAGACATGTTCAAATTTGTGATAGAAACCTAATTATTAGAATATCTGGTTGTGAGGAAAAGCCTTTCTATGCCGGGTACATCCTTTATGGATAGCAAGTTGGGACCGTTGGGTACTAGAGATTTGGAGTGAAAGCGAAGACGAGATATCAATTTAATCAATTAAACTAGAGCTGTCCAAATGTGGGTTTGGGCCGGACATGGGTCGGGTTGAAAGGTAAAAATATGTCCTATAAGACTATAACGGGCGGGCTGAGCCAAAATAACGGACCAATTCTCCTGGCCCTTACCCGCCCAACTGCTAAATTCGGGAAACCCGTGGGCTGCCGGGCTCATATTTTTTTGTTAACTTCTCAGAAATTATTAATTAAGTGATTAACAACGCGATAAACTTGCAAAACCGATATTGAATTAAGTTCTTGGTTCTTAACATCCATACACAAAATAGAAGGACGACTAACTTGGTCATATAAATATTAAGGTCCAAAATTCAAACAAGAGTAAAAACTAATTAAAAATTAATTATACTAATTGCTCATATTACTTTAGCGGGCCAGATGGGCCCACCCGTTTTACATTTCTCTCGTCCGTGCCCGACCCATTTAATAAAATGGGTTGGGCTGGGTTAGCCCTTGGCCCATTTTTTCAAAAAGATGAAATCCAAGCCCGGTAAAAATTTGGGCCGGATGAACCGGGTTTTCGGACGGTACCGCCCATGAACAGCTCTAAATTAAACTAATTAATACATGCAAAGTGGAGGTGGTCAAATTTGCGGCCAGGCTCGAGTGGGGCGGTCAAGGGGAGGGCCTGGCCTGGCCTGGCACAATCCGGATGTGGAGTGGGATGGGATGGGTCAGGTCGAGCCTTGTGGAGGTGGATCGGGAACCGGCCCAACGTAAGGACAAGGGGCGAGATATGGACCTACTTAGGTTAGGTTTGGTTTGGGGCAGGCTGAGGGCGAATCAGGTAGGTGAATTCTGGACCCGAGAACTGCCTGAGTGGGCATGTCGGGTTGGGTCGGGCTGTGTACTCGGGCTAATCGTCCAAGTGAAAAGTGGTTTGATTGACAGACCGATTACAAATGAGTCAGACTGGCCCTTATCTTTGACCACCCCTAATGCAAATTGCATACCGTAACACAAAAGCGATTGATTGAAGTGTGCCTTAAAATTTTCTTTTTTTAATTGAAAATAAATGTGTTACATCTATACCTAAACATTTGTATCCCGACTACAAAACCAATCCAATCGAACAATACATCAATCCACTTATTCATCTAGATTTAACAACCACCATTACTAAACTAGTTAATGATTAATCACGGACATACAATGACAGAACCAAGATTAAAACTCAGCTAACGCAAACGAGTAATGATATAAGGAAAACTCGAAAAAGTTAGTAAACTTTTCTTCACTTACCAAATTGTTTCGTTGGAAGTAAAACATCATTAACCAACTTATCAAAGTTCACAAAAGATGATCCACATGCTTTTTCCACAGATTTTTCAGCCAATTTCTTCCATTTTTGAGCATTACTCAACATTCCTTTCCCTTGATCACTCTCCATAAGCTTCCTAACTTGCTTCTCCACCTCTTTTCTCTCCACATTACCATCAATCTCCAACCCAATCCCCCATTTCCCACAACTAAACCAACAATTCGTCTGTTGTTCCGCGAAAAACGGCCAACATAACACCGGTACCCCCACCACATATCGTGTCCAATGTCGAGTTCCAACCACAGTGCGTCAAATACCCACCTAATGACGGATGTTTCAACACTGTTTCCTGATCACACCAGCTTGTTATCAGTCCTCTTTCTTCGATTTCCGATAGGAATTCAGGGGGAATGACTGATTTTTCGCCGTTAACTAGATCAGGCCTAAGTACCCATAAGAAAAACTGGTTGCTATTCGCTAGCCCCCACGCGAATTCCAAAAGGTTTTCATTAGTTATCGTTGCAATGCTGCCAAAACTGACTAAAATTACGGAATTTGGCTGTTTTGAGTCGAGCCAACGTAGACATTTTGAGTCTTCTTTCCAGAGGTTCGACCCTAACGATTTTGTTGCAGGGTCTTCTAGTGTTGTTTCAGCCATGAAGTCTAATGGACCGACAGTATAGATTGGGCCGGAAATTAATTTAGACACGTCTATGAGAACGTCTTTTTCAAATGAGTCGAATGAATTGAAAATAACGGGTGCAGAGGATTTTGCAGTCTTTTCGACACAGTGCAGCAGGAAATTGAACATAAGGTCGTCTTTGTTGGTGGTTCGAATGAAGCTGGGAATGTATTTCAGCTGCATATCTTTCAGGCTTTCGGGTATCCAATCGACTGTCGCTTCCAAGCTTCCATTAGTTAAGAATGCCGAATCTGTTCCAAAGTATAGCGAAGTCAGTCCTAATAGTCACGGCTTTCAGATGTCGTCTCTCCGCCTCAATCATTTGTTTATCTTTGATTGAATAATACAGTATAACATATAAACACGACAAATTAAAGCGAGTATATAACTAACTGAGATTGATTCAAAAAATCAAAAATCACTACTACCCAAGGTTTTATATATGATCCAAATTTATGGGATATATAATCCCGAATCCAAACTTAATATAACCTTAGTGTGATAAAGCAAACGTAAACTATTTTTTTTTTTTTTTTGAAAGAAAACATGGGATCATTATATTAAGTCCAACTCTGCCAATGTAGTGACGGAGGGCGGAAAATCATCGTTGAGGATCATATCCTCCCCTACATTCGAACACAAACGCGCAGCCATGTGAGCTACCGTATTACCCCCACGCTTCACATGAGAAAGACCACGAAAATCAAAAGACTCGACAAAGCTACAAAGACTCGACAAAGCTACAAATATCCACGTAAACTATTCGAATACTATGGTTGAGTCCAAAGTTTCTATTAAATTTATTTTTTCAGACAAAAAGTCGGTTTCTTCAAAATAGCACAAATAGGATTATACATTCAGATGTATACCTCTAATACAAATCTAATTAAGCTTATATGCAATTTTTTTTCGAGCTTTTAACAATTTTTTCTTGCACTAATTTTTTAGTGTTAAAATTAAAATTTATGAGTTTTATATGTATTATTTTCGAGTTTCAATATAATGTTTTGATTTACAATTTGTTTATAAAGACGCTAATATTCTTTTCAATAAAGCTCGTAAAATATATCCATAAGCTCAAATTCTTTATTATAAAGCTAGAAATCTATACTATCTATATAATCTTCTAATTGTCAAAATAATGTCAGTTTCATGGACAACTACACAACGTTGTATAAAACAGAACAGCGGAAAACAACATGAGTGATAGACGTACCTTGAAAGGGTACAATACCCTTGTCGAATAGAGGACGATACTGAGAGTACCCCAAAAACCCGCAAACACTAGCGGTCCAAAGCCAAATCAGAGGAACATTTCCAATCTCACGGGCAGCGTCTAAGGTAAAAGGCATGGCACTATCGGAAATAATACACGTGACTGGACCAGGTGAACCTGTAGAAGAATCATTATTAAGTTTTCTAAGAAGACTCTTAAAAGGGTCAAGAAAATAAGTCATGGCAACGTGACATAGAGTAGGGATGTCTTGTGTGACATCTGCATCAGATGCTGGGAGCCCATCTGGGATGGTCTCGAACTTGAAACGTTCGAGACCATCAGCAGTGTTGGGCCCCCGGGATCTTAACAAACGACGATGGTTATACTCTGTAAGCACAAAGGTGATGTGAAAGCCTTGAGCATGTAGGAGCTTGGCTAGTTGGAACATAGGCTTGATATGACCTTGTGCCGGGTACGGTACACAAAGTATATGGAACTCGGACCGCCCTTCTCCGACTAAGGATCCCATTTTTTTCACTGTTTTAGTTTCGGTTAGTATTTTAAGGGAGTAATTTTGCGAGAGTGGTGAGTATAGTACTTTGATCTACATAGTTTTTACGAACTTATAGGACTTTGATTCGACCGACTCACTTTAATATTTGAACGATAAATCATTTTTATATTTGAGAAATTTACGTATTTTAATATATCTCTCAAAATATAACTCTGAAAACAAGATTTGTATTCCATTAAATAATCTAAATACAGGCGTGCATCATGTGATGGTTAACGGTAGGGTCACGGTTCATCGCACCAATCGATGCCTGAAATGTCGATGCGACCTCGAAATGCGTGCAAACAAAGACTTGGTTAAAGAAATGCGATTCTTTCTAATTTCTTAATGCTGTAGTTCTGTATTGGTGAAGAATTTCTTGTTAGAAAAATAATGCTAGAGATTTACTTGATCAAGTGTGCAGAATTATTGAATTATACGCCCAGTTGTATATATTTGGTCGGTACTTTATTTCTTGGCCGGAAAATAAAACAAAATAAATAAAATCAATAGTTTTCCGGTTCCGCGACACCGGATCCATACATCATGATTTAAGTGAAAGTGCAAGTAACTAGAATATCTTACTATTATTTCATTCTTGTCTTCACAATTACAATCGTATTGTATTTATTTTGCGTAAGACATAATCATAAGATATCCTAATATCGGAAATCATAATAATATAACGTAATGTATTCCGATTAAGGTACATTACGAATTTACGATACCGTAATTTCCTTTGATATTTATGGTTGTTTATTTGTGTAATTGAAGAACTTCAATAACATTGTCTATATTAGCATAGGAAGAACCATAGGGAGAAGTACACGCCTCTTGAGCCAAAACTTTCAATTCCATTACCTTTCTCTTCATCTCCTTTCCTTTTTTGCCCGTCATCAACTCGGTAACTTGTTTTTCAACCGCCTCCCGCTTCACATTTGAGTCGATTTCCATCCCGATTCCCCATTTAGTACAACAATACCAACAGTTAGTCTGTTGGTCTGCGAAAAAAGGCCAACATATCATAGGCACACCATGACTTATACTCTCTGTTAACGAGTTCCAACCACAATGTGTCAAAAACCCGCCTATAGCAGGATGGCCCAAGACTTTCTCTTGGTTACACCAACTCACTATTAGCCCTCTCTTCTTTACCCTGTCTAAGAATTCGGGTGGAAGCACGGCCGAATCCCCTAATATTAGATCCGGCCGTATGACCCACAAGAATGGTTGGTCGCTATTTGCAAGCCCCCGTGCAAATTCCACCAATTGATCATTTGTCATGACAGTAATACTTCCGAAATTCACGTAAACCACGGAATTAGGGTCGTAAGAATCGAGCCATTCTAGACAATGTGGGTCTTCCTTCCATAAACTCGAAGTTAATGAATTTGTTTCTTTGTTGTTTGCTCCAATTGAGCCTAGGAGAAACTGAATTGGTCCTAAGGTCAATAATGGGGGGAAATCGAGCGAGAGAGCGTCGAGGACGCCATGTTCTAACGCGTCGTATGAGTTAAAAACAATGGCAGATGCACGTTTTGTGTGGTGGATTAGTCTTTGAGCATAGTTAAGCATAAGATCGTCGGGTGTTGTCGTTCTGATAAAACTCGGCATGTCACGAAGTCGAATGTTTTCCATGCTTGGAATCCAGTCTAGGATCATGTCTAGATCACCATTTGTGTTGAAGTTTTCATCTGCATTGACACAATTTACAACGATAGATTTTAATGCTCACATATTTTGAATTCACGTCGTGAATCTCATTACCTCTGTTAACTTTATTAGTCAAGTTAGTTGACATCTGCAAACGAGCTGACATATTTTGGATTCATGTCGTAAATTTGATTACCTCTGTTAACTGTATTAGTCAGTTAACTGTATTAGTCAAGTTAGTTGATATCTGCAAGCGAGTTGACATATTTTGGATTAACGTCGTGAATCTGATTACCTCTGTTAACTTTATTAGTGGAGTTAGTTGACATTTGCAAACGAGCTGACATATTTTGGATTCACGTCGTGAATTTGATTACCTTTGTTAACTTTATTAGTCAAGTTAGTTGACATTTACAAACGAACTGACATATTTTGGATTCACGTTGTGAATTTGTTTACCTATGTTAACTTTATTAGTTAAGCTAGTTAACATCTGCAAACAAGCGAGAGTAAGTTAAGAGTATATACCTTTGAAGGGAACAATTTTCTTATCAACAAGCTTCTCATATTGAGCACACCCCAACAAACTACACACACTAGCAGTCCACAACAACACCTCCGGCACACCAAGCTCCTCCGCTGCGTCAAGCGTAAAAAACATGATTGCATCGGACACAATGCAACTGACACGAGGCACACTTGGGTCCTCATTAAGCCTAGTCAGTAACTCCTTAAACGGTCCGAGCGCAAGACGCTCAGTCGATTCACACAAAGACGGAACGTCCTGTGTTGAGTCACCCTCGGTTTGGGGCAACCCGTCAGGGATTGCCTCAAACTGAAATGACGGGAGACCGTCAAGAGCGTTTGGACCGAAGGAACGTAGGAAGCGGTTGCGGTTATACTCAGTATTGACGAAGGTTATGTGAAAACCCTTAGAGTGTAGGATTTTTGCTAATTTTAGCATGGGAGTTATGTGACCTTGTGCTGGATATGGTACGCATACTGCATGCGGTTTTTGATAGTTTGACGATGCATTTAGTGATCCCATTATAGTAATCCGTATTTTTTATTCGAGTTTTGGGAATTGATTATATGTTGCTAGGTAGTTGGCAAGTGACTTGCTTTTATAGCACGATTCTAAATTTACTGCCTAATGGAGTAATGGCTAAATGTATGCAATAGGTCTGCTGAGAGACTGTATCTCATTAAGCTTATTGAGAGATTACTGTACAAATTTAAGAAAAAGTGGTACTAAAAGTAATATAATAGGTACAAATCATGATTAAAGATAAAATAAGTACATTTATTATGTAAATAAGTACGAAATTATTATGGTACGATCAATGATAATAGGGTCACGAAATACAAATAAAATAGTACAAAAAAATAATCTCTCAATAATTTATTGAAAGACCGTATCTCTCAAATTTTAGTCAAATGTATATTATGTAAGGAGTAAGGACGTTTTAGCCTTAATTATTACGTCTATTTCAGTACTTGCTCTGTTTTAGTTATTTTTCCACGTTCGTACAGAACTAATTGTTGACATAATAAAAAAAATATAGATAATATATAATAGTTATTTAAGTGATTTCTCAGTCTCAATTATTTGATTACCGTTCCATCAAATATACCGTAGGTTTTTTGAGAGACCGTCTCTCAATAAGCTTATTTAGAGATTATTCTACAAATTTTAAAAAAAAGTGGTACTAAAAGTAATAAAATGAGTACAAATCATTATTAAAGATAAAATGAGTATATTTATTATGTAAATAGGTATGAAACTACAATGGTACGATCAATAACAAAAGATCGTGAAATACAAATAAAAGAATACAGAAAAATGGTCTCTTAATAATTTATTAAAAGACCGTCTCTTTAAAATTTTAGTGTAAAATATAATACAACTTGAGGTTGGCAAAACATAATGGGTCCAATGAAACGGATCTTAAATAATACTGTACCAAAATGGAAAAAAGAACGTTTATTTAGTTTGGGATGTACAGTGTAATTTGAAATTTTGATAAGAGTAAATTAATAATAATTCCCTTTAATATATCACTTTTCTATAAAAAACTTTCTTATATAAATTTTTTATTATTTTACTCTAATAAAATATTATCAGGTCAAAATTGCACCCATTTTCATTTTCCGGCGAAAAATCTTATTTTCTGACCAAATTGCCCTCATGTATTCTTTTTTTCCTTTTTTTGATATTTTGATATGTCATCCTCTTCATTCATCCATTTCATTAATCATTCTTCTTCAATCTTCATGTTCTTCAACAATCACCAAATTTCATCTATCAATCCTTCTTCACAAATTCCATCAATCAATCCTTTTTCAGAAATTTCATCAATCAATCCCATCTTCTTTTCATCACTACTCTTCTTCTTCATTAATACTTTTAAATGAAAAACAAATCACCCGCCCGGAGCCAGAGACGGAGACGGAAACGGAGGGAGTACTATTCAGTATTCACTCATCAATTCTGTACTAAGTAATACCACCAGGCCGAAGCCGAAGACAAAGACGAAAACGGAGGGAGTACTATTCACTCATCAATTCTGTACTAAGTAATACTTCCTCCTATTCAAGATAATTATCCCATTGTCTATTTTCGTATATTCACAATAATGTCCCATTGTCCAATTTTGGTAAATGTTTATACTTATTTTAATCACTTTAACTCACAAAAATACCCCAGCTTACCCCACAACACTACTTATTTGAATCACATCTACTCACAATAATATCTTCCCTTTCTCCAATCTTCCTACTCCCCCACATTACTTTACAATAAACAAATAATTTCCTTAATTCTTGTGTCAAACCGACAATGGGACAGTTATCCCAACCGGGAAAAAGTAGTAGTGTTTTTAGATCTCTTTCTCTCCCTCTCTTTCTGAAACCCCTTTCTTTACCTTCTCTCAATCCCAAACATCAGCTATTACTCAAATCCTCTTTTTAATCTATGTAAACATTCAACATTATTATCATTTTAATGTTTTTAATGTTTTTCGCATTTTGACTAGTTTGATTTTCTCTAAATTAGGTTTAAATTTGATGTGGTGCTTTAATCAGATTTTTCAGTGTAAATGATCTAAAATCCGTTATTCTGATTACTAAGGTCGTAGTTGGTTGAATAAACCCAGAAAAATTGGGGAATTGAAAAGAAAAATAAAATCTGGATTTTTTAATTGGGGAAGAAACGTAAATAAAATATGTGATTTTGATTACCCTTATTTTGAAGTGGCAAGTTAAGAAAAATAGGGAATTTAAGAGAGAGAAAGAGTACTGAATTAATGTAAGAGGAAGAGTAAAAGTAGCAGCAGAAGAATACGATGCAGAGGAAGAAGAAGAGCAAAAGAAGAAGGGAAGAAGAAGATGGAGAAAGAAGGGTATTTTCGTCATAAAATTAGGCATTTCAATGGAAATTTTGAATTTTGACGGAATATATCGCCAGAAAGTGAAAATAGGAGTAATTTTTTACCTGAGACATTTTGTGGTAGTAAAATAATAAAAAGTTTATATAAGGGAGTTTTTTTAAAAAAGTGGTATGTTGAAGGGAGTTAGGCCCTGTTCTTTTGGACTGAAACTGAACTGAACTGAACTGAACTGAACTGAACTTATAGGATCCGAACTGAACTGAAGTGAACTTATAGAATCTGAACTGAACTTATAAGAACTGAACTGAACTGAACTTATAGGAACTAAACTGGACTTATAGGATTCGAACTGAACTTATAGGATCTGAACTTAACTGAACTGAACTTATATGAACTGAACTGAACTGAATTTATAAGATCCGAACTTAATTAAAAAAATAGTCTAAAACACAAGGTAATATAAAATATTTTCTACTTTATATACAATGGTTTGTTCATAATTCATATATTATACTACGATTACATTACGATAAAAAATAATCTACATATTACAATTTTTTCTAACTATATATTTCCATATTATCATAATCCTCATCTACTTCATCTTCATTATCAATATCACTATCGACAAAGAATCCATAGCCTCGCCAAATAAATTTTGACTATGTTGCTTCGTACCTTATACACCCCCATCTTCCGCTTTTATCAAATATGTCCGAATCTAATATTCCTTAAATGTTCACATCATGTTGTATAATTCCAAGAGCGTGCATTCTTATAAAATTATGGAGGGTGAATGTAGAAACAATGATCGATATTTGATACTTATATGATATTTGGGGCATGATTTTTAACACCTTCCACCTTTTCTTTAATTGACCAAATGTAATTTCAACTTTCATTCTCGATGATGAATGTCGATAGTTGAAGTATTCTACCATTCCTTCAAGCGGTCTATACTTGTATTCGGGCATATGACATTAGGGTGAGTGTGTGTAAGATCGTTTGCTATTAATGAGATAGTAAAAACAGGTACAATTATTAATAATTTGTTGTTTTTCTTTAAAAAAATAATGTGTATCGAATAATTAAAACGAAATGTTTTTTTATCGGTTGTTAAAATAATACTTCGTACATAACTTTTTGAATTGAGTTTATATGAACTGAACTGAACTGAACTTATAGGAACTGAATTTAACTAAACTGAACTTATTGGTACTGAACTGAACTTATAGGAACTGAACTGACTGAACTTATAGGATCTCAACTGAACTGAACTTATATGAATTGAACTGAACTTATAGAAACTGAACTGAACTGAACTGAACTGAACTTAAATTAAGTGACTTGAAATCCAAAAGAACATGGCCTTATTATTAATTTACTCTTTTGATAAATGATGACAAAATCCCTTCTCTATAAAAGGTACAACATTTAAAGGTTTCTCATTGATTGAAGAAAATTGATTGAAGAAAATTAGAAAGAGAAAAAAATAGATTAAAGTAGGGTCCACCATATTTTTGATACATAATTAATTAATCACAAATTCTTATTTGCAACGGTACTATTCGTCGCAAGCTTGTGACGGATACCGTTTTCTCTCACAAAATACCCACTTTTTCTCTCTCTGCAACACTATTCCTGTGGTCCCCTTTCTCCACTAACTCATTTTATAACCATTTTACCTCACAAAATATCCGTCACAAATAATGACCCGTCGCAAGCAAGACTTACTATTAATTAATTACCTTCCTTCAAACTTTCATTAGTTTAATTTCTTATCTACTTTCATTAATTAAATAAGTTACAATCTATAATCCCACAATAAAATATGAAATTTTCGAAATTACTAACTTCCCTATAAAAATCAAATATTTGATGATCATTGATAATAAATTAACTAATTTTACATAAATTAAATATAATACTATGATTGAGACGATTAGTCTATATCGATGAAGTATATTCCAAGATTAAAAAAGTTCTAATATTATTTTAACATGCAACAACTAAAATAATTAAATTGAGTGACAATGAGTATACAACGGGAATAAAAAGTAAATATCAAATATAATAATATAAAAATTAGCGAAAATTAAGCATTCAAATATTGAAAATCATTAAATTAAAATTGTTGAGAGTTGGAAATCAACAAAAATAGGTAACCCCGTCTTAAATGTATAAAAAAAAATAGAGTTTATATAATATGGTTGGAGTGTTTTTGGGTAGTTAGAGAGGATAGACTAATAATAATTTGGCCGGTTTCATTACGATGAGTTATATGACAAATATTTTATTTTAGACATGCATATTGTTTTTTTTGACTAATTCATACTACTTAAGTATATTTGATACGTCTTAAATTTAGACTAATATCGTCGTCCTAAATAATAATTTGTATAGTTTTAATTTATAATGTAAAACAGATGCGCTGTTTTATTTATGTCTAAATTAAGCGTATTATATTAATTCATCTGTCTATTGATTTTTTTTCAGTTTAATAAAATTAAACCCATATATTTTTACACGGACGTAAAACTAATAATTTTAAAAAAAGGACATATGCTTCTTTATCAATATTAAATGCATAACTGTATTAAATTTGTGGTTTTCATTTCATTTCATTTGATTCACATGATTTGAATGGATGGTAATGACAAAATAAATAAATAAATACATTATTGCCGACAAAATTGATCTTTATTTATATTAATTGTAATTTAAATTGGTTAAATGATTAATTTTGAGACATTTATCATTGAAGATAATTCATTTAAATATTTAGGTAAAGTATAGATCACTTGATCTCACAGCACAATTACACTTGTAGAAAACTACTTTAAATAAGAATTAATAAATACGAAAAGATAGAAATGTGATGATTGACCAAGTGCGGGTAATAAACGATGTATTATTTTAGATTTTTCGCAATCTATATTGACCATTACGGACTTTGACTTAATATAATCCCCTTTTACTTCAAAATTTGTCCAATATTATTGATAAAATGTTTTGATTATTGTATAACTATGAGAAATAATCGACATCTATGTCAAATGTATAATTTAAATGAGAAAATTCAATCACGAATGCAAATATTATTCTTGTCACAAACTAGACAATTCAATGACGGATTCAAATATTTTTCTTTTCAAAATATCGATAAAATGTCAACACTATTTCATATTTAAAAACGTAGAGATTTTATTTTTTCGGTAAAAAAATACAACCAATACACATAAAAAAATGTCGTTTTCGGTAACACACGACACCGGATTCATTATTCATACATCAAGATATACATGTAGAAAGAGTAAGTAATTAAGCTTGATCATATAGTTGTTCATTTGGGTGATTGAAGTACTTTGATAACATTGTCAATATTAGCACAAGAAGAACCATTGGGAGAAGTACATGCCTCTTGACCCAAAACCTTCAATTCCATTACCTTTCTCTTCATTTCCTTTCCTTTTTCGCCCGTCATCAACTCGGTAACTTGTTTTTCAACGGCTTTCCGCTTCACATTTGAGTCGATTTCCATCCCGATCCCCCATTTGTTACAACAATACCAACTATTAGTTTGTTGTTCCGCGAAAAATGGCCAACATATCATAGGCACACCCTGGCTTATACTCTCTGTTAGCGAGTTCCAGCCACAGTGTGTCAAAAACCCTCCTATAGCAGGGTGACCTAAAACCTTCTCTTGGTTACACCAACTAACTATTAGCCCTCTCCCTTTAATCACCTCTAAGAATTCAGGTGGAAGCACGGCTGAATCTCCAAGGATTAGATCAGGTCGTGTGATCCACAAGAATGGTTGGTGGCTATTTGCGAGCCCCCATGCAAATTCCACCAATTGATCATGCGTCATGACTGTAACACTCCCGAAATTCACGTAAACAACAGAATTAGGGTCGTAAGAATCGAGCCATTCTAGACAATGTGGGTCTTCTTTCCATAGACTCGAAGTTAATGATTTTATTTCCTTATCATTAGCTTCAATTGGACCTATGAGAAACTCAATCGGACCTAAGGTGTACAATGGGGGGAAATCGGCCGAGAGAGCGTTAAGAGCATCATGTTCTAACGCGTCGTATGAGTTGAAAATAATGGCGGATGCGCGTTTTGTCTGGTTGATTAGTCTTTGAACATAGTTAAGCATGAAATCATCAGGGTTTGTTGTTCTGATAAAACTCGGTATATCGCGTAGTCGAATGTTTTCCATGCCTGGAATCGAATCTACGACCATGTCTAGATCTCCGTTTGTATGGAAATTATCATCTGCATCCACACAATATTAGGATAAGATAACCCGTCTCTACGTACTCCCAATTAAATAGGAGACTGGTTCACGGAAATAGACTCTTAATAGTAAAAACTTGGTTAAAATCATACTCCTGAATTACTGGAAACATGTCATATATACCTACGTTTGTTTTTAGTTTTATATTTTCGGGTTTTTCCTTTATTTATACGGTTTTCAACCCGGAAATGAGACCAGGGGAGAAACCGAGAAAGTAATACGTCGATATTAAGTTTAACTAACAAAAAAAGTCTTCATTCACATATGGACATGCATTAATAAACATGCTTCATTCATACCGTCCAATTCACTATATTTAACCGTATAAAATACGCGTCAAATTTAAAAATATAGTGAATTGAACCGAAACGAGAGGGTAGGTTAGACGCACAAATAGGACTATACATCCAGATGCATATGAGCATCGTACATTTAATACAAATCTAATTAAATTTATATGTAATTTTTTTGAGCTTTCTTGCATGCGGAGGCAGCTATATGGCTGCATGGGCTATAGCCCATGGCAAAAATACAACCAAAATTTAGTGCATCCAATAGACATTTCCTACTTATAGCTCAGTTAGTTTTTTATTGAACTTTTAATCTAGAGACCAGGGTTCGACTCCTCATATAAACAAGCTATTCCTCTTTTGCAAATTAATGGAGCGAGATACAGACACAATAATATAGGCCTTTGTTATCCCAATGTTACTCAATTTCCAGACTTTATACTCATTTTTCTCCTTTACAAGCAATGTTTACATAAAATTTGGTTATCATAAAAGTACATTATTTATTAGTACTCTATTTTATTATACCTAGAACTATTCAATTAAATTCTACAATGGTAATTGTTAATAAAGATATTTGAATAGCGTCATTCATATTACATATACACAAATTCTTATTTGCAATGGCCCTATCCGTCGCAAGCTTGTGACGGATATCGTTTACTCTCACAAAATACCCACTTTTCCCCTCTCTCTAATACTATTCATGTGGTCCCCTTTCTCCACTAACTCATTTTCTATCCATTTTACCTCACAAAATACCTGTCACAAATGGTGACCCGTCGCAACCAAGACTTACTATTACATATAATGTTGTACAGTACGATTTATCATAGTTATCAATAAAATCCACACAAAAGAATCAGTCAGTTTAAATCTCACTAGTTTAAATCTCACTAGATATGTAACGTCCAGCGTTCGACCCCGCTACAATAGAGATTTCGAAAATTTTTGTTAAACTTTCATTATTTTAGTTTACCTTATATATTACCAACTTACTTTTGTTGGATTTTTTTGACGCCCTTAAATCCAAATTTTAACATAGTCACCTCGGTTAAGATAATATTGACACGAGTTCAATTTAAAAATTTAGCCCTACGTCAATGTAATTTCTAGCTCCGCCCCTGCTTGCACTATAATTTTTTAGTGTTAAAATTAAAATCTTTGAATTTTAGATGTATTATTTTTGAGTTTTAATATAATGTTTTGATTTACAATTTTTTTTATCAACACGCTTAGATTCATTTCAATAAATCTCGTAAAATATATGTATAAGCTCAAATTCTTTGTTATAAAGCTCAAAATCTATACTATACATCTGCTTGTATAATCTTCTAATTGGATTAGACTCTAAATACCTTTAAAGGGAACGATTTTTTTTATCAACGAGGTTTTCATATTGAGAATACCCCAACAAACCACAGACACTAGCAGTCCACAATAACACCTCCGGCAGATCGAGCTCCTCCCCGGCGTCAAGCATAAAAAACAAGACAAAGTCAGCCACTGTACAACTGACACGTGGCACACTTGCGTCCGCGTTAAGCCTAGCCAGTAATTCCTTAAACGGTCCAAGCCCAAGACGTGCAGTTGATTCGCACACAGACGGAACGCTCGGTTGGTGTCAACCTCGGTTTGGGGCAATCTGTCAAGGATTGCCTCAAACCGAAATGAGGGGAGACCGTCTAGGGCATTTGGACCGAAGGAACGTAGGAAACAGTTGCGGTTATTAGGGATGGCAATAGGCTAGGTAGCACCAAAACGGACACGGACACGGACACGGACACGGACACGACACGGACACGGGACACGACATGCCATGAAATTTAGGACACGGGACACGGCATTTAAATTTAATAAAATATACATTTTATAGTTATAAATGTTTGATTTAATTTTTGTAAAAGTATTTGATATTAATTTTAAATAAGTGAAAATAAAACTTGCCCTCGATAATAAATTTATTTTCATTCCTCATACGATTCAATATTCTAATTACTCTCTTTCGATAGCGCATTTCTGGTTTGAAGAACATCTTGACTGCAAATGGTAACCAAATATCGTGGACACGCGACGGACACGGCTCAAATACCATGGACACGCGTCGGACACGTGCCCAAATAAATGCAAAAAGTTAGACACGGCTGTTTAGGTGTTGGACACGTTTCGGCGTGTGTCCGTGGAGTGTCGGTGTCGGACACGGTACGGCTCATTACGAGAAGTGTCCGTGCTACCTAGGCAATAGGTAGGGTCTGGGTAGGGTCCGGCAAGATCCGACCCCGATGTAAAAAAACCTTAGACCCATACCCGACCCAGAACCTAAAGGGTCTGAAATAAATGGACCCATACCCGACCCTAATGGGTCTGGGTCCGGGTAGGGCCTACCCTAGGGTCCAATTTTTCTTAATGAGTCATTCAATAAAATGTACCAAATTTCGAATTAAATTACAAAGTTTTGATTAAAGTATTACAAAATCTTGGTTATTTGGATCATTACCCGTACCCAACCCTAAATTATACTTCCTCCATTCAAATCCAATCTACACTTATTCCATTTTAATTCATTCATATCCAAACTACCACTTTCCTATTAAAGCCTTAAAAATTACTAAAGTGTCCTTATGAATATCAATTATTTACACAAAATGTCATTGAATGGCCCACCATTAATCAACTATCACCCATTTAAATTAATAAAAAAACACCTTACACACATCCAATTGTACTTTTAATAATTTTTTAACCTATTTCTTAATATTTGTGCAAAAAGCAAAACTACACTTTGGATATGAATGGAGGAAGTATCATTTACCGTACCCAACTCATCATTTTCATCAATTTACTCGTTATTTTTAATGGTTATTTGGATATGCGTACATCGTATAGTATATTAATGATAACTAATAAGGTTCATCTGTTTGCGTGTATTATTTGGGTTATTGACGTTCGTATGTGTGTTTTTTCTTTTTCTTTTTCTTTTTTTTAATAAATATAAGGGTCTAAGGGTCGGGTAGGGTCCCAAGACCAAGACCCGGACCCAGAGTTTTTATATAAGACTCATACACGACCCATACCGGGTAGGTCTCAAAAATTCAAACCCATAACCGACCCGTTAGGGTCAGACCCTAAGAGTCTGGGTTGGGTACTCGACCCACTGCCATCCCTAGCGGTTATACTCGGTGTTGACGAAGGTTATGTGAAAACCCTCAGAGGGTAGGATTTTTGCTAATTTTAGCATGGGAGTGGTGGGGTAACATTTTGACGGATACCTTTTCTCAAATTCTTATTTGTAACGGAACTATTCGTCGTAAACTTGTGACGGATACCTTTTTTTTCACAAAATATCTACTTTTTTTTCTCTCTCCAACACTATTCACGTGGTCCCCTTTCTCCACTGACTCATTTTGTATCCATTTAAGTAAAGTTAATATGGTATAGTTGGTACTTGTAGAGGTAGAGAATTTTATTGTAGCAATATACAAGTTTATATTTTTTTGGGCCTCAAGCCAACTTTGGGCAATTATATATGTAAAAATTGCTTTTATCGTGATTTGAACCCGAGACCTTTGGTTTAATTAACAAGATCTAAACCATTGAACCACTTACTTTTATTATTAAATTAAGTACTAATGTTAGTTATATTAACCAAAACAAATATCGTTTTTACATATATTTAGAATTTAAAATATTTTAGAGAAGAAATTATTTTTTTGCTAATTATTATTTTTATTATGTGTATAATAATAACTAATATAGAAGGAAAAATGTAAAAATGTTGTCTTAGATGCGCATAAAAATGCGCGTTAAAAAAATTAGTGCCCCCTCAACTCTAATTTCTTAGGTCCGCCACTGTGGAGTTATGTCATATCTGACCTTGTGCTGGATATGGTACGCATATTGCATGGTTTTTTTTTATCGTTTGATGATGTTTGTAATTATCCTATTGTTGTTTTTGTAATGTAATTTTAAAGAAAAATGTAAACTTTTGATCAAAATTTTAACTTTTTTTATTGATTTGGATTGAATTTGTGATTTTAATTACTTGGTGAATTGGTTTATGTTGTTTTGCATTTGGCAAATCACAAGATTTTATACTGTGGCAAATTGTTGTGTACTACAGTACTAGTGTCTTTTTAGACTACAACTTTCTGAGACCGTTTCAAAGGATAAGACTATTCTTTTATCTATAAAAATAACTACTCATTTTATTACATCATACGAGTATTTATATTGAAACAAATTAGTAGATTCTGGCATAATTACTAGGTTGATCAATCAATCTACCATTTTAGTGTGTTTGGTAAACAACGCATTTTGATCGCATATTGGTCGGAATCTACTATTTTTGAATATGCGGCTAATAGAAGCATATTGTATTAGCATATTCAATTTATACATAAAACCGTTCTAATTATCCTATAATCTGCTATTTACCAAACACCATTTTTAATCTGCTAATTTAATCTAATAGTCAAACCTGCCATTAAAATCTATTAACCGTATTATGCTAGCGTTATCTGCTATTATGAATCTACTTATTCTGTTTGTCAAACAAAGCCATAATTGGTAAAGTTAAGGACTTAAGGAGGGACGTAGATCGGTGATACTCATGACTGTCATGAGTCATAACCCGAGTTTATATCCCGTTAATAACAAATTCGCCCTTATTACTCAATCTAGACTAAAAAAATGTGGTTTTGCTATAATAATATAAAATATTTTTTTATCAATTAAGTATATTCGAAGTGGTTGTACACTATCAGTCTACCATACAACGATGTTATTATAGTATTATTCGTGATTGTACCACCCTACCCATCACGGTATGTAATACTCCGTACTATATCATTAAGCTCGATGGACCTCATTTTTATTAAACATTACAATAAGCAATAAGTTAAGTATGTGGATACAACTAACGTGATTACTGAAATACGTCCTATAATGTAGGGATTCGTTAATACCAAGTATCACAATCATGTAATTGAATAACTTCGGAAAATAATTTAGGTGGCGTTTGATTGGGGTCTATAAAAAAGGAAAGAGAAAAAAAAGTTCATCATTTCCTTTGTTGGTGTTTGTTTGACACAAACAAAGGGAATGGAACTCCTTCCCTTACCCCTCAATTCATCTAACTCTTTACCCCCATCCCCCAAGGTATGAGATTTCATTACCCTCGTTATCGTTCAACCACTTTCTTCACCTACTATCACCACAATAACTACCACCAAACCACCACCATGACGCCACCGCTACCGCCACCCCTCACCACTACCACTACCACCGTCACCACGACCATGACACCACCGCCACCACCGTCGTGACACCCTTACCACCATCACTGCCATGACACCCCACCACCATCATCGTTGTGAATATCTTCATCACCACCACCGCCACCGTCATGACATCTCTACCACCATCATCGCCACCACCGACATGACACCCCTACCACCATCACCGCCGTGACCATCACTACCGCCATCGCCGCCGCCATGACATCCCACCACGGCCACCACGGCCATGACACCACCACCACCACCACTATGCCACCTCCACCACCATCACTGTCACCAGTAGATAAGTGGTTGTTTGTGGTGGCGTGTGTTAGTGGTAGGAGTAAGTGTGAGTAACCATTATTTTCTTTCTTAGAGTAACCAAACAACCAATTAAGTTTTAGGTAATACCTTTCCTTTCCCCGTCTTACTCTTTCTTGTTTCCTTTCCCTTTCCCTTTCTCTAACCAAACGCCCCCTTAGTTTAATGGTACAACCGAAATAATTTTAACATAGGGTTTCAAGTTTGAATTCATTTTTTGATAACTAAAAGGTCTCGTGTTCAAACCACTTTAAAATTAATCTCGTGTGTGTCATTTTTAGCCTAGGATAATGTCGTAAGCTTGTATGCGCGGCTCTCTACTTCTTAAAATAAAATAGTGAATCATTATTATATTCGCAAATTAATTTATATAGGTGTATTATGCTTTTCTTTTATTTTTCTTCTCAACACTTTTCGGGATGAAAAAAAACCTAAATTATTATTTAGACCATTCAGAAGCACTAAACCCTACATTCCTAAAATGATATACAAAATAAAATCATAATTAACATTTATATATAGACATAATCTTATGTATATAAAATAAAAAACAATTCAAGTATTCTCCTTAAGCCACACAATAAGCGGATTATATCACCAGATGTATACAATTTTCTGTACATATTTTGAGCTTTTTAATAGAAAATTCGAGCTTTATTAGAAAGAATATGAGCTATATGGTAAAATTTATGAACTTCTTGAGAATCGAAAATTATTATACAATTAAAACACAATACATATAAGTTGAACTATATTTTAATTTTAATATAAAAAACTAAAATATAACTAAAAATAGTTTAAAAGCTCAACAAATATACACATAAGCTCAATAAAATACACCATGATTGTACGATACTATATTATACATCTGGTTGTATAATCCAGTTTGTATAAGCCACACCATGACATATTGACATGCACGATTTTTTTGGTGTTTTTAACTAATTGTGAGAGCAACATAATTTGGATTTAATTGCTGAAAAGTCTTAATAATATTTACGTTTATATTCGTAATACGGAGTAGATTTTTTTAACGTGTGCTCTAAGGGCACATGTTAATAAGTTAATTAGAAAAAGATTGTTGAAAATATATCATGAATAATTGATACAAAAACTCACATTTACCATAATTAGTGAAATATTCTCAACAATCTTTCTCTAATTAACTTATTAACCTGTGACTTAGGGCACACGTTAAAAAAAACCGTTCATAATAACATGTTTTTGTCTAATACATCTAAAATTGTTTACAAGAAGTACTTTTAATATGTAAATTTTAAGATTACTTAATTATATACTTTCTAATGATTAATGACTTATTTGTGAATTCAACTTTTCAATAGTTATACATAATTAAGTTATTGAATTACAAATCTTCAATCACGTATATTTATTAGACATTTTCAAAAACTACTCGAGAATATTAAGTCAGAATATTCTATTTGCAATATCAACAATTCATGCATTTTTGCAGAGATAAAACTAGTTAGTTTTTGTGAAAAAAAGTCTTCGACTACTAAGGCCCTATTCTTTTGGACTTCAAGTCACTTAACTTAAGTTCATTTCAGATCCTATAAGTTCAGTTCAGTTCAGTTCAGTTCAGTTCAGTTCCTATAAGTTCAGTTCAGTTCGTATAAGTTCAGTTCAGTTCAGATCCTATAAGTTCAGTTCAGTTCAGTTCATATAAGTTCAGTTCAGTTCCTACAAGTTCAGTTCAGTTCAGTTCAGTTCCTATAAGTTCAGTTCAGTTAAGTTTAGTTCGTATAAGTTCAGTTCATATAAACTCAATTAAGAAAAGTTATATACGGAGTATTATTTTTAACAACCGATACAAACATTTCGCTTTAATTATTCGATATACGTCATCTATAAAACAAACAACTCATTAAAATTAGAACTATGATTATCAGGGAGGAATATTTAAACGGGAATTGAACGGAACGGAGGGAGTAAGTTAGAAGAATACCTTTAAAGGGAACAATGTTCTTCTCCACAAGCTTCTCATATTGAGAATATCCCAACAAACCACAAACACTAGCAGTCCACACCAACACCTCCGGCACACCAAGCTCCACCGCCGCGTCAAGCGTAAAAAACATCACCACGTCAGCCACTATACAGCTGACACGTGGCACATTTGGGTCCTCATTAAGCCTAGTCAGCAACTCCTTAAATGGTCCAAGCCCAAGACGCTCAGTCGATTCACACAGAGACGGTACGTCTTGTGTCGTGTCACCCTCGGTTGGAGGCAACCCGTCTGGGATTGCCTCAAACCGAAATGACGGGAGACTGTCGAGAGCATTTGGACCGAAGGAGCGTAGGAAACGGTTGCGATTGTACTCGGTATTGACGAAGGTTATGTGAAAACCCTTAGAGTGTAGGATTTTTGCTAATTTTAGCATGGGAGTTATGTGACCTTGTGCTGGAAATGGTATGCATACTGCATGGGGTTTTTGATCGTTTGACGATGTATTTAGCGATCCCATTATCGTATTTTTCGTGTATTTTTGAAGAAAATCTTGAATTTTGAACGGAGATTTTAGTTTAATTTCTGTAGTAATTTAAGCCTGGTTATGTGATGTTAATGGAGAGTCATTGGCCTACTTTTATAGTATGGTAAAGTGTTTATCTTGGCTAGTGCTAGTTTCCTTTTTAGAATGCGATCAATTGACGGTCGTTTTACACTATACGGATTTTCTAACGTGTGTTCTAAGGTTACTTATTTGAAAGTTTGAAACTGAATATTAAAAGAGTTAGTATAAGATATTGTTAATTATGGTTATATTAAGTTTGTACTTGTATTTTTCATGAGAATTTATTATAATTTTTTTTTATATTTGGTTTATTAATTTGTGCCTTAAGGGCGTACGTTAGAAAAATCATAGAATGTATTATTATACTTTGATTGGCAAAATCGGCAGAAAAGTTAGCTGGAAGCATAAAGATAACTGAAAATTAAAAGCTCATACTACCTTACCAAGTAGTTTTTTCTTTCCCGGTAGTTTATTTACCGAATAAGCTACCATAAAAATAAGTCATATAAAATTAGCTGATTTATCATACCAAACAGAGCCTTAATCTGTAAACTAAATATCTCACACGTAAGGCTATCTCCTATTAATAAATTCTCATCTTATCTATATATATATATAATTGCAAGATCATTTAAATTAAAAGGCTTTGGTTGAGCCACGTCATCAACCCAATTTTTTTTTTTTTAATTCATCATGGCGAGACCCGCAAAGTTGTATAATGATTTTAATTCGAAATAATTGCCTGAAATAATAGTTTTACAATTATTACGTAACACTTTTGATATAAGTTCGTAAACATGAATTTCCACGAAAACTGCCAATATGTATAACATAAACTCAAATATTACATAAGAAAATATAATAATTTTGAACGTCATCTGTCTAGAACTATTACATAACAATTTATACCCAATACATAATTACAATAAACAATAATAATTAACAATTTACAACAATAAAAAAAACTGTGGCGACAATACTAAATTAAAAAACAATAAAAATAACTTAATATTAATATAACAACCAGGAATAGTGTACAAATTAATATCATCAATGGAAATATTTCGCGAAAATCAAGTAATAAATAAAAGTGTATAGACGTTAGATATAAAACAAAATCAAATTTTGATAAAAACGTGTATAAACGTTAAATATAAAACAAAAGTTTTGAACATTTATAATTTAGTTTCGCTGATGCATATTTAATAATACGATTTGAAAATAATCCGTGTAATTTTTTACATGGGTCAAAAATTAATTGTATATATAAACACTCGTTTTAAACTTAAAAGTCAAATTAATACCACCTAAGTCGGTTGAAATAACGGGAAGTTTGGCAAAATGTCAAAAGATTTGACTCCAACAAATGAATCTTAAATTATTTTATTTTATTTTCGTTTTTTTGGTGCTAATGGATCTTAAATTACATAAAAATGTTAGAGAGACGATCTCTCAATAATGTTAACGAGAAAATTCTCACGTGTTAAAGATAATATTATATTTTTCTTTCTTTTTATATTATGTCGGTTACTAATTTAATTAAAGACGGTCTCTTAAAAGACTTATTGAATTAATTATGGTAGGTATCTTACTTTGTGGTGTATATAATTGGTGTGCCCATGATTTGGGCAGTCGATGATAAAATAATTTTAAAGATGGTCACGATATCTCGATAATTCGATATGGAAGAGAATGATGTTTATCAAAAGTAGTTGTAGTATTAAATTTGTTATTTTCATTCATTTTGAATCACATGTTTGTGATAGATGATGACAAATAAATAAATCTTTGGACAGGGTGTTTTTGTTGGCGACGATCATAAATTTTTCGATATTGACTATCTTGGACTTTGTGCTGATTATGACCTTTTTATATTGACAAAATTAATATGTACCAAAAAAAAAATTGATAAAATTAATTATTTGTAATTTCATCATCAAAGGTAGACTAATAACATTGGACGGAAGACCTTTCAGAAAAAAAAAAAAAAATGGATGGAAGACGTACTAATTTTGTAGGCGAGGTTATTCATAGATTTTTTTTAGAGTTAGGGTAAACTTAGGATTTGATGTTTGGGGTGGCAAAAAAATTATAAAGTGAAAATACATATAGGCCCTGTTCTTTCTGGCTTATTTTCAGCTCGTTTCAGTTCAACTCAGCTCTATTCAGTTCAGTTCAGTTCAGTTTAGCTCAGTTCAGTTCAGCTCAGCTCTATTCAGTTCAGTTCAGCTCAATTCAGTTCAGCTCAGCTCAGTTCAGTTCAGTTCAGTTCAGTTCAGCTCAGCTCAGATTCATTTAATTTATTTCAGTTCAGTTCAGCTCGACTTTATTAAGTACATCTCACATTATTATTATTATTATTATTTTTTTTTTTTTATTATGAACCGGGAACTTTTATTAAAAATAACCGAAAAATTACATGAAATTTGTGGGCACCCGTGAAACTAGCTGGGCGCCCACTCCCTTAAATATAAACGGAGAAAACTAATGCCCCCATGACAGGTCATTATGGACACCAATATCGCACCTTTTTTTTTCAATTTCTTTTCGAACTTTGTCCATGAATTTCTTCCGTTCTTTATCATCCATGTTTGAATCCGTTCTTCCTTGAATACTTTGATGTTGTATAACTGGAATACCAGGTTTATGCATCCGAATGAAATTATGAAGTGTAAAAGCGGATACGATAATTGACATTTGATATTTCATTGTCATTTGTGGCATGTTTTCTAACACCTTCCACCTTCTCTTCGGCTGACCGAACGTCATTTCAACCGTCATCCTCAAAGATGAATGTCGATATTAAAATGTTCAAATATTCCGCTAGGAGGTGCATGCTTATATTCAGGCACATGGTTTCTCACGTTTTGGATGGCTAATAGGAGACAAATACACAAGTGTATTCGGGTATCCCGAATCCACCAAATAATATCTATAAAATCTTATTAAAAGGCTAAGTTAAAACGCCAATTAAAAGCCACGTCATCCAAAATTAATGCCACGTCACATTACAAAAAAGCCACCTTGCAATATCTAAAATCCACGTCAACACTTCAACACAAATTCATTTTCCTATGTGGCAGTGTCCAATAAAAACAAAAAGGAATAAACTCTTATTTAATTTCATTTACAAATCTAGGTTTTAATTGCTTATTTTATATTTTTGTTGCTATTTATTTCACTCCTACCTTTCATCGTCTACCCTAATTATGAATTTCACATAACCACTCAATTTAAGTACTTCATAGTGTTTTGTTTATATAATTGTTGTATTTCACTAGAGATATGCATAATATGCACCCTACCTCATCGTTCTAAATCTACCTTTTACATATATTCACATGATAGACATGAAAAAATGTTTTATGTTTACATGTCGTGAATTTTATAAGGATATATTTGTGTTTTTGCTGGATTTGTTATTTCTTTCTGTAAATTAAATTTTAGTTTCTATTTGTCATTGTGCAGGACTAAGATTGAGCAGCATGGTTTTCCTTAGGATTTATTCCTCATTCATATTCTACTACTCAGTAAGTCACTCTTTTTGTTATTTTTTGTTATTTTTGTTAATGAGGGCTTTATTTTGTTATTAATGTACGTACAATAACATTTAACCTCAAAAAAAGCTACCACGCACCAAGAAACAACAGTTTATGGCGTGAATAATATATCGTATATTTAAATGTTATTTTCGAATATTTTATGTTTAATGCTCTTTTTCCTTTATAAAGAATACAACATCTAAACAACTTTAATCGTAATTGATTACATTTTACTTGAGAAAAAAAATTAGACCATCGATCTAAAGTTTTTGGTTGTACATTTTAACGTTGGGCATATTTTAAATAGGTTCATTTAAATTGTTAGGATATAGATTCTATTGAATGTGTTTCCTCTTAATCATTTGACTTCATTATTATCGTTAAATAAATCATTGAATTTGATTTTACTTCAATTTTGATTACTCCGTATGTTTCGTTGTTCAATTGTTTACCTTTAGTTTTGCCTTAAAGATCAAGAAAAGAGGCGTGAACCAATTATTAGAATCAAAAGAGAAATAATTGACCGAGGTATTCCAAAATGAAATAGGTGAACAAATGATTGGAATGAATGAGTATAATTTTAACAATTTCAAATTAAGAAAATAAATTTTGTGAAATGTTTCGTCTAAATGACGTGATAACATGTGATATTGGTAAGACGCAGATTTTGGGTACTTCTTAATTCAAAATTGCGCGATAATAATAGTACTCATCCCATCCAATAAGTTTTTTTACATTTTTATTGTTTTTAAGAAATATTTTAATCCATCTTAATTAAACAAAATGAAAATATCACTTTATTTTGTAGATCAATTAGTCTTTTAAATAAAGATAAAACATTTTCTTTTTTTTTTTTTTTTTGACAGCAAGATAAAACATTTTCACTTTTAAACAAAATGAAAATATCATTTTATTTTGTTGATAGGTGAGTTAACTACAAAATCACATAAACCTCTTAATTTACATCAAAAATTTATAAAACTATGTAAGAAAATATATAAAATCTAATTAAAAGGATAACTAAAATAATGTGGCATGGGAAATTTTTAATGTGACGTGACATAAATAAATGTGACATGACATATTTTTAATGTGACATAGCGTATTAATGTGAAATGATTATCAATTTATTATTCAATGACATTAATTTAAATTTTTATCTATAAAGTAATTTAATTTAATTAATTTAATTCATTTATTTATAATATTAAAGGATATTATATTAATATTAAAAATATTTTGGATATTAAATATATAGTTTTTCCAAAATTTATATAACCCTCACAAATTTACATCAAAATTTCATAATTTATAATTAATATTGACATTTTAGTTGATTTTTTTGGTAATAAAACATGTTAATAAATTTCATAATTCATAATTAAAATTGACATTTTAATTGAATTTTTTGTAGTAGAACATGTTAATAATTAATTAAAACTCTTCATATTATTTAACCCCCACCATTTTTATTAATATTTTTCCTATTTAATGATTTTTTTAATTAAACATGCTATTAAATTGATTAACACTCTTCATAATACTCAACACCCGCTAAATTAATCAAAGTTTTTCATATTTAATTAATTTTGTAATATAGTATGTTAATAAATTGATTAATATTCTTTTTATACTATATAGTTAAAGGGTAACTTAACACATTTAATTTTTCGCTATGTAGCATTATCATAATTAAATTCTATAAGAATTTAATTTAATTCCACATATCATAACATTTAATTTAATTCCATATGACATTTCATACCCAATAATTTCAATTTATTTTAATAGATTATTTAATTTAATAATTTATACTATTGAAATAAAAAGAATAGTTTAGAATATTAATAATTTGATTTCATATGGCATTTTAACACCTCATTAATATCTATTCCTTTTTTCTTCATTATTTAGTTATATTTAACATATAACATAAATGTAATAATAATTGTCTCTATAAATATATAATTAAATATAATTAAAAATAATTTAAACTATTTACCATCATTCACATATCATATTATTATTTCATAAGATAACTTCTTAAGCCTCCCCCATGCAAAGTATATATTTTGAAAAAACAATAAATATAGTAATAATAATTAAGCAAACTTTTTACATTCTATTTCTCTTTGCTGCATATTTTATGTCTATATAAAATTTAATAATAATGAGAAATATATAAATCTAATTAAAAGACAAGCCAAATTTTTTGTTATGATCCACATGTCACCCACATATCATATTTTAATTTCATAAAATAAAATCTTAAATTAGGCTCATGTAAAGTGTATTTTGTAGAAAAAATGAAAAAAATTAACAATAATCTTATCTATAATCTATAAATGTAATTAAAAGGTAAGTCAAACTATCATTATCATCCACAAGTCATATTTTAATTTCATAATATAAAATATGAAACCACTCTCATGTAAATTTGATTTTGTAAAAACAAAAATATAATAATAATTAAACAAACCTTATACATTCCATTTCTCATTATTGGCTCATATTTATGTCTATATTAAATTTCATAATAATAAAAAAATAATGTTCCAAATTCATTAACATTAATTGATATTTATATCTATATTAAATTTGAAACTATTTAAAAAGAGGATGCTCAAAAGTCATAAAACGCATCCTCAATTATTTATATATTTTTGTTCGAAGGCAAAATTTGTAAGCCCAATTTTTTGTTATTTTTATCGTTAGTAGAATTATATGTATCACTTATCTTTCTTATCATTCTATTCACATCAAGTTAATTGTATTAAGGTTTTAAATTATTAACTAATTTGTTTATTTTTTATGTAACTTACATTGAGTTATGAAATGTTTGTCACATTTCAATTTCATCGTATATATTTGTTTTACTCTCATTAAGGGGTAAAATCAAGATTTGTGGTGTTTGAGCCTTAGGTAAATAATTTTCTACTTCTTTCACTATTTACAAGGATAATTAAGTTTATAACGATGATATTGCATAAAACAAATTTCACTATTGTTGGTTATTTTGCAATAATTATTGAGTTCTTTTTGTTTATATAGGGATAGACGATTTATTGGAGAAACAAGAGTACATCAAAAAGTAAAATACAAAGATTGCTTAACCAATTATAAATTATAGATTAACTATAACACTGACGACATTAACATGAAAGAATAATAGTTTTTTGTTATTTTTTTCACATGTATTTTGGTATTGTTGTTTTTCTTCCATCATTTTGCCTTTAAAAAAATACTCACACTCTTCACCGACCGATTTATTTGATTTACCCTGGTCTTGGATGTTAATAATTTCAATACACGTATGTTCCATCATGAATTATTCATGAGGTGATATGCGTGTTTGATATTTTATAAATCCAATTACTATAAACACTAAAAACATTACACTATGAAATAAAATTGTTGCTTTAAACTTCTTAGTTCCGCAATCTATTGTTGTATTAGCTTCAATTTTAGGGGGAGTATGAAATGTTTGTTTTATCATAACATTTCTACTCGTGTGTTCAATGTTATTTTCAAAATTGTTGATGAAATTTTAATATCTAATTTGCGAGGGTGCTCTATCTTTGGGATCTTTGTTTGCTAATATAGTTTTGTATAATTTCATCATACGAATACCTATATATTATTAATTTATTTTAACTTGCATTGAGTTACTTTAATTTTGCACAGTATTTTAGTATCAACTATACATCACTTTGATTTCTACTACCTCTGTTCTTTTTTAATTGTCATTCTCACTTTTCGAGACACTCACTTCTCTCTTCAATATCTTTCAAAATATATAACTAAATATATTCAAATGTATACTCATATTAAAGCTCTATTCGTAAAGAATTTTATGGTGTGATTAATAAATTGTTGACAAAAAACTAATTAGCTTTATATAACCCTTAAAACATGACAACCGTAAGTTGAGTTGATCTTAGTATATTATGATATTAAATCACTAAAATATCACATTAGAAATTGAACATTCCGTGAATTTCACGGGTCATAAAACTAGTTTACCTATAAATGTTTATATATAAAAATAATTAATGTTTAGATAATAAAAAAAATGAAATACATGCCACATTTACCACATTTAGACGTAAAATGTTTAGATAATAAAAAATAATAATTAATGTTAACTAGACGTAAAATATTCAAATGTTGTTTTTGTTAATTTTAAAACACAAGAAAAGAAAAAAGCAAAGTCCATTAGAGTTTACTAAAAAAAAAATACTTAAAAATTAATATTTTTTTTTTGATATAATTGTTTTTTAAAAAATTGCAAATTTGTATTAATCTAAATTTTTTTCTATATTATTATTAGTTAGTATACTTTAATTAAACTTAAGTGTTTTCTATTAATTTCAGCTTCATTCAGCTCAGTTCAGTTCAGCTAGATTAAATTCAGTTCAGTTAAGTTCAGTTCAGCTCAGCTCGATTCAGTTCAGCTCAGCTCAGTTCAGTTCAGTTCAGTTCAGCTCAGCCCCATTCAGTTCAACTCAGTTCAGTTCAGCTCTAAAAAGCCAGAAAGAACAGGGCCATAGTGGGAATGGAACCGACTACATAAAAGTGAATTTAATGCCTTTATTATTGAAACACATGATATTTAATACTCTAAACCATTTTTTAAAGTTGGGAATAGCGGCTGACACCACTTGCTACCAGGTGAGTATGTAACAATTAGTCTTCCTCAAGATGGATATCCGTCTGTCAGTAAGTCTCTAGAGAAACCGCCTCTCAATAAGCCTATTGAGAGACTATTGTAGAAATTTTTAAAAAAAGTGGTACTAAAGCTAATATAATAGGTACAAATCATTATTAAAGATAAAATAAGTATATTTATTATGTAAATAAGTACAAAATTACAATGGTACGATCAATGACAAAGGGTCACGAAATACAAATAAAAGGGTACAAAAGAATGGTCTCTCAATAATTTATTGAAATGTCGTCTCTCTTAAGTTTTAGTGTCCGTCTTAAATGAAGACGGTTCAAGTAATATTCATTTGCATTAATAAGATAAAAATAAAAAGGTATAGGAAAAAAAAATTGTCTTATCTATGCAAATGAGTCCTTACTGACTTGACCTTAAGACGGATACTTTCGTCTTAAATTGAGAATTTGTGAATATGTAATTAGAAGGATAAGATTTACTTATTTATGTTTTGGCAATATTTAGGATAACAAAAATACGACTTCTAAACCATTTTACAAAAGTTGGGAATAGCAGCTGACACCCCTTTTTACCAAGTGAGTATGCCCATGCTTCAAACTCAACTCATCCACAAGGATCCTTCGGGAATAAGTTTATCATATTTCCACAATTTTGTGTATTATTGTTGTACCCTACTCAATAATGGACCTCTTTTATGACCCATTAAAAAAAGCAAAAGTGTCAGTTAGATGGGTTGGAAAATTGTCTTTAATATGGATTGAATACGCACCTCAAGTCCTCATGGATGGCAGTGATATGTGATCGAGCTAACATGATCACTGAAAACC
This sequence comes from Silene conica, assembly GCA_029255685.2. Classification (NCBI taxonomy): domain Eukaryota; kingdom Viridiplantae; phylum Streptophyta; class Magnoliopsida; order Caryophyllales; family Caryophyllaceae; genus Silene; species Silene conica. The sequence continues at coordinate 6,237,520 of CM055317.2, read as the reverse complement.
GTCCTTCAATGTAGGGATCTTGATTCTTGGATCCGTTAGTTTCACATTAAATAACGTCCTCAAAATCGATGGTTAATCTTCCTTAAAACGAGGTATCTGTGTTCATAAATATACGGGTCAATTATTCTTACCCATTGATAAAAATCAAATACTTGACCGTATTAGATTTCGTTCTTGGTTTGTTGCATAGGCGTTAGGCAGTTAACCCCTGATTTTTTTTCAATAGCAGGTTAGACTATTAAATTAAATTAGCAGATTAAGAAATGATATACGATAACTAACAGATTATAGGATAATTAGAATTGTTCCGTGATTAAACCAAATGTGCTAATACAATACACTAAAACTTGAAAGAGACGGTCTTTCAATAAAATATTGAGAGACCATTCTTTTGTAACATTTTATTTGTATTTCGTGACCTTTTTGTCATTGATCGTACCATAGTACTTTCGTACCTATTTACCTAGTAAATGTACATATTTTTATCTTAAATCATGATTTGTACCAATTTTATTAGTTTTAATACCATTTTTTCTTAAATTTGTACAATAGTCTCTCAATAAGTTTATTGAGAGCGAGGCGGTCTCTCATGAGCCCTACTGAATACAATATACTTCTAATATCAACATATTCAAAAATAGTAGATTTCGGCCAATATACTATTGAAAACGTCTTTTACCAAACCACAAATTCTCATTTGCGACGGCGGTATCCGTGACGGATACCGTTTCCTCTCACAAAATACTCACTTTTTCTCTCTCTCCGATACTATTCATGTGGTCTCTTTTCTCCACTAACTCATTTTGTATCCATTTTATCTCACAAAATATCCGTCACAAGAAAAACTTACTATTACAAAACACATGAAAATGTTAGATTGATAAGCCAACCTAGTCATTAAGTCAAAATATACTTATTCTACTCAATATATTGTTTACTAAACAGAATCTGAGTCGAAAATAATGAAAACAGGTTAATAATTTACTGGTACAACATGAGTTCATCTTTATTTTATAATGGACACTGAAATAGATTTCAATATTAATTGCGTATGTTACATAGATATCGTACATATCTATAACTCTAGTGCACTAGTACTTGACAAATATGGACCCCCATAATTACTACGTATGTGTTCAATAGAATGACATGTAATCTTTATTGTTGATGTTTATTTTGCGATGGGTCAACTACGTATTGTAAGCTCAAGTAAAATAAAATAATGCCGGAACCATGCGTATTGTAAGCTCAAGTAATTAAACTTGATCATATTTGTTCATTTGGGTGATTTAAGTGCTTTGATAACATTGTCAATATTAGCATAAGATGAACCATTGGGAGATGCACACGCCTCTTGAGCCAAAACCTTCAATTCCATTACATTTCTCTTCATCTCCTTTCCTTTTTCGCCCGTCATCAACTCGGTAACTTGTTTCTCAACGGCTTCCCTCTTTACATTTGAGTCGATTTCCATCCCAATTCCCCATTTGTTACAACAATACCAACAATTAGTCTGTTGTTCCGCGAAAAAAGGCCAACATATTACCGGCACACCTTGACTTATACTTTCTGTTAACGAGTTCCAGCCACAATGCGTCAAAAACCCTCCTATAGCACGGTGACCTAAAACTTTCTCTTGGTTACACCAACTAGCTATTAGCCCCCTCCCTTTCACCTCCTCCAAAAACTCTGGAGGAAGTACAACCGAATCCCCAGAAATTATATCCGGTCGTGTGATCCACAAGAATGGTTGGTGGCTATTCGCAAGCCCCCATGCAAATTCCACCAATTGATCGTTCGTCATGACTGTAATACTCCCGAAATTCACGTAAACAACAGAATTAGAGTCGTAAGAATCGAGCCATTCTAGACAATGCGGGTCTTCCTTCCACAGACTCGAAGTTAATGGTTTTGTTTCCTTATTGTTAGCTTCAATTGGGTCTAGGAGAAACTCCAATGGGCCTAAGGTGTATAATGGGGGGAAATCGGTCGAGAGAGCGTCAACGACGTCATGTTCTAAGGCGTCGTATGAGTTGAATATAATGGCGGATGCGCGTTTCGTGTGGTTAATTAGTCTATTAACGTAGTTAATCATGGGATCATTAGGGTTTGTTGTTCTGACAAAACTCGGCATGTCCCCAAGTCGAATGTTTTCCATGCTTGGAATCCAGTCTAGGACCATGTCTAGATCACCATTTGTGTTGAAGTTTTCATCTGCATTGAAACAATTATTTAATCAAATATTGTTAATTTCAACCTTCATGTAATCTAATGTTAACTATAAATCAGATTTTCATGCTTCATGATGAAAAGGTCATGAATAAAATAAAGCATTCGATATTAAACGAAAGATTAATAGAGTCTAGTGGTGAAAACTTAGTTCAAAATCTCCCTGGTCTTAGGTTTGAATCTTACCAAGAATCCGGCGTGGATTATTTTCGGCCTAGGAAATGTCGAGTGATCAGGGGAACTGCTAGAGCGATTTTTAATGCTGACAAAATTTGAAACTAAATCATAAGTATAATAAAGTTTATAATACATAAATTTACGTGGTTCACTACCGTGTTAGCTACGTCGCAGGGCATAAGGGGAAGAGAGTTTATATTTTAATCCCTACGACCTAATACAGAATGGATAGTGCTAGGGCGACACCGGGTGTTACTGGTTTCGGTAACACCCTAATAAAAAAATAGAAAATAAAAAAATAAATTTTCGTCTTTGCGCCAATTTCAAAAGGGTAGAACCGTAATTCACATATTTATCATATTAATAAAATAAAATATAAATGATAATAATAATTAAACTAGACAATAAGTTGGTTGATCAAGGGGGGCCGACGGTGGTTGGCCGTCAACGCCGCCGCCGCCGTTCAAAGGTCAAGGTTTGGCGCCAGTCTATTGCGGTTGCCATAAGATAATCAACCATCAAATGAACCTCAAAAATGTTATTAGTGGGGCTTGAACACATGACCTCTAGGTTGAGACATAATTGCTAATACCACTATGCCACATAGATCTTTCTGATAACCTTGTATCTCTCTTGGTATATATAGGTATGTTAAAACTTGAGTTAAAACAATATGTATCTATAATAATTATTACATGTATTTATAACTTATAATCAATGTACCTTCATTATAAAGTCAATATAATTCTTAGTGACTAAAGAGTATTCGACAAAAATTGAAAAAAAGATTTGAATACTTATGTTTACATAATTATTATAAAATTTACATTTATTATATGTGTCATATTATTTTAAAAAAAAAAAAAATGTATGCACTTAAAGTATATTTAAGTCAAATGTACATTATATTTTCATTGGAGTTACATAATATTTTCATATACGACATGACTGATAGAATTAGTCAATAGAGAATATTGTAATTATTTGATTCTTAGTCTTTTACCACGTTTATAGTATTCTGTAATATTTTGTTTCCTAATTTCTAGCTCTCTGTATGGTATATAACTCTGAATGATTATCAATGACATGTATATAAGTATATTTCAATGTTTTAGGCCTTATTTTGTAAACCTTGAAGGTGATTTTGTGAAAGTTAGTAATGAGCGACATCTTTTAGTTATGAAGTTTCTTTTTTTTTGTGAGTTTTCTTAAAGTATAAATAAGTATATGTTATATTTTTTTTTTGGCAGATGTAAAATAATATATATTATATTTTGAAAACTATTAAAAAGTAAGTAAATCAGTTCAAATTTCCAAAAAAGTAATATATTTCGTAGTTCATTGAATTTGTAATTTAATTAATAAAATAATTATTATTACTCTTAAATAATATTATAATCCAATATTTCAGATTTATTTAAATATATAACTCTAATACAATTAGGTAATCAACTACTAAGATATTAACCACCTAAGTAGTAAAAACAACAATAATAGCAACTCGAGTAGTGAAACTCATACTAGCAGCAACGGGGAAATAAAATTAACAATAATAAATGCAGGGGTAGTGAAAAAAGAATATAATGACAGCGGTTGAAGTGAAAGTAATAGTTAGGGGTGTTCAGCATAAACCGAACCGCAATAACCGAACCGAAAACCGGAAAACCAAAAAAACCGTACATTTTTAACGCTTGATTAATCGAATCGTAATGACAAAGCGATTCGGTGAACCGAACCGTTAAATTTATCATATACACGGTTCGGTTAAGGTTCGCAATTTTAGAAAAGAGGTTAACCGAACCGAATCGTTCCACAAAAAAGTAAGCAAAAAATTAAAATATTATATAAAGTGCTTTTTTGTTTAATTTTTTAAGTGTTTTCAAATACTAAAATTGTTAAATTGATTAATATTAAAGTTTCACTAATTAACTTTATCGTTGACTATAATATATAATAAAATTTTAATTAAACCAATAGATAAAATTCACGAAAACTAAAGAAAAAGTATATTTAGCACGTTTATAGGTTAACCGGTAACCGAACCACAAATAACCATTTAAAGAGGTTAACTGGGCCGTTTATAACCGTTAGGAACAATGCGGTTTAGGTTTGTTGTTTTGCCTAAGCTAACCGAACCGTATGCGTACTGAATTAAATATACGGTTCGGTGAGCCGAACCGCGAATGAAAACCCTTAGTAATAGTAGAGACAACACATGTAACGAAAGTAACAGTAGGAACAACGAAGAGAGTATAAAAAAATAATTAACAATTCGATTTTAAGAAAATATTAGTTTTTTTAAATACATGAGTTTGATAGAACTAACGGGTTAACCGTAAAAATAGCACGAGTAGTTGTACAAACATCAGTAACCGGAAAAGTAGTGAACGTAATAGTATTAAAAAGGGATGTAATGAAAGTACTAATATTAACAAGAGGATAGGTCAACGTGGCTAATAATTTGTTAATTAATTTTACTTCGTTCTCATCATAATTTCAAGATATCAATTGTAAATATATATGTTAGCCAAATTTAGCGAATCATATTTCATAAAAAATACTAATGTAATAAAAGTAACAATTTAGTAAAATTTAACTGGTAAATAAAAGTAGCCCGGTAACAATAATTACATCGGGTGTAATGAAAGTAACAATAGTAATAACGAATGTAATAAAAGTAACTATTCTAAGAACAAAATAAAGTATATATGAAAAATTAGCTAGCAGTCGATTTAAGTAGAATATTAATAGTAGGAGTAGTGAATATCTCTCATAATTTATTTCGTTGTAATTTTAAGATATACCAGATCTCATAGAAAAATATATTAATGATAAATTTATGAGTTAGACAACTTAAAAATAGTTTTAATTAATTGAAAATATATTTTAATGCTAAATAGAGGTAGCATGGGCGAAACGAGGCACCCATACTAGTATAGTAATATATTATGTACCTCCAATAAAAATAAAATATACCTTTGTCATAAATATAATGTACGTACATAAAAAAAATTTGTTATAATAAATGTAATTTCGTAATATAAGTATCTAAACTATAAGTATAAAAAATATATTGTTCAATTTTTTATCAAATACATTTAACTAAATGAGCATTATATTGATTTTATGATGGGTACATTGAATATAAGTTACAAATACATTTAAAAATTATTATAGGTATATATTAATTTAACTCAAAACTTAGCTGGTATATATATAACAAAAGAGATATCAAAATTACAACAAGATGCTTCTGTCAGAGTGGCATAGCGTGTGCATTTGATTCAAGAGATCATGGGATCAAGTCTTGTTAACTACATTTTTGCAATTTCATTTGATGTCTGACCGTCCTCAACCACTAATCGCCAACCACCACGGTCCACCGGTGTTGACCGCCTAGACCGGTGGGGATCGCCTTTGACTATGATTTAAAACTCTAAAATTAATTAACTAATATTAGTTTTCTAAACTACCCTTGACCACCAATAAGTTTAAAATTTGAATGTTGATGGAGGGAACACAAAATACGTAAGTAAATTACAATAATATCCCGAGTGTCGCTCAATTTGAGTAACACCCGGTGTCGCTATATCATTATTCATACAGAATCTGGCCTAATAACGTTCAAACCAGACCTGGCCCAAATAGTCGTTGAAAACGGCGACTAACAGAATCAATGCATATACTCAACTCTAATAATATTATCAACTAAATTAGTTGACATCTAAAAACGATAAAGTAAGATAGTAGTATATATATACCTTTGAAGGGAACAATTTTCTTATCAACAAGCTTCTCATATTGAGCGCACCCGAGCAAACCACACACACTAGCAGTCCAAAACAACACCTCTGGCACACCAAGCTCCTCCGCCGCGTCTAGCGCAAAGAACATTATCGCGTCAACCACTATACAACTGACACGTGGCACATTAGGGTCCCCATTAAGCCTAGTCAATAATTCCTTAAACGGTCCGAGCGCAAGACTCTCAAACGAGTGACACAAAGACGGGATGTCCTGGGTCTTGTCACCCTCGGTTTGAGGCAATCCGTCAGGGATTGCCTCAAACCGAAATGACGAGAGACCGTGAAGAGCATTTGGACCGAAGGAACGTAAGAAACGGTTGCGATTGTACTCGGAATTGACGAAGGTTATGTGAAAACCCTTAGAGTGTAGGATTTTTGCAAGTTTTAGCATGGGAGTTATGTGACCTTGTGCTGGAAATGGTATGCATACTGCATGGGGTTTTTCAACGTTTGATGATGTTTTTTGTGATCCCATTGAGGCCATTCTAGTATTTCTTTACGTTTTTTTTATAGAAAACCGTAAATGTCGGACCGATACTTTAATTTCTTTATCCGATTATTCGATGTTAATTTGTTGGCCTATGTTGTTTTGCATTTGGCAAGTCAGTAGTCACCACCTTTTATACTATGGAAAGTGTTGATCGTGTTAGGATAACTAGGGTGTTAAAACTCGTAATCATAGACGATATTTTAACACCGCTGTATTTTCAAGGATTAGGTTGAAGACCTGTTGTTAAGTTAGAACAATATTTATCAGAGTCAGTGCAGGGACGATTTTAGGATTAGGTTATAGGGGGTGCAAAAAATTTAACAATGATTTCGGCGATGGGAGTTAAAATTTGAACAGAAAAATATCGTGAGTCCAAAGCACACAAAATTTAAAACATTGGATCTAAATAATTCAAAAAAGTATAAATAAAATAATTTGAATTATTTGTAAGTATATACATCTTTTTAATGTGAAAAGAGTACGTTTTATAATATATCCAAATCATTGTAGTTAAATAAGAGGATATTTGAAAGTAACGACATTAAAACAACAACATTAAAGTCACAATTTACGACTAAATAAGATAAAAGTACAAAAATGTAAACCGTGGGGGTCGAACTCATGACCAAACGAATAAAAAATTGATATCTAACCAGTACACCACTATATATTTCATGAACTTTATCGAAACTAATTTGTCAATATATCCGAACAAAGGGGGTGCGGGTGAACCCCCTGCACCCCCTCAAATACGCCACCGAGTCAGTGTGACCGAAGGTCACGGTTCGAATCCTGACAACTTCAAAACCCCTCAAAACTACAAAGTAGAAATCTATCGCACGGTATGAGGGAGCCTGTGCAAACTAACCACTCTTCAAGCCCAACGGTCATTTGAGTAAGGGAACGTATTAAGAATATTAATAATAGTTGGGCCTCAACCATAACCTTAAGGTTTTGGTTGAGATAGTTCAATTATCACTACTATTTAAATTGATTACCATATGCCATAAAAGTTCCTTATTCTAATTTATACCGAGTATGCAAATCAAATATTATTATATTTATTTACAAAAACAATATATGATTGACTGATTGAGTTTTACACGAAGTCATATTTAAGTATTCAGATGATTTATATTGTGTTAAAGATTGAATTTTGCACGAGATATATCATTTTTTCTTCAGAAATTTACGAGCTGTAAATATATTTGTTAAATTTACCTAAATAACATTTTTTAAGGCCACAAAATAATTCACAAAAAAATGTAAAAATATTTGTTTACTTATACGTTGATTTTTCTAAACTAAGTATGAGTTTATGGCCTATAAAATAACTCATTATACATACAAATATCTACTCCGTAATTAAGTCGGCAAATTCTCATTTACAACAGTTATATTCGTTTTAACTTTAAAGGGTGAAACATACTCACTTGTGAGAAGAGTAAAAGAAAATACTATCTTCGTCCAAGGTTTTTTTTTTTTACCATTTTCAGTTTTTAAGTTGTAAACAAATAATCTAAATACGGATTATATCGTATAACCATAATCAATTAATAATTACGCTAAAAAAAGAGTAAAAATGAGTACAATTAAAGCAATTAAAGGCGCACGGCTGAAAAGTTCCTGATAGTAATTTATGATGTGCTAATCCAAAACTTGACGATTAATTACAAATCGACAATGATGTAGGCAGAAGCCGAAATAAGATATATATCTCTATTTTAATCATTTATTTATTTTTAATTAAAATAAAGCTGTGACGGTTGGAGAAGTAGATATTAGACTAATACTCATCAATCATCATATTATACCTAAATATGGACCCTTTTTTTTAAAATCTTTTGTGTATGAACAACGTGGTAAGTGCAATTTAATACTTCTCTTTATTAACTAAGATAGAGGTATCGTGATGATAGAATACGGTTTTGAATTCCCCTTCTTCTCATTGGTAGAAAGTTTTGTTTGGTAACGATCAAGAAGGATGTTAACAAAATTAAAGCTGGAAAAAGTGATTTATGATATGTATGAAGTATTATTTAATTTCTTTAACCAAAATAAAATATAAAATAAACGTGTTTTTGGTGTTCCACGTCCCGAGAATCATACGTGTTATTGTAAGAGCAAGTAAATAAAGTTGATCATATTTGTTCATTTGGGTGATTGAAGTATTTTGATAGCATTACCAATATTAGCATATAGCCATATACGAAGAACCATTTGTCGTAAGAATCGAGCCATTCTAGACAATGCATGTCTTCCTTCCACATACTCCAAGTTTCCTTATTGTTAGCTTCAATTGGGTCTAGGAGAAACTCCAATGGGCCTAAGGTGTATAATGGGGGGCAATCGAGCGAGAGAGCGTCAAGGGTGCTGTGTTCTAACTTCTAAAGCGTTGTATGAGTTGATTATAATGGCGGATGCACGTTTTGTGTGCTTAATTAGTCTATGAACGTAGCTAAGCATGGGATCATCAGGGTTTGTTGTTGTGACAAAACTCGGCATGTCGCCAAGTCCGAATGTTTTCCATGCTTGGAATCCAGTCTAGAATTAGGGCATTGTGTTCAAAGGCATCGTATGAGTTAAAAATGGCGGACGCACGTTTCGAGTGGTGAATTATTAGTCTTAAAATCTAGTTAACCATGAATTCTTCAGGGTTTGTTGTTCTCATAAAACATGTAAAAAGTCGACCATTTTCGATGCCTGCTGGAGTAGTCCAGTCTAGGACCATGCATGTCCAGTTTTTGTTAATAAATTTCCATTTGCATTGACCCAATTATTCATCAAATACTATTATTTGAAACCATGTAACGCGATTGTACGTGAAAAAAACTATTCGTCAATTTTTTTTTACCATTTTTAATTAGTTGTAATCAAATAATCTAAATACGGATTATACTGATATAACCAAAAGAAATCAATAATTCCCCGAAAATAATAGTAAAAATGGGTACAATTAAAGGCACGTCGCTGAAAAGATACTGATAGTGAAATGATCCAAAACTTGACAATTAATTATCGGTTTTTCTAACGTGTTCTCTACGGCCACATGTTAATAAATTAATTAGAGAAAAATTTTTGAAAATATTTACTAATTATGAAAACACAAATTATTATTGAAAACGGTTACTATCCGTCACAAGCTAATATGGACCGTTTTATTTAAATCTCTTGTGTATGAACAACGTGGTAAGTGCAATCTAATGTTTCTCTTTATTTTAGTTAAGATGGAGAAATCGTGATGATAGTATACGGTTTTGAATTCCCCTTGTCATTGATAGAATGATTTGTTTGGTAACGATAGGGAATGATTTGACGAAAGCTAGAAAAGGTGATTTATGATATGTTAATTCTTAATTATGTTTAATTGTTTGTTTATTTTAAATTAAAGAAAATTAGTTGCGACAGTTGGAATTGTAAGGATTAGTACTCATCACTTTGGTAAATAGCCAAATAGGATTGTACAATTTTAATCACTTTGGCAAATCGGATCACTTCGGATATCGAAGAGGTCTTAGCGTTGTTGTTATTGTGTTCGATCCTATGGTAGGATGTAAAAATGTTATTATTCTATGATAATAGAGACCATTTTAAAAAGTTGTCATTTAATAATAACAAAGTAAGTAATAATTAAACCTGGTCTCTGCATAGTGTATAATATAAAGTGATTAGTTTTTGAGTGATCGCACCGTACAATAGTTATACTTTTTCTTTAGTTTTCGTTAATTTTATCTAGTAGTTTAAATAAATTTTTAATATTTAATTATACTCAACAATAAGTTTAATTAGTGAAACTTTAATATTAATCATTTTAACCATTTTTGAATTTGGAAACACTTTTTAATTAAACAAATGAACAATTTTTTATATAATATTATAATTTTTGGCTTACTTTTGTGAACGGTTCGGTTCGCAGTTAACCTCTTTTCTAAAATTGCGAACCTCAACTGAATCGTGTCCATGATAAATCTAACGGTTCGGTTCACCGAACTGCTTTGTCAGAACGGTTCGGTTAATCGAACCTTAAAAATGTACGGTTTTTCGGTTTTTTGGTCCGGTTATTGCAGTTCGGTTTATTATGAACACCCCTAATTTTAATCACCTCACACCACCATAATACCCCACAATACTCATACTTTTTAGAGTAAACTAGTTTTAATCCCATACAAAAAACTGCACGGGTTACTTTTAAATATGTTCAAAGATACACTCAACCGAATAAAAGTAGTAATAATAATTACTCTCGGGTCAATAAATTGTAGCCCAATCTCTCTTTTTACTGTCGGAATTTCTTATTTTACGCTCGGATCAAATAAACTTGACAAATTATGGAAAATGTTTGGTTTTGTAACATTTTGATTTTTCATATTTTTCCCAAATTAATTTATATTCATATATGTTTACTTTATATTATATTAACCAAGTCGTGTAAATATTAAAGGGTTAGTGAAACTTATTGACTACTAAAGAAACAATTAGAATATTAGAATAGAGTAAGAAAGAAGAAAGAGAGTAATTAATCTTTGTAAAGATTATGGGTGACCCTACATCATCAGTTTATTTCTCAATTCCTAAATTTCAGGAGCCAATAGTAGGAAGCTAAGGGGTTGTTTGATTGTCTTCCAAAATCACGGGAATTGGAAAATTATGGGAAGTGGGAAAATGAAGTCTTGTTTGGTTGCCTTATTCATGGTAATTAGAAATTCCTAGGAAACTTTAATTCCTACATAACTAGTTTTAAACCCGTGCAAAAAATGCACGGGTCATAATAACAGATGTTCTCATTGAATGATTGAATACATAAATATATAAATGAGGGTGAGTAAATGTTCAATATTGTGACAATTTAAATATAAATAAATGAATAACTGGAGATTCGACGTACATATAATGTAACTTGTTAATCATTACCATTCGATGCAGAGTATGTTACAAAGTGTATAACTAATCTAAAACGTGACAAATACTCGAATACGCACATGTTGGTTTTTTAAAATTATTATGTACGATATTCAAAATACTCACAAATTTCATTAGTTTTCAACTTTATTTAACTCAGATATGACTTATGAGAGATCGTCTTAAGTAAAACGGTCTTAAATGAGAACGCGTGAGAACTTAAAGCCTAATCCGTAATATTTTTTTTTCTTAAAAAAAGGCCTTTCAAGTTGATTTATGTAAATTTCTAGTTAATTTATTAACTATAGCAATATTTTTCAAGATCTAAATGAGTATGAAGAAAATTGACTCTTAAAAATTAATCGATCGGTCAGTCTCCATTAATACCGACGTATCCGTTTTAACATTAAAGCGTGTCAAATATTATATCACTTGAGCATATAAGACAAACATTTGCATTTTTACATGTCTTATGCTTTTGCTTTATTCTAATTACTTAACTTGTGTTAAATTTAAGACATATACGCTCGTTTTAAGTTACCTATTCCGTATATTTTTGAACTTATTCTCCATTACTAAACCTTTCAAAGTAAAAATTGGCTATGTTACAAACGGAAACAATTCATAAACTTGTAGAATAAATCAGCTGAATTAGAGTTTTGAAGCAATTTTTGATAAATATAAATCATAAGGGAGTAATTTTGGAAAAAAACTTATATAACGGAGTAATTTTAGAAAACTGAATTTTAAAAGGGAGTTATTATTAATTTACTCTACTTTTTACTTATTTTAATTATCCATACTCACAACAATAACCCACAATACTTACGATCTCTCCAATCATCTCACCCCACAACAATACAATCTATTATTTAATTTTTCTCGTTATTCTACGTCCCTTCCCCAAATAGAAAAGGTTATTATTAATAGGAGGAAGTATATTCTATAACAAAATTTTGGCTCGTAAAGATATATCTCATTCAATTTGTCGAAATGATTTTTCTTTTTTTTTTTATGACGAGAGGTTGAATCCCCCGGGTCCATGCATTCCCGCACCATATCTAGCCAATAATCGGATTCATAAATTATTTTATTTATTCGGAGTCGTATTCAAAACTTTTTTTTTCCGATTTGAAGAGTTGTGAATCTTGTGATTTAATAACTCTCATAACACATGAATCATAATAATATTCACAACATATCTAGCCGATAATCGGATTCATAAATTATTTATTTATTCGGAGTCGTATTCAAAACTTTTTTTTCCGATTTGAAGAGTTGTGAATCTTGTGATTTATTCATAGTAATATATTGATGTGTTATACTGAATTGGTCAATTTTTATGGAATATTTAAATAATATAGAGTTTAATTATAAAGAACACTACAATTGCCATAATAATATTGCATTTTTTTAACAAAATATTGTCTACCTTTATTTTTTATTGTTGTCAAAAAATTGTACTTAAATGACATTTAGTTGATGGAACAAATTTTTTTTTTCATTCTCATTATTATTTTGATAATATATTTTTATTTAGTTTTTTCATATCTTATAAAAAATCAAAATGCAAATAAGAATTGCCAATTTTGAGGAATGACAAATAACTTAAATTGCCATTGCGTCTACCGCTTTTTTTTCTTTTAATTATTTTCTTTTTCTTCAACTGGCCCTACCACTATTGCATATAATATGTTGGTGTATGATGATGTGGATGCACCAAATTGCTTGAAATGATTTTGTTTTAATATAGATAAGATAAGATTGGAAATTCACGTGAACTTAAAGTTCCCGGGAACTTTAATTCCCTTATTAAATAACGTTTCGTTTCTTTGGAAAACATTGTTTTTGATATTTGTAATACACACGTCTTAAAATCGCTTCTTTTATTTATGTAAACTCGTACTTCTTTGTTCCATATATTTTAGTTGTCAAGTACGGCTGCGCTGAGATATATTTTAGTTATTTCGCATTTAAAATAAGCAGAGATTTATTTCTTTAACCATAATAAAAAAAAAAAAATAGATGTTTTTCGGTATTCCAAGACCCGACCATACGTGCTGTAAGAACAAGTAATTAAACTTGATCATAGACGTTCATTTGGGTGATTTAAGTACTTTGATAACATTATCAATATTAGCATAAGAAGAACCATTGGGAGATCAGAAGTACATGCCTCTTGACCCAAAACCTTCAATTCCATTACCTTTCTCTTCATTTTCTTCCCTTTTTCGCCCGTCATCAACTCGGTAACTAGTTTCTCAAGAGCTTCCCGCTTCACATTTGAGTCGATTTCCATCCCGATCCCCCATATAGTACAACAATACCAACAATTAGTTTGTTGTTCCGCGAAAAATGGCCAACATATCATAGGCACACCTTGACTTATACTTTCTGTAATCGAGTTCCAGCCACAGTGTGTTAAAAACCCACCTATAGCACGGTGACCCAACACTTTCTCTTGGTTACACCAACTTACTATTAGCCCCCTCCCTTTCACCACCTCCAAGAACTGTGGTGGAAGCACAGCCGAATCCCCTGAAATTATATCCGGGCGTGTATCCACAAGAATGGTTGGTGGCTATTTGCGATCCCCCATGCAAATTCCACCAACTGATCATTCATCATGACTGTAATACTCCCGAAATTCACATAAATAACAGAATTATTGTCGAAAGAATCGAGCCATTCTAGGCAATGTGGATCCTCTTTCCATAGAGATGAAGTTAATGACTTTGTTTCCTTATTGTTAGCTTCAATTGGGTCTAGGAGAAACTCCAATGGACCTAAGGTGTATAACGGGGGGAAATCGGGAGAGAGAGCATCAAGGGTACCTTGATCTAAAGCGTCATATGAGTTGAGAATGATGGCGGCTGCGCGTTTTGTGTGGCGGATTACTCTTCGAAGGTAGTGGAACATGAAATCGTCAGGGTTTGATGTTCTAACAAAACTCGGCATATCACGAAGTCGGATGTTTTCCATGCTTGGAATCCAGTCTAGGACCTGGTCCAAATCACCATTTGTGTTGAAGTTTTCATCTATATTGACAGAATTATTTAATCAAATATTGTTAATTTCAACCTTCTTGTAATCTAATGTTAGCAATAGATCAGATTTTAATGTTTCATGATAAAAAGGACATAAATAAAACAGGGCCGTCTCGGGAATTTGGGGCCCTGTGCGAGCTCTAAAAATGGGGTCCCTATATAACATTTTAATAAACAATTTTGTACAAAATGTAGTTAAACAATTTTGTACAAAATGTAGTTAGTAAGTCTTGAACCTGAGATTTCATGTCTAAAAACCTAATTTCTATCCACTACGACACTATATTTGATTGAATATTTAGTGTATTGAATTTATTTATTCTTACAATTATTTTCATTTATGTCGCAAAAATTGGGGGCCTTGTGCGACCGCACGGGCCCAAAGACACCCCTGGAATAAAATAAAGCAGGAAGAGTAATAGAGTGTAGCGGTGAAAACTTAGTTCAAAATTCCCCTGGTCTTAGGTTTGAACCACTCCGAAAGATTGATAGAGTCTAGCTTGAGAACTACTAGAGCGATTTTAACGATGACAAGAATTGAATCTAAATCACAAGTATAAGTTTTATGAAGTTTTTGCTAAAATAGGGTCGAAAATCAAACTATTTACCAAATGATAGAAACAGTGATTCACCATTCCCGACATTATAATAAGCAAGTGTGAGATTGTCCTTGAGAAACCAGCCTTTCCGCTTAGTTTCTGCTTGTTTTCAGGAAGTTTAATTTTGGATTTTCGAAACCAAAATTGTTTGTAAAGGGCGATATTACAGGTCGTTTTTTTGCGCACACCATGGAGTAAATAACTCAAACAACCAACCGATTACGATAAGGGAAGTAAGAAGATGAGAATGGTGGTCGTATTTCATTATTTGATGGTCGTTGTAAGGAGAACGGACATGATGAAGGTAGCTCGTCAAATCTCGAAATAAGGTTGCAACATGACAGTGACAAGTTCTAAATTTCCCAAAAACAAATTAAAAAATCGGAATTGATGACGTGGAACTATTTTTGGTAATTAGTTTGAAACCCACACGCTATTTTGGTAAATAGTTTGATTTTCGACCCAATTTTAGCAAAAACTTCAAGTTCTAATAACGTTATCGACTAAGTTAGTTGACATCTGAAAACGAGAGAGTAAGTTAGAAGTATATATATATATATATATATATATATATATATATATATATATATATATATATATATATATATATATATATATATATATATATATATATATATATATATATATATATACCTTTGAAGGGAACAATTTTCTTATCAAGAAGCTTGTCATATTGAGCACACCCCAACAAACCACACACACTAGAACTCCACAACAACACCACCGGCACACCAAACTCCTCAGCCGCGTCAACCGTAAAATACATAATTGCATCGGACATTATACAACTGACACATGGCACATTAGGGTCCTCGTTAAGCCTAGTCAGTAAATCCTTAAACGGTCCAAGCATCAGACACTCAGTCGAGTGACACAAAGACGGGATGTCCTGCGTCTTGTCACCCTCGATTGGGGGCAACCCGTTAGGGATTGCCTCAAACCGGAATGACGGGAGACCGTCAAGAGCGTTCTATTGGGAATAATATCAGTAACTAACAGATAATCAGTTACAGCCCAGAAGCTACAGTTAGTTACAAACTGACTCAGCACTGACTCAGCACACAGTCAGCATAACAGATTCTGTTATCATAACAGAATTCAGTTATTCATAACAGAATTGAGTCAACTTGGTCACTGAGTCAACTTGGTCAATGTAAATATCTAGATATTATTTAGTTGTTAAGTCATTAGATGATTAGTATAAATACTTGTATATACAGAAATGTAATCTCATCAGTTCATAATACAATTTTCTCACATTTTATTTACTCTTTCATCAATATTACTGCAATCAGTTTTCCATCAATTTTCTCTGATATTTCTTCTTTTACATGAAACATAATCAAGCTTATATCAATGGCTTCTATGATAAGCACATTTTATCATGGTATCAGAGCTACAAAGGAGTGATCCTGCGTAGTTTTCTGCACATTCTTTTCTTGTTATTTCCGCAATTTTATCATCAAATTTGTTGTGTTTCGTTTTTTTTGATTCCTCAGTTGTTTACTCTTCCTCTTTACAAATCATACAACACAAAATTCCTTCATTTTTCTTCCTTAATTCAAAGTTTCTGCACAAATGACTATTTCTGATAATATACAGAATTCTGTAGTATCTGGCGTTAGTACTGGTATCATTGGAATGCAAGATCCTTTATATCTTGCTCCTGGAGATATTTCAGGTCTTCATCTTGTTTCTGCACCATTCAATGGAAAGCATTATGTGAAATGGTCAAGAGCTGTTAAAATGGCGTTAATCTCTAAGAATAAACTTGGTTTTATCAATGGAAGTTATCCTAAACCATCAGAGACGGCATCAACTTATCAAGACTGGATACGAGTGGACTATAATGTTCTCTGCTGGATTCTTCACTCTCTAATTCCTGAGATCTCTGAAAGCTTGTTATATGTTACTACTTCCAAGCAATTGTGGGAGGAAATTAAGGAAAGATACTGTCAGGCCAACGCACCTTTTCTCTATCAGTTGAGGAAAGATGTAATGCATACTATTCAGTCAAATAATCAATCTGTAGCAGAATATTTTGGCAAACTCAAGTCTGTTTGGGAAGATCTGCAGAGTCTTGATGGTTTGCCTGAATGTGAGTGTGGTGCCTTGAGTAAATGTTCTTGCACATTACTTAAGAAGATGCTTGAAAGAGATAATCGTCACAAGTTGATTGACTTTCTCATGGGACTTGACAGTAAATATGAGACTGTCAGGAGTCAAATATTAGCCTGTGATCCTCTTCCTACTGTGAATCAGGCTTTCTTCAGAATACAGCAGATTGAGATGCAGAAAAGTATAAGTAATGCTGATAAAGGAAAAGATATGCTACAGGATGATATGCCTTTAGCTGTGAATAAGTCATATTGTCCAAAGTACAATAGAGATATTTCCAGTTCTTCTGTAGGAGGCAATTTTCAGAAGTCTTTTGCACCACCATACAAGAAGGATAATGTTGTTACTAATGACAACACTGGCACTGGAGCATTTCAGAATGCTGGATATAATGCTGCCTCTGGTGAATTCAAAAGGCCTAAGTATATATGTTCTTACTGTACAAAGGAAGGACACCTTAGGAATCGTTGCTACAAGCTTATTGGATATCCTCCTCAAAGAGGTTATAAAGGACAAGATAACAAGCGTATTGCTGCAGATGTTGAGGAATATGAAGAAGATCCTCTTGCAGAGAATGATCAAGACCAAGACAGGGATGTTTCTGTTGATCCTGGCATGGTTCAGTCTATGTTCAAAGAGTTTATGAAGTTGGTTAAGTCAGGAGACATTCCCGGATTTCAGAACAAGCAGTCCTCTTCTCAAGCACAAAGTTCACAATCTGTGAACTTTGCAGGTATCTCATTTGCTTCCACTGTGTTTAACACTGCAAATTCTGTGTTAAATACAAGTTGTGCTAATTACTGGATTGTGGACTCAGGAGCTTCTAGTCATATTACTTATAATACTACCCTATTTGTTTCCACCAGAATGTTAATAAAGCCTATTAGAGTGGGATTACCAGATGGTACTCTTAAGGAAGTAACTATGGTTGGAAATGTTTATCTGACTGATGCTATTACCCTAAAGGATGTTCTTTACATTCCTGGATTCACTCACAATTTATTGTCTGTTGGGAAGTTATTGCCTGACACTGGATTAATTGCTAGGTTTACTGATTCTAGCTGGTATTTTCAGGACCCTACCACTGAGCAAACCATTTGTCATGGCAAGAAGTTTGGAGGAGTTTATCTTTTCAAAATGCAAAATAAGAATCTTGTAAATAAAACCATTTCTAATTCCAATGTCATGTGTCACGCAGCTATGGCTGTTTCCCCATTTCATAGTGCTGATATGAAACTAGCTCATGATCGTTTAGGTCACACAAATGTATCTAGGCTGAAACATGTTCCTATGTATTCTGGAATCAATAAAACAGACAATTTTCATTGTGAGGCTTGTGTTCTTGCCAAACATCACAAACTTCCATATCCTATTAGTACTTCCTCTACTGTAAAGCTTTTTGAGTTACTTCATATAGATTTGTGGGGGCAATATAGGACAAAGTCCCTCACTGGTGCTACATACTTTTTGACAATTGTAGAAGATTGCAGTAGAGTTACATGGACCACTCTACTTCGAGATAAAACTGAGGTTTATCAAACCTTAGTGAATTTTTTGGCCTATGTTGACACTCAGTTTCAATCTAAGGCGGTCAAGGTTATTAGGAGTGATAATGGTACAGAAATTTTCCAAAAGAGTTGTGGTGAACTATTTGCACAACATGGGATTGTTCACCAAAGGAGTTTACCTGGAAACCCTCAGCAGAATGGGAGAGTGGAACGAAAACATAGACATTTGTTGGAAACTGCTAGGGCACTTAGATTTCAAGGGCATCTACCTAAGAAGTTTTGGGGAGAATTGGTTCTGGCAGCCACTCATCTCATCAATCTTATGCCTTCTTTTGTTTTGGCTTGGAAAATTCCTACTGAGGTTTTATTCAACAGACCAGCAGACTATGATCACCTCAGAGTTATAGGTTGCCTATGTTATGCTGCTAGCATCCATCTGATAAGTTTGAACCAAGGGCAACCAAGTGTGTGCTCTTGGGATATCCATTTGGTCAAAAGGGGTACAAGTTGTTTGATTTAGATAACCAAAAAATCATACTTAGCAGAGATGTTGTCTTTAATGAACAAGTTTTTCCCTATGCTACTGATTCATTACCACCATCTGATCAATCATGCTTACCTTTGTCCCATTTTTCATTTTCTGATACGCCTATTTCTTCTTTTGCCAATCATGCTACTGGTTCTATTGATATTAATAATAGTAATACTCCAAATAATATAATTACTACTTCTGATAATCATTTCCAAAATAATACTCCAAATAATAATTCTTCCACATCTAATAGTAATGCAACTAATACTACAAATAATAGTAATGCAAATAATAATACTACAAATGATTTTTTCCATTCTATACATTCTAATACTCAGGATATTTCACAACCATCAGATTCTGTTACTATTCATGTTCAGCCATTTCCAGCAAGGAAATCTACTCGAGCTAATAAGCAACAACCACTTAAATTGAATGATTTTGATTGCAAAGGGTTACCTGATTCTTTACGTCATGTTCCTATTCTTCCACCTCATTCATCAGACTCAACCAATTCAGGAACTCATTCCTTTTCAGTTCTACAATATTCAGACCTGCAAGCCTATTCTTCAGACTACATAGCCTCATTGAATGCAGCATTAGAAATCTATGAGCCTTCCTGTTACAAACAAGCCAAGAATGATCCCAAATGGATTGAGGCAATGGAAAAGGAATTACAAGCACTTGAGGATAATCATACTTGGGTTTTGACTTCTCTACCTACAGGAAAGCAAACTATTGGTACAAAATGGGTGTATAAGGTCAAATTTCGACCTGATGGTTCAGTTGAGAGGTATAAGGCCAGACTTGTGGCCAAAGGGTACAACCAGATTGAAGGAAAGGACAACAAGCACACCTTTAGTCCAGTAGCCAAATTTACTACAGTGAGATCCCTCATTGCTATAGCTGCTGCCAAAGGATGGCAATTACACCAACTTGATATCAATAATGCCTTCCTTCATGGGTTTCTAGATGAAGAAGTTTACATGGATTTACCGTTATTTATTTTATTTTTGTATGATGAAGAAGTTTTTTGTTTTTCCAATGAAGATCTCTATTTATTGTAATTACTGTTATTTATTTTATTTTTGTATGATGAGGAGGTTTAATCGATTAATCCTTTTCGGACACGTTATAATATCATACTAACCACCACGTATCATGTAAGCTCAATCTACGGGATTACCCCTTACTTGAAGAGGTGTGACGAAGTCTCATCATCTAGGAAGATCGAACCCAGAAATCATTCCGCATGGGAATATATGAGTCCACAAGTTACCCCTCATTGGAAGACATGTGCCCAAGGATGGACTGCGAGGTTTAACCCAACTATTACTGGACTAACACCACTTGGTTTATCGTTGATATTTTTAGTACTCATATATGCGTCATTTTTGCTACTGTACTTAAGTCTGTAACCTGTAAGTGATCTGAGCTGGCTCGTAGGACCTTCGGAATCAGCTCGACTCAAAATCGGTAAAAACTAATTTCGAGCCGATTTCGACCCGAGGTGGTCCAAATCCGAACCGATTCTGAGCTTAGCATAGCTCGGAATCAGATGGTTGTTTAGACTCGTTTTATCTATTATTCTTAATTATTTTGTCATTTTCTAATTGTTTTTGTTCTTAATAAAATGTCATTTTAGCATTTATAACATATGTTTCTTATATTTGCATTTTTCTTAAAATATGTTATTTTTAATTTGATTTAAAAGTTCAAGAAAGTAAAGAAAATAAAGATTTAACCGAACTCGAATAAAGCTCGAGCCTAATCTGAGCTTATTCCAAGCTTTGATTTTTTAAGCTCGAATAATTCCGAACCGATTCCGAGCTCAAGCTCAAGTTTCCGGGCCGATTCCAACCCCATCCAAGCTTGAGCTCAAATCGGCTTGGTTAGTTACACCCCTAACTGTACTTATGTGCACTTATTTTATCAAATACGAGTATAATTTTAAACTAGTTGAGTATCTGATTTAATGAAATATGCCGATTATGAACAATTCTTATTTATTTCATTCACTTAGTTTTCAAAACATAAACTACTTATATTATATTTGTCTACGTTAAATATCTTTGTTCATCTAATAAACTATTGAAGCTTTTGCTTAAATGGTGTCGAAAATCAAAGTATTTACCAAAATAGTGCTCTTTTGAAACTAATTACCAAAAATGGTTCCACGTCATCATTTCGATTTTTTAATTTTTTTTTTCTGAAATTTTGCACTAGTCGCTGTCCAGGACAGCGACTAGTTGCTTCCATTTTTATAGCTATAACGAGCTAACGTCAAGTCCGTTCTCCTTACTCCGACCACCAAATGGTGAAATACGACCACCATTCTCTTCTTCTCACTTCCCTTATCGTATTCACATGGTTTTTTGAGTTATTTGTTCCATGGTTTCCGCAAAAAATGGGCCTTAATATCGCCGTTCATCAACAATTTCGGTTTCGAACATTGCATTCCTCTGTTTTTCTGCCTCTCCTCTATTTCATCCCTCTTCTCTTCTGTTTCCTTCCACCACTGCCCAACTTTGTAAATGACAGTAAGATAGTAAAGCATGTACGTTTAATTAAAAGTGGTTGTGCCATTAAGAGATATCCGTTCTTTGTTTTTGGTGTAAACGGGAGGAGTTGGTGCAGGGTTACGAGTACTAAATATATCGGAAAGCAATTTCGTTGTTAAGTTAATCATTGTTATTTTTGTGAATGTGAGTCTGCAGGAGGTGCATTTACAAAAGGCTCTCAGATGACGATGTTGATAGTTGTCCCGTCTGTGACATTAACCTTGGTTGCATCCCAGTGGATAAACTCAGGTCTAAGAATTGTCGTTAGTACAGTAAGTTATTTTTCATACCAGAAAAGTAAAAAAAAAATGATAGTGGAAAATCATTGTGAATAGCAAGTATTTCTTAGTAAGAAGGCATTTCTAAAATTGCAAGTATCTATGCCGAAGGCACAAGATAACAATGATACTCTAGCATATTGGTTATCAAATACACCATTCCTGTTGTTGCTGCTACAACGGCCCCAGAGCGTAGGCACACTTCAGCTGGTCTCTTACGAAGGATGACCCAGGTATGGTTGCTTTTGTCTTGGTTGTGGGCTTCAATTTTTGTTAAGATGTGGTAAATCTAATTCATCAGAGCACTTTGTTATTAGAGTTTCCGTGGGATTCCTCGGAATGTCGATCTTTCTTCGATTGACGGGAAACAAATGGTAGTGTTGATGGCCTCTTGAGCCAGATTGAAGCCAATTCTAGTGGTGGAAGGAAACAAAAAGAGAAGAGGGATGAAATAGAGAGGCAGAAAAACAGAGGAATGCAGTGTTCGAAACCGAAATTGTTGATGAACGGCGATATTAAGGCTCATTTTTTGCAGAAACCATGGAACAAATAACTCAAACAACCATGTGAATACGATAAGGGAAGTGAGAAGAAGAGAATGGTGGTCGCATTTCATCATTTGGTGGTCAGAGTAAGGAGAACGGACTTGACGAAGTTAGCTCGTTATAGCTATAAAAATGGAAGCAACTAGTCGTTGTCGTGGACAGCGACTATTGCAAAATTTCAGAAAAAAAAAAAATTAAAAAATCGGAATGATGACGTGGAACCATTTTTGTTAATTAGTTTCAAAAGAGCACTATTTTGGTAAATACTTTGGTTTTCGACACCATTTAAGCAAAAACTTCTAAACTATTAGTATAATGCATGAAATCGTTTAGATTTCTCTACTTACATCGAATCCCTTTGTTTCCAAATTTTACATATAGGATATTGATTAATTGATGACAAAATGATAATAATATTAACAAAAACTGAAGTCTGTTTTAATCATTTATTTATTTTTATTTAAAATAGAGTTGTGACCGGTTGGATTAGTAAGGATTAGTCCTCATCATTTCAAACCTAGATACGGACCGTTTTGTTTAAATCTCTTATATATGAACTGATAAGATTACACAAGAATCGTAATCTTTCCAACATTATTCTCTATATTATTCTGTAAATAATTTCCTAGTTTAAGTTATTTACTTCCTCTTGTAATCCTCTCTATGTACATCTTGGATGTAACCTATATATACCCATGTATAGCTAACAATAATAATTATCCTTTTAAATTATATCATTCCATATGGTATCAGTAAACTAGGTTACCACCACCGCCTCTCCTCTTCAACCTCTCCAAAACCCAAATCCATGTCGAGTAGCACAATCTCCAACCCTCATGAACCCCTCAAACCCCTCTACCACATAAACCCGTCTTCCCTCGACAAACTCACACCAACCAACTACTCTCAATGGAAAATTCAGATTGAGTCCCTCCTCACTGGTTACTCGCTGATGTCCTACATAGACGGAACTCCTGCCCCCTCTGAAACTCTTACCACCGAGGCCACCACCACCACTTCCAACCCGGCATATGGCACCTGGTACCGGCAAGATCGACTTCTCTTCGGCACTATCGCAGGCTCTCTTACCTCAGATGTCTCCTCTCTTATCACCAATTGCACCACCACCCACGAAGCCTGGCAAACTCTTGCCACCACCTTCGCCCTCCCCTCCCGAGGCCACATAAAACAACTCAAATATCGCTTAAAATCCCTCTCACTTGGCTCCTCCACCATCTCTGATTTTATGACCAAAGTTAAAACCATCACCGACAAACTCGCAACCCTTGGTTCTGCCGTCTCTGGTGAAGACATTACTGATATTGTTCTAGATGGTCTGGACTCTCGATATAGCTCTGTTATCGAATCAGTCCAAGCCCGTGACTCCCCTATCTCGTTCCCTGAATTACACGAAAAACTCATTAACCGTGAACTCGCCATTCAAATTGAAACCACCAACACCCCAACCCCCATCCCAGCCGTCGCCCTTGCCACCTCCACTCGCCCTCAGTACCACCAACACTCCTCTCGTTCTGCCTCTCAACCCGTCCAATACTCCAATACCGAACCATCCACACCTTTCAAAGGTCGTTGCCAGTACTGCAATGTTCGCGGTCACGTCCTGTTCTACTGTCCCGAATTCAAAAAACTCCACCCAACCATCACCATCCCTCGCGCCACCAAAGCCACTAATGCCTCCCCTCAAGCCAACCCAACCACTATCTCCACCCTCTCTGCCCCTGTAACCGCAAACAGACCTGCCCCCTCCACATCCCCCCACCACATCCCCCTGGCTCCTTGACAGTGGTGATTCCCACCATGTCACCCGGAGCTCGAAAATCTGTCCCTTCACTATCCCTACGATGGCACGGACGAAATTGTGATTGGGAACGGTACTGGCCTTCACATCGCCCACACTGGTTCTGTCTCACTACCCTCCTCCTCTCATCTTTTTAATTTATCTCATGTTCTTCATGTACCCACAATGCATAAAAACATAATTTCCGTGTCTCAATTTTGCAACGATAACAATGTGTCCGTCTCATTCTCACCTGACTATTTTACTGTACAGGATAAAACAACTCACCAAATCCTTCTCACTGGACCAGCCCGCGACGGTGTCTACTACTGGCCCTCTCCGTCTACGCCTGTTGTGCTCACCACCGTGCTCAAGGGGACTGACCTCCACCACCGTTTTGGCCATCCTGCTTTTCCTGTTTTCCAAAAAATAATGTCGCCCTTGGCTTTGTCGACTAAACATAATATCAATTGTGATTCTTGCTTTATTTATAAGTCTCATAAATTGTCATTTAACATTTCGTCTTTACAAAGCACTGCCCCTCTCGATATTATTTTTAGTGATGTTTGGACCTCTCCGTCTCTCTCGTATGATAACTACAAATATTACATAATCTTCGTGGACCACTTCACGAAATACAATTGGCTATACCCACTCAAACGAAAATCTGACTCCCTGACTATTTTTACCCACTTTAAAGCCCTTGTCGAAAAAAAAAATTCCCTACAAATCAAAACACTATACTCCGACAACGGCGGGGAGTATCAGAAACTCGCTCCCTTCTTAGCCTCTAATGGTATCTCGCACTTCACCTCCCCTCCTCACACCCCTGAGCACAACGGGTACGCAGAACGTAGACATCGGCACATAGTAAATACTGGGCTGTCTCTCCTTCACCACGCTGCCATGCCCCTCCAATACTGGCCCCTTGCCATGCAAACTGCCAGCTACTTAATTAACCGTATGCCCACTCCCACACTTGATCACTCCACCCCCTACCAAAAATTATTCAACCAGAAACCCAAATACTCCAACCTCCACAACTTTGGGTGTTTGTGCTACCCATGGTTGCGCCCGTATACCACAAACAAACTTGATCCTCGATCTCTTGCCTGTGTTTTTGTTGGATATTCACCCACACAACATGCCTTCCTCTGCCTAGATCCCCTCACGAACCGAATCTATGTCTCACGGCATGTCCGTTTTGTTGACACCGCCTATCCTTTTCGTCATCAACAACACCCAAACACCCTACCGAGCCCCACTGACTGGCTCCTCGCCTCTGTCCCTGCACCAACTAACCCCCATGGGCCCACCATACCACCCCCTCCGCCAGCCTCTAACCCCACCGACACTGTTACACCCAGCACCTCCACTTCTCAAACATCTACCATTCCTGAACACGATGCCCCCCTCCCCTGGCCACACTGCAACACCCAACGAATCCCCCTCATCCTCACCGAACCCACCAAACACGACCCCTCCCCACCGTCCTCCCCACAACACCCGAGCCTCAAACAATATTTTTAAACCCATAAATAAAATGAATCTCTCTGCCCAGCTTTCCTCACCCGAACCTCGCTCCCTCAAAACAGCCCTCTCTGACCCGACATGGTACTCTGCCATGGAGGTCCAATACAATGCCCTCCTAAAAAATCAGACATGGGAACTCGTACCCCCACATCCTTCTCACAATGTAGTCGGGTGTAAATGGGTGTTTCGCACAAAATATAAACCCGATGGAACCATCGATAAGCACAAAGCTCGCCTTGTTGCAAAAGGGTTCCATCAACGCCCCTCAATTGACTACACGCACCGAGACATTCAGTCCTGTCATAAAGCCTGCGACAATCCGTCTAGTTCTCTCTCTTGCTGTTACCAGGTGCTGGCCCCTCCGCCAACTAGACATAAATGACGCCTTCCTCCAAGGGACCCTCACCGACACGGTTCACATGTCCCAACCCCCTGGCTTTGTTAATCGTGCTTACCCAGATCATGTTTGCCGACTCCGTAAAGCTTTATATGGTCTCAAACAGGCCCCGAGGGCCTGGTATACCGAACTCCGAAATTACCTCCTTGCCATTGGCTTTACAAATGCTGTCTCTGACACCTCCCTATTTTATTGTCACACTAACTTCACTCTTTTTGTCTTAGTGTATGTGGACGATATTATTGTCAGAGGTTCATCTTCCGAAGCCGTCAACAACTTCATCGCTGGCCTTGCCTCTCGCTTCTCTCTCAAAGACCTAGGAACTCTCTCTTATTTTCTAGGGGTCGAAGTGCAACCTGTTCCCGCTGGCCTCTTCCTCAACCAACAACGGTACACCATTGATCTCCTGGACCGTGCTAAAATGGCGGACTGCCGATCTGCGACTACCCCCCTGGATGCATCTGACACTCTAACTCTATCTCCAGATGATCCCACTATTGACGAAATAGAGTTCCGCGCACTCGTTGGGTCCCTCCAATACTTGTCCCTCACGAGGCCCGGTATAGCCTTTGCCGTCAATAAACTTTCTCAGTTCATGCACAAACCCTCTGACCAACACTGGAAAGCTCTCAAGCGTGTTCTGCGCTACTTAGCTGGGACAACCTCCCATGGTCTCACAATACACAGCTCCTCACCCAACAGACTTCATGCTTTCTCTGACTCGGATTGGGGTGGAAATGCAGCTGACCTTACCTCTACGGGAGCCTATCTCGTCTACTTAGGCCGTAATCCAATCTCATGGAGCTCAAAAAAACAAAAAACGGTTGCTCGATCCTCCACCGAAGCCGAGTACCGTGCTATAGCCAATGCCGCTGCTGAAATCACTTGGCTGTCCCATTTACTCACTGAACTACGTGTTGCCCTTCCAACAACACCACATATCTACTGTGATAACATTGGAGCAACCCATTTAAGTGCCAATCCGGTCTTCCATTCCCGCATGAAACATGTTGCGCTAGACTTTCATTTCATACGTGAACGTGTTCAGAATGGTACCCTTCGTGTCCTCCCTGTTGTCCAAGATGACCAACTTGCAGACCTCCTCACAAAAGCACTCCCCAGACCACGATTCACAATGCTACTGTCCAAGATCGGTCTCTCTTCGCCACCGTCCGTCTTGCGGGGGAATGATAAGATTACACAAGAATCGTAATCTTTCCAACATTATTCTCTATATTATTCTGTAAATAATTTCCTAGTTTAAGTTATTTACTTCCTCTTGTAATCCTCTCTATGTACATCTTGGATGTAACCTATATATACCCATGTATAGCTAACAATAATAATTATCCTTTCAAATTATACCATTCCATATGAACAACGTGACATGTGCAATTTAATGCTTCTCTTTATTTCAATTAGGATGAAGGCAACGTGACAATAGTTTACGATTTTGAACTCCCCTCTTCTCATTGGCAGAAAGATTTGTTTGGTAAGGATCGAGAATCATGTTAACAGAAGCTAGAACAAGTGGCTTATGATAATATATATGTATAATTATTTGTTATTACAATTTTAATTATTAGTTATCTTTCTATATGAACAATATGGTAAGTGCAATTTGATGTTTATTGTAAACCATAAAATTTGAAACCTGCAATAATAATTAAAGAGGAACAAAACTAATATGGAAAATAAGAATTTTATTTGATTATCGAAAGATTGTGGGATTACAATTTCCGTAACTCTCTTGATTCCATTTCTAAGGGATTTTCATTTCTAAGGGATTTTGGGGGTTTTGATAGTGCTACGAGGGTCTTATCAACTTAATCTCGTAGGGAGATAATGAGGTCTCTTTTGTGACTTATTCTATTTACCTACAATTTGATGCTAGGATGATGGGGTCGTTTGAGACTTAATCCATCTGCTCCCCTCTAACCCTAAACACAACATCTGTATTTATAGTGAAGTGGCTTGGAGGAGAAGTTATAATATTCTGAAATATGCTAAGATATTATCACAATATTTTTGATAATTATCTTTAAATGCCAAAGATACCAAATCATTAAAAGATACCGAAATAATAAAATTTCGGTGTCTACACTTATTATAATATTTATTTCAAATATCGAAGACAATAAGCGGATTATACCGTCAGAGGTATACAATTTTCTGTACATATTTTGAGTTTTTTAATACAAAATTTGAGCTTTATTAGAAAGAATATGAGCTATATGGTAAAATTTATGAACTCCTTGAAAAAATATTGAGAATCGAAAATTATGATACAACTAAAACACAATACATAGAAGTTGAACTATATTTTAATTTTAATATAAAAAAAACTAAAATATAACTCAAAATAGTTTAAAAGCTCAACAAATATACACATAAGCTCAATAAAATACACCACGGTTGTACGATGCTATTATACATCTGGTTGTATAATCATTTTGTGTATCGTAGAGGCCTTAGCGTAGCTGTTACTGTGAGTGATTGTATGATGGGATGTAAAAAATGTAGTTATTTTATGATAAATAACGACCATTTTAAGAAGTTGTCGTTTAATAATAATAGTAATTATTATAATAAAACGCGCGTATAAAAATATAAATTGAATACTTTTTAAGTTATCGCATTGTACAACGTACCGTTCTTCTGATATAATTTGCAAATTCTATTCAAAAATTTTGTCGTAAAGATATATCTCATTCAATTTGTCGAAATGATTTTTGTAGTTTTGTAATGTATAAATCAGTTAAATCAAAGGTGATAAAAAAAGTTCGACAAAAGTTGGGCAATCATCCAGTTGATAAAAGAATTAGTTAGAATCTTATCGACATTCCGTGATGTAATGTATAAATTCACATATCTACTCCTATTAATTATTTTTAAAAAATGCAAATATATCAATCTTAAAAATAAAACTGATCAAATTATAAGAAGTAATTGTATTGAGAGATCGAAATACAATAAGCGAATTATACCACCAGAGGTATACAATTTTCTGTACATATTTTGAACTTTTTAATAGAAAATTCGAGCTTTATTAGAAAGAATATGAGCTATATTGTAAAATTTATGAACTCCTTGAGAAAATATTGAGAATCGAAAATTATTATACAACTAAAACACAATACATATAAGTTCGAACTATATTTTAATTTTAATATAAAAAAACTAAATATTACTCAAAATAGTTTAAAAGCTCAACAAATATACACATAAGCTCAATAAAATACACCATGGTTGTACGATGTTATTATACATCTGGTTGTATAATCCTTTTTTTGGATCGAAATGTAAGAATTTCAATAATAGTTCATTGAATTGTAATCATGAAAATATAACAATGCTTCCTATAGTATATAGGAAGTAGGCCAGTAGTTAAGTCGGTTAATAACAATCTTTAACAACTTTCCTAATATAAGGTAATTACATAACTAATTAGTAACCTAACTATCAAGCTTATACATATTAAACAAAATACTCATAAAAAGTTATTTTTTTTCCCCGGGATTATTATTCAATAACTATTTATTTTCGTTTTTATTAAGTTTATGTAGGTTATCTTCCATGATCCCTAATTTATTTGCATTATAAAATAGTAATCAACAAATACAATTCTCATTGCAAGATTAATTAATATCGGTTAATTTCTTTGGAAAACAATGTTTTATCGATTTATCGTCCTATCATATGTACATAACTCTTAAAATCACATCTTTTGTTTCTTAAAACATATACTTCCTTTGTTTCAAACATTTTTTCTTTTCAAATACAGACGAGACATAATAAAGTTATTTTGCATTAAAAATAAGTAGAGATTTTATTTCTTTAACCAGAATAAAAAATAAAAAAATAAATGTTTTCCAGTGTTCCTAGTCCCGAGAACCATACGTGTTATTGTAAGACCAAGTAATTAAACTTGATCATATTTGTTCATTTGGGTGATTGAAGTACTTTGATAACATTGTCAATATTAGCATAAGAAGAACCATTGGGAGAAGTACATGCCTCTTGACCCAAAACCTTCAATTCCATTACCTTTCTCTTCATTTCCTTTCCTTTTTCGCCCGTCATCAACTCGGTAACTTGTTTTTCAACGGCTTCCCTCTTTACATTTGAGTCGATTTCCATCCCGATCCCCCATTTGTTACAACAATACCAACAATTAGTCTGTTGTTCCGCGAAAAAAGGCCAACATATTACAGGCACACCTTGACTTATACTTTCTGTTAACGAGTTCCAGCCACAATGTGTCAAAAACCCTCCTATAGCACGGTGACCTAAAACTTTCTCTTGGTTACACCAACTAGCTATTAGCCCCCTCCCTTTCACCTCCTCCAAGAACTCTGGTGGAAGTACAGCCGAATTCCCAGAAATTATATCCGGCCGTGTGATCCACAAGAATGGTTGGTGGCTATTTGCGAGCCCCCATGCAAATTCCACCAACTGTTCATTCGTCATAACTGTAATACTCCCAAAATTCACGTAAACTACAGAATTACAGTCGTAAGAATCGAGCCATTCTAGACAATGTGGGTCTTCCTTCCACAGACTCGAAGTTAATGATTTTGTTTCTTCGTTGTTAGCTTCAATTGGTTCTAGTAGAAACCCTAATGGGCCTAAGGTATACAATGGGGGGAAATTAGGCGAGAGAGCCTCAAGGGCGTCATGTTCTAAGGCGTCGTATGAGTTGAGAACGATGGCGGCTGCGCGTTTTGTATGGTGGATTACTCTTCGAAGGTAGTTAAACATGAAATCATCAGGGTTTGTTGTTCTTACGAAACTCGGCATGTCGCGAAGTCGAACGTTTTCCATGCTTGGAATCCAGTCTAGGACCATGTCTAGATCACCATTTGTGTGGACGTTTTCATCTGCAATGACACAATTCTTCATCATATATTGTTAATTTCAATCTTGTATTCATGTAACATGGAGTAAATAATGTTACTTTAAGAAAATAATTTAGAATAGATAACTAGATGTATTAATTTCACTTCCAAATTTATACTCATTTTGTTCCGATTCTATCTACTATATTTTGTCATTACGATTAAGAAAATAAAAGATGATCAATTATTATATGGTAAGCTTCATTAAAATTGAGTGTAAATTATCAAATTACTCATTAAAGACGTTATTGAAATAGAACGGTAAACAGTAATTGAGA
The DNA here is from genome assembly GCA_029255685.2 of Silene conica. Classification (NCBI taxonomy): domain Eukaryota; kingdom Viridiplantae; phylum Streptophyta; class Magnoliopsida; order Caryophyllales; family Caryophyllaceae; genus Silene; species Silene conica. The sequence goes on along the minus strand of CM055317.2, from coordinate 6,205,806 downwards.
CTAAGTTACCATGGCTTGAATATAAGTAGCATTTTTTTAATATATTTACAATCAATGTATTAAAGTTTGATTTTCAAAAGGTAAATTGGTACGTTGTATTGAATAGAGTGAGGTATTGATTTTTCTCATTTTATTTTATTTTCTCATTATTTTATTATAGGATGAAACTTGGACTTTTCGCCAAAGAAAAGAAGGAAAAAATAGGACGAAACTTTTTTTTTTTTTGTGACGAGGGAACCCGCAGCCGCTATCTTCGGTGCGCACTGGGTAAACCCGCGGGTATATGTAATAGCCTGCGCGCACTGGGTAAACCCGCGGGTATATGTAATAGCCTGCAAACCACATACACCAGGTAAACCACCTGAGGGTGACAGGCTCGAAGTCTATTTAGGCATGGACTCGGGCCAAGAATGCTCCATAAGATTTTGCTCTTGGGGAGGCTTGAACCCGGGTCTCCTAGGAATTTCACCCATGTTTTAACCACTAGACTCCACCCTTGCGGGCAATAGGACGAAACTTGGACTATAAGGTCATCATGATTGAAAAAAGTCTAGACCATTTCAAACAAATAATTGTATGTATTTTTAAGAAATGAAGAGAGTTTTAATCGGACTTAGTATAGATATTATGAATAAATCAGTTTTAACGAGAAAGAAACATAACAAATTCACATATAAACTTTAGTATACATGTCCACAAAAAGAATATTAATTAATACGGTAGAACAAGAGATTTTCTTCAAATCGAGGGTTAAAAACAAAGAAATTAACGAATTAAGGTTCATTTGAAAAAAAAAAAAATCACACAAAATTACTTGGTCCACAAAAAATAGGGATGTACGAAGCTTATTATAAGGTCAGTAAGCGATTAAAGGTTAACTCGTTGTATAGCTCATCAACCAACGACTTAGCTTGTTAATAAATTGAGTCTAATTTGGGTAAAGTAACGGAGTGCCTAAGTGACTAATCGATTTATATATTTTTTTTATTTTACGTTAGCTATTTCTAATACTAAAACCAATAATATATAATTATCGAAGCGTGAGCGATTTTAATACAAACCTAGCTTTAGAGCTAACTATGAATGCGTTTTCACTAATAAAATCGTACCTTTAAGGGGAACAATATTCATCTCAACAAGCTTGTCATATTGAGCGTACCCGAGCAAACCACAGACACTAGCAGTCCAAAACAACACCACGGGAACACCAAACTCCTCCGCCGCGTCAAGCGCAAAATACATGATCGAGTCACCCACTATACAGCTGACACGTGGCACACTTGGGTCCTCATTAAGCCTAGCCACCAACTCCTTAAACGGTCCGAGCATTAGACGCTCAGTTGAATCGCACAAAGACGGGACGTCCTGTGTTGAGTCAGACTCTGTTAGAGGCAATCCGTCAGGGATTGCCTCAAACCTGAAGGACGGGAGACCGTTGAGAGCGTTAGGACCGTTGGAGCGTAAGAAACGGTTCCGATTGTACTTGGAATTGACGAAGGTTATGTGAAAACCCTTAGAGTGAAGGATTTTTGCAAGTTTTAACATCGGAGTTACGTGACCTTGTCCTGGACATGGTATGCATATTGCATGAGGTTTTTTATCGTTTGACGTTGCCTCTAGTGTTCCCATTACGGGTTTTTTTTACGGGTTTTTAAGGGAAAAACGTATTTCTGACCGCTTTTATTAATTTACTTATTAGGTGCTTGAAATGTGGTTTTGCATTTCGCAAATGAGCAACTTTTATAGCATGGCAAAATGTTGGTCGTGTTCTAGTTTTCTTTTTAGAATACGACTTTCTAACACGTTTCATTTTTATTTTTTCCCGGTCAACTCATCTCTCTATCTGTTTTTCCTTTTCCAGGATAGTGAATCATATACTTTTGCAACAATGATTAACACTGTAATGAAAATGAAGCCGCCGGAGGCTGATTAAAATAAACAAAGTACGACCAAGTATTATTTATAGAACTGTTTTACAATATTACATTGCAAAAAATCATGGGACGAAAAATTATAATGTTCATAAGGGGGTTGAATTTAGGGGTCCATGCATTCCCGTACCACCACATGAAACATGTAAGCCACCTCAAAGGGGGCTGCAGTGACCGAGTGGTTATCGCCCCAACTGATAGTTGAACTTGGAATCTCTCAACTCCTCAATTTCTACAAGATTCAAGGTTTAAATCCAACTAATATTAGATTAAGGCATTGTTCTTTCTGACTTAATTTCAGCTCCTTTCAATTTTTGTTGGTTGTATTCCGTTAAGTTGTATTTACGTTCAATCAATTATTTTCAATTAATCTCTTCACATAACTTTTAATTCAACTAAATTCACTCCACCTCAGTTCCACTCAATTTAGTTCAATTAAGTTCTACTCCAATTTATTCAATTCAGCTCGTTTCAGACGAAAAGAACAGGGCCTAACACCACTTAGTTTATAATATCCTTATTAGTGAAAGTGGTTTTCCGTGGAAATTATTTTAATAGGAATTTTTAGATAATGATTCACTTAATTTTACAATAACGCTTTTTATATAAGAGTGTTGTTTTACCAAGGTAAGGATGTTGATTTCATTCTAAAACTAATGAAAATTTAGTGGATTTTTCAACTGGGTTAGGTTGGTGAAGATTAGGTTGGTGAATGTCGGGTAAAGTATCAAGTATTGTATATATCTTTCGTTACAAAATAAACAAGATAATAAATGATTGATTCGTAGTAAGTTCAACTTTACTTTAGGATAAACATGATAAAAATTTGAATATTCACTCAAATATTATAAATATAGTACATATATATATATATAAGTGCACTCTTGCGAAACCACACACAAAAAGACACGTATGTCGATACACAACGGGTAAAGTGATGCTATCGACCGATTATTAATGTTTATTTTGGTGATTGAAGAACTTTGATAACATTGCCTATATTAGCATAGGAAGTACCATAAGGTGAAGTTGAGGCCTCTTCACCTAAAACTTTCCATTCCATTACCCTTTTCTTCATCTCTTTTCCTTTTTCGCCCTCCATTAATTCGCGAACTTGATTTTCAACCACGTTCCTTTTCACGTTCGAGTCAATTTCCATTCCGATACCCCATTTGGTACAACAAAACCAACAATTAGTTTGTTGTTCTGCGAAGAAAGGCCAACATATCATAGGCACACCTTGACTTATACTTTCTGTAATTGAGTTCCAGCCACAGTGAGTCAAAAACCCGCCTATAGCACGGTGACCCAACACTTTTTCTTGGTTACACCAAGTAGCTATTAGACTCCTCCCTTTCACCTCTTCTAAAAACTCCGGTGGAAGCACGGTTGAATCCCCCGAAATTAGATCCGGCCGTGTGATCCACAAGAACGGTTGGTGGCTATTTGCGAGTCCCCATGCAAATTCCACCAACTGATCATTTGTCATAACTGTAATACTCCCGAAATTCACGTAAACCACAGAATTAGACTCGTAAGAATCGAGCCATTCTAGACAATGTGGGTCTTCCTTCCATAGAGTTGAAGTTAAGGACTTTATTTCCTTATTGTTAGCTTCAATCGGGTCTAGGAGAAGCTCCAATGGACCTAAGGCATACAATGGGGGTAAATCGGCCGAGAGAGACTCTAGGGCGTCATGTTCTAAGGCGTCGTATGAGTTGAAAAGAATAGCGGATGCCCGTTTTGACTGATGGAGTAGTCTTAGGATGTAGTTAAGCATGAGTTCATCAGGGTTTGTTGTTCTCATAAAACTCGGTAAATCGCGAAGTCGGATGTTTTCCATGCCTGGAATCCAGTCCAGGACCATGTCTAAATCACCGTTTGTCATAAAATTCTCATCTGCATTTACACAATTATTGTTCAAAATTGTTAATTGGGAAATTGTAAGACTATTTTACTTAAAGAAACTATAAATGTTACGTGATATCTAGAATAAAATAAAATACAATCTCTCTAATCAAATTATTTATTTCCCTTTTAGAACTTTTTAATTAAAGTAGACAAATAATCTAGATACGGATTACTATATTATACTCCCTCTTACCCATTATAAGTGTCCCGTTCTTCGTTTTATTTTATTCGTCAAAGTGTCCTGTTGTGTACTATTTGGGCTGTTTTGTTACCTTTTTACCCTTCCCTATTTCTATATATTACCCACCCACTCACCTCTAACCCAACATAATTACTTACACTATACCCAATCTAAATACTCCTGCACTACCTAAAATATTAAACAATTAGTATTCCTTAAATGTTCTACTCACTCCTAAATAAGACACTTATAATAGGTAGGAGGGAGTATAATGATCCCACCGAAAACGAGAGTAATAAATATCATATCGTAGCACATGAGTCCACTTATTAAAGGCTGCCGAAAAGATCCTACCAATGATTTATGATGTGCTGATCCAAAACTAGACGATTGAATTACTTCGTAGTAGAAAGACTAATAAAATCAACGACAGATCGACAACGATGTTGACAAAAGCGACAACAAATATAATTTCTTTGTTTTATCATATATTTACTATAAAATAAAATAAAATAATTTTTATGAACGAAATAAAGATAAACAAATGATTATAATGAATAGAGCAGTACTTACGAGTCACGACTATCAGTGATTAGTACTCACGAGTCTAGGGGCGATAATTATTGACACAATTCGAAAACTCGACACGAACTTAACGGGGTAGGGTCAAGACGTTGTGACGCAGTAATTGGGTTGACACAGACACGACACGTAACCTAAATGGGTCGGCTTAGGGTTGAACTCTTTTCACATGAACCTACACAAAAAATCCATTTATTTAAAAGAGGCAATATATATATTTGGGTAATCTCAATAATCCAACAAAGCAACCTAAAAATGAGCATTTTTAAACATAAGTTTTGGGATAATAATGCTATAAAGGGTAGTTTATTTTATTACTTTATTGGTTAAACGGGTAAGCGGATTAAAACTGACCGGCTTAAAGATAAAGGGGTTAAACAGGTCGGATTGAGCTACCGAAAACTTAAACGGGTCAGGTTAGCGTTGAGACAAATGACCCGTTTATGTTATTGGGTAGGGTTGAGTTAGTTTTAACCCGTTTAAAGTTGACACGAACACGAACACGGACACGAACACGACACGACACGACCTGTTTGCTTAGGTCTACAATCACGACTTCAAATCAAAACGGGTTTTTAATGTATTTCTTTAGAACACACAATAAAAAGTTATTTCTAAACAGATAAACTTACTTGATTAGATAAAACATGAGAGTAAAATTGTGAATTTGAATTTCAAGTACAAATTTCGAACAAAGGTATGAACATGAAATGAATAATAAAACTAATATAAACGTACCTTTAAAGGGAACAATATTCATGTCAACAAGCTTCCCAAACTGCGAATACCCCAACAAACCACAAACACTAGCAGTCCACAACAACACCTCTGGAACACCAAACTCCTCGGCCGCGTCTAGCGTAAAAAACATGGCCACATCCGAAACTATACAGCTAACATTCGGGACACTAGGGTCGTCATTAAGCCTAGCCAACAACTCCTTAAACGGTCCGAGCGAGTGACGCTCAGTTGAAACACACAAGGACGGGATGTCCTGTGTAGAGTCAGTCTCAGTTTGAGGCAATCCATCTGGGATTGCCTCAAACCGAAATGACTGGAACCCGTCAAGGACGTTCTGACCAAAGGAACGTAAAAGACGGTTCCGGTTATACTCGGTTTGGACAAAGGTTATGTGAAAACCCCTAGAGTGTAGGATTTTTGCTAATTTTAGCATGGGAGTTATGTGACCTTGTGCCGGATACGGTACGCATACTGCATGAGGTTTTTGATCATTTGTAGATATTGTTAACGATCCCATAACAATTTTTCGTCGTAGTTGATGAAATTAAGAAGACGATAATTTTACGACCCGAATTTTAATTTTGTCACAAATTTGTTTTTTGTTATTTTTATGGGACAAGTGATCGCCTTTTATAGTGTATGGGAAAGTGTAGGTCGTGTTTACGGGTTTGGTTTAGTCTACAGGAGTCAAAAGTCAAAGGCTTAAAGCAACTAGGCGTGCCGAAATTTCTTAGCTACGTACTTACATAAGCGGTGGATGTGTTCTGGTGTGAGTTAAATTAACGGGTAAAGTTATGGGGTAATATTTATAATTTGGTTTTGTATCTCGTTAAATAATATCGATTTTTTCATCTAATAATACATCGAAAAAAAAATATTTGTGAACGGTGGTGAATCTTATGAGAAATAATATATTTTGTTTGGTTTAAATTAGCGTACGATATCGCGGGTGAGAAACGAACCCTCAATTTTAGGGTTGGAATAAGAGAGTTGTTGTTCTGCTAACAGTTGAGCTAACTCTTATTCTCATGAGGATAATATTATAATAAGATGGCTTGAATACACTTGATTTATCATGTTATTGTACATCCATCTAATGAGAATTTTTTTTATGTAAATTTTACGTATTGACTAATTCTCCATAAATAATACGAGTAGAACATAGTATTTATAAAAAACTATGATTGGTTAGGCCTTAGGGTGTACGATATTAGACCGTAGAATTTCACATTCGATAGCCAAATTTTAGACTATTTGGCTAACACATTTGATATTTTTTTTCTATTTTAACTCATGGTATATTACTAATTTGCTCTCGTTAGGATATTCGTAATTCACATCCGTATATGGTGCTTTAAAATTTTAAAAAATGTATACCCTTTGAAAATAGTTTTTTTATATTTTTATAAATTTATTGGCAAATCTAATAATTTAAATCATAATGATTAGTTTGTTATTACTAACACATGATGTAACATGGTATGCCGAAAATTGCCGAAAATATATTCCATAATTTGTTACTCCCTATACGTAGAATATTGCTTGTGACGGATATTAGCCGTGATAAAGTAAAAACGGATATATTTTTCTCACAACTATACAAGTGAGAAGAAATGGAGCATTCTATGAATTTTGCCCCTTGCATTTTGTGGAAGCGTTACTAATCCGTCTTCAGCTTAGAATGGATAGTGACCGTCTTCAACGAGAATTTATGCTCCGTAGATGATCGGAAATCTATGCCAATAATTGAAATAATCTCTTTTTAATAATCAATAAGTCTCTCTTGTGACGGATATATATCTGTCACGAGTTTGTGACGGGTTAAGTACAGTCACTTGATTAGATAAGACAAGAATGAAATTGTATAGAAATCCACAAATAGTTTGTCTTTATCCCTACATGTGTTTTATTTGGAATACTCGTCACAAATGAGAATTTGTGTTCAATAACTGTATTTTGCAATAAAAGACGTGACGTATAAGGTTACGTTTGCATATTATTATATACGGTCAACTAAGTTAGGCTAGGCTAGTTGCTAATTTGCCATAAGATCGAGTTATTAAATGTGAATAAATTAGTAAATTACTGTAGTAAAAATAATTGTAAATACGACAAACAATATGAAAAGTTGAAAACTATTGATACGTAGTGTCAACGGTCCAGACTCCGATAGGCGATAATGACGAAACGGATCGTAAATTAAAAACAAATATCTTCACTGCTTAAAAATAATATACTTCGTATATTAATCTTACGTTTCGTTATATGTTTATCAATTTTATTTATCGTTCTGACAGACAAATTAGACGTATACCCGAAGCCCATGTCCAGATCCTGGGTCCAGAAGTTGCAGGAGTTCTCGCACAAATGCATTTCTGCAAGAATTGGGGGCTAATGTTATGCCCCAAAATATATATACTATTTTATACATTAACACGTGACGTCGTATAGTTGGCTCAAGGTTGCACTTATAAGTACAAGTCAACGGGACAATAAGAAGGAGGGTCCACAGGGAAAGAAGAGTGCAAGAGAAGGAAAGCAGCAGCAAGAACGAGGAAGAGGAAAAAGCCAAAGGAGGCAATGCTCGAGGTTTTCCCAAAATGGCCGTGCAGCCAGACTCCGTTAGAAAAAGCAAGAAGAAGAAAGAAGCCAAAAGAGGATAAAGGAAGGAAAAAGGATCCGTTGGATTGTGGCTAGATCCAACGGTCCGTAGAAATATAGCATTATACTATATATGTAAACATTGTACATTAGTTTCATTCATTCACATACTAAGCATACTAGAGCATCAAGCAAAACCCTAAAAAATACTTGTAACACGAGGCATACTCTGAAGGAGAATTCTAGTAGAAACTTGGAGGAAACCATCCTCCCGCAGTTTTTCCCTAAGGGGTTTTCTGCGTCATCATCTCTTTGCATTCTTGTCCATCTTTCTCTTACTCTCCAAATAATTAACCAATCTAAACATACTATCATTTAGGCTTAAAATCACTATAACCTCCATAAACAACATTAGGTGAATTTTGACCTAAACATTGATAATCGTATTGTAGTGTGTAAATTCAAATAGTTTTTCTTGATTCGATATCAACTCCAAAAATATTAAAAAGGGATTTAAATTAGTACAATAGACTTTGGATCAAAATATTATATTGTTTTGCTGGTGAATGGTGATACCTAGTACTTGTTTGAAATACGATTGTTAATGTGATTTATGACAATAGACCTTGAGTCTTGACAATATATAAATGGACAATCAAAGTTTGAGGATGATAATAATATTAGAATATATACAATGGCAAGTTAAATGCATATTCAATCCGATCTTCATCCTATTTTAAGTTTTGCGTATGACGGCCATTTTCAGGTTGTTATTCCCGTCAGGGGCGGATTTAGGCGGTGTCGGGGTGGGCACGTGCCCCCCATGAAAGTTTCGAAATAAATTGTTATAAGTCTCTAATATAGACATATAGTTATCATGGCATAATTGGTAGAAGTGTCAATTTTTATCTTAGAGATGCAGGTTCGATTCTCCATAGCTACATCATATTGATAAATTTTTTGGGACTTAGTCCATATTACCTCTTTCAAATATATGTGAAAAAATTGCGTAATACAAGATTTGAACCCATGACCTCCTTAGATTATATGGGAAGTTCTATACCATTAAACTACTTGTATTTATTGTTAAATTTTGTACCAAAATTTATTATATTCTACAACTTTAAGTCATTATTTTTATATATACTTAAAATATATACTTTGTAGTATTTTAGAGAAAACGTTATTTTTGAAAAAAAATATCTATAAGTCCAATTTTTCCCATTTTTTACTTAAATATTATTTAATATAGGAAAAAAAAATATAAAAATATTTTCTTAGACACGCATAGATAACGCGTCAAATTTTTTTTGTGCCCCCCTTGCACAAAAATCCTGGGTCCGCCACTGATTCCCGTGTAATAGCAAATAGTTATTTTTCGGCGCTAAATCGCTCATTTATACCAACAAAAGAAAACATGTCACACTCACAACCTTTTTTTCTCACAACCTTTTTTTTCTTTTCAACATTATTTAATCGGGTGTAAATTGTGACAGATGAAAATTTATGTGAATATTTCGTTTTTAAGTGTAAACTAGTTTTGTGACCCGCGAAAATCGCGGGTTGTCTAATACTTTTACTCATATATGATTGATAAAGAAAATTGTAAATTAAGACGATGAACAGTTTATTAACAGTTGTAAGTTGTGATCGATATTAGTTTGTTATAGTGGCAATCGTTATCACCATCAACTGACTTACATACCACGTCTTTAAAATCATTATGATAGTTTCAAAACTACTTTTCAAAAATATCCACCATTTTTCACCGAAATGCCAAAATTTTAAAAGGGTGTCGAAGTCATAACCTAAAATTAAGCTCATATCCGATATGTGTAGTAAAAACTACTAAAATACATTTTTTTATCGTCAAGATAAATTGTTACACCAAATATCATTGCACCAAAAAGTAACTTTAATATATATGTTGAATAAAAAAATAAGTAAATATAATAGTTTCAATTCTTTTCTTATAATAAAATTGGTACTTTTTAACATAAGATCATTTTCTAAAACTTTTGGCTTTAACTTTATCGGAAAAGAAACAAAGGATGGACATCTAAGTATATTCCGTATTACATGTAAAATCTCTAAATAAATGCATAGTAATAATATTTTATCACTTTTCTTATTTTCTTTAGTCTATTAAAGACGATATGAATAATACGTAGAATGAAAGCGCTATGTTAAAATACAATTTATTTTCGTCTTACTAATCAGGCTAAAAATTAGTATTTAATTTCTTATATACAATGTAGTTTGATAAACCTTTTCAGAAATACGTGTACAAAATCATCTTAACATCCCCTTTGTCATTTCAATGGATTTTCAACGTATAGGCAAAAGATTGGTGAAGTGAAATGATTTTTATATATCATTTACTTTGATGAAAGTATTTATATAGCTTATCAATTTAATGCTAACTCATATAATATATTTATAGTCTAATTTGTACCCACTAATTGTCGCTTTAATTTCAACAATTTATTTAGGGAAATAATAAAAGTTTGCTGGATAAAAGGGAAGATAAAAAATGAAATAAAAAAATTACAAATTATAATAATGGTGAGTAACAAATATACCATTAAATAAAAGATATATATTTTAAATACATATGATAGATTAATAACCAAAGTTGTGAATGGAAAATAAGAGGTTGGTATTAATTTAATTTTGTGTTTGCAATTAATATTTTTTTTATATATACTTTTGTACTTATGATGTGACTCATAGCATTTGAAAAGAATTTTAAATGACACGTGACCTATGAGATACTTAATATTACTTTTTTATATAATATTGTAGAGGATTTACTCTTTAAAGGGATTTTATAGATGAAAATTATGATTTTTGTGATAGTTACATAAAAAATAAATGTGTAATTAATTTTTGCTTATATAAATGTCAACAATATATTCGAGAGAAGAATTTTTTTGTGAATGTAGACAAAAAAATATGATAATATGTAAAGTATAATAATAGTGAGAGAAAAAGGTAAGGACTAAAACTTTAGAAATGGATTTGTCAATTTAGTAGTGGAAAATTAGCAAAACTAACGGCACATTTTCTCAAATGACATAATTATTAGATTATAAAACATACATAATATGATTCAAAAATATTTTGTACAATTTAAGCATAGTTGTTTTATTTTCATTCATCCAATATTATAATCATAACAATACTATTATAATTCTCCAGAACTATTAATTTTCTTGATTCATGAGAAAATCAAATATACACAAATTAAAAATAAAAATAAATCTCGGAGAAAAATATATATTGCAAGTGCTAAATGAATATATTAGGTGGGGAAAAATGACGTAAAAAAATAAAAGTATTCAAAGTTCAAAAAACGAATTGGAGAATGAGCATTGCATTACAACCGATAACTATAATATTTACTCACTATATGACGCTATTAAAAGGTTAGATTGACATATTTGTCGCATACCTCCCCATCTCAACCAAAATATTTGATTTATAACCTGTTTGATAAAATACAAAATAGAATTAGAAATTTAAATGGAAAACTAAACTGCGTGAAAGAGTGAAAAACTATGCAATACAATTTACAAAATTTGTCTATTAATAAATTAAGGGTTATAATATATAATATAACATGTCACCATATATGATAGATTCGTACTACCTTTTTATATTGCACATGCCACATGCCATAGTAAAAAAATGAAAACTTGACAAAACAAAAAAGTATTCAAACCAAAAGAAAAGTGGATAGAAGATCTATTACCATTATTTTCCAATTCCATATAATGGTAATGATATGTAAAAATGTTAATCTCCTGAAATTTAAGTACAAACACAAAATGATAATTAAATTAGATTCCAACTCTAATTATTTATTCAAAACATAAAAAGATAAAAAGCGAAATAATTTATTTATTTATACTTTACCTACCAAGTTTCTAAATAAAAATAAAAATTAGGATTAGTGTCATAGTTATATAAGATTATTTTGATAATTAATTCTTGCATTAATTTCAACAATTTATTTAGGGGAAGAAGAAAAGTTGTAAATGAAAAGTTATAAAAATTAAGATAACATAACTATAAAGTATAATGATGGTCCTTAAAAACATACCATTAAATAAAAGAAGTACATGTTAAATAGAATATCATAGATTAAGAACCAAAGTTGTGAGTGAAACTAAAAGGTTTGTATTAATTTATTTTTTGAGTTTGTAACTAATATTTTAAATTTTTTTGTACTTGTAAACATGTGACTCATAATATTTAGAGATGATTTTCAAATGACACATATTAATTTTATAAATTCAAATGTCAATTTTAATTATAAATCATGGCACTTAATTGGATGTGAATTTATAGAAGACTTTATATTTTTTTTAGCTTAATGAATATTTAATCACATATTTAATTTGAACAATAATGATGTCCTTTGATTTGCTTCATCTTGTATGTTACAAAATATGACATTTCTATAGGAAATTTTAATTTTGTCGAAGGTTATTTTGGTAATTTTAGAAGGGCGTGATGTGGCATTACCACAAGCTAGAAAATACAAATACTTATCAATGAGGCACTCAACATGCCTTTTTATGTTATTATTATATAGATGCTAGTATGCTACTCACCTATTATAACTCGACGAATAGGAATAAAAGTATGTAACAACTAACAATAATTGGACCTTTTATTTAGGAAATAAAATAATGCAATAATGGAGTTAGATAGGGCAAATAAGTTTGTGTTAATCAAGTTAGAATGCACCGTTTTTAGTCGGTTTAATGAGCAATTAATGAGTAATGACGATGGCAATGATGCTAATCAAGTTAAGCACCATGCCTCCATGACGGAGATGCGTCCTTCAATGTATAGACCGGCCAATATCAAATAAAATAAATATATATATGGACCACAAATAAATACAGCCGAGTGAGCCGACTCATGATAATTAGTAGAGAGGGCTGACCAAATGTGGGCCAATCCATTCGGCCCGTATCGTTCCGCCCGCTTTGTTAGTGGGTTTGATCACAAAAAAAATTAAAATAAGTGGGTACGGTCATGAAAATTAGGCCGTTAAAATTAATGGCTGGATTTGAATTAAATAAAAGTGTCCATGAATAACCCACTAGGCCCGTTACAAAGTTATAAATATAATTTTTATTTAACCTAACAAAAAAATTTGAAAATAGCATGTGTGTTATGAAGATTGGTTACGAGCTAAAGGGTTATCATTAGGTAAAAAAATTTAGTTACTTTTATTCTACAATTAAATTAATAATTCTTTTCACAAATATGTTTTTTATACTATTTTGTTATATTAGTAAAGTAACTATTAATTTCTTCTATTATATAAATGTATAATATCTCATGATTCTCACGGGTTTCATACGTGTTCCTTTGAAGGTCCGTCACTTTTGGTTGGTTACGGTGACGTATTTGGTTTCGACATCGAGGATGAAGAGCAAGACATGGATGACGGATAGACATGCCTTCCTCCACTGATATTTTGAAGTGTTTTGAGACTTTATATGCAACAAATATGATCTTTAGTTACTAATTTGAAATTTATGAACATTATTTTAACTCTTAAGTTATTAATTTTCTTTTGCAAATTTGGTAATCATTATGTTTTTTTTTAACGTTATGTTTGATTTTTAAGTATTAATTTTAATAAAACCCCGCAATCTTGTGGGTTAGCCCTCTAATGTATATAGGACGGGTATGGGCAGTTATAGTAGTCCCGTCATAGAGGACACGGACATAAATTTGGACTCTTTTTAATAGGTTAGGCCCGGCCCATGTCCAGCCCAAGACCGCAAACGGTCAGCTCTAGGGTCAAGTGGGCGGACTGACCTGGCCAGACTTGTATGAATACAACGGTTTTCGTTTTATTGTTTGTTGTAAAGGGAGTTATAAAAAACGATTTTAGAGTGAGAAGCCAACTGAGATTATAATGTCACTTCTCGTAACTTCACTAATTAAGGTAACCGACATTGACATGGTTTATAAGATTACTGGAAAAAAAAACCAAAAAAAAAAATTTGTGTTGCAGTGTCTCATTAACCGGCCTAGCTCCGCACCAAGCTAATGCTAACCACCCTCACACCTGATCTAAGCATGTTAAATCCCGACTTCTCAACCTTAACCTATCCTCCCTCACTAAGACCATCCCCAAACACTGGTCACGCTAACTAGGTCACGACCCGGTTTTACTGTTAATTACACCTTAATTATCTTGACCTACTTTCACCCTCCCAAGCAGAAGGTCACGACCTAGGTCATCAACCCAATCATTTTCCACTTTACATCATTCTCAATCATTTCTCACATCCTCTACCCCAATCTTCTCTCTCTCACTTTTACAATTATTTTCCTCACATTGTATATATATATTTAGTTTTTTCTTAACATTAGTTTTCTAACATTATTGTCCTAACATTTTATATATTAAATAACCCCGGTATAATTTAAAAAGGTAAAAACACGCTTTTATTGAAAACAAATAAAAATTAGTAAAAACATGATTCGACACAAACTAATGTGCTTACATTAAAAAAAAACATTAAATACTAAGGAAAAAATGCATCTAAAATTGATTCTAGTTACGAAAGTTTTGCCAAATATGGTCAATAAGATCATTTTTCAGAGCGATATGAGTGACACTATCACGAATCTCGCCATGAATTTGTACGAATCGTTCTTGTGGCGATCTTCCAAGGCAATTTCTTACTTACCTATGTGTTTTAAAAAGACAATTTTAAAAGACGAATTTAAAAGACGAATTTTATTTTAAAAAGACGTATTTTAATCGATTTTTATTTTAAAAAGACGAATTTCTTACTTACCTATGTGTTTTAAAATGACGATTTTAAAAGACGAATTTAAATTTTAAAAGACGTATTTTAATCGATTTTTATTTTAAAAAGACGAATTTCTTACTTACAAAGACGATTTTAAAAGACGAGTTTAAAAGACGATTTTTATTTAAAAAAGACGTATTTTAATCGAAAGACGTATTTTAATCAATCCAAAGACCTATGTTGATTTCCCAACCAATAATAAAATGACACCTATTAGGTCAATAACTAGGTTGATTTCCCATACACAAGGTCACAAATTGACCTTTTGTTGATTTTGATCACAAATTAACCTTCAAAGGTCACAGAATTAGCAAGCTAATGACATAATTAACCATGACCAAGCAAGGTCATGACCTACCTATTGACCTTGCTTGGGGATGGTCTAAAATACGTAATAAAACGACTCTGGCAAAGGTCGCCTCAATAGTTGTTTAATATTTTGGTTGTGTAGGTATTTCTATACTATAAAAGAAATAGAATTTAAAGAGATTTGATTGATTATTAATTTATTAAAATGAAAAAATTAATTTTCTTTTTGTTTTGTGGTAGGGACCCCACCTTCCGATTTAATTACCCTCTCTCGTTAATTAAGTAGGTCTAAATTTAATAAAAACTATACAACAAAATGTATTTAATTCATTATTATTACATTTTAATTTAATTCAAAGTCGGTGCAATTATCTAATTTAATTTTAGCTCATATATCTTTTTAATTTAATTGCCGATAAAATGAAAATTTTGTTATAAGCTCGGTATATTATAGTTTATAGTTGTAAACCGACCCGTGCATTTTTTTTTTGCACGGGAGTAAAACTAGTATAGATTAGAGAGAAAGTGTCATTTTGTTAGGTTAGAGAAGGGTGAATGGGTAATAAATGGAAATAGGTAAGGGTATAATGGTAAAAAACAAACCTAAATTTGGACAATGAGACACTTTAACGAATAAATCGAAATGAATAATGAGACATTTGTTATGGGTAGAAGGGAGTATTATTTAACCTTTAAAGATCACATCGGTTATAATCCGATCAATTCAAATCAAACTATTTGAGCCAAGTCACTCCTACAAATTTGACCGGGGAAAACAATTAAACCAAGGATCCAAACATGAACCAATATGACCTAACCTGCTCGTTTATTGCTGCAAACTGCTAACTATCATAAAAAAAACTTAATATTCATCATTATATATATAAGAATCTTGAAAACTTGTCTATGTGGCGCAATATGGATTAAGAATTAGGCTAATGCAAGTCTCTCATTCAATCTCACAATTTTAATTTTTTTTAAACCAATCATGTTTAATCGAGTTGACCATCTTTCCACATCAGCAAACTAAAACAAATAAAAAACTGAAATTAATTGGGAACAACAAAATTAATTGTGCGTAATCAATATAATTGTATTAATTAATATGGGTAACAATTCTCAAAACCTATTAAAAAAACTACTTTACTCATTGCACTACCCAAGTCATCGCAATAACCAATAAACCAATAATAATATTAATTTCTCTTTCCTATATTTCCATGAGATTAAAAAAAAAAGCGTTGCACTCGATGATGTAGTATTAACTATTAATTGATTCATTTTGCCGTTCTACTGTTTGCTGCTTTTTCATACTTTACTCCTGATATTTTTTCTTTTTATTTTACTCTATTTCCTTTTTTTTGTGAACATACATTAATTAAAAAATACCAATAACTATTAATCATTAATTTTGTGAAACCAACTACCTTATCAAATTTCTTCCAAAACCTTTTACTTTATCAATGTTGCTCGAAAATCTCAAGGGGCATCAACATTTTTTTCTTGTCCTCTTTTGTATTCTCCAAAATTTGGAACGCACTTTCACTACGACGCTACTTTTTTCGCCCTTAGACCATTCTCAAGCAAGAAATCAATTTAATCGGGTCAATTGCTTATCATTATATATATATATATATATATATATATATATATATAAAAGAATCTTGAAAAACTGCCTATATATGTGTCACAATGTGAATTAAGAATTAGACTAATGCAAATCTCTCATTCAATCTTACAATTTTAGTTTTTTTAAACCAATCATGTTTAATCGGGTTGACTATCTTTCCACCTCAACAAACTAAAACAAATAAAAAACTGAAATTAATTGGGAACAACAAAATTAATTGTGCGTAATCAATATAATTCTATTAATTAATATGGGTAACAATTATCAAAACCTATTAAAAAAACTACTTTACTCATTGCACTACCCAAGTCATCGCAATAACCAATAAACCAATAATAATAATAATTTCTCTTTCCTATATTTTCATGAGATAAAAAAAAGTGTTGCACTCGATGATGTAGTATTAACTATTAATTCATTCATTTTGCCGTTCTACTGTTTGGCTGCTTTTTCATACTTTACTCCTGATATTTTTTCTTTTTATTTTACTCTATTTCCCCTCTTTTTTTCGTGAACATACATTAATTATAAAATACCAATAACTATTAATCATTAATTTTGTGAAACCAACTACCTTATCAAATTGTCTTCCAAAACCTTTTACTTTCTCAATGTTGGTCGAAAATCTCAAGGGGCATCAACATTTTTTTCTTCTCCTCTTTTGTATTCTCCATAAGTTCCTCGAAAATCACAGTTGTCTTCCACCTCTTAAGACCTAAAGTAGACATGTTCAATAAATAAAAATTTTGGTTATATAATAACTACTATAATTTATCGTCTTCTTTAAAAAAAATTACACAATCTCGTGATTTTTCATGGGTGTTACACTAATGAATTAAAAGAACATTAAAAAGCAACAAAGCGGTTATAATTAATGAATAAGGAAATAATGTGAAATTGGTTATAATGAAATATATAATTAAGCAACACCAATATGAATGGATTTTTTAATAAGAAAAAACTCATATAATTAAAATTGGCTATATTGAAATATATATACTCGGTATGAAACAGAATAAATTATGAGAAAATAATGTGAAATTAGGGAATGTGGAAAGAAAATAGTTCACGAAATCACCTTACAGTAAAGACAATTAAGCAGCATACGAAAAAAAACATAGCATTACATGCCCCACCTGCAGCAGTTACATACATGACGTTCGATCATACTATCAGTTTAATTAGATCACTTCAATGTTTATCACTCAAAATTGTTCAATTATAATACAACATTAAATCAGCTTGCACTATTAATACAATTACTATAACAAAATCAAATTTTGAAGAAATTGTAATTATAAACCAATTATACTTGGTATTTACATTTTATCAAAATTACTTGGAATTTAATTTAGAGGATTGCCAAAATAATAATTAACACATGATTAAAAATTTAGAATGTTTGTCGAAAACACGATAAGCGCGCAATTCTAAACCATTAAAGCACCACAACTCTAGAGAGCAATTAACAAATAATGTTATTGTTATTTTTGTATTCATTTTTTGTTTTTAGTTATTTCTACTCAATTTTCGTTGTTCATCTATATTAGACTTTGACTCTCTCATTGTTTTAAGGTGTGACTTATAATTGATAATCTTTTAGGTAGTTCATCTTTCCCCGTTAAGTTCGAAATTAGACCAGTGTTGATCTTTATCTTCCTAGACCAGTTTTCACCCATGGACAGTTGTACGTTGCTATCTCCTAGGTTACAAATAAGGATGGTCTAAAAGTCCTTATTTTAGATGACGACAAATGCATGTCTACTATAACAAGTAATGGTGTTTACAAGGAGATTTTCGAGAAATTATGAGTTTTTCTTAGACTTTTCAGTTTTTATATCATACTTATAATACTTTGTATTTGAAAATATAAACTATTATCTTATTATACATAGACCTTTTTATTTATTTTCATTAAAACAATTACCTATACACCACATCCACTATTAACATATTTAACAACTTAATTGATCATTCTCTATAAAATTTAATTGAACAACACCGTGAATTTTCACGGGTGTAACAGTAGTATAATAATAAACACAAAAATAACCGGATCTCAAATAACCTCACAGGAGTCACAGCCAATCACTACTTGATATGTTTCTAACCCAAAAAAAGACGGCATGAACCGAACAAACCCGACCCGTTAATCCACTTCACCATACTCCACAAGCCACCAGGGTTTATCAAGGGTTTTAAGACACTCGTTGACAAACAAAAACCCTTCACAATTCACAACACAACACAACCACCACAAAAAACCCTCAAAAAATCAAAGAAGAAAACACGCGAATCAGCAAAAATGATGGGAAATATGTTCAGGAAGAAGCCTACCAAAGCTAAAGCCATGAAAGAGCTTCGCTCTAATGCTGCTTTATTCACTGTCTTCATCGCCGCTATTCGGGTTACCCCGTATCTTCTTTCTTACCTCCAGAATGAAGAGCTTGTTTTGGATCTTTAGATCCATTCACCCGTTTATTCGGGTGGGTTGGTTATAGTTAGTTAGTCTCTTGTAAGACGATTTTAATGTTTAATGCTTATCGCCTTATTGTGTAAGGCGGTTTTATATAAGAATTTGGGGTTGTTTATTTTCGGTTTAGTTGATATGTAATTGGAGATTTGAGTTTTTATTGGTATTTGAATTTTATTTGGGTTAATCTGGATTATGGTTTTGTGATGAATTGTTCCAATTTGATTGATTTCAGTGCAAATTCAGTATCTTTTTTGTGGGTTTGATGTAAAGGTTGAATCTTTATCTTCGTTCCAGTCGTTTATTTACCTTTGATTAACGTACTCCCCTCTCGCGGTAAACAACTAACCGGAATGGAGTGAGTATGGATTATATGATGTACTGGTTGTTCTCTGTACCTGAACTTTATGCTTCAAATTGGAGTATATAAATTCCGTTTCATTTTGTATTTTTGGAGCAATTTCAGAGTTATTTTGTATAGATTACTCTAGATTGGTATTAAAGTTTGTTAATTTTGTAGAGATTAGAAGTTTACTTGATCTGTATAGGTGTTCTCAAAGGGCATAATGCCAGGCTTGATTCCGACACTTAAGCTTGGCTGCTTGTCTCGTATCTGATGCGTCATTTTAGGTTTGATTGAATGAATTACATGATTCTGAAGGCTTAGTTTAGGTCATATTAGAATTCTGAAATCTGTTATGCAAGTGCATCTCAAGATGAGTTGGTAGGATTATACAAAGTCGGATGTAACTAGAACGGGTGTATGCAAGATCCACCAAACTCGACCTGCATAACCAGATTACACCCCTTTGGCCCTTTCCCTGGTCTCTTGGATACACTGTAGCGGCCTCGAGAGTCTAGAGGACTAACCTTTGGGCTTTGGTAGTACCTTTTTCTTCATGTTGTTCATTCCCACAACGATGGTTGTGGGTAATCAGGGGTGGTTTTTGTGGCCTGTTGACGTGCTAGTGGAATGGCTAAGAACGTCATCTTAGGCATGTAGAGGGTCTTGTAACTCAGGATTTTTGGCTCCCACGCGGCTCATACAGATGTCTCAACAGCCTCATTTATGTGCTGTTAAGACTATTTTACTGGCATTAAGCTGTTGTAGTGCCCCTTGGGGCCAAAACCTCAAGTTGATGTGTGATGAGGGATTCTTCAAGGGAGTGAGTCTCGTTGATGATTAGCTATCCCAATGTGATTACTGAAGTTGGACGCTTAGGGTTGGTTAGGTAGCAATATCTGTTTATCTTCTAATTGAAATATACGATGTGGTATCAGATGTTGGGTGTTCTGGTTGCGCTGATGACAGGAAGGCGATCACTGGCCTTTGGGCGCGTTTGAACTTGGAAACTTTCCCTAACTTCTGTTATGGTATGTAAAGGATATAGGTTTAGTCACCGGAGCAGAGAGCTGTTGAACTGAATGTAGAATCGAACAATTGAAAGAAGGATAACGGGTGACAGTCTTGAGGACTGGAGAGCGAAATTGATTGCCGATGATGAATTGCAGAGGGAAATTGAGTACCATACATACGCATGTATTTCCGATGAAAATGATTGGGTTTATATATATAGGCAGGGTCAGTCAACTGTGCAGTTAGCTGAATGCAACACCGAACCTGTAAAGCATAATAGACGAGTAAGTGTCTGATTGTTCGCTTGACCTACACTCGCGAATGTAGCAGGTCTCTGAATTATGCTAGTATGGCGGAATCTTGACTTTAACAAATTTCTGCCTAGTTTTGTAAGCACTTACAGGGGTGATAAGTTCAGAAACTTGATGCTTAGCAGAAGTGAGTACTGGCGTACCGGCCGGTACCACCACCTTCTTAAGGTGAAACTGAAGGATATTATTACGGTATAGAACCATTGATTAAATCTCTGTCAGTTTTTTGATATTGCAATAGATATGATACGATCGGTGCAGGAATTGTGTGTCATCCCGTCACACTACTGATGGTGGTTCGGTATGTTAATCCGTCTCAAATCCGTTACTAATCCGTCTCAAACCCGTTACTGCACACAGATTTACAGTCGGCCAAAGCCGACATTTGATCACCTCTATTGCAAATGGCGTAGAGAATGACAGGCTTGCAACAGCTGAAGCTCAACAACTTGGAAAACAATAGAGAGAGTTACGAAGCTTAGGTGGAGCATGCTGCATGAAGACGATTTTAGAAGTAATGACTAAGCTTTTGGCATTAATCGAAGTGAAAGTCTATGTCCAGGAAATAGACAACAACAGGTAAATAAACAAAACAATGCCAGCCTTGCACAACCACAACCCACCAGCATGCATGGGCATGGGCATGGAGCCATGGACATTAGGAAGCGGCAAGTCCTTTTTGACCAACCTATAAAAAATAGACCGAAATTCACCGGGTATTCCTGAGATTCGACCTTTTGAGAAAAATATCCAATTGTTTGAATTGGAAAAATTTAAAAGGTTATAACTCAGGTTTATGAACTAAGATAGTGACGATTTTTTAAAATCGATCATTAAGATTTGAAAAAACAAATATAGGGAGTTTGGAACGTTTGTTCAAAGACATCAAAGTTTTTCTAAAAATTGTAATTCTCGAAAATATGTTCGATTTGTGAAGAAAAGATCGATACTTTCTCAAATTGTAAACATGAGTAAAGGCCTTAAAGATTATACTGTAGGCAAAATCGTCTTATTTTTTAATTTGTTTGACTTTTGGCAATAAGTGAAGTGAAAGTGTGTCCGGGAAATGGACAACAACAGATACATAAAGAATGCCAGCCTTGCACAATCCAACAGCCTACATCATTTATACGCCCGCCTCATGCACGGGCATGGCCATGCCCATGGCCGCACGTCCCTTTTGACTACGGTATGCACTCGTGGATTGTGGGGTTGTGGGGCCGGTTGGTGACAACTCGAGAATATGGCGGTAATATGAACAAAATAATAATTCACACAATAGCGAGTCGTGTTTAAGACGAATAATCATGTTTTAAGTTTAAGATAAGTCAAATAGCTCGTATTACATATGGTGATAATAAAGACAAAACATTTAGCATTTTCTAAGCAACACTTAGAATGATTTGGTTGTATTTAATCCTTTTAAGCTTAAGACATATAACGTCCTCTAAAATGGTGTTTAAACATTAAAATTCGACTTTCTATGAAAGTGTTACTAATGCTCTGTTCTTTTCAGCTTAATTTGAGCTCCTTTTAATTTTATTTGTTTAGCGGTATTTCGTTAAGTTTTATTTACGTTTAATCAATTATGTTCAATTAATCTTTTCATAAAATTAACTTTAATTCAACTAATTTCACTCCACCTTAATTCCAGAAAGTGTTACTAATGCTCTGTTCTTTCCAGCTTAATTTGAGCTCCTTTTAATTTTATTTGTTTAGCGGTATTTCGTTAAGTTTTATTTACGTTTAATCAATTATGTTCAATTAATCTTTTCATAAAATTAACTTTAATTCAACTAATTTCACTCCACCTTAATTCCACTTAATTTAGTTCAATTAAACTTTACTCCAATTAATTTAATTCAGATCGTTTCAGTCGGAAAAAAATAGGGCCTAAGTCAACCAAGTGGCGTTAGTTCAATGATTATGGGTTAAACTTTGAAGCTTGTCAAAGGACAAGAATTGAGAGGTCTCAGGTTCGAATTAGGGGGCCATGATCACTTAGCCACTGCGGCCCCCGAAAAGGGTAGCTTATATGGTCTATGTCGTGACGCGGGAATGCATGAACCCGGAGAATTCAACCCTCTCGTCATAAAAAAAAAGTGTGCATACATTACAAATTTTTGGGGTTCTTGTTCCCGTGAAAATCGTTTAAACTTACTATTAAAGAGCCTTAATTTTTTGTGAAATAAGGAAAAAGATGTAAACTACCAACAATTTCAATTGAATAAAAAGTTAATATTATAGATACTTATGTAACACTTTTACATGGTAATTAAACATAATCTATATAGTAGTATATCTATACATTATACAAAACTTTGTAGAAATCTACATTATACATTACATGGCGTACGTAGTTTTAGATACGCGATAACATTGATCAAACCAGGGTTGAACACGAAGATGTACTAGGATCATACAATGCCGGTACTAAGTACTTTCTTTTATTAATTCCGTTAGTATTATAACTGGCCCCACTAGTCGGATCGACTAATAGGTTACCCGGATAACCCGGATACGCTCCTTTACCGTATACTCCAGTACAAGCTGATGCAGCCTCAAGTGGGCCTTCTTTTGGGCCTTGGAAATATCCGTTTCCAAACGGGTTTGTCACGGTCCCGGCTAATAAGCTAGCCAAGTTAATGACCATACCATCTAAGCCCACATCGTTGTTGGGTGCAACCAATGGTGGGCCTTGTGGGCCGTAAATGGGCTGGTGAAATGGCCAAGCACATTGACCAGGGCATTGACTTTCTGAATTTCCAACCCAAATGTAAGGTGTTTTATGAGGGGTATTTTTGGAAATTGGTGTTGTTCCATGGGTCCCACACCTACTTGAGCAAAACCCTATAACTGCCACGTCAGCGGAAGTCAACACAATGTTAATTGTGTTGACTTTTTGACCACCTTTGGAAGCTAGGTCAATGAGGTGCTTGTTAGTAAGAGACTTGCCTAGGGTGTACTTGTCATCTATCAATTGGTTGCCTAGGGTGAGTGTGAGTGAGGTAGGTATCTTGGGATTCGCGAGGCGATGGTACTTGCCAATGGAATTCCACCACGTGGCAAGCGATGGTTTGGTTTCACGCTGGTTGGTGGATGAGAGAGAAGTGATGAAATCAGATATTATAGCACGCTGTGTTGGCCTGAAATTCCCGTACCAAACTAGGTTTGCGGTGATTTTGCCACTCAGAAGAGGGCCTTTGTGGTACTGGAACGCCATTAACTGTGACGTGTCTATAAGAATTCTCGTCGCCATTGTGAAACTTAAAAAAGTAAGAAGAGTGGCAAGGATTAGAATTTTGTGTGAAGATGTCATTGTTAATTTTGTATGATTTAAGAGTGTGAGAGATGGGAATGTTGAGGGATATGATTTGAGGAAATGAAGTATGTGTAGGTAAGTATATATATAGGTGTGATTATAGGAAGTTGCTAGGAAGAGGTCTATTATATAGAATTCATGCAAAATAATTAAGTGTTAGGAATTAGAAATAAAATGTAAATAAAAAGGTAAAGGGAGAAGTATGGCACACGTAATACTAATGGCACACGTAATACTAATAGCACACTAATTAGTGGCAACCAAAATTAAATAATACCGTGTTGTTAAACATAATGAAAGATAGGGATATTGCGAATTAGGTGAGCTAAATAATATTAATGTATAAGCGTGTTGTTATCCTTGAAGTGCAATTGTCACCATCTCGCTAAACTTTTTTTTTTTTTTTTTTTTTTTTTTTAAAGCCCACAAATGGGTATTACCTCGTATTGAAAATAAGCTTATCGTGCTCAATAAAGTCTACAATGTTACTTGGGATCGATTCATAAGTGAAACGATGTACACCGCTCATAGAACAAGTATGAGCGAGTTCATGCGCTACTTGATTAGCTTTCCGACTAATATGTGACCAAGACACCGACTCTAGGCTAGTACACCCGTGAAGAATATCCTCAATAATAAGAAAGAACTCGCTCCGTCCCGTTTTCCGATTCTTCAAAGCGTCAACCACTTCTTTGCAATCACTCTCAATCCGTACGTGTTGGTGCCCGCGTCTAATAGCTTCGTGTACGCCTGCCAAAACCGCTTCCGCTTCAGCCATTCTTGGTGTGCGCCCTCCTGGCCTCCTCTCCGCCACTCCCCATTGTACCTCACCACTCACCCCGCGGCAGATAACCCCAATTCCCACCCCAGCCCCCTCCTTCGTGCCTGCATCAACACTCACCACGACCTCCCGAGCTCCCTCATACCTCACCGCCCCTATCTGCTCTCCCACGACAGTCCTTACCTCCCCCAGCTCTCCCTGATATTCCTCTGCCTCTCGCACCTTCATCCGCGCAGCTGCACCTCCATCATTCATACTTGTTTCATCTTCCCTCAGCTCCCTCAGAATGTTTTGCACCCTTCTCATTACTTTAGCCACATCAATACACTGATTTTCGAAGACAAATTTGTTTCTTGCCTCCCAAATAACCCAAGCAGCCACCATCGTATTCTCCCTATCGCGTCTGTCACAGTCTCGCCATAAATCCTCCACCCACTCCCTCACCCTCTCATACCCCTCTATCGCCCTCATCTCCATCCCCAGCCCCTCCCAGATCCCATCCACCCACCCGCACCCCATAAGAACATGAAGGCCAGTTTCATTAGCTCGGTTACAAATAGGACATAGAGGATTCATACCAGTAATTCGGGCCACTAAATTTTGCCTTGTCGCGATCGCTTCGTTGCAGACTTGCCACCAGAAGGTCTTAATCTTTGGCCAAACATTAGCACCCCAGATGTTGTTCCAAACCCATTTCTCCTTAGTTCTGTCGGATTGGCCATCCTCCTCTCCGAAATCTCCAACCATAGCCTTGTACGCTGACCGCACCGAATAGACCCCATTTTTCTCTAAATCCCAGCACCAAGCATCCTCCGGTTTTGAATTGCAAATACGCATATTCAGAATCCGCTCATGTTCGAATGGTAAAAACAGAGACCGAACCTTCGTCCCATTCCAGCCGCTACCATCAGTCGTAAACAGCTCCGCTACAACCATATCTTCATCATTCACCCCTCTAGGAGATAGGATTTTTCGCCTTTGAGCCCCCACCACCCATGGATCCTTCCACATGTACGTGCTTAAACCATTACCAATGCGCTTCCTAATGCCCAGCTCCAAAACCGATTTCGCTTCCCAAATTCCACGCCATGTGAAGCTTGGGTTTGCCCCGAGACTTGCCTTAAGGAAGGAGCAGGATGCAAAGTATTTACCACCAATTACACGTGCCATCAGACTATTTCGGTCCACAAGTAACCGCCAGGCTTGCTTTCCAAGTAAAGCTCTATTAAAATTGTGATAGTCGCGGAACCCGAGTCCTCCTAGGCTCTTCGGCTTACACAGATTATGCCAAGCTATCCATGGAATTTTCTGCTGACCTTTATCCGCCCCCCACCAAAACCTTGACACCATCGAGCGAAGGTCATTACAAAAACTAAGCGGTAACTTGAAGACACTCATAGCATACGTAGGGATAGATTGGGCCACTGCTTTTATCAGAATTTCCCTACCGGCCTTCGTAAAAAGTTTACCGCGCCATTCTTGTAACTTCCGGCTAAGCTTCTCTTTAATCGTCCTCACCATCTCGCTAAACTTGGTAAACAGGTCAATTAATTTTGATTGGGTGATTTTCGGGTTTTGGAAACTTTGGATCAGATTATATAACAATTCAGGACTCTATGTAACAATAAACATGTAGCTCGAATTAGACCTGACCAAAGCTATGGGCCACTTGGCCCGACCTGGATCACAAGTTATAACGCGACCTGCCTAAGACCCACCACGAGCCAGGTAACATACAATCAGCCCGCTCTATGTCGGCCTAGCCCACCCCTTTCACGGGCTGGTTAAGGGCCCAGTGGGGTGTACCTAGCCCGGCCCGTGACCGACTCTAAATCATATCGAGCCATATTGATCAGGTCAAATTTCTTTTGCTTTAAGCCGAGGTGGCCGTCGACAACAGTGTATAATCCCCTCGTCGCGGGTGCTTTCACGAAGAGGTAAATGATTTGCCAAAGTGTTGCTCCATTTCCATAGGGAGACATCGAACCCCTGACCTCATGGCTAAGGATTGTGATAAGCAATCATCACATTAAACGCATTTGATTTAGATCAGGTTAATTTTAAAATGTCAAGATCGTAGTGGTTAAAGGGTCTAAGGTAAAATATAAACAAGTGGAATGGAATGTTAATTAAGTAGAAAAAGCCAGCTTCATTGTAGCTGGATTTTTGGAAAGTGTCGTAATCTAGCTATTGACTCCTTTGTGTATGTATTACTATGTGCCAGCAAAGAGGAAGAATATCTTGGTTGAAGTTAACTAGTTAATTAACTATGGTTTTGTTTTTCTAAATTGATAGAATAAATCTTTTCTCACGTCGTTCTTTTGGTCGACGACCTCTTGATCCTGACCCTCGTCGATTGATAGAAAACCGTCTGTCAATAAACTTCACTCGTATTCATGCATTACTAGAATGTTTTATTTAACTCGTTCATCGTTTTTAACCCTATTATTCATTATTTGTCATTTACGAGTATTTATTTAATTATATTATTGTCCATTTAAAATATTATTATTCATATAAAAATAAATATGTTTCGAGCGACTGTATATATATTCCGACTTATCACATCGCTATTGATTTTGAAATAATTCAATTTAATCAAATAATTGAGGCTGCCATCATAAATATCTAAAGACAATAAATTTAAGAATTAAACTCAAATAATTGTATTGCAAAAATGCAGGTAGATGATAACAATGGAATTGGAGTTTATCCATCGAACCTACGTACTTATTAAATACACCGTAGTTGTACTTGTAGAACCTTCCGCACGAACGGGTCTTCGTTATTTAAAACAATTCCCATTCATGGTCAACTTTGTCTTGCCAACGATATTAGGATAAAATTATTAGTAGTTTTGAGATAAGAATTTTAGCAAGTCTCAAGATAAGACTCAATCAAAACTATCAATAATTTTAACAAAGTTTTAAGTTGAGTCTTGGATATTCAAGACGGAAAATCCCACTTTCTATTGAAATTATTCAATGAGTGGTTGACACGTGTCATTTCTTTTTGTAAAAAAAAAAAAAAATCATATATTTATCTAATGCAGAAGCCAAGCTGCTGACGTGGCATCACTAGAAAAAAGCTTTGTCCTACGTGTCGCGTTGTAAAACATCCTAAAGCTATTGTCCAATTAGATTCATCCTAGACCTATTGTCCAATAACATTCAAGATATGGTATAATGGTATAACTATTCCAAGATTTCACGGACTAAATCTATGGAATCACAAAATTTCATTCCATATATTGAAACAATAAATAATGACAGTTTTGGCTGAAGATTAATTCTGTAGCACGGCCTAAATCCTAGAGTTACCAATCCATAATCACCGAACAAAAAAATACCTACAAGTATTTTTTAGACTACATTTTCGATTTACATATGGGTCGGAATAATTACGGGTCGGAATACCTACAAGAATTTTTTAGACTACATTTTTTTTATGGTTTAATCGTTATTAAATATGGGTCGGAATAATTACTCTTCGTCGGTATATACACTTATGTGAGCGTCGTGATTTATTAGACTACATTTTCGATTTATTGTAAGACATCTGACTATTCACGTGAATGCGAAACATTTTAACAACTACGGAGTATTTATTTAATATAGTAAATAGTAAATGAGTGGTCATTTAATAATTTTGGAATGTCTTCATGTAAGATATCGTGCGTAATAACTGTTATTTATTATATGAACATCTTTAATAAATATAATTAAAAATACGTTTTTTAACCCAACTATACATTTACTACTCACGTCTCATCAGATTATTTACGTTTTGCTTTTATTGTACGATATGTAATATAAAACTTTATTTTATATATGGCCTTCATATTCTAATGGGGTGCGGGTGGGTGGAAGGGTTTTGGGAGGGGATGGGGATAGAGATGAGGGCGGTGGAGGGGTATGAGAGGGTGAGGGAGTGGGTGGAGGATACTTGGCGAGATTGGGACCGACGCGACAGGGAAACTACGATGGTGGCTGCTTGGGCAATTTGGGAGGCGAGGAATAATTACGTGTTCGAAAATCAAAGCATTGATGTAGCAAAAATTATAAGAAGGGTGCAAAATATTATGAGGAAGTTGAGGGGAGATGACACGGGCATGAATGATGAAGGTGGGGCTGTGAGGGAGAAGGAAGGGAGGGCAGGACAACATCAGGGAGAGTTGAGGGATGCAGGGACTTCTATGGGAGAGCAGACAGGGGTAACAAGGCATGAAGGAGCTCGGGAGGTGGTGGTGAGCGTTGATGCAGGAACGAAAGAGGGGGCTGGAGTGGGCATCGGGGTTATCTGTCGCGGGGAATGTGGTGCAGTACAATTGGGGATGGCAGAGCGAAGAACAGGTGGGCGCACACCAAGAATGGCAGAAGCGGAGGCGGTTTTGGCAGGCATTCACGAAGCTGTTAGACGAGGCCACCAATATGTTCGAATTGAGAGTGACTGCAAAGAAGTAGTTGAAGCTTTAAAGACTCGGAGGACGGGAAGGAGCGATTTCTTTCTTATCATTGAGGACATACTCCAAGGGTGTAATAGCTTAGAGTCGGTGTCTTGGACACATATTAGTCGGAAAGCTAATCAAGTAGCGCATACACTCGCTCATAATTGTCCTACGAGCGGTGTACATCGTTTCACTTATGAATCGGTTCCTAATAGCGTTGTAGATCTTATTGAGCACGATAAGCTTATTTTTAATATGAGGTAATACCCTTTTGTGGGCTTTCAAAAAAAAAAAAAAAAAAAAGTATACAAATTCTATTGTAAGTCTTGATCATCTTAATGAACAACTATATGATAGCTCATGTATACCGTCATACCGACATGTGTCATAAATAATTCAAAATTTATTTATATGTATATAATTAATCAGCTTTCTTTGATATTATTAATTACGGTATTCATCTAAAGTTAAAAATAGGCCACAGTAAATAATTAATTTGCTTATCTCCAATATTATTAACTATATTCATCTAAAGTTTAAAGAACAGACCCGTGAATTTCACGGGTTACAACCTAGTAATGTTAGAAAAGTAGAGTCTGAGGTGGGTGAGTGTGTCTGACGGATAATGTATAAAGTCTGAAGTGGGTCTGAGGTGAGTCTGAACAATAAAGATATAATAAAAATTAGTGGAAAGCTGATGTGGCAGAGTCTTAAGATTTTGGCTGGTCTGACCAATAATGTTACCTCTAGTCCATTCGATCTTCCTTCCGTCTATCAATTAATAATAAACACAAATTCTCATTGGAGACGGATTAAGCTCGTCTCCTCAAGAAGACGCGCTAAAATATCAACTTTTTAAGGACAAGTGTAACCATGTGAAAAACAACCTATTAACTTGGAAATTTATACGGGTTATATTTGACGTTAAAATGGTAATATTTGGTCCGTCTTTTGAGGAGACGGTCCTCTTCAGCAAAACTTGCTGAATAATAAAAATGGAAAAGAATCGGGTCGTCTAATTGCTTGGGCCTGATTAGTGGTGAGATGAGTTGGGCGGGGACAAAATGCAGCCTAAGGGTGCAGGCCAGCCTGTGTCAAGTGATAGATGAACCATCTCAACCAAAACCTTAAGGTGATGGTTGAGGCCCAACTATTATTAATATTCCTAATACGCTCCCTCACTCAAATGCCCATTGGGCTTGAAGAGTGATTAGTTTGCACAGGCCCACCCATACCGTGTGTTGGTTTCCACTTCGTGGTTTTTGAGGTTGTCAGGATTCGAACTCGTGGCCTTCGGTTACACTGGCTCTGATACCATGATAGATGAACCATCTCAACTAAAACCTTAAGGTGATGGTTGATTGGTTGAGGCCCAATTATTATTAATATTCCTAATATCGAGCAGGGCCAACCCGCACTTATGTCTACTTCTAAGCTCTAGAACGAGTTGTTAAACGAGCGGGTCAGCCCGGCCTGGCCAATCCAAACACTGATAAAAAAAGTATATGAAGGTCAACCCGGCTCGGTACTTGCCCGTTACACAGTGAGCTGGGCTAGTGCGAGATAAAACTGGCTCAGTGTTGTGCTTGGGTTGCGACAGTTATCCCGACCGGCCCGCACTAAGCTGGTCGTGCACTAGCCTTAGCTCTAGGTACATTTTTAGGAACCGATTAAAAATAGAGTAGATCCTCTGTCTCGATTTGTGTTCATCTCGTATTTCATTACTTCTCCTAATGACACAGTAGCATATTGAGATATAGTACTGTATACTCTCTTGGAGCCTTGGATGTAAAGGACAAATAACGATAATCGAATTAGAAATATGAAATCAAAAGCACAAAATATTACCACCTCTTAGCAATTAAATAACTCTGTAATTTATAAGAACCGATTCTTATTTACGGCGCGCCTCAGAAACTTGTGACAGAAACGTGACCGCTTTATGATAAAATGTACTACTCGTAACCATTAGTTACTAGTTTATGAAAATATAATTAGAACTGAGAACGAATTTTCAAATTTCAAGAACTTTATAGGAAATTAGGAATACATCTTTTTTAGTAGTGAATATATATCTCCACGACTCCACATCTTTACCTACATTGGTACAAAAATACAACGATATTTTTCATTGAAACCGTCTCTCTGAAGTTTTCGTGAAAATACAAAATCTTTAAACTATACAAAATTCCAGTGATTTTGTCACACCAAAGTTGAGCAAGATAAGGTGGTAGGATCATATAAAGCAGGGACCAAATACTTTCTTCCGTTAATCCCATTCGCATTGTAACTAGCACCGGTTGTCGGGTCTACCAACAGATTACCTGGGTAGCCCGGATACGCTCCTTTTCCATACAACCCGGTGCAAGCCGAGGCAGCCTCGAGAGGACCGTTTTTTGGGCCTTGAAAATATCCGTCTCCAAACGGGTTTGTCACGGTCCCAGCTAATAGACTGGCTAAATTAATGACCATGCCATCCAACCCCACGTCGTTATTGGGTGCAATTAATGGTGGGCTTTGTGGGCCGTAAATGGGCTGGTGGAACGGCCAAGCGCATTGGCCCGGACATTGACTCTCTGAATTCCCAACCCAAATGTATGTGAACTTTTGAAGGTTAGTTTTGGAAATGTAGGTTGATCCGTGGGTCCCACACCGGCTCATGCCGAACCCTTCAACCCTCACGTCAGATGCAGTCAACACTATGTTGACTGCGTTGACGTGTGGGTTGCCTTTGTAAGCTAATTTTACAAGGTGTGTGTTAGTGAGTGATTTGCCAAGGGAGTAAGTCTCGTCGATGACTTGCCTACCTAAGGCGGGTGAAAGCGGGGCGGGAGTTTTTAAATTAGCGAGATGATTATACTTGCCAATGGAATTCCACCATGTGGCGACAGTGGGTTTGGTATCGCGGTGATTTGATGATAATGAGGAGATGAAATCAGTTATTATCGCCTTTTGTGAAGGGCTAAATTTTCCGTACCAAATAAGGTTAATTGTAATTTTACCGTTAAGTAGAGGACCCTTGTGATATTGGAAGGACATTGCTTGATCAACCGACGGATCAGTTAATGTCCTCGAGGTGGAAGCGAGGCCGAGAATTGTGAAGAAGAGAACAATGTGTAAGATTGTGTGGGAAGATGCCATGGTTTAAATGTGGTAATGCTCTGTTCAATTTGAAGTTCGAAAAGGTGTAGAGAGTGAGGTAGTTTATATAGGGAGTAGATTTTGCTTAAAACCATCTCAATTTAAGTAGGAAGGTTGTAAGAAAGTTATGCTCAAAAGTAAGGGCACGTTGATATAGTGCTAAATAATAACGCAGATAAGGATACTATAATGGTCAATATTACAGCAATGTAGTCGTTTTAGAAAGTGCTCTCACTTTTTAGCAGTGGCACTAACACTTCAGTGATATAAATGGTCGGACGGAAAAAAAATCGGTTTGTGACGTGTTATAAACTTATAATTTTAGATATTGAATATGTTCCGACTATTTAAGTAGTTGTTACGGATGGTTCAGCTTTCCTTATTAAGGGTTGAACTTAGCTACTCGGCTAGGCCACCTCGATCTCTGGCATGGGTGTGTTCGACTAGGATTACGAGTTTAGCCAGGTCATCAATGGTTGGAGTGGTGGAGGGGATAGTAGAGACGCTCGCTCCCTTGACATTTAAAATTTTCAAGATATCTAGTTAAAATTTTCTGATATTTCCAGGTCTCTTATAAGAACTTTTTGACGAAATGGGGCTTTGAACCTAACTTTTTCTCGCTTTGGGGCCCATTTGAAACTATTTGTTCCAAATGGGTCCACGTCATCACGTTATTTTTTTTCCGAGTTTTTTACACAAAACCGCTAGCTAACCCGACGGCTTTACCTGCTTCTACCAAAAAAAAAAAAAAAAAGTAATAGTGAGGTAAGCCGCTGGTTGGGCCAGCGGCTTTACCTGTTCCACCTCTCTATTTCCAAGCTCCCTCTGTTTCCAAGCTCCCACTCACCTAGATTTGGACGCACCCTCTTACCACCTATACTTTCGGACTCGTCGTAAAGTCCCCGCCGCATCCTGTGCTTGAAATAAGGCAGAGGAATTAATTATATTCAGATTACTACCTCGCTTCGAATATCGACACTAGACGATCTCGCTTCAAAGTCGATCTTCAAAGTAGTACCGATTGTGATACGAAATTTGCAGCGGAAATGAAACAAAAGAGATAAGTGATTAACAGACTAGACCTATAATTCGGTAATCCTTAGTCCAATCAAGAAAACTAAAGGGATTCATCATAAAGATGAAATCGGCCGGGTTTGGTGATGCTCTTGACAAGAAGCAGTATTATGGGTTTGGGAAGATTCTTTGTGGCATTGAGAGGGTTGATCATGCTTTGAGTGTGTTTAGATCCATGAAGAAGGATGGTTGTACTTCTGGGGTTAAGTCTTATGATCTTTTGATTAAGTCTTAGTGCAATGTTTAATTTATCATTTAAGACTTATCTCGTTTTCATTTGATTTATTTGTGTGATTTGCTAAGTTTCAACAGGTAAAGCCGCTGGCCCAACTAGCGGCTTACCTTAATATTACTTTTTTTTTTGTTTTTGGTAGAAGCGGGTAAAGCCGTCGGGTTAGTTAGCGGCTTTGGGTAAAAAACTCGAAAAAAAAAAAAAACGTGATAATGTGGATCCATTTAGAACAAATAGTTTTAAATGGGCCCCAAAGCGAGAAAAAGTTTGGTTCAAGGCCCCATTTCGTCAAAAAGTTCCTCTTATAATATTACCTTTTCATCTCCGTTGATTTCAAATCCTAGCTCCGCCACTACGTAATAGTTTTAGTTTTTTATTAATGCTTTACATCAACTTTGATTTGTAACTTTTTTAGGATCGTAATGAGTATAAGTCAGGTTACTCAGTCTCCTAACGCAGAATCATCACTATGTCTTACAAAACATTTACGACGATAGAGTGTACTACTATTAGGCGAGTCGGGTTAGATGAGAGGTCAAGTATGAGTCAGTGCCTAGGGGACTCTTCGATACACGTGCGGAATGGGCTTAGGAAAAGAGGTTCGAGTGTCATAGAAATTAGAATCATAGAGGTCAAAAGAATTGTGCCATACTTGCCGAAAGGCATTCGCTTTCGGACAACTTTTCCAGATTCACGATAATTGGCTTTCCGACACTACAATCTTACTATTCACACCTCACATATAGATGATTATAGAGTAATTGTTTACTCATAGTGGATTATAGTAATCACCAAACTCGGACATGATTAGAGACATTTAATAACGGATTAAATATTTTAATCAATAGTTTTCGTTTGTTTATTTAAACTATTTAGTGGAATAGGGGGAGTAATAATAATAGGGATATTTTATTCTTTCTAATGTGGGTCTATAAATTTCTTATACTAATCTGTCATGGCAAATTTCCATTTTAGAGGGGACTTGTTCGACTGTTCATTTGAAATTAAGATGAACAAAATGTTGCTGACGTAGTTATGATGCTAGAAAGGGTGAAACAAGCTTTGCGAAAGGGATACATGAAGGTTGTTGTGACTTGTGACTTGTGAGCGATTGTTTATAGGTGATTGAAGTGCTGAATAAGAAGTCGACTTGGAAAGAGTATTTTTGCTTTAGTCTTAGAGGATTTCAATGTTTTGTACTTCCTCCATTTCAGTGAATTCTATACATTTTACTTTTTTGACACTATTCATACATTTTACTTTTTTGACACTATTCATAGTCGAGTGTATCTTCGACACAACTTCTAATATATAACATAAGAAATAGTCATGTGGGATCTTGTTTAAATTGTCTTACAGAGTACATTGTAAATAATATCGATATATAACTAAAGTTATTAACGAAAGAAAACAGATATTGACAAACGTGAATAAAGCAAATGTATAGAATTCATTTGAATGGAGGAAGTATTTTTTTTCATATGTTATTTGGTCATTTACTAGTCATGTCAATAATTGCGTTGCGCAAACTTTAGCTCATATTTCTCCTAAGATTACTGTAACCCGTATAACCCAATTTATATCTAATCCGACCCGAATTCAACTCAACATATACCCGCTCGACCAGTTTTACATGCCTAAATACAACTTACAAGCTAGGTAGCACCAAAACGGACACGGACACGGACACGACACGGACACGGGATACGGCATGCCATGAAATTTAGGACACGGGACACGGCATTTAAATTTAATAAAATATATATTTTATAGTTATAAGTAAATGTAAAACTTGCCCTTGATAATAAATTTACTTTCATTCCTCATCCGAATTAATATTCTAATTGATCTTTTTCGATAACGCATTTCTTATCTCAAGACATCATTCGTGAACACACGACGGACACGGCTCAAATACCATGGACACGCGTCGGACACGTGCCCAAATAAATGTAGAAAGTTAGACACGGCAGTTTAGCTGTTGGACACGTTTCGACGTGTGTCCGTGGAGTGTCGGTGTCGGACACGGTATCGGACACAGTACGGCTCATTAGAAGAAGTGTCCGTGCTACCTAATTTACAAGTAAAAGCTTGATTTAAGTAGGCCATATAAAAATGATTGGAGTAGACGAGTAGTACAAACATTCCACAACCAAAAGGCCTAACCTAACCCCATACAATTAACATATTTTTCCGCAGCTTTTATTCATAGATTATGTCATGCGTGGCACCATGAGCTGTCTAACGTTATAAATTATACTTCTTCCTTATCAATTAATTATTATTATTATTATTTGATTTTAACACAAATCGAGAAAAAAAAAATACTCCACATGACCAAATAATTAAATACGACATACCACAATAAAATCCGACACTATATATCGCCGTCCATCCACCGCCGAATATAGGGAAGAGTCTACCCAATCACCAACTCCACTATACACAATAGCCTGGCATTTTGCTCCACTCGTTTCCTTTTAAAATAGTGCAACTCGTAGTTGCTATCTTTAAATAAGTGTCTGTTTTACTAAACAAATTACTTTAAATGGTCGTTTAGCTAGGATGAGTAGGATCATTATCTTGATAAGTCGAATCAATCTCGTATGGATTTGAACTTGAGACGTATTTAATAATGTATTAACTCACAATGCAAATAAATGTGAAATAATTTGTGTTATATAAGCGATAAGCATTTATAAAGCAAATATCAGCTAAGTTAGATACTAAAAACATATTAGACGATGACACTCCTAAATTTTGATATGCGTTCAAATCTTATCAGTTTTACGCCTCTTCTCATAACTCCCGCAATAAACTTTATATACTCTATTTAATTTCACTTATTCATGTCTACTTCAACTTTTATAAACCATGGTGCAAAACCGTCCCATTATACCATTAAAGTCGCTCCATTAGTTACACTTTGTCATCCCATTCTCCCTCACATATAAATACTAGGGGCTTAGGGCTGCTCATTGGTGCGGGAGGCACTGACAACTAACCGGTTTCAACCCGCCACTGAATCCGGGCCTAACTCGCCTCGCTTAACCCGGGCCTAAACCCGGCCCGGCTCGCATGTCTGTTGTAACTGGATCAGGTCCAATTTATAGTACCCGGCCCGGATAATGACCCGTATGTAAAACCCGTCAACCCGTCTGTCGACCCGGCCCATGGACCTGGCAATAAATAGTTGTTGGCATTTGGCGTCATAATCGTTAACAATTGACATTGAATGTTGACCCGTCCCCAACCCTCCCCGACCCGCCCCCAAACTTGTCAACATCAACACCCGGGACGGGTTCGGGTTACACTTTCCAAGAACCGGGCCTAACCCGTCCTGGACCCGCCTTGACCCCGGGCCGTATCCGGGACGCCGTACCCTATACCCGCACCACTCCAGGACCCGTCCCAGACCCGACCAACCCGCTCCATTGACCAGTCCTAATAAATATCCTTCCCTTACACTCTTATTTCCTTGCACATATATAATACAGCAAACATAAACTATTAACTTAAACAGAATAAATACTAAAATCAGAATCATTCTTTCATATATATAACATGGTGAACAATTTTAGGTACAAACTTGTACGTGTGATAATATTTATGTTAATATCATACCCATTAACATCGCCATGCTCAGGTACGATACCACGTACACTCCCTCTCGTTCAACCGCAACCTCCTTACGTGCCATAACGGACCACTTCTTAAGGGAAATCTTACCGTTAATCTAATTTGGTACCGTAATTTCAGCTAATTCACTCGTTCAATTTAGTTATTGAAAAGGGATGTTATGACAAATATCTCTTGTTGCCTGTGCGAAAAGGGTGATAACTTGACTGAAACTTAAATCACTTGTTTAAAGATTGTCCTGTTGTCATGCGTATATGGAGAGGATCATCATTGGCGCTAAATTGTGTGGGTACGGAAGGATTGGAAGTTCGAATGTGGGTTATCAATTGGATTGAGTACCTATGGAAGCTAGAGGATGGTCTGAAACCGTTGGTGCTATTCTTGGCTATATTGTGGCAGAAATGGATCACCGGGAATAACACCATTTTTCATCGTGATTTATTTTACCCCCAGTTTTTTACAATAAAGTGCAGAATTTAGTTGAGACGATTTAAAATGCTATTATTTTGAAAAAGGGAAAGCAGGGCAAGTGTTGTCAAAAATAAAACGAAGGGGAGGGATCTGAGCCTTTCTCGGATGCTCAAAAGGTACGGAATTCGACTCCTTTCTTTATGATCGGACTGAGGCATCATAATGGGTCCTTTAGAGTAAAGGTAGATGCGGCTTGGAGGACAAGAGATTCGGCTTCTGTGGGTTGGATCTTGTATGATTTCAATGGTGAGGTAAGGGCGGAGGATTCTCGTATTTTTTATGCAGAGTCTGCTATGTAAGCGGAGGCAAGAGGCATTTTAAAGGTCATGAAATGGGCGGTGAGGGGTGGTATTACAGGTTATCTTCAGATAACAGCATTGAAGGAAAACAACATCACACGCGAGGGATTATTGAAGACGTGTGGTCTTTGGCAGAGTTTTTCCGGTGTTTGAGTATTAGCTTTATTCCTCGTAGTCTTAATAAGAGAGCCCATAATGTGGCTCGTGTAGCGTTGTTGTAATGACTTTACGGTTGCCAAAAAAATAAAAAAATAAAAAAATTAATCCTCGACTTTATTACATCTTTAAGCTCAAATAATGTCAAAACGGCTAAGCCGTCCGTTTCAACGTGGTGGGAGATAATAGGGAGGTACAGGGGAGGACCGTGCAGTATTACTATAGGGAAACAGTATTTGACAAGGCTTACTCATTAGGGAAAATATTAACTTCGTCAAAACTCGTCGTTTTGTCGTCTAGACTTGCTTATAAAGGTGCAATAAACGTCGTTTTGACTTCTGATGACGTGGCAAGTGAAGACTTTTGTATGAACACGTGCGGGGCACATGGGTTTGACTTTGCGGGTAAGCATAAAAAGGTTCAGGTACCTTACGCATGGGTTGGTAACCCGGGTAAACAATGTCCGGGTCAATGTGCTTGGGCTTTTCATCAACCCATGTTCGGCCCACAATTACCGCCACTTGTTGCACCGCATGGTGACGTTGGGGTCGAGGGTATGGTGATTAATCTGGCTACGGTGTTAGCAGGGGCTGTGATAAATCCTTTTTATAACGGATCCTGCGGGAGCCGGGAAGGGCTTTGGAAGCGGTATATTTGGGTCGGGATCTTTTCTGGGTTTTCCTGGTAAGCTTCTAATTGACTCGTACACAAAAGTGAGGTTTAATGTGTACGGGTTACATGGACGAAAAGCTTACGGCTTTGTGCGACCGAAAACGCTTTCATGCGAAACCGTATTATAAATAGTTCGCCTTCGTATTAAAAACTCGTTAATTTTTTCAAAGTTAAAAGTGTACCATGAAAAAAGATGTAATCTCTGTATAATTGTATTTCGATTAATAGTTTTCATTGTTTTAAATACCGCCTTAAAAAATAAATTAATAACAATTGACCAGGACGAAAAGATATTCAGCTTATATATCAATTATCAACGTCATGGGCTTGTATAGAGTAGATTTCGTGCCTCATATTTTATGGGCTATAATACATAATAAACTAAACCAGTTAAGTATTAACAGTGGATCAACGAACCAAAGAATTTGAGCCCAATATATAAGAAATGCTAAAAACCGGACTCGAACACGTAACTCCTTCTAACATTACTCGTATCGGTTTCAAGAAAGCGAATTCAACTCGATATACCACTCAAAATTATCGTCCAAACCGGTACAATTTGCTATGAATATTAACTTTAAAGTTGATGAGTATTTACTCGAAATGGATGAGATTATTAGACTAACATATCGAGTTTTGTGTTTGGACTAATAAAATAAAGTAATAGTTAAATTTACTCGATTTGGATTTAATTTTTGTTTACAAAATATACACATAAATTAATGGGAAAAAATCGACCACTAACAAATTATATTGAATTAATTAGGTACGGTAGGTGTCCTACCTAATATAATTACTTGCATAATATCTTACTAAATCGTGATATAAATCTCATTTTTATATTTCCTTAAAGTCCATATAAAAAATTGGATATCATTCCAAGTTTTATTATGATCAAAATGGTAAAATTTTATGTAGAATAGAATTACCGTCGATAATTTTAAAAATATCTAGTGGAAATATGTTACTTTAACAAAGGTATTAAATAAAACATCTACGAATCTACGACAAAATAGAAACGTTCCTTATAAAAATAACTCATTTTGCACCACGATCAATGATAATTATGTTACAAAAACCCACAAAAATGTAAGAGGAAGGATTCCCGATAAAAACTAATGTACCTTATTGTCACCATAACATTATTCTACCTTGAAAACAGTGGCAGATTTAGGGAAGGCTAGTAGAATCGGTCACTCGGCTGAAAAATTAAAATCACGCAATGTTAGTTAGAAATTCCGAAATTTTTTTCAAGTTTATCTAATGACAGTACTTGTTCGTCCCTACTGAAAGTTTTCAACCCCTTAATCGAAAACCTGCTCCACCACTACCAGTTTTAAAATTTATAAAAGAGAGTTTTACCGACACAGTGATCCTATCCAGCTCGAAACGAGTCGGAAAAAAAAATTGATTATGCCCATTATATTGCCACTTCTTAGTTCTTCTCCATTACAACACCACCAACTCCCCTCACTAGTCTTCTCCCCATAATAAATCTCCATCTTCTTCTCATTGACTTCAACATTTCACCATTCCATCTACATTCCCAAAATGGCCCTCTCTACCACCACCATTCTCCCTACAAACACCACCTTCATCCCCTCCCTCGTCGCGACACCCGCCACGGCAATCTCCCAGTCCACCAACCTTCGTCCCAGCTTCGCCGTCCACTCTTCCAAGCCCTCCACGAGTCTCAAGGCCGACGCTGTTATAGAAAAAGTGTGGGCCTAGGATACGTGGAGGTCCAAGACGGCTCTCCAGCTCCCCCAGTACCCTGACCAGGGGGAGCTGGAAGCCGTCTTGAAGACCATCGAGGCTTTTCCCCCGATCGTCTTTGCCGGGGAAGCCCGGGTTTTGGAGGAACGCCTTGCCGAGGCTGCACTCGGCAACGCGTTCCTTCTACAAGGAGGCGACTGTGTTGAGAGTTTTAAGGAGTTTAATGCGAATAATATAAGGGATACTTTTCGGGTTCTTCTTCAGATGAGTACTGTTCTTACCTATGCTGGTCAAATGCTTGTTGTTAAGGTCGGTTCAAACTGTTTCTTTTACCTCGTTTTTTCGTTCGACAAATTATAGAATAATACCGTCTCACAGTTTCGCTTAAATGTCGATGTTTGATCAGTCAGTTTTTGATAAAAGTCCAATCGAGTATAGATTTTACACCATGTAAGGCTGTACATACGCGTGTTAACGTTATTTGAACAAACGTATGGAAATGACTTGAAATGACGGAGTTGGTGGATTGTGATTAAACTAGGTGGGGAGAATGGCAGGGCAATTTGCGAAGCCGAGATCAGACAACATGGAGGAGAAAGACGAGGTGAAGTTGCCAAGTTACAGAGGGGACAATATAAACGGGGACGAATTCAACGAGAAATCGAGGACTCTTGACCCAGAGAGGCTGATAAGAGCGTACAGTCAGTCGGCCGCGACATTGAACCTGTTAAGGGCCTTTGCCACTGGTGGTTATGCTGCTGTGCAACGGCTTAATCAGTGGGATCTCAACTTTGCCCTTAACAGCGAGCAAGCCGATAAGTATGGCTTCTATCACTTTCTCAATTTATTCTTACTGTCTGTGATGTGAAGCGGTTTTATACAATGATTTATGTTTGTTTGATACCTATTCATGTGCGAGTTTGGCTGGTTGTTGTACGCTGAGTCGGTGAATGGTGCAGGTACCAAGAACTAGCGCACCGTGTTGATGAGGCACTTGGATTCATGGCCGTTGCAGGAGTCTCACTTGATCATCCATCGTTGCAATCAACCGAGTTTTGGACATCCCATGAATGCTTGTTGTTGCTTATGAACAAGCTCTTACCAGGGAAGATTCAACTTCAGGGCAATTTTATGACTGTTCTGCACATTTACTTTGGGTCGGAGAACGAACTAGGCAACTTGATGGTGCCCATGTCGAGTTCCTCAGAGGAATTGCCAACCCCCTCGGAATCAAGGTACCTCATCTCCATGATTGAAAACCTTATTTGCGACTGTCTGTATAAGATCGTCTCACATACAAGACTTTCTGAGACGTGATTACATTCATAATGAACTGATTTTGATGCAGGTGAGTGACAAGATGAATCCGATTGAGCTGATTAAGCGCATTGATATCCTGAACCCGGACAACAAGCCAGGGAGAATCACAATAATTACGAGAATGAGGGCCGAGAATATGAGAGTGAAGCTTCCTAACTTGATTCGTGCAGTCCGTGCAGCAGGCCAAATCGTCACATGGGTCAGTG
Organism: Silene conica; assembly: GCA_029255685.2. Taxonomy (NCBI): domain Eukaryota; kingdom Viridiplantae; phylum Streptophyta; class Magnoliopsida; order Caryophyllales; family Caryophyllaceae; genus Silene; species Silene conica. The sequence continues at coordinate 6,163,452 of CM055317.2, read as the reverse complement.
ATCCTATGCACGGGAACACCATTAAAGCTCCTTGTGGACTTAAGACCAGGCCCTTTGATGCCATTCTGGTATATTTGCTTCTTATGTCGATTTTCAGTCTATGTTCGGTTTGGTTTATGAGAGCGACAATATTGTATATTAACACTGTAATGGATCGGACAGGCTGAAGTGAAAGCGTTCTTTGACGTGCATGATCAAGAAGGAAGCCATCCCGGAGGAGTTCACCTTGAAATGACGGGTCAAAATGTGACAGAATGCGTAGGTGGAGGACAAACATTGAGCTTTGACGACTTAAGCTCACGCTACCACACACATTGTGACCCTCGGCTAAATGCTTCACAATCTCTAGAGCTCGCCTTCATCATTGTAGAGCGCCTTAGGAAGAGGAGGATGAAGTCTCAAGCTTCTTTCACCTCCTAAGTCCTAATATATTTCCCAACACAGATTCTTTTATGAGACGATTTCACCAAAACCATTCTAATTCCTGAATTTTAAAGACGGAATATTAAGTGTTAACGTGTATCAAAGTTTATGCACATTTGAGACGGTTGAATTAAAAACTTATTTATGTTATGTATGCAGATTCTTCTGAATTTCGTACTTTTTTTTTTAAAAGAAAATGATGATTCATAGTCAACGTTGTTTATTGTTCTAACGCTTTCCCAACCCATCGACCAGAACAAGGAAATCACACTTTCATTAGTATTGAATACTTGCATCGGAATTTCTTTTCATGCAAATTCGACAAGAAAAAATAACCGAGAAAAATCAAACATCTATCAACCTAATCGGGTTTTTTCTGTTATGGTAAAGTAATTTTTTTCAAAACTAACAACGCAACATGACACAACACTAAACTCCGTTCTGATCACTAACATTATTTTCCGATTCTTTGTGAGAACCCAGATCAAAAATAATGACCTTCAACACGGTTAATGTACTTAAACATGTAATTTAAAGTCGAAATGGGAAGGTGCAATGTTCAACAAAAGACTGGAAAACATAATAAAACAAAGTATTTTAAGCAACAAATATAAAACCTCAAAAACAGGTACTACAAGTCTCTACCTCAATGCAACAAGCACATGAATTATGTCATCACAAAACTTAAGAGATCATAGTGATTTGACAAAATGCAACTAAGCGGCTTCCGATGGCCTCTTGGAAGCGGTTGAAATCTTAGACCTCCTCTTGGCCAAACTCTCGCTACGCCTCTCCCTCTGCTCCTTCAACCTTGATGCCAAAAGCTTTTGGTACTCAGCGGCATCGGACTTAGCCTTGGTGATCCTCTTCTTTTTCAAGGCGATTCTTCTGCGCTTCCTCTGGAGGGTTACTGGGGTGACCAACCTCTGGATCTTGGGTGCCTTGCTGATCTTTTTGCCTGTAAAGACAAATTCACAAATATTAGAATTGATGAACAATGTGAGTCGGAGAGATATAGTGGTCAGCCAAACGAGAACAAAGATGAAAGGGGCGAAAACATACCAGCTTTGTTAGTAAAGGTCCTGCGGTAGGTGTTGACATACTTACGGACATCATCGTCCTTGTTGAGGTTAAATAGCTTCCTGATCTTGGAAGCCCTCTTGGGTCCCCTCATCCTTGGCTTCTCAGTATCGGTCAACCCTGGGAGGTCATTCTCACCTTTCTTCACAATAACCAAGTTAAGCACAGATAAGTCCTGGCTGACGATGCATCCACGAACGGACTTTCTACGACGCTCTCCATCACGTCTTCCGTGACCACGGAAGCAGCTTGTCCCTGCAAATCCATAATGTCAGATAAAGCACCGCTAATGCTAAAATTACAGAAACATAGTCAAAATCTAATAACAGGAAGAACAAACTAACCTCTGTGGAGTAAAAGGCGGACTCTCCCGGGAGTCAGAACACCCTGCTTCATTGGGAAACCTTGCTTGTCGCATCCTCCCTTGATCTTGAATACGTAGCCCTTGAATTCCTGTAATAAATAAATATGAGAATTAAGTAACATTCAATTGTTGAAATGTATAGCGCATTGTGTATGATTAACTAACCTCTCCGAGAGCATCTCCTAGGACCTCTTGAGAAATCCTCTTGTCATAGAAAGCCCGACTGTATAACAATAAATGTAAACTAATCAATGTCACAAGACAACAATCGAAAAATTCGAGTCTCAGAAGAAAGTCCGCTCGCTTCTTTTTCAGATCAGTTTTTAACACTAATGGGGAAATGAGAAAAGATGTGGGCAATAAAGCATTTGTACGACATGATAACCTAAATGTATATCAAGGGGATGTATATGTACGAATAGGTGTACGAGGACCTGAATACACCAAAGCCATATCAGTAAAGGCAAAAATGCAAGCATTGGTTATCTCGAGTCCATATCGGCAAACAAAAGGGTTGAATGTGCTATTAGCTCAATAAGCCTAGCAATCCAACAACGAATCTGCCTATCCAAGCTAAGGTAACAATAAACCCGAACATATCACATATTTCAGCTTAAAACAAGCAAATCGAGCTCACTAATCCACAATAAAAGTGCAAGGACAGGTGTACGAGCACCTGAATGCACCAAAGCCATAAAAGTATTGGCAAAAATGCAAGCATTGGTTATCTCAATTCAGTATCGGCAAACAAAAGGGCTGAATGCGCTATTAGCTCAACGAGCTACACACTTCAGCAACGAATTTGCCTGTGTAACTCAAATCACAATACAACGAACCAAAGCAGAGATTTTGGCCTTAACCAAGAACATACAGCTTACGTATTAAGTAAATCCAATAAAGAAGCGTAAAAGCCATGAATCGTGAACAGACTAATCTACGCGAAAGAATAACTCATAAACCAAACCCACCAATAACCCGACAATTACATTTCAATGCTACGAAATTCCGTAAAGGACATAACCCGACAAATTAAACAAAAGCAGCTGAAACTCAATAATAAATTTCCTATACTAAACAAATTATGACATGAAATTATTTCACAAAATTATTCATGATAGGGTAGATTTACAGAAGCCTTGCTTCAACATAAACCGATTCAAATCAGCTAAACAATTAGATGAACTAAAATATGAAAATAATTGATTAAGAACAAAAAACTCACAGCTTCTGGTCATCATCAATCTCGAGCTTTTTCTGGCACCCTGTGGTAGGGTTAGCAATGTTGAACTGCAAACATTCACATCAACAAACATACAAAGATTACAACTTTAACATAGAAAGTGATTAAACCAAGCATTCAAAAGGGGAGCTAAAAACACAAGAAAACAATTGAGTGTATCATTGTAATCATCAACCCTAAAGATTGAAAGTGAAAAAAACTGGGATTTAATAATCATCAAAATGTTGAACTGAATCAATATTCAAATCAAAAAACACAAAAAGATAGGAACTTTGACGTACAAATTGAATGAATTAATCATGGTTTGGGGAAAAACAGAAAACCTAGCATACAAAAGGGATAATAATCAAAAGATTAAAACTTCTACCTAAATAGTGAATGAATTAATCGTAATCAGGGGGGAAAATGAAAACCCACTATACAAATGAGATCAAAAATCATAAAAGATTCAAACTTTTACCTAAATATTGAATGAATTAATCCTAATCAGAGAAAAACATGAAAACCCAGTATACAAATGAGATCAGAAATCATAAAAAATCAAAACTTTAACATACAAATCGACTGAATTAATCATAATTAGGGGAAGAGCAGAAAACCCAGAACAATAATGAGATGCAGAAGTGAGGAGTGAACCTTCATAGTGGGCAATGGAGAATGGAGGCTGCACTCTTCTCTCTTTTTGTGGTTTTTATTTCTGCCTCACTCTCTTGTTTAGGGTTTTTCATGCTTGGCAAAACCCTATGTATTTATTAGTCTAGGGTTTTGCATGGGCTTTTGGAATTGGGCGTTTGGTATTTGGGCTTTAATGTGTTGTTTTGGGTATTAGGGTCAGGGGGTTAGTAGTTGGGTTTGGTATTGGTGTTGGATCGTATTTGGGTTGCGGAGTTTGGTTTAGATTTGAAGAGTTGTGGTTTTGTAGACGTGATAACAGGCACTTGATTGATTTAATTGAGTTAGCTGAGCAAGGTATGGTATAATTTGAGATTGAATTGAATTGTGGATGATCTGAGTTGAAATAATCTGAGTTGAAATAATAATAATAATAAAAGTAATTTGAATGTTGTAATTATGATTCGATTAGATTTAAAAAGACTTAATGATAAAGTATAATTATAATATAATTATTAGATCTGGTGTTTTAAGGGTGAGGGTGGTTTTTCGAGCCTTAGGGGAGGTGTTTGTGGTGGTAAAGTTGGATTTTAAAATGAGAGCGAGGATGTTTATGGTGGGAGACAGGGAGACGTGCGAATGACGATGGGTGAGATGCTGATGACAATTGAGTTGACGGGGAGAGTTCATCCCGGTTTTTAGTGGTGTGGGTTGGTGGGTTATGATGAGATGGGTGGTGGTTGAGATAATTGTAGAGTTGGGCAGTAGGGTGGATTGGGCTAAAGGTTTAGCCGAGCCGTAGCCTGTAAGGGATGAGGAACGAGCCTAACCCACAAGCCAATGGTGGACGGGCTCAAATAGACCGGGCTATGAAGATGTTGTCCCAGAATCGGCCCATTACGGTAAGTAGACTGGTGGGTCAGGCGGGCTGGTGGTGCAAATTGAAAAAATCATAAATTCACAATCCACGCCCTGTTCCGATGAAGGGAGTGGGTTACGCAGGCTAAAAACGGACCAACGGGCCATAGGAAGGGGAGGCCCAACGTGGCCAAGCTAGTGTTGGCCGGACTGGCCCGTATTCATGTCGTCCCTTCCGATGAAGGAAGTGGGTTACGCAGGCTAAAGACGAACCAGCGGGCCATGGGAAGGGGAGGCCCAACACGGCCAAGCTAGTGTTGGCCGGACTGGCCCGTATTCATGCCGTCCCTTCGGTAATTGTATTCCTTGATAATATACCTAAACAACAAAATAAAATTCGGGTAATTTCATTCATTTTCCTTTTTTTTTTTTTGTTGATTTCATTTCCTTACCCTTAAATGAACCAAACGCCTCCTCAAATATTAAGGACTATGATATTCCTCTAGCCTCGTACTCTATTGCATTTCAATATGTTCATAATTGCATTTTGTTCTCTCTTTCAATTTATTTCAAGGAGAATTTAAATAAAACAAATTCGGTACAAAATTTGCCTCCGCCTACGCCACCACGCAGAAAACACTACCCCATAAATTCCGAAAAGAAATAATAACATCTAACAAAAAAGGCAGTTTTATTAATCTGGCTTAAACTCCATCATTCTAATTTCACACACATAATTTGCCTCTTTTTCTATACACAAGTGACAGAACTGCAGCTAATGTGGGGAAACACAGTTTTATATTCTGCATAATTTACAGCAGATACTGAGATACATACATGATAATACACATGCAGCATTACATAATCTCGAATCTCGATGACCTGATATATTTATTTACATAGAGCATACAAACTCACCACTACTTTCGATATCATACATACAAATCTGCATCGATGTCCAAGTCATCGAAATCCATGCTGGCACCATTGAGCAGGCCATTTGTATTAGGCTGTTCAAGAGGTTGTCGTGCCTCGTGTATTATTAGCGAGTTCATCCCATAACGTCTTCAAGCGAGTATAATACTCCACAACCGACTCACGCCCTTGTTTGCATTCATTCAATTCACATCTTAATTGATGAATTCTGGGAGCATTCCCTGCCGAATAGCGATCACGTAGTTCTGCCCATATTTCAGATATAGGTCCTGTAAACGCAATACTAGCGTGCAATTTTGGATCGATGACATTTCGGAGCCATGCTTTCAACATGGCGTTGCATTGTCGCCATGCTACCACCTCGAGATTGTCTTCTCCTTCTTCTCCCTGCGGTTTCTTAAAACTCCCTTCTACGATGACAAATTTATTTTTCTCATCAAGTCCATTCTTGACTGCGTCGGCCCACAAATCATAGTTCTCACCATTAAAGATAATTTGTGTGAGTAATAAACTAGGTTATCCGAGGGATGAAGATAGAGGGGGGAGCTCATGGGAATGGATTCCATGTTTTTCTGCTTGTTTTTTTGTTTTTGTCGTGAATTGTTTTATTTGATGGATCAGAATCACCTGCTCATACCGGAAGCGATGGATCGAAAAAAGCTCGATGATACCATGTGAAATGGTAAAGCAGTAGAATAATGTTGAGGGAAAAATCTCAATGATTTCAATAGCCAAGGATGCAAGTACATATATACAGAGGATATACTTCCTAATCTGAAATAAGGAAAAACCAAAAGATTACAATAAAAGACTACATTAACTTTCATATTAACTAGTTTTATAACCGTACAAAAAATGTACGGACCTGTTTCTAAAAACTTCGCAAATATATTGATTAATTAGTGCTAATATAATTCAACATGAACTTAAATGAAAAATATATAAATTATCAATTCGGGGATGATTTTCACTCCAAATAATTGACTTATTGGTATTGAATTAATTAATTTAATTTTTTAAAGATTATTATAAATTGAGATTAATTAATTTTCAATTTTAATGTTATTAACAGAAAATACGAGTGTTCATCCGCGGTTCGGTGAACCGAGCTGCATATTTAGTTCGGTTCACACACGTACGGTTCGGTTTGGCAAAACACCGAACCTAAATCGCACCGTTCGTAACGGTTATAAACGGTTCGGTTAACCTTTTTTAACGGTTATTTGCGGTTCAGTTACCGGTTAACCTATAAACGTGCAAAATATGTTTTCTTTTGACTTTTCATGGACTAATTATTTTTTACTGTTTGTAATTTTTTGTTTTTCGAATTTAATTTTTGGACAGTTAAACATCGTATTTTATTCGACTGTTGTATATTGTTATTTAAATATTCGATTAACAATAATTTGATCCTATCATATTTTATTATGACCATGACGAAATGTAATACTGCAATTGATTACGTAAGTAGGAATGATTAACTTTGTATATAGGAGATAGGGAAATTAAATGAGTGTAAAAGTTAGTGGGCCCACACATTCCTTCTTTTAAGGAGCCAATGAGATGCACCTAAAATCTATTCCTTTTATAGAGATAGATAGATGTGTACAATTAAGAACATCTAAGTTAATATTCTTTCATTTACTAACATGGTGAACAATTTTACGTGTGATAATATTTATGTTAATATCCTTGCACATATATAATATTTACTCGTACTTCTTAAGGGAAATTTTACCGTTAGTTTAATTTGGTACGGTAATTTCAGCCCAATTCGATGGTCGATAGTTGTCGACTTTATCACCTCCTTAAGCTCAGAAGGCGAGAATAATGTCGAAACGTCTAAACCGTCCATTTCGTCGTGGTGGGGGCTAATAGGGAGGTACAGGGGAAGACCGTGCCGGATTACACTAGGGAAACAAATATTTGACGACGGTTATTCGTTAGGGAATATATTAACTTCGTCAAAACTCGTCGTTTTGTCGTCTAGACTTGCTTATAAAGGTTCAATAAACGTCCTTTTGACTTCTGATGACGTGGCAAGTGAAGACTTTTGTATGAACACATGCGGGGCACATGGGTTTGACTTTGCGGGTAAGCATAAAAAGGTTCGGGTACCTTATGCATGGGTTGGTAACCCGGGTAAACAATGTCCGGGTTAATGTGCTTGGGCTTTTCATCAACCCATGTTCGGCCCGCAATTACCACCACTTGTTGCACCGCATGGTGACGTTGGGGTCGAGGGTATGGTGATTAATTTGGCTTCGGTGTTAGCAGGGGCCGTGACAAATCCTTTTTATAACGGATATTTTTAAGGTCCTGCGGGAGTCGGAAAGGACTTTGGAAGCCGTATCTGCTTGTACTGGAATATTGGATCGGGATTTTTTCGGGTTTTCCTGGTAAGCTTCTAATTGACCCGTACAAAAGCGAGTTTTAATGCGTATGGGTTACATGGACGAAATACTTGCTTCATGTTATACAGGACCCGAAAACACTTTCATGCAAAACCTTATTATAAGGAAATTTGTTCGCCTTTGTATTAATCACTTGTTAATTTTATAAAGTTAAATAGTTAAATTTGTACCATGAAAAAATTGTAATCTCTGTATAATTGTATCTCGATTAATAGTTTTCATTATTTTAAATATTACCTTAAAAAACAAATTAATAACTATCGACTAGGACAAAAAGATATTCCGCTTATATATCAACATTATGGGCTTGTATAGTGTAGATTTCATGCCTCATATTTTATGGGCTATAATACATAACAAACTAAACCAGTGAAATATTAACAGTGGATCAACGAACCAAAGAATTTGAGCCCAATATATAAGAAATGCTAAAAACCGGACTCGAACATGTAACTCCTTCTAACATTACTCATATCGGTTTCAAGAAAGCGACTTCAACTCGACAAACCAATTAAAATTATCGTCCAAACCGGTACAATTTGCCAGTGGCGGACCCAGGAGGGGTCCCGCGGGGTCACGTGACCCCGTAACTTTTTTGGAATAAATTTTTTATAAGCATCTTATATGTATGTGAAGTTGTCATAGCATAGTTGGTAAAGGTAGTGAATATTATCTAGGTGGTCCTGAGTTCAATCCTTGATAGCAACATTTCACTAAATTTTTTTTTTTTGGGCCCCAAGCCCACTTTGTTCAAATATATATGTAAAAATCGCTTCAACTGTGATTCGAACACATGACCTTCGGATGAATTAACAAATTCTAAACCATTGAACCACTTACTATTATTGTTAAATTAACTACTAATGTTAGTTATATTAACCAAAACAAATATTGTTTTTACATATATTCAAAATTTAAAATATTTTAGAGAAGACATTATTTTTTTAAAAAAAATATCTATAAGACTACTTATTATTATTTTTATTCTTTTATGTGTATAATAATAACTAATTTAATAAAAAATTAAAAAAATGTAGTATTAGACGTGCATAAAAATGCGCGTTAAAAAAAATTAGTGCCCCTCGGCACCAATTTCCTAGGTCCGCCACTGCAATTTGCTATGAATTTAACTTTAAACTTAATGAGTATTTACCCGAAGTGGATGTGATTATGAGAATAACATATCGAGTTTTGTGTTTGGACTAATAAAAGAAAGTAATAGTATAAATTTACTCGATTTGAATGTAATTTTTGTTTTCAAAATAAACACATATATTAATGGGAAAAAATCGACCACTAACAAATTATATTGAATTAATTAGGTAAGATAGGTGTCCTACCTAATATAATTACTTCCATAATATCTTACTAAATTGTGATACCGATTTGAAGGATTACATAATACAACAAAATGGATATAAATCTCATTTTTATGTTTCCTTAAAATCCATATAAAAAATCTGATAATATTCCAAGTTTTTCTATGATCAAAATGGTAAAATTTTATGTAAAACAAAATTACCGTCGATAACCTCCGAAAATTTCTAGTGGAAATATGTTACTTTGATACTTTACCGTTTAAACTAAAAAAGTATTAAAAAAACATCTACGAATCTACGATAAAATAGAGACGTTCCTTATAAAAATAACTCATTTTGCACCACGATCAATGATAATTATGTTACAAAAACCCATAAAAATTTAGGAGGAAGGATTCCCAATAAAAACTAATGTACCTCATTGCCACCATAACATTATTCTACCCTAAAAGCAGTGGCGGATTTAGGGAAGGTAGCAAAAGCGGTCAAAATGTGACAGAATGCGTAGGTGGAGGACAAACAGTGACCTTTGACGACTTAAGCTCACGCTACCACACGCATTGTGACCCTCGGCTAAATGCTTCACAATCTCTAGAGCTCGCCTTCATCATTGCAGAGCGCCTTAGGAAGAGGAGGATGAAGTCTCAAGCTTCTTTGACCTCCTAAGTCCTAATATATTTCCCAACACAGATTCTTTTATGAGACGATTTCACCAAAACCATTCAAGTTCGTGAATTTTAAAGACGGAATATTAAGTGTTAACGAGTATCAAAGTTTATGCACATTGAGACGGTTGAATTAAAAACTTATTTATGTTATGTATGCGGATTCTTCTGAATTTCGTACCCTTTTTAAAGAGTTTATGGTTCGATCCTCCACGTTTATTTATTCTAACGCTTTTCCAACCAATCGACCTTTTTCAAGAGTTTATGGCTCGATCCCCAACATTGTTTATTTATTCTAACGCTTTTCCAACCTATCAACCACAACACGGAAAACACACTTTGATTAGTGTTAAATACTTGCATCGGAATTTCTTATCATGTAAATTCGCCAAGAAAATTTAACAAAGAAGAATCGAACCTCAATCAACTTGATGTACAAATATCGGGTTTTTTCTGTTATTGGTAAAGTAATTTTTTTCAAAACTAATAACACGACATGACCCAGTAGAGGTGGCAATCGGGTCACTCGGGTCGGTTACGGGTCGAGTCAGAGCAGGTCGGGTCATATCGGGTTCGGGTTATTTCGGGTTAGCGACGGGTTCGAGTCGGTTCGGTTCATGTCGGGTCATCTTCGGGTCGGGTCATCGCGGGTGACAATTCGGGTCGGGTCATTAGCGGGTTAGGTTATTGACATATATTTTATCTTATATATTTAGTTTTAGATGATAATTTTATGTTTAATTAATGGATAGATTTATTAATTGAAGTTTAAGTTAAAATAATTAAGAAGAATTATCAATTTGGTGTCATTTAAACCATTATTAAGCCAGTTCATTATAACGTCATCTATCGGGTTGAGAAATATCGGGTCACAGGCCGGGTCGGTTCGGGTCGGGTTGGGTCGGGTCAGGTACGGGTTGGACAAAATAATGCTGCTGTCAGTTAGCGGGTCGGTTCGGGTTGGGTCGCCCAATTCTCGGGTTGTATCGGGTCGGGTTTCGGGCAGGTCGGGTTGAGTTCATCGGGTCAGCTTTTGCCAGCTCTATGACCCAGTACTAAACTCCGTACTGATCACTAATTTAATTTTCCGATTCTTTGTAAGAATCTTAATCGAAAATAATGAACTTCAACACGGTTAATGTACTTAAACATTTAATTTAAAGTCAAAATGTGATGCTGCAATGTTCAAGAAAAGACTCGAAAACATAATAAAACAAAGTATTTTTAGCAACGAATATAAAACCTCAAAAACAGGTACTACAAGTCTCTACCTCAATGCGCTGCAATAGGACGAAGGATTGGCTGGGGCACATATTGGAGGAACGGGATGAGGAGCGCAGATGCCGACTATTGATGATAATCGCTTGGGCAATTTGGAATGAAATGAATACGGGGCTGCGAGGAGAGGTCCTAACACACCCACAAGAACTGGTTGATAAAACATATAGGTACTTTGATACCTATACTAAAATTAACGAGAAGGAGGAGGGAGTGTGTAGGAGCAGAGGAGAGGCTCCAGAAGGTAAGTGGCGCCTTCCACAGTCGGGAGTCCTGAAGTTTAATGTAGATGCTGCGGTTTTTGGAACTACAGGAACGGGTTTGGGGGTGGTGGCGCGGGACGAGAACGGACAGGTTAGACGGGCGGCAGTGCGGCAGGTTCGGTTTTGCTGGGAGCCAATTACAGCGGAAGCAAAGGCTGCTCTCTTTGGGCTTCAAATGGCAGTCCAGATGGGGACGAGCAATGTGGTGTTGGAGTCGGATTCGCAGAGCTTAATTGATAACTACCTGGGGAATGTGGTTCTGGATATTCTTCAACTTGCGAATCGGATGGAGTCGATTAGTTACTCATTCGTCAGACGGGATGGAAACAAGGCTGCACACAGAATATCCCATTATCATCGCATGGTTTATTCCACTCGTGTATGGGTGGAATCTAGTCCCGATTGTATTAGTGACATTATTGCAAACGATTTCGTTACGAGTTTCAATGAATAAACAACTTTTTACCCTCAACAAAAAAAAGTCTCTACCTCAATGCAACAAGCACATGAATTATGTCATCACAAAACTAAGAGATCATAGTGATTTGACAAAATGCAATGAAATTGCATGGTAAGTAACTAAGCGGCTTCCGATGGCCTCTTGGAAGCGGTTGATATCTTAGACCTCCTCTTAGCCAAACTCTCGCTACGCCTCTCCCTCTGCTCCTTCAACCTTGATGCCAAAAGCTTTTGGTACTCAGCGGCATCAGACTTAGCCTTGGTGATTCTCTTCTTCTTCAGGGCGATTCTTCTGCGCTTCCTCTGGAGGGTTACCGGGGTGACCAACCTCTGGATCTTGGGCGCCTTGCTGATCTTTTTGCCTGTAAAGACAAATTCACAAATATTAGAATCGGTGAAGAATAATGGTCAGCCAAACGAGAATAAAGATGGAAGGGGCGAAAAAGTACCAGCTTTGTTAGTAAAGGTCCTTCGGTAGGTGTTGACATACTTGCGGACATCATCGTCCTTGTTGAGGTTAAATAGCTTCCTGATCTTGGAAGCCCTCTTGGGTCCCCTCATCCTTGGCTTCTCAGTATCGGTCAACCCTGGGAGGTCATTCTCACCTTTCTTAACAATCACCAAGTTAAGCACAGACAAGTCCTGGCTGACGATGCACCCACGAACAGACTTTCTACGACGTTCTCCATCACGTCTTCCGTGACCACGGAAGCAGCTTGTTCCTGCAAATCCATAATCTCAGATAAAGCACCGCTAATGCTAAAATTACGGAAACATAATCAAAATCTAATAACAGGAAGAACAAAATAACCTCTGTGGAGTAAAAGGCGGACTCGCCCGGGTGTCAGAACACCCTGCTTCATTGGGAAACCTTGCTTGTCGCATCCTCCCTTGATCTTGAATACGTAGCCTTTGAATTCCTGAAATAAATAAATGTGAGACTTAAGTAACATTGAATTGTTGAAATATATACCGCATTGTGTATGATGTTATGTAACTAACCTCTCCGAGAGCATCTCCTAGGACCTCTTGAGAAATCCTCTTGTCATAGAAAGCCCGACTGTATAACAATCAATGTAAACTAATTAATCTCACAAGACAAAAACGAAAAATTCGAGTCTCAAAAGAAAGTTTGCTCGCTACTTTTTCACATCAGTTTTTAACACTAATGGGGAAATGAGAAAATATGTGGGCAATAAAGCATTTTTAAGACATGATAACCTAATTGTCTATCAAAGGGATGTATATATGTACGAATAGGTGTACGAGGAACTGAATACACCAAAGCCATATAAGTAAAGGCAAAAATGAGAGCATTGGTTATCTCGAGTCCATATCGGCAAACAAAAGGGTTGAACGCGCTATGAGCTCAATGAGCCAAGCAATCCAACAACGAATCTGCCTATCCAAGATAATGTAACAATAAACCCTAACATATCACATATTTCGGCTTAAAACAAGCAAAACGAGTTCACTAATCCACAATAAAAGTGCAAGGACAGGTGTACGAGCACCTGAATGCACCAAAGCCATAAAAATAACGGCAAAAATGCAAGCATTGGTTATCTCAATTCAGTATCGGCAAACAAAAGGGCTGAATGCACTATTAGCACAACGAGCTAAGCACTTCAGCAACGAATTTGCCTGTGTAACTCAAATCACAATACAACGAACCAAAGCAGAGATTTTGGTCTTAACCAAGAACATACAGCTTACGTATCATGTAAATCCAATAACCTATACTAAACAGATAATAACATGAAATTACTTCACAAATTATTCATGATAAGATAGATTTAAAGAAGCCTTGTTTCGACATAAACCAATTCAAATCAGCTAAACAATTAGATGAACTAAAATATGAAAATAATTGATCAAGAACAAAAAAACTCACAGTTTCTGGTCATCATCAATCTCGAGCTTCTTCTGGCACCCTGTGGTAGGGTTAGCAATGTTGAACTGCAAACATTCACATCAACAAACATACAAAGATTACAACTTTAACATAAAAAGTGATTAAACCAAGCATTCAAAAGGGGAACTAAAAACACATGAAAAAAAATTGAGTGTATCATTGTAATCATCAACCCTAAAGATTAAAAGTGAAAAAAACTGAGATTTAATAATCATCAAAATATTGAACTGAATCAACATTCAAATCAACAAACACAAAAAGATTGGAACTTTGACATACAAATTGAATGAATTAATCATGGTTTGGGGAAAAACAGAAAACCCAGCTTACAAATGGGATCAAAAATTATCAAAAGATTAAAACTTCTACCTAAATAGTGAATGAATTAATCGTAATCAGGGGGAAAAATGAAAACCCAGTATACAAATGAGATCAAAAATCATAAAAAGATTCAAACTTTCACCTGAATATTGAATGAATTAATCCTAATCAGGGAAAAACATGAAAACCCAGTATACAAATGAAATCAGAAATCAGAAATCATAAATCAGAAATCATAAAAAATCAAAACTTTAACATACAATTCGACAGAATTAATCATAACTAGGGGAAGAACAGAAGACCCAGAAAAATAATGAGATGCAGAAGTGAGGAGTGAACCTTCATAGTGGGCAATGGAGAATGGAGGCTGCGCTCTTCTCTCTTTTGTGGATTAGGGTTTTCATGCTTGGCAAACCTATGTTTATTAGTCTAGGGTTTTGCATGGGCTTTTCGGATTGGGCTTTTGGTATTTGGGTTTTAATGTGTTGTTTTAAGTATTAGGGTCAGGGTGTTTGGTGGATGGGTTTGGTGTTTCGGTTGGGTTTGGATCATATTTGGGTTGCGGAGTTTGGTTTTGATTTGAAGAGTTGTAGTTTTGTAGATGTAGTAACAGTCACTTGATTACTTTAATTGATTTAATCTGAGCTAGGTATGGTATAATTTGAGATTGAATTGAATTGTGGATAATTTGAGTTGAAATAATAATAAAAACATTTTGAATGTTGTAATTATGATTTGATTAGATTTAAAAAGACTTAATGATAAAGTATAATTATAATATAATTATTAGATTTGGTGTTTTCAAGGGTGAGTGTGGTTTTTCGAGCCTTGGGGAGGTGTTTGTGGTGGTAAAGTTGGATTTTAAAATGAGAGCGAGGATGTTTATGGTGGGAGACAGGGAGACGTGCGAATGACGATGGGTGAGATGCTGATGACAATTGAGTTGACAGTAGTTGAGTTGACGGAGAGAGTTCTTTCCGGTTTTTAGTGGTGTGGGTTGGTGGGTTATGATGAGATGTGGTGGTTGAGGTAATTGTAGAGTTGGACAATAGCACGGATCGGGCTAAAGGTTTAGCCGAGTTGTAGCCTGTAGGGGATGAGGAACGAGCCTAAACCACAGGACAATGGTGGACGGGCTCAAATAGACGGGGCTATGAAGATGTTGTCCCATAACCGGCCTATTAAGTAGACTGGTGGGTCAGGCGGGTTGGTGGTGCAAATTGGAAAAATCATAAATTCATAATCCACGCCATGTTCCCATGAAGGAAGTGGGTTACGCAGGCTAAAGATGAACCAGCGGGCCATGGGAAGGGGAGGCCCAATACGGCCAAGCTAGTGTTGGCCGGACTGGCCCGTATTCATGTCGTCCCTTCCGATGAAGGAAGTGGGTTACGCAGGCTAAAGACGAACCAGCGGGCCATGGAAAGGGGAGGCCCAACACGGCCAAGCTAGTGTTGGCCGGACTGGCCCGTATTCATGCCATCCCTTCGGTAATTGTATTCCTTGATAATATACCCAAACAACAAAACAAAATTCGGGTAATTTCATTCCTTTTCCCTTTTTTTTGTTGATTTCATTTCCTTACCCTTAAATGAACCAAACGCCTCCTCAAATATTAAGGACTATGATATTCCTCTAGCCTCGTACTCTATTGCATTTCAATATGTTCATAATTGCATTTTGTTCTCTCTTTCAATTTATTTCAAGGAGAATTTAAATAAAACAAATTCGGTACAAAATTTGCCTCCGTCTACGCCACCACGCAGAAAACACTACCCCATAAATTCCGAAAAGAAATAATAACATCTAACAAAAAAGGCAGTTTTATTAATCTGGCTTAAACTCCATCATTCTAATTTCACACACATAATTTGCCTCTTTTTCTATACACAAGTGACAGAACTGCAGCTAATGTGGGGAAACACAGTTTTATATTCTGCATAATTTACAGCAGATACTGAGATACATACATGATAATACACATGCAGCATTACATAATCTCGAATCTCGATGACCTGATATATTTATTTACATAGAGCATACAAACTCACCACTACTTTCGATATCATACAAATCTGCATCGATGTCCAAGTCATCGAAATCCATGCTGGCACCATTGAGCAGGCCATTTGTATTAGGCTGTTCAAGAGGTTGTCGTGCCTCGTGTATTATTGACAGTATTTCCTCCATGCTTTGGGAAGGTTGATTAATGACGTTGCTTTGCCAGCTTCCGCCTTCCATGAACTCTACGGGTAAGTTTGTCATAAACCATGGATGGTTTTTTATTTCGGGAATCGTTATTCTCTGCTCAAAGCCAAAAGGTTCAAGTGAATCAAGTCGATCAAACTCAAAATTAAGAAAGCTGATGAAGCATTTGGCAGATGATCGTGGTTAAGGTTACCTTTTCAGGGTTGGCTACAAATATACGCGATATAAGGTGTCGGCACTCCAAAGAGATTGGCACATTATTTGGGACTGAGTACTGCGCCGCAAGGATCCTCTGAAACATATTGTAGGCTTGGATAAGCAGTTGAGCCTTAAACCCTAAACCCTAAACGATACTATTAGAATATTAAGCAAAACTTACGACAAGTGACTTTCTGAAGTTATTCCGATCTTCTGGGTCTTCAAATGGGTAAGCTCCGAACAACATCACATATAAGGTGACACCACATGACCAGACATCTGCAATCTACAAGGAAGACGGAACTTGAATTTAGGTCCGAGTAACAATTAAGTGGTAGACTGGTAGACAACGCGGAAGAGAGAAAGAATATCCACCTTCCCATCATACTCTCTCTTGGCCAACACTTCTGGAGCAATGTAGGCCGGTGTTCCTACTGCAGATTTGGGTTGGGAATGCAACACTGAAGACTGCAAATACCGACCCATGAAAAAAGTATATTTTCAGGAAAGTTTCATTAATCTACGATAAGCTCCAAGGAATATGGGGATAAATTTCCTAGACTTTTGCACGATAATTGAAAACTGTACTAGGATGTGGATTACAATGCAGGTTGAGTACTGCACCATTTACCTTAGAGTACCCAAAGTCACATATCTTTACGCGAGGTACAGTGTTTCCATCTAGGAGTGTATTTTCAAGCTTGAGATCTCTGTGACATATTTGCTGCACAAAACAGAAGCTCTTGATCACGAAGAATATACAGCATATAAAATGGGAGAAGCGGAAACAGAAACCAAAGGGTGTACGAAGTTGAAAGCAGATTGTAAGTGTTACCACTTACCAATGAATGACAATAACTGACTCCCGATATCAGCTGCTGAAAGAAAAATCTCGCCTGAAGCAAACGAAAAGGATTGAAAACAGAAATATTAGTTCCCTCGGTAGCCTATTTTCGTGTAGAAATGCCACATTACCGTTTACCATTATATTATTTAACAACGGATAGTATAAGTTCCACTATTTTCCCTCCATATAGAAAGGGTCAAAAGGGCCAATTATTTGGGAAAGACAAGTATTACCTCATCCTCCCTGAATTTGCCAGCATTACTTATTCGCTCAAACAGTTCTCCGCCTGCAGCATATTCCATTACTATACCAAGATGTGTAGGAGTCAGTAACACCTACAAGACAGAATCAGCATCACACATTTAATAGGTTTACAGGATATACATCTTCAAGCTTAACTGGTCACCGGAAACAATGACATTTGGTTGTCTTACTGCGGTGCCAGTATGTCCATCCAAGCAATCCTCTTTCCTTTAAAATCTTCAATTATAAATTACTAAAATTCAATATTTGGTCTACTTTGTTACTTACGGTATTCTGGTCATCACAGTCATTTGTTTACCTTTTACTTTTAGCACAAAGACAAAGGAAGGAGGGGAGAAACAATATTTTCTGTCGTGTTTGCTCGATAAGTAGGATAAATTGCTTTTGGATGATCATTTCACACATTAAAAGCAACCCCCTAAAACAGTAGTTAAACAAATGATTGGGACAGATGTAGCATAAACACAAGAACAATGAGAACTTAGTCTCGCTGTGCGATAAATGTGCAATTCAATGGACATTAGTTAACACTAGGTTCAATGGAACAAATACAAATAGGGGAACAGCAACATGCAGAACTGCACATGCAAAATCCGGCGAATCCCATGACCTTAAAATTTCAAGTATTTTGTTGAAGTACAGCAGCGTATACAAGGTGAAAAATTTGGTGTCCTTCGGAAGGACCGTCCTCCTTACACCTAAAGGCAATCCACCAAATGGAATAATATCGGAGGGCATGAGAATTTTTCATACAAGGTAAAGCTGATCCTAGACCTTCCAGTTTACTACCATACACTCCTCTACAACCTATCCTCCAAACCTCATATTCGCAACAAGTCACTAAATTTAGAGAAGACAATCTGACTCGACGTATCATGCAACAACCTAGGTCTAGAATGCGATATGCATTATCAAACAGCCAACAGCATTAGCATTTAGTGGAAAACATGTAACAGACCATAGGGAGAGTGGAGGGTAACTAAGGTGCAATATTACAACGAAATCCCATAAACAAGCAGCATATAAATGTTGACTATTACATGCTTGATTGGTCATCCTCCACCAATAATTGAGTTTCATCCACACATTTTCCTATTTTCTAGCCGGATTTATATTATATTACCATTATTGGTGGAGTAGTTGTTGATCAACCTTAGATATTCACATTTTCTCTATTATAACCACGGAATATTCTTTAAATAACTACACTAACCAATATTCAAATCAAGAATTATACACACAAAATGTTGACAAACAAGCTTGATGTCCAATTCAAGTCCTTGTCCATATCTATTCCGGAGTCGTGAGTAGTATAACGAGGCAATGAAGGGAAAAACCAAGGAAAAAAGGAGTTAGTGGTGGTGGTAGTAAAAAAGGGAAGAAGATAAAGAAAGAGTAATGCATTACTCTCAAATGGGAATGATGGTATTTAGTATCCAACCTTCCCTATATCCTCCCTTCACCATGCCTTTAATTTTCACTTTACCACCATCATTTCCCTCATTTTCACCTTTATTTTGACGACTATCATTTGGTCCGTTCTTTAGGATTAAAACTATCTGAACTTAATTGAAAGGAAGAGAATGACGTGAAAACTTATCTTTATCTGAATAACCAAATTGAACTGAAATTAAGTCAAAAAGATCTCGTTCTTACTCATGCAACAAATCAACAATTACTCCTAACCCAATGCAGCCCCAAGTTGAATATCAAAAAGCAATGATCCATAATCGAAACGTATTGATAAATAATCCAAACTCAAAACAATACCATAGCAAGTGATTAAGGTATACTATACCTCCTTAAATTTAATAATATTAGGATGCTTCAAAGTGCTATGATTCATAATCTCCCTCTGAACATGCTCATCAATCTGCATCATCATTCATCCAGATCACATAAGCTTCAAAAACAACAAATTCTCAGAAACCCACATCAATCTTAAGCAAAAAGATGCAAACTTTATCAATAAAACTCAAGTCAACAACATACAAATCAACAGAAATGCAAACTGTATCAACCCTTCAGGAACATCTAGTGGCAAAATCAGGATTTGAAACCAGGGCCAAGTAGCAATACCACAAGGTAAAAATGTCCGCCATCCAGCATGGATGAGCGTCCCTGCTAACCCCCTAGTACCTCGTACCGCTAAGTCACTAACCCACATCAATTTAAGCAAAAAGATGCAAACTTTAACCATAAAACTCAAATCAACAACATTAAAACACACAAAAATGTAAAGGGTATATTAACACAGCGTCACAAGCTGAAGACGGATAACAAGGCAAGTGAAGACGGATAACAAGGCAAGTGGGAGGGAAATGGAGCGTCCCATGAATAGTGTCACTCGCATATGAGAGGGACCGTCTTCAGCTTATCACGAATAGTGTCCCTTTTCAATAAGATTTTGTGATTTACTAATCACAATCTAACTTTCACCTCTTTCAATCAATTTAACAGCAAACAGTTCACTGGTACACAGTACACTTAGCTCCTGCTAATTTTGCAGGAAGCTGGTGGGCAAGTACTAAAATATTCAACCATCTTGACTCAAATTTTCAAAATGTTCGCTTTTGAGCGGAAACGAGCGTCCCTACTAACCCCTCGCTCCGCAAACCCACATCAATATAACCATAAAAATGCAAACTTTAACAAATAAAACTCAAATAACAACATAAAAACACACAAAAATGTAAAGGGTAATAATCAAAACCTAACCTTTTCACCTCTTTCAATCAATTTAACAGCAAACAATTCACTAGTACACTTATCTCTAGCTAATTTAGCAATCCCAAAATTACCAGAACCAATATCTTTAACAATCTCATAACGCTCCATTATATTTCTTCCTAATTTATTTATTTATTTATTTTATCTTTACCAGATTCTCCAAAAATTTCAGTGATTTGTTAAAATTTATAGAGCTAGTATTATAGAGAAGAGTGTGTGAGGACAAAAGTTGGAGTAAACGGTGTTGGAGGAAATGATTTGGAGAGAGACAAAGAAGATTACGTGGTGCATTTTCAAGGGTTTTTTATATTATTTTAATGGCTGATTTTAATGGTTCTGTACGAGTCCACAGTATTAAAAACGGTTACACACCCTTATAATAACAACGGTGAAGGTTATTTTAAGAACAACGGTTGTCATTGGTGTTGGTGAAAAGGAGGGTTTACTTACTCTTTTTTTTTGCTTTTTTTTTTTCTTTTTAATCGAATTCGGAGTCGTTATCTTTTTTTATTGAGACGGTGTTTGGTAAATTGAATATTACGTGAAATTAATAGATCTCCGTGTTTAGTTACCGGCATATTCTGATGGCATGTTGTTTTTTAATATACTGCTAATATGAAATTGGTAGATTTGTCCTATAATGTGTTAGTTACCAAACACGTTTTCTTAATTCTGCTAACTTAATTCTGGCAACCGTATTCTGCTAATATTATCAGTTATTGTAAATCTGCTTCTGTCGTTCGCCAAATCGGACCTAAGTGTGATTTAGTGTGATTATAAATAAGCAGAGTCCATTTGAGTATTTGGAATTGACATTGAGCCTGAGTCCATTTGAAATGAAGGTTCACCCATTGTAAGTTCAGTTTAGCTCTTATAATTTCGATTTAGAAAAATTATTTTTTTGCGAGTTTAGTTCCACTAAGTTCCTAAGTTCAGTTTAATTATTCAAACTAAGCTCGGGTCTTATTCTTTCTGACCTATTTTCAATTCATTTCAGTTCAATTCAGCTCTATTTAACTCAATTTAGTCTGACTTTTCTTTTCACAATTTAACTCTTACTTAAGCACAATTCAGTTTAATTCAGCTTCTATCAGCCAAAAAAATCAAAACAATTATAAAAGTTAAGTTTTTATAAGTTCGTTTCAGAAAAGTTAAGTTTCATTAAAGTTATTTCTAAACCAAGTTAGTATCATTTTAAAATATAGACCGTTTTTAGTGCAACCATCCGATTTAGTTCGAAATCAAGATTAATAAAATTACAACGGAGATAAAATCCATTTCTCGTGAATTAGAATACTACCGTATTTTCAACACGATAAAGTAAATTATGCTAGTGTAACTTTGCCATTGGAAAAATAAAAGCGAAGATCAAATACTACAAATACTAATTGACAAAGAGATAAATTAAGATAACATTGTGATGGAAAATGTCCCAATTGACGACAATAATACACTAAAGACTTTGTACTCGCTAGATTACAAATAGATGATGGCTCATTTGCTAACGTTTTTGTATAACAATTGAATATGATGGGTAATTTCTTTTTCCAATACTGTTTTTTTCAGGCGTTTTTAAAGCGAAATTTGTTAACAATCGTTGATGTATTTTTCTGCGAAATATTAAAAACAATTTAATTAATACGAAATATATAGTAGACCCTTTTTTGTGTAAACTGGGGTGTTTATCTTCGCCAATAATGTATAATCTTATAGTAGATGGTGTTTTCACAAAGAGGTAAACGACTGGCTAAAGAGTTTGCTCAATTTTCATCGAATTCGTGACCGTATGATTAAGGGATCATGTTAGCAATCACTACTATACCCATTTGGTATCAGTAAACAACTTTAATTTTTTTTATATACCAAAATCATGAATCAAACTCATGAGAGATGAGCGTCTTTACTATCTCTGCTAATTAACTTTGGTTTATTTTCAAGGATGTGGAATACCAAAATTTTGGATTACCATTCATGACTGGTCGGATATACACCTTAAGTATAGGATAAGTAATTTTATACTCTATTTTTGCTTTAAGATTTTGGGTGTTTTGCTTAGATATCTTAGGACAAAATGACAAAGCCTCTAGTCATGATACATTAGTGTTTATTTCAATTATTTCCTTTTATTTATTAAAAATAGAATTAGGACAAGATTATCTAACGATATAGGATTACTTAGCACTTGCGAATATCATGATATTAACATTACATCTCTCTTAGGGCTTGTTTGGTTACCCATTAAAATCATGGGATGTTGAACTTCCTGGGAAGTGTAAAATTATGTTGTTGTTTGGTTGCCAATATCATTGGAAGTAGAACTTCCCACATGAATTTACTTCCTCCATTATGTGGGAAGTTACTCACCAAGTCCCCCCTTGGTCAATAGAACTTCTCGCATGAATTAACTTCCCATATGCGAACCAAACACTTTTTGCGAATTCACATGAATTGGAAATTCATGTGATCTTGAAGTTCCCGGGAACTTTAATTCCCATATGTCAACCAAACAAGCCCTTAGCATATTTTTCACTTATTAGCACGATCGTAATACCTCATGTTAATTGAAGAGATATTAACAAACTCAAATTATTAGTGTTTAAAGAGATTAACTATAGTAAAATACTTCGAACAAAATTTGGTGTTCTTTTTAGAAACTCATGATAAGAATTCAGCGTAGCCTCCTTAGAAGTTTATCAAACTATGCACGAGTGACTGAGTGAGGTCAAAATACTTTGGAAGACCGTGAAGCCAATATGCGCACGATATTACTCGTGTTGGTTTGACCCAAGTTTTAGTCTGTTTATCTGGCTAACTATTATTGGTGACCATTTCATATCAATGTTTGGACCAAGATGTTACAACAACCCACCATCGACAACCCACAACCACATTGAGTCAACACCACCTTTATTGCCCAAGCCCTCTTCCCACCCAGACCTATCGTTGGCTCACCGATTTCCTGGTTTCTCTTTGCCGCCCTCTCCGCTTGTAATACCCTTTTTTCTTTTCCCTTCTTAAACTAACCCTTATCTCCTTGAATATCTTCAAATTTTCAATCAACCTATTACATCTAACCACCTCACATATCATCGACGGTCACCTACAAACCACCACAACATCTTCATCCCGGGTACATCCTCTGTCTTCATCCATCTTCGCATGATCTTCAAGGTTCTCTCCACTTGAGAAAATACCGTAATTGTTTGCCAACTATAATATTACAATTGTTCAAAATTAACGCTTTCTCAACACAATTAATAATGTTATCTTCATCGAGCAAATGAGTTGTGCAACCACCACTATTTCGCTAAATTAGTAGCAGACCAATAATAAATGAATGTTTTTATTCGTTATTATATCTTAATGATTTAATTTAATATTTTAAAAATAAAATGTTATTTTTAATAATCCGACATCCATCACTAATGTGAACTATTAATTTAACCCAATCATAGCTACGACATACATACTTACATTACAACTTGGCTCATTGAAGAGGGACATTATGCGTTACAAGTTAAAAACGGATAATGCCTTCTCACGATAGCACAAGTGAGAGCCAAGTAAAATCCTCTATTTAATTTCCACTTAATTTGCTATTTGTTTTCTGTTTGTAAGAGAGAGGCCCTGTTCTTTTGGACTTCAAGTCACTTAACTTAAGTTCACTTCAGATCCTATAAGTTCAGTTCAGTTCAGTTCAGTTCAGTTCCTATAAGTTCAGTTCAGTTCCTATAATTTCAGTTCAGTTCAGATCCTATAAGTTCAGTTCAGTTCAGTTTCTATAAGTTCAGTTCAGTTCCTATATTCAGTTCAGTTCAGTTCCTATAAGTTCAGTTCAGTTCAGTTCCTATAAGTTCAGTTAAGAAAAGTTATATACGGAGTATTATTTTTAACAACCGATACAAACATTTCACTTTAATTATTTGATACACGTCATCTATAAAAAAAAAACTCAGTAATAATTTACCCGTCTTTTACTCTCTAATTAATGTCAAACTATTATCCTCATTAATGCCAAAAAACAACAATTCATCATACCACGCCCTCACCCTCACCAATTGTCACTCTCCCCTTAGACCATCCCCAAGCAAGGTCGCCAAGGAGGTCGCGACCTTGTTGGGTCACCGTAATTACGTAATTAAGACACTAATTTTGGTGACCTTGTATTAATTTTGGTGACCTTGAAATTTTCAGGGTCAATTTGTGACCCCGAAATGGGTTGGTGACCTTCTTGGTGACCTTTGGTGACCTTTGACGTGTCACAATATTATTGGCTTATTATATTATTTGGTGGGGTAGAAAATGTAATTAATGATTGAAAATGTTGGATAATGGAAAATAATTGGGTTGATGCCCCTAGGTCGTGACCTTCTGCTTGGGAGGGTGAAAGTGGGTTAAAAATGGGTCACGATAATTAAGGTGAGATTAAGAGTAAAAATGTTGGTGACCCGATTAGCGCGACCTTCTGCTTGGGGATGGTCTAATCAGTTTCTTCATCACCATTGTTAGAGAAAATAGATGGTTAGAGAAAATTGTAATAGTGAATTATTTTTATCGTAATGTAATTGTAGCATAATGTATGAACTATGAACAAACCATTATATATAAAGTTGAAAATATTTTAAACTACCTTGTGTTTTAGACTAATTTTTTTATTAATGTCATCTATTGGATAATAATAATAATAATAATAATAATAATAATAATAATAATAACAACAACAATAATAACAATAATAATAATAATAATAATTAACTTAAATTAAAATAAAGTTAATTAAGTTCGGGTTTTATAAGTTCAGTTCAGATCCTATAAGTTAAGTTCAGTTCAGATCCTATAAGTTCAGTTCAGTTTAGTTCAGTTCAGTTCCTATAAGTTAAGTTCAGTTCCTTTAAGTTCAGTTCAGTTCCTATAAGTTCAGTTAAGTTCAGTTCCTTTAAGTTCAGTTCAGTTCCTATAAGTTCAGTTCAGTTCAGTTCCTATAAGTTCAGTTAAGTTTAGTTCCTATAAGTTCAGTTCAGTTCCTATAAGTTCAGTTCAGTTCAGTTCATATAATATAAGTTCAGTTTAATTCAGTTCAATTCAGTTTGAGTCCAAAAGAACATGGTTATAGTGTCATTAATGAGAATTTGTATTTACATTATAATAATAATAATTTCTATTAAAAAAAAAAGGCGAAAAGCCATAATTGACCAAGTGACCAACTCGATAAGCAGGCACAAATTTTCAAAAATAAACGTGGTCCCCACACGTTTTCCTAGTCAGGTCCACGTAGGTATGATCCTAAAACGGCGTCACTTTAGTCATTCACAATATCTAGATCTACAGTCCAACGGCCATGATTCAATCTCACACTCTCCCTCTCCCAATCTAACGGTCCAAATCCATCCTTCCTTCACCTTACACACTCTCACGAATTCAACGATTATACAGAACTATACTACTATCCCATCCCATAAACCGTTTTATCCGGTCATTTCTTTATGTTTACTGTATCTATTTATGAATATTTGTTTTATCTTTTTTCACTTTTAAAGCATCTATTTGTTTTTATTATTTTTTTAAAAGCAAACGTAAAGAATTAACATTGACGAAAAATAGTGCTTCGTATAAAATACCAAGGACAATCCCCAAGTAGAAGGTCGCGCTAACGAGGTCGTCAACGTTTTCTCTTAATCTCAGTTTAATTATCTTGACCCACCTCCAACTCACTTTCACACTCCCCCAAGCAAAAGGTTACGACGGTCGACGTAGGGCAATAACCCAATCATTTTCCACTCATCTTCCATTTTCTAACATTTTCAATCACTAATTACATTCTCTACCACACCAAATAATAAAATAAGGCAATAACACTTTGACACGTCATATGTTACCATTTTACCAAAGGTCACCAACTCCTGTCAGGGTCACAAATTGACCCGAAAACTTCAACGTCATCCAAATTAATACAAAGTTACCAAAATTAGTGTCTTAATTACGTAATTAGGGTGACCCAACAAGGTCACGACCTCGTTGGTGACCTTGCTTAGGAATGGTCTTACTATCCGTCCGATCATATATCAAAGTCTCAAAGGAGTAATTTAGGCTTATTATTCCGTATATTTTATTTCAGACGATTTCTGTCCAGTTTACTATAATCTCGATAATTTCATTTTTTTTCCGATTAAGATCTATTAAAATCAATATAGACGGTTTCATTTTAAAAAAACCCGACTTTATAATTTTCATAATTAGTTAAATCCATTAGATCGTTATAGATAAAATAGTAAGTCTTGCTTGTGACGGGTCACCGTTTGTAACGATATTTTGTGAGATAAAATGGATACAAAATGAGTTAGTGGAGTAAGAGGACCACATGAGTAGTGTCGAAGAGAGAGAAAAAGTAGGTATTTTGTGAGAGGAAACGGTATCCGTCACAAGCAAGACTTACTATACCGCTGTCAGCCTGTCACAAATGAAAATTTGTGTAGATAAAAAAAATAAGTGAAAAAACGGAGTATAATCAAACCCGGAAAAGTAAATAAACCGGCCTTATATAAAATGGAGTCGTATACATCATCACATTTCATACCCCCCTCAAAAATCCCCAAATCTCTTTCAAAATCAAAACTCAAACCCTAAAAACAAAATTCAAATCTCTCAAACCTCAAAAACCCTAACAATGGCGAGAGAAGAATCCGTATACATGGCGAAACTCGCAGAACAAGCTGAAAGATACGAAGAGATGGTCTCATTCATGGAGAAAGTCGTATCCGCAGCAGCAACAAGCGAAGAACTAAGCGTAGAAGAACGCAATCTCCTCTCCGTAGCATACAAGAATGTGATTGGTGCACGTCGTGCATCGTGGAGAATCATTTCATCAATTGAACAGAAAGAGGAGTCTCGTGGTAATGAAGATCATGTCTCCTCCATCCGCGATTATCGATCGCGGATCGAAAAGGAGCTATCGGATATTTGCGAAGGAATTTTAAAGCTTTTGGATGATAAATTGATTCCTTCTGCTGGAAATGGAGATTCAAAGGTGTTTTATTTGAAGATGAAGGGTGATTATCATAGGTATTTGGCGGAGTTTAAGACTGGTAGTGATCGTAAGGAGGCTGCTGAGAGTACTCTTACTGCTTATAAGGCTGCTCAGGTATCGTCTTTTCTATAGATCCGATTTTCTTTATTTTGTTTGCTTATTTTAATCGAATTTAAACAAATGATTAAGACGGAGATCTAGTTTTTATAGATCTGTTCGTAATATGAGGTAATGTTGCGAATATCCGACCCCCTTACCCCTTAATTTTCTGGAGTCCTTAAGTCAATGTGGGTTTGTAGGATACATTCGTCTTTATCCTTTGCGAGGCTACCTTAATCAAAGGTAAACAAATGATTGAGATAGAGATCTACTTTTTATAGATCTGTTGGTAACATATGGTAACCGACCCCGACCCCGACCCCGACCCGGATCCCTCGAACAATTGAGTCAATTAATGTGTACCTTTTTTTTTAGTGTAAGCTATTGTAGTCAAAGGTAAAGATTGATAGGTCTATTGTTTATAGATCTGTTGCTAACGTGATGGCTATGTTGCGTAAATCAGACCCCCTTACCTCTTAATCTGCGGGAGCCCTTGAGTCACTAGGGTAATGTTGTTCTTGTTTCTGGATTTTAGGTTGTTTTTTTGGTTTAGATCTGTTGAAATTTAGGTAGGTTGTGCTTTTTGTTATTTGGCGGTGTGTAATTTGTTGTATTTTGACGTTTATGGTGTATTTTAAGGATGGTTTGTGGTACATTGAGGTTTGATTTGTTTGTTAATCCTGGAGAATGTTCAAACTTTCAAGATCTACCTTTGTTGTTTTGTTGGGTTTCTAGGTTGGTTGGTGGTGAGGGGAGTTTTAATGTTGTGATTTGTGTAGAATTTTGTCAAGTTGATACGAGTTGGGCTTGTTCATTGAAAGTCGGAAATCAGTTTAATTATTCGCGAGAATGATTAAATGTATTTTGAGTTTTCGTTAAACTAGTCGTTTTAGAGTCATTTTAAGTAGTCAATAAAGGGTGCTTAATACCCTATTTGTTGGAGAAAACGGTTGAGTGTTTTACATGCTTTATATATCGGCTATTTTGCTGTTTGAGGAATGGATTGATACTCTTTAGTTGTCATGTTCTTTGGAGATTGTTCGCTACATTGTATTATTTGATTTTGTTTTGAAGCGTTTTGAATGTTTGATGGTCCATGCGGTTGATATCTAATTTCTGCAATTTGTCAAGAACATATGAAACTTGTACTGTTTTGCTTCTCTGTATTTTACATTGGAGCCTTTTTATGCAATCTGTTAAGTTTCTTAAACCTACCTGTCTCACTTGCATGATGTGCATTATATCTCAAAAGATTTGTCCAAGGAACTCATAAAGTTTTGACTGTTCAACATTTGAGTTTCAGAATAGCTTTAGTTCATTGTTCTTATGTTTTTTGGTGATCATTTTTCTTTTCAGGATATCGCCAACTCTGAACTCGCCCCAACTCACCCTATCAGGCTTGGATTGGCTCTGAACTTCTCCGTGTTTTACTACGAGATTTTGAACTCCCCTGACAGGGCTTGCAACCTTGCTAAGCAGGTAACTGCCATGCCCTATTAAGTATTAACTACTTGCCATCCAATCATCGATGTTCTAGTTTTCACTGTAAAGTCTGTAATATGAGTTGAAATGTCAGCAGGGACTAACCCTACGATACACTAACAACGGAATCCGCCTCCTCATTTCCTCATATCTTTTGTTACACTCTGTTATGTGCAGGCATTTGATGAAGCTATTGCTGAGCTTGACACCCTAGGAGAGGAGTCATACAAGGATAGCACTTTGATTATGCAGCTTCTCCGTGACAATCTCACTTTGTGGACATCTGACATGCAGGTCGGTGCACCTGCTTGATATCTATCTCATACACTATTTTTTTGTTCTTGTTTTGATGCTGACTTGTTTATCGTAAATTGTTTCTTCAGGATGATGGTTCCGATGACATCAAAGAGGCAGCCAAGCCTGATGCTGAATCGTAAGATTGCAACTGGTTAACGTTGATGTAGGCTTTATCTTCTCCATAAGAGGTTTTTGAAGGAGAATTGGTGCTTGTTTATGATTTTTTTTTAGGTTTTTTCTCATTCTGAACAAGTCTGCTTTATTCGGCCATTGTCAACTCGGAACCAATGTTCTCTATTTATACTCCTATCTATTTTTATATATGGTATTCCTGCTAGTGTCTTTTTTCGTCTCTTTTAATGCTTCGTGTGTGGAAAGTCGTTTAACCAGTTGTGAACCTAGCATTGCATCACCGGCTACATATCTGTTAGACTGTTGCTATCAAGTTTTTGGTATTGAATATGAATGGATAGCGGTTGAAGTCAGTCAGTCAGTGGCGGGCTGCTGTCTGACCGATGTCCAGGTCAGATGGGCCCACATACTATAAATAGTCTTATTTCGTTGGTTCTTTGCAATGACCTGGAAGGATACTGTCAAGATCCGAAAGTCTTTGGATAACAATGTTTATATTGTTTTTAAGCCAATAGAAACTCTAGCTTGTTTGTGCAGCCATCAACCATGACGCAATTGTGGCAAGATATTCAATCCTGCGTAGTCTAGATTCGTGTGAATACGTTTGATGGCGATAGCTTGATAAGGACCGTGGTTTGGTCACTCTAGTCGGTACTGAATAGATCGGAAATCGATTTAGATTCTCTCCATTTTCTTCCCTTGCCTTTCAATGATCCGGAAAGGGATAGAAAATGGAGAGGATTTCAACCCATCGGAATTGGATGTATGCTATTTCTAAATTTTTCACATCATTGTTACCACCGTATCTCATGTTCAATAGATCGTTTACTCGAAATCAAAATAATCCCGATAATAACTAAACATACTTTATATTTTTACTTATTGCCTCCCACGTTTGACCGATGTAAGTGCATAACCCATGTTTGTCTTGCATTACAAGCGTGTGGCGGATTTTGTCAGTCATAAATGAGAATCTGTAAAAGTCATAACGGCATGTTCTATGCCTCTGGAACATGTTTGGTAGAATTGGGACTACCGAGTTTATTGTATTTCATTTTCCGAAGCATTTCAAAAAGCATAATTTATGATATAATTGTAATATGCCCTATTTAGTGATATCAACAATAAATGCATTGTATCATACAACGATCTTACACGAGATCAACTGTAGTCTGTAGATATGAGAATTTTCAAGATGCTGTTGTGAACTGATGTTTTTTACATACCCAATGAAAATGCATACATGTTACATACACGCAAAACGCGGTGTCAAAGCCGGGATATCTCTTCAATGTCTACTTCAACATACCATCATTCCGGAATCTAGGCTACTCGAGAAAGTACTAAGTACAAACGTTTGAGTACTTAAGCCTGATAAAGGGCCTCATTGGGTTGTAGTAGAGGTAACCGGAGCATTGCAGGGAGGCGGGTTTTGCTTGCCACTGGTAATCGGCTTGACATTTTTGCACATAGAAACAGCAGGGCCATCTGTGCCATTGTATGTTATGTCGATGTCTGATAGCTGCACCATGTCGCATGCCACGCCACTACTGCAAATCACTTTCACTGCTTCCCTCCCTGATGATGTTCCTCTCACGTTCTTGAACATGATGTCGCTTAGCTTCACTTTGGAAGGTGTCTGAATTTGTCAAAAACATAAATGATTTTGTGAGTAAATTGTGCGTATGCCAGTCCGATCTGCTAATTTATTACAGACGGGAGGTTTTGAGTCATCGGAATGATGTGAAAACGAAAGTTTAAGGTAGAAATCAGTTAATTTGAAGTCTTACTTTCTGTTTGCACTGATCATAGGGGCAATATTCTTGATCAACAATGACAGGAGTCCTGACATTTTCAACGACGATATCTTCAAAATGCAGGTTAGAGACGACAGCTTCAAAGGAGTTATGCCAGGTTTTAACCCGAACACCATTATCAGTATTCTTGATAGTGCAGTTCTTTACAGTGAGACCGATCACAGGCTCTTCATTTGGGTATCTACCGAGACTTCCTACGCTAATACCATGGCCTGGACCGCAAGTGACCTTTTCTATCAGAACATTCTTAGCACCATCACCAAAGGATACACAGTCGTCTCCTGTTGCAATCGTGAATCCCGTGACTTTGACTCCTTCTGACCGACCAATATGAATGCCATCCGTGTTGGGACTGTCACCAGGGGCCGTAATGTTAATGTCGTGCAGGTTTAGCTGCTTGCATCCTAAAACTGCCATGTGAAAGATCTTGCTGTTTAGCGAGGTTATGCCGCTAATCTCTGTGTTTGTCAGGAAATTGAACCTGAAGTTCTGAATGTAATGACAAGGAATATCAGCATTCAGTACAAGAAATGACCCAATTGACACAGTCTCATAATCAATGACCCGAAAATGGCCTGCAACTCTGTAAGGCTGAAACCGAAAGAACTTGATAACAGAGCCTGCCTCGAGTAACCCGTTGACCAGACATGACTATGAGACTCCCCTACAGGCCTACACTAATCTAAATGTCGGAATAATGTTAGTCTGAACCAAGTGGTGTTAGTCCAGTGGTAACTGAGTTAAACCTTAAAGCTTGCAGAAATGCAGGAGTTGAGAGGTCTCAGGTTCGATTACCAGCTGGGGCAATGATCACTTGGCCACTGCAGCCCCAAAGGGGTGGCTTACATGGTCCATGTGGTGGTGCGGGAATGCATGGGCCCGGGGATTAAACCCCTCGTCATTAAAAAAAAAAAAAGGGTTAGTCTGAGTGAAACAGAAGCTTACATAAGGAAGCGTATGACAGTCGAATCTCTTACTGCATTGATTGGTTTTCCAAGCAATTTCTCCTTGGCCATCAAAAACACCAGCACCCTTAGTAGCAGAGATGGTCAAGCCATCAACTCGTTCGACTTTAACCCATGTATCGGCGTTATGGAACTCTGCAATTTCAGCAGGAGCCTTGAAGTTGCCTTGGATTTCGATGGCTGTTGGCGCTTTGCAAGGACCCTCGAGTAGGATCGGTCCTAGCCGATATTCTCCTGGTGGAACCAGCACTTTGCTGGCTGTTGTTGATGCACAAGCTGCTTTCCATGCTCCTAATAGTCCCTAATTTTCATACAAATTAGTTCATTAGTTTTGAAAATGTGTGATTTGTATGAAGACGGTTTTGATGTTAAGAGGGTTTGAACTCGGGTTTTGAGTACCACCGCTCATGATTTTGCACTACCAAGGTTAAACATTAGGCCGTATTAAGGTCCGTTCATAACACCCAGGTCGCGCATCTATTCCAAGTATTATCCTGTCAACTTTATTTTGGATATATTTAAGAAAATATTACGTATTTTTCTCGTGAAATAATAAATCAAGTGTGTTAAATTTAATGTAAATGTAACATAAATTTACGAGAAATAGAAACATACATCGGAGGTATTACCTCACACTTTTTTTTAGTTTTTGAGTTTATGTATATTTTTTTTTGAGCATATTAATATTTTTTTGAACTTAAGAATATTTTTTATGAGCATATGAATATTTTCTTGAGCTTATGAATATTTTTTTTGAGTTTATTACCTTAAAATTTATTTGTTTTTGAGCATATGGTTTTTTTTGAGCTTATTACGTCAAACTTTATTTGTTTTTGAGCATATGTGTATTTTTTCTGAGCTTATAAAAATTTAGAAGTTAAATTTTAATTTTTTTCCGTTAAAACTAAAATATAACTAAGTTTATATGTAATGTTTTTGAGCTTAATGTTTTAATAACTTAACTCAAAAACTTTATACCGATACTCATAATTTTAAAAACAAAACTCAAAAACATTATTATAAATGTTCAAAAAGTATAAAATTGCTGGTAGTACATCGGATGTATGATCCTCCTACTACTCTTACTTATAAAAGCAACAACCACAAAGCCTATGTGGCGGCCTGAGTTGAAAGTTGAATTTTTTTTGTGGGCCACCCATGTTCAATAGTTCAATTTAATTTGACAAATAAATACACTTCATAATCCTAAAAAAATCATGTACATAAAGTTCTGTATATTATTTAAGTCAAATATCAATTTTATATGATTAAATATCTAAGTGATGATCAAAATATAGAGCAACGAAGAAATATACTTCCTCCATTTTAATCCAAATAGCCAATTTGCTTTTTGTACACTGTTCACCAATCAACTTTCAATCTCAATTTTCTCTCAATACATAAGAAAAAATATATTCATGTGGGGTCTTGTTTAATTCGTCTTTACGAGTACATTGAAAATATATAACTTTTATAATTTTTACAAATACGTAGTTAAAAATATAAAGCACGCAAAACGTGCGTTGGCAAACGTGAATAAAGCAAATTGGCTATTTGGATTAAAATGGAGGAAGTATGATGTTATGATTGTATAATATATTGAGAATTTAAGTAAACTTCATATTGTAAGGACTAAATTGCATGCAATATAATCTTAAAACATAAAATTATAGAAATACTATCATTATTGAAAGGGTTATTCGTCTTAAATTTAAGACGAGTCAAATATTTGAAATAAGTAAAAATAGAATGCATAGAAAAAAAATAAATATATTTGTTAACATATATAAGTAAGATGATAATTAACTCATTTTAAAGTTAAGACGGATATCCCTTAGAGATATGTAAGTGACATAAGTTTGGATATATAGGTCACTTTTTTGAGTGAATTGAACCAATTTACATTTAAAAGAAAACTTTGCCCAGTTAAACATGTCGGATTGGGCGGGTCCGAATACGAGTCATACCGTATAAGAAGTTGGAATACAAGACATTAAAGTTATCTAAATGGTTGTTTTAGAGATAAAGTACTAAAATAAATATTTTTTTATATTCATATTTAACATAAACTTATCATTTATGCGGTAGATTTGGACCCAAAATAACGAATTATTTTATGTTGGTGGAGGAACTTCTGTTACAATGTGTGCGGAGAGATGGTCGTAAGTTACACATCGTATATTTATAAGAGTTTGCCAATTGATGACGGGTGTAATATAGTGCTTCATAACTAATCATTTGAAAAACATAAGGCACTTATATTCATATTTAATCAATCTGTTTTTTTCTCATCGGATGGAACGAGTTAAGTTATGTGCATCATGTAATTTAACACTTAAAATTATTACACATTAGTGTAATTTGGTTAAAACTCTATTTTTAAAATAACTATGTTTTTTTATATAGTTGATATATAATCCATTTACTCTTTTTTAATGCCATTTTTTAATAACAATGTTAAAATTACACTTTTTAATAACAATATTAAAATTACTAACCCGTACAATTTGCACAGGTTTAAAACTAGTTTACCTGTGTAGCGTCACCATTAGGCGTCGCGCCATATTTTGTTATGTCAAATACAGTACCTCCAGCAGGGGCGCTATGACAATTTATAGCTACAATAAGCAACTGAAATAAGATGAAAATAAATTGAAGGATTAATTTGTTTGTCATTTTTTTTTTATTTTCAATTATTTAATTTACTCAAAAGTTTATATCGGCTTTTATATATTCGTGGCGATTTTAAAGGCTTGAATGTCTCAAATTTAATTTTAGCAAATTTTTTAAACCGTTGTTAAATTAGTTAATTTTTTGGGTTGTAATGTTGTTGCTTTTACCCTTTTCTATTCTATGCCATTAATTATTGCTAATTATAAATTTTAGTTTAATTTACTAGCCATACGAACGTCTAAAGGTTGTAAAAGCTGACACGATCAAAAACGGCCAAAATGTGACCTGAAATAATTTCGGAGATTGGTGAATCGTACTTGATCCGACCTATGGCCAAATGATAAACCCATACAAAGTGATACAATTTGCTTCGTCGAGACTAAATTCAAACCAAAATCGACAAGAGATGAACAATAACCCGATTACTAGGGTTCGACTAATGACCTGCCGAGAAAGCATGGCTTAATATCTTTTTGAATAAGCTTCATTTGACAAATTGTTCTACAAGTTGTAAAGTTGTAAAAAAAATAATACTCTTTAAATAGCCAAATTTAAAATAAATTTAATGTTAAGTATTAACAAAATGTAGTCTACCCTATTCATCACACGTATTTATTTATCTTTTATTTATCTTTAAAATATATATTTATTTTTATGTAAACAATGATTAGATATAAGATGTAAACATTAAACCTTAAAATGTTTTTTTTATTATAATTATAACTAAGTTAATTGTCTCGTTATAATGCGTGGACTTTCAAACTAGTCTATAAAATATTTTCAATCACCTATTTAACTATGGTTAGAAATCTTGATTTCCTAAAGAAAAATAGAAATCAAAATTTGAGTTATGGAAATTACGTTGAAGTTGTCCGCATCAATACCAACTCGATTGTTATAATTAAATTTCAATTTTCAGGTTTGCATCTTTTAGACTACTGTATTATAATCAATGTTGTTAGGATCGGGTTTTTACTCTGAATTGATGAAGTGTGTTGGTACAATCGGATCACGAGTCATAATAATAATTAATGAATGATTTTAGTATCATTGTAGGAATATGTTTATACAACTTAGAAATTTTGTTTTACAATGTAACTATATAAGAATATGTATTAATATCTTTGCTATATTTCAATTATATAGAATATTGATAAATAAATTTCACACTAAAAATAAAAGAGCCAGTTGTCTTAGTACAATATCAAACTTACATTTTCAAATGGAAGAAGTTACATTTATTAATAAGCTCATATAAAAGTAAAAAACGATTAAATAATCCATGCAATGCACGGACATAAAACTTCTTAATAGTCAAATAAGCTAGTTGAAGAACGATGCAAAATCTATCCCAGATAGCACATACTCCCTCCTATTCTACATAACTGTCCCATTGTCCATTTTCGGTTATTCACATAAATGTCCCATTGTCTATTTTTGTTAAATGTTTACACTTATTTTAATCACTTTAATTCACAACAATACCCCACCTTACCCCACAACATTACTTATTTTAATCACCTCTACTCACAATAATAATCAATAATACATTCCCTCTCTCCAATCTTCCCACCCCACACATTACTTTACATTAAACAAATGAATTCCTTAATTCCCGTGCCCAACCCGAAATGGGACAGTTATCGGGAATAGGAGGGAGTATTAGGTATCTATCTATATAAAAGTATATAAGAAGAACCATACATATAAATTGGACACATGTCGCTCTCACATTAAAAATTTTCCCGCCAAGTTCCAATTATGTAAAATCAATTTTCGAAAATCTTGGAAAAAATATTCTCACTCATTAATGTATACAAAATAGGAATATTTAACCTGTCCATGCAATATTTAATAAATTTACACATTTTTTAAATTCCTGTGCATATCCGTGCAAAAATATATTCTATATAAATTTAGAAGTTTTTAGACTATAAAAATATTCTATATAAATCCGTGCCAAAAATTCTATAAAAATTATTCTATATATCTTTTAAATTTACACCTCTTGAAAAAATATTCAATGAGATTTTTAAACCAAATATTGATTGATTGTCAATCTTAAACCAAATATTGACTGATTGCCAAATTATCTTTCCCCTCAGAGATTTTTTACCAAAAAATATGTCTCACATGCCCGTTCGAATGAGATCATAGGGTTCATCTTTCCACACCCGAATACCAAATATTACCTAACCAGTTAAATAAGTGAAAATATTTTTTACGTATGAAATATAAAAATTCAATTAATTCAATGAGATATTATTGTATCAAAAGTTACAAAATATAGACTATTACACAAGATATTATTCAAAGAGATGTGAAATTATACATGATATTAAAACTATACCACACCTGATACAAGATAACCGGAAAATAAGAGTGGTGTATACGGATATTCAAAGAGTAATAATCTTAACAATAAATTCAATTATGTGAAACTATACAAGATATTATGCCCCAAAAATTGCTTATTACACAAGATATAAAAGAAAAATCGATAGACACGCGTCAGACGTCAGTTTCACAATCACTCTTACATTAGTTTTTTACTGCCTAAGTTTGATCTATAATTTAGGCATATTTTCAACATTTTTTTACATAAATATTATCTATCAATATGAACTCAATGATGAATTGTTTATAATTATTAGCAATCTGATATAATGAAAGGCTTATAAGAAGCCTAATTTATTACACTATTTATCGTAGTATTAATTAAAAATGATTATAGTACTATTGTTAACCTGTTTTATTTTTAATGGTATTATAAATAAAAATGATTATATTATTCTGATGCACTTTATTGAATTAAGTCATAAGTTTTTTCACAAGATTGTGTCAGTGGTCTCATCTATTTTACGGAGGTCAAAGTTGTCGAAGTTGCAAGAATTGGTCAATATTTTTATTTATGCAATGCGGGTATTTTTACCCTCTTATTGATATTTTTAGTTTAAATTTTTTATTTATGATAATATATAGAATATCATTTTGAAAAGAAAAATGATTAGACCATTATTTTGTGTCTTGGAGAAATGAATTTTTTATTAAATTTTTTTTATCTCTTTTGTAAATATGAAACCATGAACAAAATAATCAGTTTTTATATTTTATACGTCAAAAATTATTTATTTTATTTGTTTAATTAGTAATGAATATAGAAAATTATTAGGATCAACACAAATTCTTAATTATATAAGATGATATTATCTATAAGTTTAAGACGAATCAAATATCATACCACCTGTGTATATATGATAAATATTTTACTTTTTTATCTATTTGAATTTACTTGAGTAATTCGAATATTAATAGAATATTACTCTAAATTTCCAATTCCAAAAGATAAAAGAAAAGATCAAATATTACTCTAAATCTCCAATTCCAAAAGATGAATTGTAGCCCAAGTAATTCCAACATATTGATAACAATATTATTCTAATTTTTCATATGTTTTAAGCATTTATTTATATAAAACTAAGAACTATTCAACTATATATGCATTTCCGTGCAATTTGCACGGGTTCTAAGCTAGTACTAGTATACAACTATACAAGTCAACCTCACATATAATTAAGAACTAGTTCACTTAATTCAATGACATGGTGAAAGTATTAACGGTAAGCATTATGAAATGACATAGTTAGTAATTTTTTCTAGGTAAAATTTGAAAATGATACACAACTCGAGCCTTAAAGTTTATATCGTTGATAAATCCAACAGTGAACCGAGTTTTTCCAAAAGTCGTTAATTAAGTTTTTCTTTTTTCATAATTTGATGGATGAAGGGAAAATGGAAAAGGGGAAGATATCTTAGTGTAGTAGCTAAGATATATAGAGGTATTACGGAAAGTAGCTAGGTCTCAGGTTTGAATCTCCCTCTCCTACTTTATTATTATACGACTAAGTGTCTGCTTTGTTAGATTAGAACAAATAAACATATTCAATATTCGGTGCTCATATTGTTGGTAATTTGTTGATAATATTACAATTAGAATAGTCGAAGGACTTAAGAGCAATCATCACACACATCCCTTGTACAAGTGCCAGCTTTAGCACATTCGTTCAGCTTCCAAGCGGTTTGGCCTTGACCGTCGAAAGAGCCACCTCCCTTAAGGGCAGTCACGGTGAGACCATCAACATGCTCAAATTTAACCCACGTGGGTTTGTCTTTCATCTCTTTTGGATTAGCAGGGGCCTTGAAATTACCTGCAATCTCGATTGTAAATTGGCCTTTGCATAGACCGGCAAGGTTAATTGAGTTCATCAAATATGTTCCTGCTGGTACTACTATTTTTGATGCGGTTGTTGATGCACATGCTTCTTTCCATGCTTTCATCATTCCCTAAGACCACCCCTATCCAAGGTCATGAAGGAGGTCATAAGGGGGTGGGTAATGTTAATCAAGGATTAAGAACAAAATTAAGGTGACCCCAAGGTAAGAAGAGGTCACTCCATGACCTTTTATTGAGCTTCTCGACCCAGTTGGTCACCCAATAGGTGGTATCTTTTGATTGGCTGGGGAGAAAATCAGAAATAAAAAAGGACGGAAGGTTCAATCTGCAGCAGTAACACTTCCATTTTTCATCTTTCCAAAACTAGTTTAATTTAATAACTAAAATTAGAATTATACACCAAAGCAAGATTAAATAAAATACAAGCATATTTTTTTAAGCCACTTTTTAATTTATCTATACAATAAACTCAATCATAACATATTTTGCACAACAATATTTTTATATGTATTTAACATACTTAAAAACCCAGATACACTTAGATTCAAATAACATAAATAAATACATGGCTACTTGAATCTTGATGGGGTTGTGAAGTGATGGTGAAGACGGTGTCGTTTGACAACCGTGATGATGGTCGTGACTATCTGAATAAGAGATGATAACAGTGTTTGATTGATTAACATATAGAAGATCGACTATGAAGTCTATGATGGTGAAGATTGATGATTGTGTGCGCTGAAAATGGTGATGTTATAGTTTATTTGGGATTTTTTTAAAAATTTGGGAATTTGTGTTTATTTGGGTTGGGAAAAATGAAATTGGAAAAAGAGGGTTTAATTTGACTATTTGAGAGCTTGG
Source organism: Silene conica (assembly GCA_029255685.2). Taxonomy (NCBI): domain Eukaryota; kingdom Viridiplantae; phylum Streptophyta; class Magnoliopsida; order Caryophyllales; family Caryophyllaceae; genus Silene; species Silene conica. The sequence goes on along the minus strand of CM055317.2, from coordinate 6,123,474 downwards.
TTGCGAACTGGGTCTTTGGGGATGTTAGTTTAGTTTTTTCTTGTTTAGAGTTTTTAAAATTAAGTTATATAAATTAATTTATTTATAAAATATAAAACTAGAATTATGTTATTTATGTGGTATATTAAATTTTATGTATACGATTTTTTATATGTTGAATAATGTTTAAAAATAACTTGTTTATAATTTGCTATTAGTAAATTAAAAAAGTATGAGAGTTTTTGGTGGGGTAGAAAATATGGGGAATGATTGAAAATGTTGGAAAGTGATAGATGAGGGGGTTGGTGACCTAGGTCGCGACTTTCTGCTTGGGAGTGTAAAAGTGGGTCAAGATAAGTAAGGTGAGATTAAGAGTAAAACATGGGTCATGACCTAATTAAGACGACCTTGGATGAGGATGGTCTAATGATATTCCAATTTATTAGTGTTTTTGGTTGCTTGGATCGCACAATGATGTGGTACACTAGACAGATTTAAGAATTTTCTTGCAATAAGACTTTATCTATACAATATTATTAAAAAGGTAACATAAAATGCCACATAGACAATGCCACCTAGCATTAACAAAAAACCACATCACTTATTACACATGACATGGAGCCACATCACTATTTCTTATTTCAAAGAGAAAAAGAAAAAAAAATTACATTAAAGGTAAATAAGTTATCAAACATTAACCTTTGGCCTTTTTAATTTCTACATAAATCAAATAACAATTAAAATTCCAAATTCCTAATAAATTTAAAATATTGATGTTTATTGTTAGAATATTTTAAGCAACAAATAAATACCATATAATTTTAATTTTTACGCCGTTTATAAAAAATAAAAATTTGAAAATATTAAAAGCAAATAATAACATACTTAACATTAAATATTTATTAGCCTTTTAATTTTTAAAACTATAATATTTAAACTTCAAATAAAAATTTATAGTCACTCATTTTATAACTTACTAATAATAAAAAATAATGTTAAAAAATATTAAAACTATACTACATATTTATGTATATTAAAGCAAACCTTTCACATTTCATCCATATTTATGAATAAATTAAATTTGATAATAATGAAAAATTATGCTCAAAAGTCACAAAATTTTATTACATATTTATGTATATATTAAATTTGTCACAAAACACATCATCAATTGGTTATAAATGTTTGATGGAAGGCAACATTTGTGAGTGAAAATTCAAGCCAATATTTTTTGGGACGTGCTAAATCCCGCACCTAAATTTACTTAATCCTACACATTTTTTCTCTTTATTCCGAGTTTACCCCTCCCATTTCTCCCTCCCAGCAAAAAGAAAACTAAAAAAACTAAAAACTTCTCAAATCAATGGATCACAATGCCTCTTGGAAATTGACCGATGACGGAGAGAGGGGAACACAGGTCACCAGCGGAAGGTTTCACATACGGATAATGTACGTTGCATGACTCTCATCTCTCCAATGTCAACTATTTATGTTCGTGGTGCTGATTTGCAATCAATCATTATCTCATCATAGTTTTGCAATTTAGAGATTTGTCAAAATCTTTTACTTTTCTCTTGCAAATTTCTTGTTGAATTAATTATTATACGCTTGTGTACATTCGCAGAAGCATTTTGCATATTTGTTAAATTTATAATCAATTAGGTTTGTAAATCCAAGGTTTAATATCAATTCAAAGTTCAACCCTAATTGTAAAAAAATCCCCTTTTTGAAAAAGAACATTAATTAGATCGATTAGAAAACGAGTATTAATAAAATTGTTGACAAAACAGATAAAATACGTGTGATATGTGTGAACTACGATCTATAATTGTTGAACTATTAACGAATTGATAGAGAAAGCGAGAGATGACTCTCTTCATCCCTTTTTTTAAGATGAAGGGTATTCATGGAATATTAGGGGAAAATGTGTGGGATATAAGTAATTTTGTGTGCGGGATTTAGCAAATACGTATTTTTTTTACTCCCATCGTCAACAGAATTGTGTGTGTCAATAATTTTTCTTATCATGTATCAACATCTAGGTAAGTATATTAAGGTAATAAGGTAGTTTTATTTTGGTTTTAAATTAATTAATTTTTAATTTTTTTAAAATTGCATTGTTTATGAAGTGCTCATTCTCCCTATTTTTAAGTGTTGTTTTGTTCTTATTTAGGTGCTATCAAGATTTGTGTGTTTTCATACTTAAAGGTAAATATACTTACATCTTTATGACTCAATGCACTTTTTCTTTCATTATTTTAGGGAAAATTTAAATAAATAACGATAAGGTTTTTAATCACATATATCAAATTCCACCATTTTGTGCGTTATTAATACTCAATGGTTTTTTTGTAGGGATAGTTCATGAGAGAAACAAGACTATACGAAGAAGGAAAATACTTGAATTGCTTAAAAAAAATTCCATCCACTCAATAATATATCATAACAAAAAAAAAAGTATTTCATAAGCTTTCAAATGTATGTTTTATTTTAATTTGGAATGTGTTGTTTTCATATTTATCATTTTTCTTTGGAAAATCACCCATAGAATGAAATTGGAGTTGCGTGAATATTAATTTTTTCAACAAGTTGGATAAAAAAAATCTTATTGACATATATAATGGCAAAAAGTACATTATTATCTAATATTTATACGTTAATGTCATATTATCTAATGTACATATCTTATAAAATGTAATGAGAATTGAATTAGATATGTAGTATGCATATATTTTTCTTGAATTTATCATTTATGAAAAAAATTACATTTTAAAATTATTGGCAAATTCATATAGATGTTATATTAAGACTAACATTGATTAAATTTCATAAATATACTACTATCAAAAATATGATTTATGAGACTATTGAGAGGATATAAAAGGCCCCCAATCATATATGTTTTAAGTTCTTTCCATTAGAGTATTTATCATTCTCAAAAAAAGAAAGAAAAAAGAGAAACAATCCAATTCGATGAATTTAATTTGTTCTTTCATTTTCATTTTCATATATTATTGCTAAAAACATTTAGTTTTATTACATGTCATTATCAATAATTATCACTAAACTTAATTAATTTAACCTATTAACTTTTTAAAATTGTTAGTATACCTTAATTAATATGGCACAATAAATATTTTAATAGGAGTACTTTTTTTAACACCTGAAATATAAGAACCGTGAGTATAAAAAGGTATTGACAAATAAAACAAATAGGCAATGTCATGAACTCATGGTATACAGAGAGACATAGATTATTCTTATATAAAATTAAATTTTCTATATACATCCTTGTAAGTGTCATATTTTTTACTCTTTCGGAAAAATATTTTTGTATCATAATTATTTTTTGTCTCTAATTTATACTCAATTAATATCGTGTATTAAAGTTGTAAGATTATTATTGTATCATAATTAAGATAGCACAATAAATATCTTAATGACTTTTTTAACACCTAAGAATACAAGGGATAAACATAAGAAATGATTAATAAATAAAACAAAGAGACATGAACTCATGGTAAAAGGAGAGTATAGATTAACATTATATATAAGACTAAATTTATGTACATCCTTGCAAATGTAAGTTTTTTTTATGTTTTATTTTTGTAATCCTTCTATTTTTTAATATCTCAAAATAGTTTTATACTTCCTCGGTCCATTGAAGTTTTACCACCCAATTACCTTAATATATATGAGAAGCAGGGCCGGTCTAAAACATTTGAAGGCCCTGGGCGAAATTGTAAAATTGGGCCCTAACTTTTTAAAAAATTGTTTAAGTAATTCGTATGTAATTATCTTATACAGTTTAATAAATGAAACAAATAATTCAGAAAAAGTTTTGAATTAGATGATATTGATTCTTGAAAAATCTTAAGAAATTAGAAGAAAAATTGATATTGAATTTGGAGAATTGCATAGGATATATCTTATAATTCAACATTTTAATCGTCAAAAAATTGCCAAATATCGAAATTCTTTTAAAGCTTAGATATTGGCTTTATTAGAGGAGTCCACTAAATGAATAATTTGGACAAATTAAAAGCGTAATTTGCTCAAAATCTCATAAGCATAGAAAATAATTTATAACTCAATTGACCCACTAAAATATACTTCGTATATAAGAAAACATTAATTGTATGGACCTATCAACACAGTATATTCAAAAAAAATATAGAAATGGTTGTAAATTCTAAAAATAAAATATTGAAAATGGAAACCAAGTGGTGTTAGTCCAGTGGTAACTGAGTTAAACCTTAAAGCTTGCAGAAATGCAGGAGTTAAGAGGTCTCAGGTTCGATTACCAGCTGAGACGATGACCACTTGGCCACTGCAGCCCCCGAAGGGGGTGGCTTACATGGTCCATGTGGTGGTGCGGGAATGCATGAGCCCGGGGGGATCAAACCCCTCGTCATCAAAAAAAAAAAAAAAAAAAATGGAGAAAACAAGCTTTAACGGGGATAGAAGACATGACCTCTTGAGATTATTTAAGATAAAATACCACTAGACTCTTTACCTTATTTGGATTTTTACATGTAATACATTTTATTTTACAAATAACAAATATCTAATTTCACATTAATGGGCCCTATCAGATTTGGACCCTTGTCAAATGCCAACCTAAATACCCATTAGGGCCGGCCCTGATGAGAAGTATTATATTGAAGTGAGCTGATAAAAGTTGAATGAAGGGAGTATTATAATTATCTTTTGTCTCCAATTTTATTATTTGGTATATTAGCTCTTCTCAAATTATCTTTTTTTTTGTAAAGGTAAGAAGTATATTAGAAAAGAACAAAGTCAAAAGACTGTACAAGTTTAGATTAGCATCCTAAAATAGGATGTATCTTTGCTACTCAAATCATGAATTTTTCTACTCTGAAAGAAACTACCTAGCTCCTTTTTAATGTTGTTTACAACAATATGAGGCTTAAGCAAACGTTGGTCCACCCTGCTCAGATTTCTTTGTCTCCATATATGATACTCCCTCCATTCATATCCACTTTGCACCTATTCCATTTCGGTCCATTCGAATCCACTTTGCACCTTTCCTTATTTGGTTGTACTTTTAATACTATAATACTATAAAAACACTATTAAGGCCCACTTTTTCAACACAATACTACACTTTACACCTATTTGTTGTACTTTTATTAATATTTTAACAATGCGTAAAAACCCGTGCATAAAGCAAATGTACCAAGTGGAAATGAATGGAGGGAGTATATAATAGCATTCAAGGCGTTGTTCTTAATTGCTCGCTACATCTTTGTCCCCCTGATTCTCAAATTATCTTAACCGACTTATTTTGTGAACAATATTCGATATGCTTTTTAGGACAATCACAATGAAGATAGATTATTCAACCGATTATTCGTAGTCCGTGGCGCCACGATTATAGACTCTTTACATTACTTACAGACGAGGTTTATATCCGTGGTACGATACACACATGCATGTAAGAATAAATGTTTATGATTATATATATATATATATATATATATATATATATATATATATATATATATATATATATATATATATATATATATATATATATATATATATATATATATATATATATATATATATATATATATATATATATATATCTATTAATTTATATCATGACGTAGTATGAGTAAGTCCAAATAGTTGGATTTTTCGTATCATATATGCAATATGACCATTATATATGTAGTTCTCAAAGAGGTTTCAATTACTGAACATAGATCTATTATTTCAATTGTTATGCTAACTGTGGTAAACTCCAAATTATACAAATATAAATACTCATGTATAGTACATTTTTCTAACTAGATAATATAAATGACTTATGATCATTAATTGTTACTAAAATTATAAAGACTAATTTTAAATATTAAAACATTAGTTTAAATACCGACTTTAACCTTAATATTTAAAACAATCCGTGCTTAACTAGTTTAAGATAGTAAGATTCATTCTATATATGACTAAATTTATATTATGCTAAATTACTTTATATAAATTTGAACATGTTGTGAAAAGTATAAATTTATATGAGTTTACCAATACATTATTAAAAACCTCAAAATCAATTGTAAAATAATTTTTTACAATCTGTGGTAATATTCTAAAGCAAAATGATGATATCATTACTAAAGCAATGGACATATATTTATACCGATATTAAGGACCTTTAGTTTATTTACTAATTAACAAACTAAGATATAGGAATTTCTAAGAAAAGAAAATAACAACAATTTCACTACAATGCAAAGATATAATTTTCTCAACTATTCGTAGTAATTATAAATATTTTGTGTGTGTGAATATTTTTTTTGTACCCCTACAACTTACCTCTGAGCATCTTCATTAGATTTAGCACCGAATTTTGTTAAGTCAAATATGGTTTGACATCTCACAACTGCAATAGACACATATAATACAGATAAAACTAATTGAAGAGTAGACCTCAGCGCTTTTTTTTTTTTTTTTTTTTAAATCATATATTGTTGGATGGGTTTTACTTTACCCTTGTTATTTTAATCTAATTTACTAATGATGAGATTTGTTGATGTGATTTGACACACACAGATATATATATATAATTGGGATCCTATGAGAACCCCACACACACACACATATATATATATATTATATATATATATATATATATATATATATATATATATATATATATATATATATATATATATATATATATATATATATATATATATAATATTTGAGTCCATGAGTCTAACAATGATATCATAAGTTATATAAAAAAGTATCACGTTTTTTCAATATCAAATTTTTTCCCTTTTTTTGTTTTTTCTTTTTCAATATTACTTTTTCTTTTTTTTCTTTTTTTTGCCTTTTCTTATAAATGACATTTTCTTTATTAAAAAAATTCTCTTTTTCAGTATGCATTTTTTTTTTAAACAAACACGTTTTTTTTAATAAGGCGTTTTTTCTCGAATTTTTTTTCATTACAATATCACAAGTTACTCAATACAATATCACCGGTTTTCAAAATAATATCACAAAGAAAAATTTCGAGTGAAAAATTTGAAAAAAATCTTTCCGGGAAAAAAAGTTCTTGAAAAAATTTCGTGATATTGTTTAATATAGTGCGTGATATTGTTTAATAAAAGTCGTTGAGAAATTTTTTTCGATTTTTTTTCATTACAATATCACAAGTCACTCAATACAATATCACCGGTTCTTCAAAATAATATCACAAAAAAAAATTCGAGAAAAAAATATTTCGGAAAAAAAATTCGAGAGAAAAAATTGAAAAAAATTATTTCCGACAAAAAAAGTTCTTGAAAAAATTTTGTGATATTGTTTAATATAGTGCGTGATATTGTTTAGCAAAAGACGTTTTTTCTCGATCTTTTTCCATTACAATATCACAAGTTACTCAATACAATATCACCGGTTCTTCAAAATAATATCACAAAAAAAAATTCTGTAAAAAAAATCGAGAAAAAAAATTGAGAAAAAAAATTGAAAAAAAAAAAATTTTGAGAAAAAAAATTTCGGGAAAAAAAGTTTTGGAAAAAATTTCGTGATATTGTTTTATATAGTGCGTGATATTATTTCATGTGATATTGTATTGAAAAGATTGTGATATTGTAGATTTTGTAGTGTAAAAAAAAAGTGATATTTTTTAATACAACTTATGGTACTCTAAATGGACTCATGGAGTCAAATATTTAGGTGGACTCACCGGATCCCGCCTCTCTCTCTCTCTCTCTCTCTATATATATATATATATATATATATATATATATATATATATATATATATATATATATATAGAGGCCGGATCACGTGAGGCCGCCTCTTACGGTGAGGCCGCCGGACCTCACGCATCCACAACCTAATTGGGCCAAAATCACGTTTGATATTGCTGTTGGGCGAATTTGCCATTGGGCTGAAAAATTATGGGTCAAACCAAATCTTGCCATTGGGCCAAAAAACTTTCTCTCACTAAAAATTATAAAAAACATAATTAAACTCTCTCTCTCTTCCAACCCAGAAACCTCAAAATTCAACGCAGAAACCTCAAATTCAACGCAAAAATCGATTTGTCCTCCAATTGTTCGTAAATTCCATCAAAGCAACATACAAATTCAATTCAATTGATTTTGGAAGAAGATTAAGACTAATTTTCAGGTAATTTGATGATTTGATTCGTCGAATTTTCAACGATTGTTCGAATTTCATGCGATTGTTCGAATTTGATCAATTTTTCTCACGATTTTCTTTACATCTCGAGTTCATACTACTTATGACATTATTTCGATTATTTTGAAGCTCTAATAGCAATGGAGAATCAAGATATCACCACGGTTGATGATAATATTACTATTGAATCAGGTATGTCGTTTTTTGTCGTTTACATTATTGTTTTCTGATTCAATTTCTGCTAAATTTTGTTGACTATATAAGACTTAATTCAGGTTTAAATATTGTGAAACTAGAAAGCTTAAACTGTGAAACTATAAGCTTACATTGTGAAACCTGATTAAAAAAGGTTGATTTATTATAGCTTTCTTATATTGTGAATCCTAGGCAAAATAAACTGTGAAACTAGAAGCTGATATTGTGAAACCATGCTTATTAAAAAGTCTGATTTTTATATTGTGAAACTAGATGCTTAATCTGTGAAACTAGAGGCTTAATCTGTGAAACTAGAGGCTTAATCTGTGAAACTAGATGCTTAGTCTGTGAAACTAGATGCTTAATCTGTGAAACTAGAAACTTACATTGTGAAACCTGGTAAAAAAAAGGCTGATTTAGTTTATATGTTGTGAGATCATTGTATAGGTACTGATTCCATTGTCAACACCAACGGAGAGGTTTCTACAATTTTAACAGCACAATCCACACCTACAGTACAGGTTGGTACGCCTATTACTTTGCTGAATCACACACCGGGTGGTAGTGACGAATGGATTGTCAGAGTTGCAGAAGATATTACACCTACTGTTGGGAAGTTATTTTTAAATCTAGAGTCGGCAATGACGTTCTATCAAGTGTATGCTACTGCTTGTGGGTTTGAAGCTAGGAAATCTACAACGAAGAGGTTTCGTGATGGTAATATTCGAACTAAAGCCATGGTTTGTAATCGTGAAGGCCATAATAAGAGGAAAAGAAAACCCTTTGAAACTCTTGCAAGTGAAACTGGTTCTGAAACTGGTTCAAATATTGGAAAAAGTGCAAAACCAAAAACTGCTGTGAAGGGAAGTGAAGGAGATGAGGCTGAAAGTTCAAATAAGCAAGCATTTACAAGAACAACCAAAATTAGAAGGTGGGGTTGTCGTGCAATGGTCAAATACAAGTTCCATTATAACAAGTACATCGTTGAACAATTTCATGAGGGTCACAATCACCCAGTGACCTTTGTAAAGAATAGGGAATTTGATAAACTTGCAGCAAATATGAATGAATTTCATAAGCAAATGATTGTCCAGAATTCAAGAGTTAATGTTGGGGCTAGCTTAACATACCAGCTATGCAAAGAGCAAGTCGAAGGGTTCCAAAATGTGGGGGCTTCCCTTTCACAATTCAAGAATTTCCAACGGGATTTGAAGTGTTTCATTAAGAGTAAGGATGGAGACATGTTTATCTCACGTTTGGAAACCCTCCGTGACACAAAAGGGTTAGAATTTGTGTATGAAATCGATTCTGAGAAAGCTTTGACAAGGATTTTTTGGACAGATGCTGAGGCAAAGAGATGTTACTCAGTGTTTGGTGATGCAATTTCATTCGATCCAACCTATGGCACTAACAAATATAACATGATATTCACCCCTTTTACTGGCATTGACCATCATAAAAAGTCAATAACATTTGCATGCGCTCTTTTAGATCATGAAGACGATGAAGCATTTATCTGGGCGTTTCAGCAATTTCTGAAATCAATGGGTGGAAAAGAACCTAATTACATTATCACTGACCAAGATGCAGGAATAAAAAAGGCGTTCCCTGGTATGTTTGTATATCGTGCAAGTTTTCTAGTTTTCTTAACTTGTGAAACTAGATCCTTACACTGTGAAACTACATGCTTAGCTTGTGAAACTAGATCCTTATACTGTGAATCTGGAAGGCCATATTGTGAAACCTGTTGATATAAGAGGCTGATTTTTTGAGTTCTTAACTTGTGAAACTAGAAGCTTATGAAGTGAAACTAGATCCTTATTTTGTGAAACTAGATGGCTATATTGTGAAACCTGTTGAAAAATCAGCCTGATTTTTTAAATTCTTAACTTGTGAAACTAGAAGCTTAGGCAGTGAAACTAGATGCTTATTTTGTGAAACTAGATGGCTATATTGTGAAACCTGTTGATAAAAGATTCTGATTTTTTGAGTTCATAACTTGTGAAACTAAAAGCTTAACTTGTGAAACTGGATTCGTATTCTGTGAAACTACAAGTCTATATTTGTGAAACCTGTTGATAAATGAGGATGATTTTTTTGAGTAATCTTATTTTGTTACATGCAGTTGTGTTCAAAACAGCAAGACATCGGTTTTGCATGTGGCACATTATGAAAAAAATAACAGACAAGGTTGGGAGCACAATTTGCAAAGACACTGAATTCTTATCACGTCTGAACAATGTTGTTTGGAGCAATGATATGGAACCTGAGGAATTTGAGGAGAATTGGGTTAAGGTCATCACAGAATTCTCGTTAGAGGATAATATATGGTTGAGTGGAAAGTTTGCTGAAAGACACAAATGGATACCAGCGTATTTCAGAAATGTTCCGATGGGTAACATTTTAAGAACCACACAGAGATCAGAGAGTGCTAATAGTTTTTTTAAAAGATTTGAGAATAAATATGGGACCTTGGTTGAGTTTTGGATGAGGTTTGAGAGTGCCATCGACCAACAAAGGCATGCTCTAAAACTTCTTGAAGCACAGAGTGATAATTCAATGCCTGAAACCTTATATCGTTCAAACTGGGAAGCCCATGGAGCGAGAGTATATACACATGAAGTCTTCTATGACTTTCAAAATGAGGTTAAGGGCTCGATAAATGGGTGTAGTGTGGGTGGATACACCCCACCAGATCCTATAACTAAATATGAGATTTTGATAGTTGAAGACGCGATCAAGAAAAAGAGCTACGCAGTTGAGTACAATAAAGGAACAATGGACGTGAGATGTTCCTGTAAACTATTTGAACGGAGAGGTATTCTATGTTATCACATAATTTGGGTTTGCTCGGGTAAAACTAAGGAAATACCTGAGAAATATATTTTGGGTAGGTGGAGTAAGAATGCACTTAGAAACCCTATTTATGATTCGAATGGAAATCTTTTGGACAACTACAATCCTACTAGTAGCCCGAAATTTGGAATGTCTCGGTTGTGGTCTGAGATTTATGCAACTGTGGGGATCCTCAAAAGAAAAAAAGAGTCTGATGTGAGAGAATTTGCTAAGCTTGTAAAAGAATTCCGAGATAAGTTGGAGCCAAACCCAAAGGCTTTGACAAAAGAACAAGAATTGGAAATCCTTCTAAACTGCAAGGCTCCAAAAGAAGGAAAGGTCTTACCACCTAAGTTCTCTAAGAACAAGGGTAGCGGGAAGCGGCTGGTCAGTAGCAAAAATAAGGCAATCATAAAAGCAAAAAAACCAAAACGGTTGTGTGCTAATTGTAAACGAATGTCACACCATGATAAAAGAAATTGTCCATATGATTTTGAAGAGCATCCTCCTGAGAATCAAGTATGTATTATTCCTTTACTTGATCTTTTTTTATTCATGTTTATTATACTGTGAAACTAGGGGCTTATACTGTGAAACTAGGGGCTTATACTGTGAAACTAAGGGCTTATACTGTGAAACTAAGGGCTTATACTGTGAAACTAAGGGCTTATACTGTGAAACCTGTTGATAAAGGGCTGATTTTAGGTTGTTTATAATATTGTGAATCCTAGGCCTTAAACTGTGAAACTAAGTGAAACTACGGGCTTATATTGTGAAACTAGGGGCTTATATTGTTGATTTAAATTTTAAGTATAATTTTTATTACTTAAGCAATGCATGTTACGTTTCAGGGAGATACAACAGAAGAAGAAGAAGAAGAAGAAGAAGAAGAAGAAGAAGAAGAAGAAGAAGACGAAGATGTATAGTGATGCGGGGAAGTAGTTTAGGTTTTATAGACTGTGAAACTAGAGGCTTATACTGTGAAACTAGGGGCTTATTCTGTGAAACTAGGGCTTAGTTTCACAGATTACATGCTTAGTTTCACAACATAGGCTTCCAGATTCACAGAAGAAGACCTCACATTCACAGAAGAATAAGTTTTCTTATATTGTGAAACCTGTTGTCATAAATTGTGAAACTAAAACCTTTACTTGTGAAACTAGAAGCAGTGATCATAAATTACCATTACGTGCATGAAAAACTCCCCAGCTATGACCATCCAAAGTGATTGATCGCTACCATCTCAAGATAGCGACAAGAGACGGCAGTGATCAATCACCGTGGATGGTCATGGCCAAGGAGTTTGAAACTCTGAAACAAGAACACTAAATATGTATAGTGATGCGGGGAAGTAGTTTAGGTTTTATAGACTGTGAAACTAGAGGCTTATACTGTGAAACTAGGGGCTTATTCTGTGAAACTAGGGCTTAGTTTCACAGATTACATGCTTAGTTTCACAACATAGGCTTCCAGATTCACAGAAGAAGACCTCACATTCACAGAAGAATAAGTTTTCTTACGTGCATGAAAAACTCCCCAGCTATGACCATCAAAAGTGATTGATCGCTACCATCTCAAGATAGCGACAAGAGACGGCAGTGATCAATCACCGTTGATGGTCATGGCCAAGGAGTTTGATGATAAGAAGAAAACTCTGAAACAAATGGTTTTATATTTTGAATAGGGTGATTTATGATATCAACTTCCCTTCTCTTATATAGTGAAATTTGGGGTTGTTGCTTTCTACGCCAACTACTTTTAATAAAGTGGTTAGGATGCAATAAATAGGATTCCTAAGCAAAAGTGGTTAGGTGATAGGTTGGAGCATTTATTTTTGAGGTAGTTGTTTATCTACACTCTTTCTGAAGAAGTAAACAACTGACCAAACCCGAACGCACCCGATTTAGACGAATGAAAAAATATATTTTAAAAAAAGGATTCAAGTGTGAAGCTTGCAACGCGTACAAAATATATTTCACAAAGCGAAGATCACGAGATCACTTACGTGCTCGCTTCCTCGGTTTTCTTTCAAGCAATTTTCCCCTTCGGGGCGGTAGACAACTGCAAGAAATATATTTTGTGAAATTAAATGGATATATGCTTATTTTGTGAAACTAGATGGCTATATTACAACTTCAAAAATTTACAATGTCAATTTACAGCAACAAGTTTCTTCTGACTGTAATTCCTTTTCACCTTGTCCGAAAATTTATTTGTTGCGGCCTTAACAATGTCGAAGTCCAGTTGCAATGACTCGACCATCTCGTTTTCATCGTTTTCATCATCTACAAGTGGAGTTAAAATCAAGCAATGAGAAGCAATATAACTCCATAAAATCCATCAAATCTAAAGATTCACAGATTAAGGGTTTAGTTTCACAAGTTAAGATTCTAGATTCACAGAAGAAGAACTGACATTCACAGAATAAGTTTTCTTATATTGTGAAACCTAAGCTCATAAATTGTGAAACTAGAATCTTAACTTGTGAAACTAGAAGCAGTTTTGATGAATGCTAAGTGCTGAGATTCACTGAATGATGACTGACTAAGTTTAACAAAACTACACACCTTGTTTATTGTTGAGGAAACTTCAAGATACAATTGACATGCTCTAGCTTAATTTTTTGCCTTTTGGCTTTTTCGGTTTAATAAGGGAAGACCTATAAAACCAAAACAAGTACAAATATACATATTACAATACATTCAGCCAAAAGAATTAAGAATTTAAAAACTTTCATGTGTAGATTCACAAAGTAATACCTGACAGTATTCTCATTCCACATAAGAAGTTCCACCATGATCGACTTTCGATAATCTGGTAAACCCTGCATAGAGTGACGTATATTAAATTTGTGTATTCATGCTAATATCGTGGAATGCACGGCTTTATTTTCATATAGTAATGAACTCACCTCAAAATAGTCACTGTTCGTCCATTTACTCTGATCTTCCAATGCACTCAACCACTTTAGCAGAAAGACTCCACAATCAAAACTGGACAAAAAAACATATAAGCACTTATGAGTGTAACAAATTTTCACATAATAAGGTCTGAGATTCACTGAACAGGGTCTGAGATTCACTGAACAAATGATCACAGACTAAGTTTAACAAAACAAGTCAAACTACGCACCCTGTTTTTTGTTGAGTGACTTCGAGATTGACATAATCATGCATGTGCATGTTCTTCAAAGATTTGTAGGACTCTCCCAAAATAGTTGCAACATTGTACAACTGAGAAGAAAAGTGACAATAAAAGATCAAAAAATATATTTTGGGGTATACTAAAACAAAAATTCTACAATATTTTGGAAAAAACAAAATCATACAATGTTCATGGCCTTGTTGTTTTCTTTATCCACTTTTAGATTCATGCATGAGTCAAGGATGTAATTTTTTTGCTTCTTTATGTCGCAAACACAAGCCCACCAATGCTTCGAATCATTGCAATGCAAAGGGATAAAAACCTGAGATAGTAAATGTACAAGAATAATAAATCAAAAAACACACATGAATGACAGTAAATAAATAACAAAATGAAAAGCAGAACTGAAGGATCTGACCAAATCAATCTGGCTACCATCTGCTGGAATGTATGAGGGCTGTATATATTGACCCCAAATCTCTGGGTTAGTATCTGCATTAAGACCCTGAATGACACAAAAAGGCAATTTTAGTCTCTGGATGAGCAACTTTCAGAATGAAAAACACCTGAATATCAAAATCTGAAGGATTTGAAGCTCACATATACTGTCGTTGGCAAGTAAATCACATTTGGTTTACCAACTGTGCGCTTAATCCCAACAATATCAATGATCTACAAATAAAACGTGCACAAAATAAAGATTCACAGAATAAGGTCTGAGATTCACCAAATAAGGAACCATGTAAAAAAAGAAACATGGTAAGGAATGGGAATATAATACTTACCTGATCCATTATAAAGCCACGCGATGTAAGGGTCTGAAAAGCGTCTCTAGTGACATCCATCCAAGGAGTGGACAACAGAACCTCACTTAATTATTGAACAAAAAATGCAATTAGTCAATATATCTCACACAATTTAAACAAAACATAATTCAAGAAATCACAGAAAAAATATGACATTACAATTTGGTTGCCAATGTTCTTCTCCCAACACAAGCTTCCAATTCCTTCTCAGTAAAAGGTGGTGTCATAGAGAAGCTCGATTCTAGTGCATCTTTTGTCACTATTTCTTTGGACAGATTAACAGAACATGTAACAATATGATAGCACACCCGCAATGCAAAACGCTTGCGCTGAATTTCCTATTGATGCAAACAAAATGGGTTTCAAAAAAACTAGGAAATAAAGTTGTGGCAATTGTATAGAAATTAAATTAATTAGGTTGTATAGAAAAGCAATCTTACAGTATTTATGGTTATTACAGAATTATCTTTGCTCCCTTTGTAATTCTCCATTATGTTCAGCAGATAGAGGCCATTATCAACGGTTTTGGATTTCAGATTTGATTTTGGGATAAACACTTCTGGAATCGTCATTGAAACAATACTTGTCACTGCTGGCAACTTTGATTGAAGAAGGTTGATGAGCCTGTGTTGCTGTATGAACAAAAGAGTAATTACAAACAGCAATTAATAAGGTAATGGATTAAGAACGAGTCCAAAAATAGGTAAAATAGATGTACCGTATGTTTTAGAAAAGAAGTATAATCAACAGGTGTGTCTTTCATAGCATGGATGACTTGGCATTTGCAAGACTCCGGTCTCAGATCAAAACAAAACAAGAATGGTGGGCATTCGGGACAGATGATCGGAGTCAAAATCTGAAATACAATAGATAAAAATGCATTGAATAAAAAAGACAAGTCCACCTTAAAGCTTGAATATAATAAGACCAAAACATAAAAAAAACTTACTAATTGGGTAGCAGCAACATCAACATTGTCGAGACACTGGAACAAAAATCGAATCATGTGTGAGTAATGATTATAAGTGCACACTATGTAAAATGGGATTATAGAAAAGAGGTAGAGAGACTAACACTGTGTGTGGAGTGTGGCACAAATAAACGACAAGCAGAATCTCGTGATCTCAAGCTCTCGCTACTGTTTAGAAACTCACACCAAACATCTATCACAGCAGAAGATAGTTTATCACTTTCAGACAAACTCGTCAATTGCTTCCTTGTCAATTTCTGAGTTTGACTTTTGAAAAGAATGTCACTGGAAACAATCATTAAAAGCACAGGTCACACCCTCAAATGGTATTAAATATACGATCAAAATTAAAAAAGAAGAGTATTTTAATGTTTAAAAAGCTTAATTTGTGAAACTGCATGCTTATTCTGTGAAACTGTGAAACTAGATGCTTAACTTGTGAAACTAGAAGCTTAACTTGTGAAACTAGAAGCTTAACTTGTGAAACTGGAAGCTTAACTTGTGAAACTAGATGCTTAAGATGTGAAACTGTAAGCAAATATTGTGAAACTGTGAAACTGTGAAACTAGATGCTTAACTTGTGAAACTAGAAGCTTAAATTGTGAAACTGTAAGCAAATATTGTGAAACTGTGAAACTGTGAAACTAGATGCTTAACTTGTGAAACTAGAAGCTTAACTTGTGAAACTGGAAGCAAATATTGTGAAACTGTGAAACTGTGAAACTAGATGCTTAACTTGTGAAACTAGAAGCTTATTCTGTGAAACTAGAAGCTTAACTTGTGAAACTAGATGCTTAAGATAAGAAACTGTAAGCAAATATTGTGAAACTGTGAAACTGTGAAACTAGAAGCTTAGTTTCACAACATAAGCTTGTAGTTTCACTGAACAAGGGATTAGTTTCACAGAATAAGAACTTAGTTTCACAACATAAGCTTGTAGTTTCACTGAACAAGGGATTAGTTTCACAGAATAAGTGGTGAAACAAGAAGCTTATTCTGTGAAACTAGGAGCTTCTTAAGTGAAACTGGAAGGCTATAATGTGAAACATGTTAATAAAACAGGCTGAAAATATTAAAATACAAGGTTTGAAAAATTAATAAAATAAGTCAATACCTTTCACATGAATCCAAAAAGATGAAATCCAATACAGGCTTCTCCGCTTGAGTAAAACCCTTAATAACATTCATGTTTCTTTGCAAATACGGAGATCGATAGACCTCTGATGGAACTATGGCCCTCTTCACCTTTGGATTGACAGGTGAATGACATTCACCTTTGGATCGACGCTTGTAAACATTCGGAGGAGTATCTCCTACGTCAATGACCTCTTTATCAGTACTCCCTACCACAGGAAGATCCTCTACCACTGGTGTGGACATAGAAGGTCCTCCAGGTCCTTCAGCATGAACACAAGGTCCTCCAGGTCCTCCAGGTCCTTCAGCATCAAGTTCGGCTTCATCACAACGTGTTGAATCATCAAGTTGAGATTCATCTTCAGGTTCACGTTCATGTTCAGCTTCAGGTTTAGGTTCAGGCTCAGGTTTAGGTTCAGGTTCACATTCAGATTCAAGCTCAGGTTCACGTTCAGGTGGAGATAAAAAGTGGTCATCATCTGGAAAGAGCCTAAAGCTTGGCATTTCTGGTTTTGCTGGTGAACGATGTGGCTGTATTGGCTGAAAGGACTCATCCATTATGTCCAATGCCGCCAACAGTTCAGCTTCAGACCACCCATAAAATTTACCCGCATCCTCATCAACATTCTCACCAGTACCATCCACAATGGCCTTCTCATTATCATCAATCTCCATATTATCATCAACCTCCCCACTATCATTATGTGCTTTCTCAACATTCTCCTCATTATTTGCTGTCTCAACATTCTCCTCATTCTCCTCATTTTTATCTTGTTGAGACAGCTTAAATCCATCAGCAATACCATCAACAGCTGCAACTAGTTTAGAAACTGTTGCTGATGGAGGTAATTTCACGGAAGCTTGAGTGACAAGACATTTGTAGTTCATGAAAGCAATAGCCATGACTTTTGCTGAATTTGCAAGATCAGTAACAAGCTTCACATCACTGTTCTCTTCAGAAATGCCAGGCTTTCCAGTTTCTCCTTCATCTTTGGGTGGTTCAGATTTTCCAGAATCTTCTTGTTCAGGTTTCCCAGATTCTTCTTGTTCAGGTTGCCGAACAACAAGTTCCTGAACAGCTGATTTTGATTTTTGTGCTTGCTTGTCTGTTGCAAACTCAATAGCAAGGAAAGGTCCGTGCTGCTCACGTCTCACAATTGGAGGCTCAACAGAACCCCTGCCGAAAGTTTTAGTTGGGCCATCCAATTCATCCTTAATTCTCTTGTATATAGCCTCTCTTGTCCAAGTCGATAACGTAGGATATTGACGACTCACAATGCGCGATTTAAAGACACAACGGTCTAAATAAATGAAGAGCAGCGCAATAATCGGTCCCCCAAACCAATTCTCTTTCGCCTTTTTTTCCACAAACTCTTCCTTTTGCCAAGACTGAACTTGGCTAGCCAATTTCTTTTTTATAAAGTTGCACCAGTTGAAACTGGAGATCAACTCAGTATTCACCAAACTTTTCAGCACTTTCAAGCTGACCTTGTTCCCAATGACACCGCCTAAAAGAGAAGAGAAAATATAAACGATGAAGTTGCGTTTGAAATCCTCTCCTCCATCTCTTTGTGTAATCAACTTTTGCAGAACAAGTTTGATGTCAATGGAAGCAACACCATATTGTTTAGTGAACTGCTTCAAAGCAGATAAATAAGAGGGGTCCTTATCTCCATTTATTGCTTCAACAACAACATTAGGACCCATTGGCAATCCTAGAGATAGATGAATATCCTCCTCTAAAATCGGAAGCTTCCCATCCAACAAACATCCTTTTATTGGGTCGTAATTTGCAACTAGCCAATATGCTATGTTTCCGGGAAGAACATCCGTTTTAAGAAGTAAAAGACCCCCAAACCCCATTTGTTTGATAGCTTGAATCTGCTGTTCTGAGGGTGGACTATCCTCATTATGAATAAAGTTGTAAAGCCCAGCGGGAGACATCCGGGTCCTCAATGACGGCAATCGCTGTTTATAGTTTCGTTTCTTTTTTGCAGCAGGTTCAACTGTTCCACTAGTAGAAGGTGGATGTTCCGATCGCTTCATATTAGCTTGCTTCCTGTTATGCATAAATGGTACGAATTTCGAAAATAAGTTTCACAGAAGAAGGATCTAGTTTCACAAAATAAGCTTCTAGTTTCACAGAAAAAGGAAAATACTAACTTTTTCTGTGAAACAAGAAGCTTACATTGTGAAACTAGAAGCTTAATCTGTGAATCTCAGGTAAAAAGTAAATACAAACGAATTAAGAAAGTAAGTTTCACAGAAGAAGGATCTAGTTTCACAAAATAAGGTACTAGTTTCACAGAAAAGAAAATTATTAAACTGTGAAACAAAGAAGCTTACAATGTGAAACCCAAACTCTTAGATTCACAGAATAAGAGCTTAGTTTCACAAAATAAGCTTCTAGTTTCACAGAATAAGAGCTGACATTCACAGAATAGGGAAAATAAACTTGATTCATTAAAAATATCATTCATACATAGCTAGGTAATTAAACAAAAAAGGCTGCCTTGATAGACGTAATTACAAGAGAGCACTACAAAAACACTAAAACCGAGCACATTTAGAACAGCCACTATCACGGCAAAAAGTGATACAAAAGTTGAGGAGCTGCGCTACATATCGAGCAACAAAGGTAAATCTAAATATGATAAAGTTCTCCGAGTCAGCAAGCGTGTTGCAGTATCAAGTGATATGTCATGTTTTGGAGATGGCACACGTAAATTGGAAATCAACTCTTTCACTTTTGGGTTTTCAGCACCAGTGAGATCTCTAAGGTGTCCTCTTTGCAAGAGATTGTAGCCTTGGTGAAAATGTAGGAGTAATTTAGCTCCCGGATCATTAGTCATAAAGCACTTGCATCTTTTGTAAATTATTCTATTATCCCTACGAATGATTCTCACACCATTGATATCATTAATATGCAGAGAAATCGCATACACAACTGCAATGAAAGGTGCACTAGGGTGTATGAGGAAAAGCTGAGACCAATTCCGACAGACCAACGCCATGTTTGCCTTATCTTGGTTACACTTAAGTCGTTCGAAGATGCTAATCATTAGTTCTTGATTGTTGAAGACAGACAGTTGGGCTTGATAACGATTATTAGTGACCTCAACAGTCCGTAAGGGAGCAAATGAGAATTTCATAGCCTCTTTTTTTTCTCTTATATAATTCCGGACAAAATATGCTTTATCCTCTGCAAGAACATTCACTACCCACCCCTTGCACCATGTTTCCATAATTGACCAGAGGTAACCTACAAGCATACATTGTGAACCCAGACTATTACATTTCACATAATAAGGCCTTAGTTTCACACGCTAAGCTTCTAGTTTCACAGGCTAAGCTTCTAGTTTCACAAACAAAGATTCTAGTTTCACAGAGTAAGAGTTGAGAATCACAGAAGAAGATAAAGAAAATTAAACTGTGAAACAAAAAGAAGCATCTAGTTTCACAGAATAAACTTCTGGTTTCACAGAATAGGTTTCTAGTTTCACAAGTTAAGATTTTTGTTTCACAAGTAAAGCATCTAGTTTCACAAGTTCACAGTTTCACACTTTCACAGTAGGTTCTTCCTGTTTCACAAACTAAGCTTCTTGTTTCACAAGGTAAGCTTCTAGTTTCACAACATAAGTTCTAGTTTTTCACAGAATAAGAAAAAGAAACTTAAGATAGTAACGAAAAGAAGCTTCATTAATTAAAAATATCATTCATACATTGCTAGATAATTACATAAAAAAGGCTGGCTTGATACATCTAATTACAGAAGAGCACTACAAAAAGACATTTAGGCCAGCCACTAAGATGCAAAAAGGTAATACAAACTTGAGCAGCTATGCTACATATCGAATGCCAAGAAAGGTAAATCAAACCAAGATAATTTCGCCCGAGTCATCAACTTTGTCGAAGTAGCAACTGCTAAGTCAAGTTCTGGAGATGGCACATCTAAAATGTCAAGCAACTCTTGTGTTTGGTCGATTTCAGCATCAGTTAGATCTCTAAGGTGTTCACTTTGGTAAGGATTTTCACTTTGCGCACAATGTAGGAGTAATTTAGATCCCGGATCATTTGTCATAAAGCACTTGCATCTTTTATAAATGATTCTAGAACCCCTACGAACTATTCTCACACCATTGACATCGTTGATACGCAGAGAAATCCCATACGCAACTCGCATGACAGGTGCACTAGGGTGTAGGAGGAAAAGCTGACACCAGTTCCGACAGACCAATGCCATGTTTGCCTTATCAAAGTTACACTTAAGTTGTTTGAAGATGTTAGTCATTACATCTTGATTATTAAAAACAGCCAGTTGGGCTTGATAACGGTTGTTTGTGAGCTCAACAGTCCGTAAGGGAGTAAATGAGAATGCCATGGCCTCTTTTTTTTCTGTTATGTAATTCTGGACATATTCTGCTTTATCTTCTGCATGAAGATTCACTACCCACCCCTTGCACCAGTTTTCCATATTTGACCAAATGTAATTAACTTTAAAACCACAAAAGTAACCTACAAGCATTACAAAATAGAAATCAAAAAGCATACATTGTGAAAAACAGACTTTTACATTACAAAATAAGCTTCTAGTTTCACATAATAATGACTGAGAATCACAGAATCAGGAAAAAAAACTTTAAACTGAAAATAATAGAAAATAAACTTAAAACTGAAAGAAACTTATTATGTGAATCTAAGAGTTATATTGTGAAACTAGAAGCTTATGAAGTGAAACAACATGCTTATTTTGTGAAACAAGAAGGCTATATTGTGAAACCTGTTGAAAAATCAGCCTGTTTTTTTGAATTCTTAACTTGTGAAACTAGAAGCTTATGGAGTGAAACTAAATGCTTACATTGTGAAACTAGTTGGCTATATTGTGAAACCTGTTGAAAAATCAGCCTGTCTTTTTTGAATTCTTAACTTGTGAAACAAGAAAGTTTATGAAGTGAAACTACATGCTTATTTTGTGAAACTAGTTGGCTATATTGTGAAACCTGTTAATAAAATATCCTGATTTTTTGAGTTCTTAACTTGTGAAACTAGAAGCTTATGAAGTGAAACTACATGCTTATTTTGTGAAACTAGTTGGCTATATTGTGAAACCTGTTAAAAAATCGCCTGTTTTTTTGAATTCTTAACTTGTGAAACTAGAAGCTTAACTTGTGAAACTAGAAGCTAAACTTGTGAAACTAGAAGCTTAACTTGTGAAACAGGATTCGTATTCTGAAACGTACTAAAATAATCAAAAACACTCTCAAAACCTAGATATTTTCATCACAACCCTAGGTATCACTAACAATGAAAAATAACAATAAACACTCAACTAATGATAATCCAGCAGAAAATAGCAAAACAAAAACAAAATAAAGAGCAAAAATAAGTAATTAAACTAATTTAAGAGAAAAAAATGTAACAAATAACATACGAAAATACGAAGAACATACGAAGAAGATGATAATGGAGGTTGTTCATGTTAAAAACTTCGAAGAACGACAATGCTTGCTTATTTCGCCTCAAATCTTCGAAAATAAAACCACACATCCAAAGAACGACAAACAAATCACATTATAACGTACTAAAATAATCAAAAACACTCTCAAACAATAAACACTCAAATAATGATAATCCAGCAGAAAATAGAAAAAAAAATACAAAATAAAGAGCAAAAATAAGTAATTAAACTAATTAAAGAACAAAAATGTAACAAATACGAAGAACATACGAAGAAGATGATAATGCAGGTTGTTGATGATTCCGGGGAGAAGATCAAACGGTTACCGCGAGCAAAGAGAGAAGGCGAGAGAGCGAGAGAGAGTGAGGAAGCGAGAGAGCGAGAGAGAGTGAGAAAGAATTTGAAAAGACGTTGAGAGAGTGAGAAAGAAAGGTCAGTTTCCTTTTTTTTGTTTAATATATATCGACACGTGGCACGATCTGGGCCGCCCATGATTTTTACATCTAACGGTTTACAATGGTCCGGCAGCCTCGCGCTAAGAGAGCGGCCTCACGTGATTCAATTTCTATATATATATATACACATATATATATATATATATATATATATAGTTGGGATCACATGAGTTCACCCTAAATATTTGAGTCCATGAGTCTAACAATGATATCATAAGTTATATATATAAAAAGTATCACGTTTTTTCAATATCAATTTTTTTTCCTTTTTTTTGTTTTTTCTTTTTCAATATTACTTTTTTTTTTTCTTTTTTTGCCTTTTCTTTTAAAATGACATTTTCTTTATTAAAAAAATTCCCTTTTTCAGTATGCATTTTTTTTAAAACAAACACGTTTTTTTTTTTAATAAAAATGCGTTTTTTCTCGATTTTTTTTTCATTACAATATCACAAGTTACTCAATACAATATCACCGGTTCTTCAAAATAATATCACCAAAAAAAATTTGAGAAAAAAAATTTCCGGAAAAAAATTTCGAGAGAAAAAATCGAAAAAAAAAATTTAGAAAAAATATTTCCGGGAAAAAAGTTCTTGAAAAAATTTCGTGATATTATTTAATATAGTGCATGATATTGTTTAACAAAAGGGGTTTTTTCTCGAAATTTTTTTCGATTTTTTTTCATTACAATATTACAAGTTACTCAATAATATATCACCGGTTCTTCAAAATAATATCACAAAAAAAAAATTCGAGAAAAAAATATTTCGGGAAAAAAATTCGAGAGAAAAAATTGAAAAAAGAAAAAAATATTTGCGGGAAAAAAAGTTCTTGAAAAAATTTCGTGATATTGTTTAATATAGTGCGTGATATTGTTTAACAAAAGGGGTTTTTTCTCGAAATTTTTTTTCACTACAATATCACAAGTTACTCAATACAATATTACCGGTTCTTCAAAATAATATCACAAAAATAAAATTCTGAAAAAAAAAATCGAAAAAAAAAATTCTGAAAAAAAAATTTCGGGAAAAAAAGTTTTGGAAAAAATTTCGTGATATTGTTTTATATAGTGCATGATATTGGTTGCTGTGATATTATATTGAAAAGGTTGTGATATTGTAGACTTGGTAGTGTAAAAAAACGTGATATGTTTTAATACAACTTGTGATACTCTAAATGTCATTTTAAAAGAAAAGGCAAAAAAAGAAAAAAAAAAGTAATATTGAAAAAGAAAAAACAAAAAAAGGAAAAAAAATTGATATTGAAAAAACGTGATACTTTTTATATAACTTATGATATCATTGTTAGACTCATGGACTCAAATATTTAGGGTTAGAGATGACAATGGATCCCGGATCCTACCCAGATCCACCAGACCCTATACCCAAGGGTAGGATATGGATCCCATTATTTGAGATCCTTAGGATCTGGATCAGACCCATATCCTTATACGAGTACGAGGGTCGGATCTGGATCCCAACACCAAGATCCAGATCCTACCCTTGGACCCTCTTTTAATTTCTATAAGGGTAATTTTTGGATAGATTCGACCCTTCAAAGGTAGATCATGGAAATAAGGAATGAAGTATTAGTGTTTATTTTGTTTGAACAATTTGTTTTAGTATGAATTGTTGGAATTATAATTATTTTGTGGTTTGTAAATCTTATTTGTAAGTTTCTATAAGAATTTTTAACACTTTGTACACTTTTTTTATTTTTTTTAGATTATGATTTTTAAATCAGTGAAACTAATAGAAGGTAATTCGATTAAAATATCGTCTCTAATTGACAAGTAAAAGTGAAATAGTGTATAATAGTGACTTGGTGCGGTTTCATTTGAATATATCGCTGAAGACTGACGGATCTGGATTTTATCCAGATCCTACCTAGATCCTTAGGATGCGGATATGGATCTACAATTTTCGGACCCTAAGGATAAGGGTAGGATCTGGATATAACATTTTAAAATGGATCTGGATCTGGATCCTATAGGATCCTGTCCAGATCCTACCCATTGCCATCCCTATTTAGGGTGAACTCATGTGATCCCCAACTCTAATATAGATTTAGGATCGGGTGAGAACGATTATACGGTGCATACAGTGAGAACGAGTCGCGTCTGTTGGATTAAAACACAATCAACGGTTAAGAAATACCCACAATCCACATTCTAGATAGATTTTTTGACAAAGTAGATAATTTTTTTTTTTTACCTTTTACATAAAATTAGATACATTTTTTTACAAGGTAAATACTTTTTTTTTTACCTTTTTACGTAAACCTATATACATTTTTTGACGGAGTAGATACGTTTTTTTTTTTTTTTACTTTTTTTACATAAACCTAGATACATCTTTTGACCGGGTAGATACATTTTTTTTTTACTTTTTTACATAAACCTAGATACATCTTTTGATATAGTGGAGTAGATACATTTTTTTTTTTTACTTTTTTTACATAAACCTAGATACATCTTTTGAAATAGTAGATACATTTTTTTTTTACTTTTTTACGTAAACCTAGATACATTTTTTGACGAAGTAGATACATTTTTTTTTTTACTTTTTTTACATAAACCTAGATACATTTTTTAATGAGTAGATACATTTTTTACTTTTTTACGTAAACCTAGCTAGATACATTTTTTGAAGGAGTAGATACATTTTTTTTACTTTTTTACGTAAACCTAGATACATTTTTTGACGGAGTAGATACATTTTTTTTTTACTTTTTTTACATAAACCTAGATATATTTTTTGAAGGAGTAGATACATTTTTTTTACTTTTTTACATAAACCTAGATACATTTTTTGAAGTAGTAGATACATTTTTTTTTTTACTTTTTTACGTAAAATTAGATACATTTTTTGACGAAGTAGAAGACTACGGACTATGGACAATGGTCTTGGCTAATTTAAGAAACCTTTGGCCTTCAAGCTCTCAACAGTCTCCCTGATCGCTTCATCAAGAGGAGTGAACTCAAGGCCGAGGTCAATCAGTCTCTTGGCTGCATCTTTGCAAGGTAGCAGGCCTGGTTGAGTTTCCCCCGAGAACCTGTGAGATTAGAAAATTATTTAGACACCGTGATCATAGATTTATAACTCTGAAACGACATGCTTCAAATGGGTGTAGGGCGGAACAAGGATGAAATCAGGGAAGCAAACCTGTGAATGGGATACTCAGGGTATAATTCAGATACTTTGACAGCAAAGTCACCGTACTGGTAGATGCCATTAGTACAAAGATACCTTCCAGAAGCAGAAGGCGTCTCAAAGAGACGGTGACTTAATTATTGATGCAATGGACATGGCTGAGGCTGAAGTTCTGCGTATAACTGAACACGAGATAATGGCTAATTTTAGTAAGTAAATCCCAGCCTATAATTGGACTTTAATCCAATGGTTTGTAGATGTTCTCACCGAATGTATCGAATAGTCGTTCTCACCGGATCTTGACTCTATATATATATATATATATATATATATATATATATATATATATATATATATATATATATATATATATATATATATATATATATATATATATATATATATATATATATATATATATATATATAGAATTGAGATTCTATGAGAACCACCAATATAATGAGAACCATGAGAACTCTACCTTACGGACTTTTTAAAAAAAAATTAATGACATTTGAATTGAGCATGAAATTTTATGGCCAGAGAACATATTTCTTGGTCTTGAAAATATATACTAGTGACGGAAATCAAGACGGTGAGATACGTTTTATTATTTTTCATGCACCTACTACCGATTTTTATGTATCTATCATTTTTCATGCACCTAGAACTCGTTTTAATGCACGTAGATCCTATTATTTTCAAGCACCAAGTAATCAATTTCATGCATGTAAAAATTTTCATGCACGTAGTGGTCGTTTTGGTGCATTTATAGTCGTTTTAGTATGCCTAATTGTTTTTTGGTACACTAAGTATATATGTTGTTAATAAAATCAAAATATTTTGTTTAATGATACTAAAGTGTGTATTTGAATAAGTTAACTAATGATATATGATCCATCGAAACTTTCGAAGCGAGATATGGTGGATAATCAGTGTGTATTTGAATCTAATTTATTTACTAATGATGAGATTTGTTGATGTGATTGGACACGCACACGCACACGCACACGCACACGCACACGCACACGCACACGCACACGCACACGCACACGCACACGCACACGCACACTATATAATGTCCTCTAAAATAATACAACCACCCAATGCCATTGCTAATTTAAGTTGTGATCCTTATAATTAGGTACGTATGTGGTTAAAGTAATTTTGCCAAAGTTGGATTTTCAAGCAAACTTAGTGTGAAATAAGTAGTTAGAAGTTTGTTATTTCTCTAACTATAGTTAGTATAGATGGTTAATAGTTTGTTAGAACTATGGTTAGACGTAACTGACTGACTTCCTGTATACTATAAGTAACATCACTGTACAGAGATATTTTCTAACTGAATAAAATCACACTTTTATTTACTTCTCTCTCTCATACTACTACATTGTTAAACCTGTTTTCTCAAAGCTCACATTCTCAACCTCTAATGGCTTCCCTAGCAACATCAATGAAGAACTCCACATTTCACATGGTATCAGAGCAGGTTTAATCCTGTCTCTGCATACGTTTTTTTTTCCGCTATCAATCAAATCACTTTGATATTTGTTTTTCCCCAATTTTTAGGTCAAGAAAAAAAAAATTTAAACACAAAATTTCTGTATTTTTCTACTTCTCTGATTCATCAAATTGAATTCATAATCTCTTGATCGTCTTTGTTTGATCAAGATGCCTGATAATTCATCAAACTTCGTTAATCAAAATGCTAATCCTTTTGATGATCCGTTGTTTCTCAATAACTCGGATTATTCAGGAATGAAAGTGATCGGATCAACTTTCAATGGTCAAAATTACATCTCCTGGTGTCGTGCTGTCAATCTTGCTCTCGGATCGAAAAATAAGCTTGGTTTCCTTGACGGTACTACTGCGATGCCGGCGTTAACATCAAACAACTACAAGAAGTGGTTGTGATGTGATTTCATGGTCAGGTGTTAGTTAATCAACTCAATTCATGGAGATCTTAAGGAAATTTTTCTGTCTTGTAAATCATCTAAACAACTCTGGAGTGAACTTCGGGAAAGGTATGGACAGACTAATGCTCCTCTCCTATTTCAATTAAAGAAGGAATTAAGAAACATTACTCAAGATGATAATACTGTTGTTGAGTATTTCAATAAGCTCAAGCGTAGTTGAGATGATATAGAGGAATTGGAGAGTTATCCTGATTGTACATGTGGTGCAATGACCGCATGTACCTGCAATTTGCTCAAAAGAATTCTGGATAATGTATCTTTTGAAAGAGCCATGACTTTTCTCATGGGATTAAGCGAAACCTATGAAATTTTAAGGACTAATATTCTTGCTATGGAACCAGTTCCTAATGTCAATAGAGTCTATTTCATAATTAGACAAGCTGAATCTCAGAAATCTATTACTAGTAGTGTGCAAGCTATGTCAGAGTCCAGTGCACTTAGTGCAGGAAGGTTTCATGGTCAGAAGCCATGGAATGTTTGGAGAAGAGAAGGAAAGAAATCAGTTGATACTGATGATGATAACCAGGAGACTGGAGATGGTAGATGGTGTAGTGCCTGTAAGAAGAAGGGGCATGTAAGGGATTCTTGCTTTATTCTATATCCTGAAAAGAAGGCTAAATATTTTGCTCGTTTTCCACCTAAAGGTGGTGTGTCAAAAGGAGGGAATGGAACTCACGACAAGTTTTCTGGCAATGTTGAAAGTATTAATGAGGATTCACCTCTGGAGTTACAAGCCAATACTAGTATTGGACAAAGTGGAAACAAGCTTGCAAAGTATGATCCAGAGCTGGTTACTGCAGTTTATCAAGATATGATGCAGAGAGCAAATTTTAAGCAGCCTGATCATGCTGAGGTGAATTTTGCAAGTAAAGTTCATAAAACTGCTCAATTCTCTTCAACTGTGCATGCTACTAAACATATTTGGATCATAGATTCAGGTGCTAGTGATCATATGAGTGCATATAAAGAACTATTTTTACACTAACACCCCTTTCTAAACCTCTGATGGTTGGCTTGCCTGATGGAACAACGAAAGTTGTTATTTTCTCTGGGGATATCGTAGTTAGTTCAGAAATA
Source organism: Silene conica (assembly GCA_029255685.2). Classification (NCBI taxonomy): domain Eukaryota; kingdom Viridiplantae; phylum Streptophyta; class Magnoliopsida; order Caryophyllales; family Caryophyllaceae; genus Silene; species Silene conica. Next base: position 6,094,115 of record CM055317.2, on the reverse strand, counting down.
ACTTTGCATAATGTGCTCTATATTCCTGGCTTTAAACACAATCTGTTGTCTGTTGGTCAGTTTCTGAGTACTTCAAAATTGCTCATTCATTTTCTTGTGGATGAATGTGTCTTACAGGACCCTGCTTCTAATCTTCCAGTTGCAGTGTGTCCCAGAGTTGGAGGTCTTTACAAACTCAATGCTCTTCTATTAAATAATAAGGTCTCTAGTGATGATGCTAGTAGTACTAAGAATAATAACAATGTATCTAGTAGTAGCAACAGTTGTAGTAAGGATGATTCTGTTGCACTTTTTCATGCTAGATTAGGCCACACATCCCTAGCCAAGATGCAACACATTTCCTGTGTTAACTGTAAAGGGTTACATGAATACTACTGTGATACTTGTAATATGGCAAAGATACATAAACAACCATTTTCTAGAAGTAATTCAAGAGCTAATTCCATTTTTGAGTTGATTCACATTGATTTGTGGGGACCTTATAAGGTTCAAACATTGACTGGTGCCTCATACTTCCTTACCATTGTAGATGACCATAGTAGAGTAACTTGGACTCTTTTAATGAAGTGTAAAACCCAAGTAGCTTCTCTTTTATCAACTTTCTTCTCACAAATAGAAAACCATTTCAAAACAACTGTTAAGTTTGTAAGAAGTGATAATGGTACTGAGATTTTTCAGTAAGAGTGTAGTCAATTGTTTAGTGATAATGGAATTATTCACCAAAGAAGTGTTCCCGGAGTACCCCAACAGAATGGAAGGGTTGAGAGGAAGCATAGACACTTAATTGAGACAACTAGAGCCATGTTATTGTATGCACATTTACCAAAAAATTTTTGGGGAGAGAGTTTGCTTAGTGCCACATATATCATAAACAAATTACCTAGTCCTATTTTAGGATGGAAGACTCCTCATGAAATACTCCTAGGGACTGCACCTAGTTATGATGATCTGAGAGTCCTAGGGTGCTTGTGTTATGCTCCTAAGCATGGACCAGGAAAGGACAAATTTGAGGCTAAAGGGAGAAGATGTGTCTTTTTAGGCTATCCCTATGGGCAAAAGGCTTACAAACTGTACGATTTGGATGATAAAAAGGTCTTTGTAAGCAGAGATGTCCTTTTCTATGAGAAGCTTTTCCCATTTTCTGATACTGATGTTACTTCACAGAAACACAGTGCTCAAAAAACTGACATGAATTTCCTGCATGATAATGACGCAGTACCTTTTGATGTCAATAATACAAATAATATTAATAACTCAAATAATAGTCAAATCCTACAACAAATACAGATACTTTCTCAAACACTAATAGTACTTCAAATAATAGTCCATCAAATAATACTCAAAACATACCACACAATAATACTCCTGCAACAGAAGTGCCTAATGAAAGAGAACCAGAGCCTATACAATCTGTTAGGCAAAGGAAAATACCCTCAAGATTCAAAGATTTTGAATGTCCAACTTTAAATCGGGCTAATACTGATGATGATGCTTCTGAACCAGGAGCTTTCTCAGTTTTTGATGTTGACAACTATTCTTCTGAGTATATTCATTCTCTCAACAATGTGTTAAGCGTTGTTGAGCCTACTCATTACCATCAAGCAAAGAATGATCCTCAATGGGTGCTTGCTATGGAAAAGGAGTTGCAAGCACTTGAGAGCAATGGCACTTGGGATTTAACATCTCTTCCATCTAGTTTCAAGCCTATAGGATCTAAGTGGGTCTATAAGGTGAAAATCAATCCAGATGGTTCAGTAGAAAGATACAAAGCCAGATTAGTGGCGAAGGGTTATAATCAAGTTGAAGGGAATGATTACAAGCATACCTTCTCTCCAGTAGCTAAGTTCAGTACAGTCAGAGTATTGCTTGCTGTTGCTGCATCAAAGGCGTGGCCAATTCACCAACTTGACATAAACAATGCATTTTTGCATGGTTTCTTGGAAGAGGAAGTCTATATGAATCCACCAGAGGGATATAGCAAGGCTCAACTTCACCAAGTTTGCAAATTGAAGAGATCCTTATACGGATTGAAGCAGGCATCTCGTCAGTGGAACTTGGAATTAACCAAGTTATTGAAATCTCAGGGATTTGTCCAGTCCATGAATGACTATTCCCTTTTTGTCCAAGACAGTAAGCAAGGGTTAATCATTATACTAGTGTATGTGGATGATTTGCTCATAACTGGGAACAATCCACAAGTTATTCAGCAGCTCAAGGATGCTTTGAATAAGGCCTTCACTATAAAGGATCTAGGAGCAATAAAATACTTCCTAGGTTTAGAAGTACTAAGGACTGATGAAGGAATTCTTTTAAATCAGAGAAAGTATGTGCTTGACATACTAAAGAGTACGAATATGGAGGACAGTATAGCAACTTCATTTCCCCTTCCAAGAGGTCTGAAGTTATCCACTTACGAAGGATTGTTAATTGAGGATCCAGAAGTATATAGGAGGTTAATAGGAAGGCTGCTGTATTTGAATCTAACAAGACCTGACTTGTCCTATGCTATACAGCATTTGAGTCAGTTTGTCACTACACCAAGACTGCCACATCTTCAAGCTGCCTTACATGTGGTTAGATATCTAAAAGGGACAGTGGATGCTGCACTCTTCTACTCTTCTTCTTCAGCATTGTCCTTAAGAGCCTATTGTGATGCTGATTATGGAACATGTCAGTATAGTGGAAGGTCTGTGACTGGACATTGTGTTTTCATGGGAGATTCACTTATATCTTGGAAAACCAAGAAACAAAAAATAGTGTCGAAGTCTACAGCAGAATCTGAATACAGGGCCATGTCCTATACAACAAGTGAGTTGGTCTAGCTTTCAAACTTGTTGGCTGATTTCAAAGTTAAGGTGCCTCTGCCTATTCAGCTTAATTGTGACAATAAAGCAGCCCAACACATTGCTGCTAATCCAGTCTTCCATGAGAGGACTAAGCATCTAAATATCGATTGTCATTATGTTCGAGAAAAAGGTGCAAGAAAGTTTATTGTCAACAACTCATGTGAAGTCTAGTCTGCAATTAGCAGATCTGATGACAAAGCCTCTAGGACAGCAACAACATTTCTTTTTGACGTCCAAGTTGGGATTGCATTTTGATGTCATCTACATCAATTCCAACTTGAAGGGAGGCTGTGAAATAAGTAGTTAGAAGTTTGTTATTTCTCTAACTATAGTTAGTATAGATGGTTAATAGTTTTGTTGGTGGTTAATAGTTTGTTAGAACTATGGTTAGACGTAACTGACTGACTTCCTGTATACTATAAGTATCATCACTGTACAAAGATATTTTCTAACTGAATACAATCACACTTTTATTTACTTCTCTCTCTCTCATACTACTACATTGTTAAACCTGTTTTCTCAAAGCTCACATTCTCAAGCTCTAATGTCTTCCCTAGCATCATCAATGAAGAACTCCACATTTCACCCTTTGCATATTTTAAATTTAGCATTTACAACCTTTACATGAATTTAAGTAGTAATAATAATGAAGAAATCGACATCATGAAAAATTAAAACTCCCATTCTTTAATTTCATTGAGATTCACTTAACTAATCAAGGAATACGAATTTGATTCAAAAATGATAAACTATTACACCACGGGCGCTCATTCAATTATATTAACTTAAGATAAGACGTAGCGTTATAATAAATTAAGTTAAGTTTAATTTTTGTTTTACATATTCTTTGTAATAACATTAACTTAGCATTCAACTCAAATCAAATTATATTCGTCACTAGTTCTCATCATGTAAGATCGCCGAACCCTGTGATTTTGTGATAGGTTGATAGCATATTCGTATTTAATTCAACTGTACCCACCTTAAACATAAATATTTTAAAAGATAAACTAGTGTAACACCCGTGAAAAATCACGGGATTGTGTAATTATTTATTATAAAACCACAAATATTATAATGCGGGTAATATAATTTTTTTTTTTTTGCAAGAAAATTATAATTCTCTTATTCATCCACAAAGGGGCAAAAAAGAGAATACAATCAAAGCAAAAGCATAACCACTATAGCCAAAAGCAAAGACAAAGTTAAGCCCTTAACTGAGAGCTTGTAAAATCCGACAGTCTAACTTAGGAAAAGAGCCATTAAGCAAATATGCACATAGCGTAAATTTAAGAGAGGTAAGAATAGCCTCAGCACTACGTTCCTGCGAAGTAAATATACGCTTGTTCCTCTCCTCCCAAACCCCATAGATAGCTCCAGCAAGATAACTTGAAAACCAAGCAGCCTTCCAATGTTTTCGATGCCTCTGATTTTGAAGCCAGTTGTACTCCAGCATGTATTGAGTTGTCCTACCCATTATCTGCATCCAGTTCAGAAGGCCGTGCCAAATAGCTGTGGAAAGAGGACATTTGAAGAATAAATGAGAGTGGGATTCACCCGCAGCCTTGCAAAGGACACAACGATTAACAAAGACAATCCCCTTCTTCCTCATGGCATCCACTGTGGCCAGTTTTTTCTGAACAGCCAGGGTAGCAATGATCCCATGTTTGGGAACCACAACCCTGTGAGCAAGAGCTTTATGGCATATAAAATTAGTATATATATATTTAAAGAATACTTCCTCCATTTTTATCCAAATACCCTATTTGCTTTATTCACGTTTGCCAACGCAAGTTTTGCGTGCTTCATATCTTTAACTACGTATTTGTAAAAATTATAAAAGTTATATATTTTCAATATACTCGTAAAGACGAATTAAACAAGACCCCACATGAATATATTTTTTCTTACGTATTGAGAGAAAATTGAGATTGAAAGTTGATTGGTGAATAGTGTACAAAAAGCAAATATGGTATTTGGATAAAAATGGAGGAAGTATATAATAACATTTGATGTTTTTCGGCTAACGGGGAATTCGGTAACATATGGCAATGTTATTAAGCGTAATAATTGTAAGACGGATAAAACATTCTAATTTGAGAACATTATGATATGTGAATTTATAAAAACTCAAAATTAGGAGAATTATTTTCTATAAAATGCATAATATAGAAACCGCGTAAAAAATCGATTGTACCAAACCTTCTAAAAAATAAAATTAAATTTTAAAGAGGAAATAAAATAACAAAATACCACGACATGTTAGATGGAGAATATTGTATATCCCTGAAAAGTCTATCCCCAAACCTAATCAAAAACCATTTTTTCATCAATTTTATCCATAAAACCTTCATCCCCATTGAAAATGAACTTCTCCCTCGATGATCTGTTAAACTTCAAAAACCATTCTTAAACCCAAATTTTCCAATCTTATTTTTTAAAATCATAATCATCATCATAATCCCATTCTCGATCTTTGTTTTTTTTTTTTAAAATTAGTTGATTAAAATAGTAATATACCGATGTGAACGAAGAAGCTGCTTTCGCTGATGATGATCATGGATAAAGTCCTCAAAAGAAAATCTTTTTGGACCGAAGATTTCGAGTTGCGAGAAACTGCAATGATTTTGTTGATCCATTTATATAGTAGTTGCAGATCTACAATTTTTTTAGATCAAAAGGTAAATCCCGTGATTTCTAATATTCATATTTTATTTTAAATAATTTAAATTAAATCCCAAATACCATACTCCATCGTTATTTTGTATTGCATGTTGTTGAAAAGGAAGTATCATTTGATGTACTCAATCAAGGAAGCTATTGACGATTGTAGAGATGGTAAAATCATGGATCTGTCTATATTAAGGTTAGTTTATTTACCATTGTTATCAAAAATTTTAATTTACTAATTATTTGATTAAAAGACCAATGATTTTATTGACCAAATAGGTTGTACTGGCCGATATACAATTTTTCAGATCAGGTAAAAAAGATCTTCCTAATATTGATTTATTATTGTAAATAATTTAAATTAAATCCCAAATACCATAATCAATCGTTAGTTTTTATTGCATGTTGTTGAAAGGGAAGTATCATTTGACGTACTCACTCAAGGAAGCTGATTCTCGATTAATTCTGGTGGTAAAATCAAGGATATATTTATATTAAGGTTCGTTTATGTACAATTGTTCTCGTTTTTTTCAATTTAGTAATGTAATTTTACTATTGCAATTTTAAGAGCAAGGCTCCACATGAAATTATTTAGCTTCAGTTGTTTTTCTTCATCTACTTCTATGTTTTAATTATTTCAGCGTATTGTTATTTGTTTGTTTGAAGTTTTAGTTTTGTCAAATCCTAAGATCAAAGACTTTGCTTTCTCTTTTGGAATTTGGAATTGTGATTGAAAAGTGCGAAGTTAACTCCGACGATAATATCATACAAAATAACCATGTTGAGGATTCATTGTTATGGTGATAGAGTTTCGGTTCAGAGTTTTGGAAACCTTCTTGTTGAGGAATACCCTGTTTGGAGGATGAGATGTTAGTAAGAGGGACCGTGAAACCATTGTGTGTATCGAGGTCACTGGAAACGTCTCCTTGGAATATACTGGAGATCGCTGTAACAATGTTTTGACTATGGATTGGGCGGTTAGTGTACCCATGTTTAGCAAAGGTTACCGTCTTCTTTAGCCTTCAACTTGATTGTTCCGTTCCTTCAACCCTCCTTTTGTGTTCTGACAGCCGTGAGGCTTGGAACCCCTAACCCTTTGTATCGAAAATAAGCTCTGCGACTAATTCCGCGCTCTCAAACGTCTATCTTGAAAACTCGCTTCCCAATTGTTGACTTTAAATTCACTGTTTTTAGAAAGGCTTAGTTATTTTTAAGAATTTGAAACGGCTTTCTCTTCCGTTATAAGCGACTTTTGATCATTGTTACAATTTTACTTTTCCAAGAATTTGAGAGTAATGGTTGATTTGAAGAAAAACTTGGTTTAAAGAGCGTAACGTTTTACGATTTCGTCAGATTTCAGCGTTGACAGCCACTAGAACTTGTTATTGGAGACGTCTGATAACCCGTGCAGTGCTTGTCAACACCGAATCAATTTAATTTTGAACTGTATTTGAACAAAATTTTGGGACTTGTCTCAGATTTGGAATGTCGGACTCTTGAATACGTAACGAGAATCCCAACGTCCATTGACAAGATTTGTGCCTTGAAACCTTCTGTTTCTTGAAACCTTTTTGCAAGATAGAGTTTTGGGTTATCATAACCCGCTTGATATATTTTGAAAGTTAGAGTTATTTTTATATTTACTTCTACCTTCAAGTTTCGAGGACGAAACTTTTTGAAGATTGGATGATTGTAACATCCCGTATTTTCGTAAAATCTATTTTAAGCGTTTTAAATTATTTTAAGTAATAAAATAATATTTTAATAAGTTATTGTGAAAGGTTTTAATTTAATTAGTAAGATCCGTCTTAAGAACCTTAAGTCCTTAAGACGAATACAAACTTGGTAAACTTAAACTCACATCTTAATATCCGTTCAAGTATCCTAACCCGTTTAATTGACTCGGAAATGACACTTACTAAAACCCCTAAAAACCATTTAGTCGACACATTGTTCATCATCTTCAACATTTCCACTGTAAAAACAATTCTCACAAAAACCTCCATAAACATCATCTTCTTTTGATCTTTTCTCCATCATCCGTTAATCAAATCGAGGTAATAATAACATTTTCGGAATCCTCATTCAATTTCCAAGCCATCTATCACTTTCATTGTGTGTTTCGTCAATTTCGAAAATGGGGCTGTTTTCCTTGAATTCCGTTTTCTAAGCCTAAAACCCGTTTTTCGTGTTTGTAGGTGAAGGATTGGACAACCCGGACATCGATAGCTTCGTGGTAGAGGAGGATCTTTAGCCGGAGTGCATTTTAAGGTGACGATAATGAGAAACTCGGCCTTAATGTGAATATTAGCAAGTTTGATGTGTTCTTATGTTAGTTTCTGATTTTTGTTAAAGTATAATGTTTAAAGGACTTAGTAACATGATTAGGGATGTTTTATTGTGATGAATTCATGCTTGTTGATGTTCACATGCTCATATGTTGTTTTCTGAAAATTTACACATTTTGCGACGGATACTTGATATAATCGTTTGAGGATTGTTATGGGACTTGTGTGCTGTTAGAATAGTAGTATTGAATGATTTATAATGTTGGGTAAACATCAATTGTAGCATTGCTTGAGTTTTGGTGTCGATTTATGAAGTTTAGTATTGGCTGGAAAATCACGAAATTCGTATCAGGCTCTCTGAGCCGGTCGACCGATCGGCCGCCGGTCGACCGGCTGGGAGCGCTTCTTTGGGTTTTTGCGATTTTTGAAAAATTAGGCTTGGGACTGCCAGCCGGCCGACCGGCTGCCTGCCGACCGGCTGGTAGTCTCCTTGTGTTGTTTGTGTTTGCGAAGAACATAGGAAAGAAGGGAGCCCAGCCGGCAGACCGGCCGCCTGCCAGCCGGCTGGGAGTGCATGTGGGTTGGTGTACGAATTTGTGAAGGCTAGGGAAATGGATTCCCAGCCGGCCGACCGACTGCCTGTCGACCGGCTGGGAGTCCTTGTGTTGTTCGTCCTTTGAAAAAGAAAGAGAGGCTGAGTGGGTCACCAGCCGGCCGACCGGCTGCCTGCCGACCGGCTGGGGACCCCTGTAAGCTATTTTGAATTCGTAATAAATTCGTAACTTTCAAACGGTTAATCGGTTTTGGTTGAAACTCGTTTTGTATACCCGTGATATGTATTTGAGGTCCCCGGAGGATGGGCAACATTATATTGGGTTCGGGAATGGAGTAAGGATAGAGACCACCCGGTCGGGTAACCGAAAGGGAAACCGGCTCTCCCTCAACTTAGTTCCCGGGGTCAATTAAGTGCTGGTTAGAAGTTAAGAAAAGTAGAACTATAGATTAGTTCATAGACTTGGATGATATTGTATTGATGCGTATTAAGTTATGCCTTAAGCTGGCCTCTGAACTTAATACGTGAGCTGTTTGCCATATATGGGGATATGCCTTAAGCTGGCCTCTGAGCCCTATATGTGTATGTTTGTCGTGTCTGGGACATGCCTTAAGCTGGCCTCTGAGTCCAGACATGTTTGTGGTGATCACGTTGGAACATGCCTTAAGTTGGCCTCTGAGTCTGACGAGTAGAGCAGCTGCACGACGGGGCATTTAGGTCGTAACACCTCACCCGGAGTGTAGATGTTTGATGCTAGAACATGCCTTAAGCTGGCCTCTGAGTTTAGTATCTTGTGATGTGGTGAAGGGACATGCCTTAAGCTGGCCTCTGAGTCCTTTACTTTTGGATGCTAGTCTATGCCTTAAGTTGGCCGCTGAGTCTAGTGTCTTGCTGATTGGCGGGTCTATGCCTTAAGTTGGCCTCTGAGTCCTTGCTTGCTGAATGTTTTGGTGCTTAGGTTATGTCTTAAGTTGACCGCTGAACCTTTACACTTGCTGAATGTTTTGGTGTTTAGGTTATGTCTTAAGTTGACCGCTGAACCTTTACACTTGCTGAATGATTAGTATGTAGGTTATGTCTTAAGCTGACCGCTGGACCTTATACTTGCCGAGTTTTATCTGCTTGCCTGGAGTTGGTATTGTGTCAGATGTAGATGTTGATGTTAATGCTTGACTTTGTTATTGTTCATCCAAGGCATTGGATGACTCTTTTATCGGTTTCATAAATAGTTGGACTGAAAGACCCCCCGATTGGGTAACCAGTAGGGAAACCGGCTCTCCTCCCTAACGGTTTATGAAGTTGGTTGAGAGCCGTGCATTAGAGTTTGCACGATAGTATGAGATCAGTTGATGAGATGTTTATGCTTCACATGTTTATATATGTTGGAGTATTCTGTATTGTTTTATGTGTTACGTGTTGTCACAAAAGGTGGCTAGGAGAACTCTAGTCACTCCCCACTGATTGTGGCGTACATGTTTTCATGTATGTAGGTACATGCAGGTTGGAGCGGGGTTACGAGAGGGCTAGCGAGTGATGATCCTGTTGTCATCATATGACTTACACTTATCGTTTAGCTGGACTCGTAGTTTCTTTTGATACAGTTGTTTTGGTGCCTGTAGGGATGTTCCATCCCAGGCTGATGTACATATTTGTTTTTGATACTTAGAACTGTTACTTATCTATTTTGGTTTTATTTCAGTTTCAGTTTCCGTTTCAGTTAAGACTTCTCGCATGTCGTTTACTTTAAAAGTTTTAATTCCGCTGCATTTTTAGTACTTTTGTATGTTTATATTTCCGCTTTCGCGAGGGGTTTTACAGGAAGGGTAATATATGTATTAAATTAGGTTTTAAATTTAAACGGCACGAAATAAACTGTTTTCCGTCATTTTTTTAGCAATTTCCGTCATTTCGGTAGTATTCGTGTCAGTTTTTACACTTATCAGGTTGTTATTTGAATAATTGAACATATTAGGTAGTAAGATGCAAAATTTTATACTTATTAGGTAGTAATATGCTAAATAGCCTTATAATTATAACTAAGTTAATTATCTCGTTACAACGCACGAACTTTCAACCAATTTTATTTTTTTATGTCAAAATCTTTTTAATCACCAATTTAATGAAATATGGTTAGAAATCTTGATTTCCTAAAGAAAAATAAAAATCGAAATTTGAGTTATGGAAATTACTTTGAAACGGTCAGCATCTACAGCAACTCGATTGTTACAATTAGATTTTAGGTTTGCATCTTCTAGAGTACTGTATTATAATCAATGTTATTAGAATCAGGATTTTACTCTGAATTGATGAAGTGTGTAGATTGAATCGCTAAAATCGGACGTGGAGCTGTAAGAATAATTAATGAATGATTTTAGTATCATTGTATGAATATGTTTATACAACTACTTGGAAATTTTGTTTTACAATGAAACTATATAAGAATATGTATTATATTTTTCCTCTATTTCAATTATAGAGAATCATGATAAATACATGTCACACTAAAAAGTAAAGGAGAAAGTTGTCTAGTACAATATCAAACTCACATTTTCAAATGGAAGAATTTACATTTATTATAAGCTCAAATAAATGTAAAAAATAATGAAACAATTTGTGCAATGCACGGACATAAAACTTCTTAGTAGTCAAATAAGTTAGGTGAAGTGTGTTGCAAAATCGATCCCAGATAAGATATATTAGGTATACAAACTATACAAATAAATCAACCTCACATATATAATTAAGAACTAGTTCACTCAATTCAATGACATGGTGAAAGTATTAATCGTAAGCATTATGAAATGACATACCTAGTTTCTAGGTAAATTTTGAAAATGATACTCAACTCAAACCTTAAAGTTTATATCGTTGATATGAGTAAAGCCTACGATCGTCTAAGTTGGAACTTCATTCAGGCAACACTGATTCATATGGGTTTTCCGGAGAATATCATAGCTATTATTATGGACATTATTAAGACGGTTTCATATGATATTATTATTAATGAGAAATCATCAACTACTTTCATTCCAAAACGCGGTATTAGGTAAGGGAACCCTATATCACTCTTTTTGTTTGCTTTGTGTACGGAAGTTCTATCTCAAATGTTTTCATCCGCCCAACAATCATCTGAAATTAAGGGTATACAGATTGCTCGAGGGGCTACTAGAATCTCCCACCTACTTTTCGCAGATGATCTTATCATTTTCTCCCATGCAACAAAGGTACACTGCCAAGGTATTTCAAATATCCTTAACACATACTGTCATTTGGCTGGACAGAAATTGAACCATGATAAAACAACAATCACATTTAGCCCAAATTGTACATTAGCAAACACGAGGGATTGCCTGCAAACACTGGAAATTAAGAAACCACGTGAGATGGGACTGTATTTGGGTCTTCCTTTGGATGTGGGAAAATCAAAGAAAGATTTCACAGCAAAAATTATTGAAAAGGTTCGTCGACGCATTTTTTCGTGGCAAAATAAATTTCTTTCAACAGCTGGTAAGTTAACCCTTATCTCCTCTATCCTCTCATCACTCTCTATTTACTCTCTATCGGCATTTCGAATGCCGGTAAGTGTGACTTCAAAGATAGACTCTTTGATTTCACAATTTTGGCGGGGGAATGGAAAAGGAGGTAAGGGCACTCACTGGTGTAGTAAGGCATTTATGCAACTACGAAAAGCGGAAGGGGGACTTGGAATTAGGAAAACAGAATGTTTCAATCATAAAGTCTGATGGCCAAAGTGGGATGGAAGCTTATTTCTGACCCTGAATCTTTGATTGGCAAGGTTATTGGAGTACGATATAAGTTTCCTCAGATTTTAAGAGAGAACACAGAAACTTGGAAATCAAATCAAATTTCTTGGGGAGGACGAAGTATCCTTTGGGGATTACAGCTTTTAAAGCCTAATGTGTCTTGGCAGATTGGGTCCAATTCAACTCTGGATCTTTGGAGGGATAAATGGATAAAAGATACAAATCTAAGTTCTCTCCTTCAATTGAACCAAAACAATCTACCTCATCAGAAGCTATCAGACATACAACTCAACGATGGCCAGTGGGATTCTGAAAAGATTATTGATATAGGTGCTTCTGAAGCTCTGAACGACATTTTAGCCATCCTTATTCCTTTCTCTGAAGACTTGGATAAACTTATTTGGAGTGCTTCGAAAGATGGAAAGTACTCTGTTAAGAGTGCATATATCAAAGCTTTTGATAGATGGTGGTCGCACAATGCCTCTTCTAAGGATATATGCAGGAGAAGATGCTACTCACCCAATTTGAAATGGAACCAAATATGGAATTTACAAATTCCATGTAAATGGAAAATTTTCATTTGGAAGATTATGACCCAAACATTGCCCTGTGCCTTTGAATTGTCCAAACGAAAAGGACCTTCAGATGGTCTGTGTCATTACTGTAGGGGCCAGGATATACCTGAAACTTTGGAACATTTGCTTCATGATTGCCCTGCTGCTTCCAATATTTGGTTTATTTCACCTCTCAGCATTCGAACTTCCTCTATCAATCATCTACCAGTACAAAATTGGATTGCCAACCGGATTTCTTTCTTTGCCAAACAAAAGGATCAACTTTTCCTCCTTTCAAATTTCGTCTCTACCTTATGGCTGATCTGGTGTGTTTGTAATGAGGGCTTATTCAATGGTATCAGCCTCAATCCATCAGCAATCTTGAATAGAATCAATACGCTTGCTTCGGATAACATCCATAATATCGAAAAGGGAATTCAGCATCGAGTTATGACAACCACAGATTCAAAATCTCCTGAGTTTCTGACCACGGCGGAGAGAATTATGAATCACTTTCCAGTTAATATTATTGGTTCTACTTTATGCTCTAACTCTATTAGGGTCAAATGTGATGCATCATGGAAGCCAGATTGTAAGGCATCAGCGGGATGGATTATAAGGGATTTCAATGGTACCAACATTAACTCGGGAGCTTCTCAATTTAGGGCCATTTCTCCAATTCATGCAGAAGCAGTGGCTTTAATTTCTGCATGTAGGGATGCCCTTAGTAGCGGTTTCTACCATCTGGATGCAACATCGGATTGTCTTAACCTGGTTCTATAAGCAAATGGTTGAGTCATTGTCCTAGATACTTAAATAGGTCTGCCCATGCGATAGCCAAATCAGTTGCATGAGTGAACCATAAGCATCCGTCAAAAAATAAAATAAAATTATATCGTTAATTGGTCCTATAGTGAACCGAGTTTTTCAGAAATCGTTAATGGAGTTTTTCTTGCAACGCTCCTTCCGTGCGTTGCTGAGTTGTGACTTAATTCGGCCGAATTATGCTAACTCGACCGAGTAGGTCAAACTCGGCCGAGTAGGTGTAACTAGGCCGAGTAGGTTCAACTCGGCCGAGTAGGTGTAACTCGGGCGAGTAGGTTCAACTCGGCCGAGTAACTGTAACTTGGCCGAGCTAGTACTACTAGACCGACTTTCTCTAATTCGGTCGAGCTGGTCTTCCCGTGTTTTAAGCCGCGGTTAATTATATATATATTTATCCGAGGTTAAAACCTCATTGACCCTAATTCAGAAAACAGTAAACCCTAATCCCTTTCACCCCCTTCTTCTCAAAATCTTCAAGAGTCCTTAGCGAGGTCTAGATGCGCCGATCACCTCACCTAGATTGTCGTTAAGAAGTAAGTATCGTCTTATTATTTCTATGTCGTTAGATTTTTAGTATTTCATAGTAAGTAATTCCCATATATGTTTATAGGATGAGACTTCATAGAAGAACGTTGGCAGGAAAGGCTTGGATTTGTCATTCTTGTTTGTTACCTTGAGGTAGGGTTCTCTCTGCCCAGTTATCTATTATGTAATTGTGACGGTATTTCTGATATGTTGAGATGATGCTATTGTTGTGCTGTAAGACTGATATCACATGTGGATATGAGATGGGATGTAGTTATGAGATGGGATGTGGTTATGAGATGTGATGTGGAATATATGTGTGGGATCGTTGCGGAAACAACTCTCACTCCTACGATCGCTCTTCGTGGGACCCGTCATAGAGGGGATGTGCACATTAGTGGTCTAGGTACCCTTTGCCGCGAGCAAGTGAAGGTTGATTGTGGGACTACACGTCTCCACTGTGAGATGATTGGTTATTGATGATATCAGTATGTGGTGCCTTGAGATTGTTATACTGTTCTTGATTTTGGTAGTGATGATATTGCGTATACAGTAACTGTAACACCCCTCCTTTATAGATGCTGAGTTGTGAACCAACTCGGCCAAGTAGGTCACACTCGGCCGAGTAGGTCACACTCGACCGAGTAAGTGCAACTCGGCCGAGTGTGTCTTTCCAGTCGTCAGACCGCGGTTATTATAATAGTTAAACCGAGGTTAAAAACCTCATTTACCTAAATCAATTCCCCAAACATCGAACACTTCAATCTCCAAAATAAAATTTTGTGGCATCTCGTTTCTCTTTGTTATATTACTGGTTCTTTGACACCGGTCACAACCCTTGATATAAGAAGCAACATCTTTGAACAAAGATGGCCAATAAAATCCACATTGCAAAATCTTGGCTCCGGTCTTCGATTAACTTGCATGTGCCCCCACCAGGGAGGTAATGGCAACGAGAAATGATCGATTCAATTTCTTCTTCCGGGACACATCTTCTAATCCCGTCGACACATGTCTTATACAAGCAAGGATCCTCCCAATAAATTTAATTGCCTTATGTCATGGATTTTTTTTTCTTTTTATGAGAATCATACCCATAAGGAACGATTCCCGAGGCCAAGAAATTGACATGATCGGTAAACCACGGTCCTTCTCCTAGACACAAGGCTAACCAATGATCATCGGACAAGTAATCTTGAATAGAGAGCCCATCCTCAACATTCTCATTTACCAACCGGGAGAGGTGTTCGGACACCATATTTTCCACTCCTTTCTTATCTCTTATCTCCATGTCTAATTCTTGCAACAATAGGATCCACCGAATCAAACGGAGCATTGACTCCTTTTTTAGAAGCAAATGTTTCAAGGCTACATGATTGGTGTGTACAACAACCTTAGCTCCAACCAAGTATGTCGGAAATTTTTACATAGCAAAAACCACCGCTAAAAGCTCTTTTCGGTAGTGAAATAGTTCACTTGGGTCTCATTAAGGGTTTTGCTTGCATAATGAATGACATGAAGCTTCCATTCCTTGTTTTGATGACCCAACATCGCACCCAAAGCTTGGTCACTAGCATCACACATTAGTTCAAACGGTAGATTCCAATCCGGAGGTTGTATGATTGGAGCACTTGTCAAAGCCTTCTTCAACTTATCAAAAACTTCAGGACACCGATTAGAAAACACAAATGGAGTATCCTTGGCTAACAATTCGGTCAAAGGTTGGGCTATTTTTGAGAAATCCTTTATGAAGCGGCGATAAAATCTCGCACGTCCAAGGAAACTCCTCACCCCCTTAAGATTAGTGGGTGGTGGAAGACTTTCAATGACCTCAACATTGTCTTTGTCTACTTCAATTCCCCGGTTTGACACTACATGACCCAATACTAGACCCTCTTGTACCATGAAATGACACATTTCCCAATTTAACACATAATGACTCTCTGCACATTTTTTTGAAACCTTTTCCAAGTTTTTTAAACAATTTTCAAAAGAGAAAGTAAAAGTCATCTTCTCTTGGTCATTTGGATGGATGGGGATTTGGAAAAATCCCGAATAGCTATCAAGGAAGCAAAAGTAGTCATGTTGAGCCAACCGCTCCAACATTTGGTCCATGAACAGTAATGAAAAGTGGTCTTTTCGGTTAGCCTTATTCAATCTCCTATAGTCCACACACATTATCCATCCCGTTACCTCCCTAGTCAGTATCAACTCATACTTTTCATTTTGAAAAACCGCCATTCCTACCTTCTTAGGCACCACATGTACCGGGCTCACCCACTTGCTATCGGAGATAGGGTAGATGATCCCGGCATCAAGTAGCTTGAGGACGTATTTTATCACTACTTCCTTGATGATAGGATTTAACCTTCTTTGTGGCTCAATTGGGGAGACATCCTCATTTTCAAGAAAAAATTTGTGAGTGCACAAAGAGGGGGAAATTCCTTTGAGGTCACCAATAGCATACCCAAGAACACTCATGTACTCTTTTAACAATGAAAGCAATTTTGAAGTTTGAGTGTTGTCACGTGCACTATTGATGATGACGGGGTAAGTAGAATTATCACCTAAAAACTCATATTTCAAAGAAGGGGAGATGAGTTTAAGATCAACCTTGGGAGGAGGCGTGGAACTCTCCTCCCCCTTACCAACTTCTAGCATCTCCGTCTTTGGCCTCCTTTCATGAGTTGGAGCAAAGTCCAACATCCAAGCATATGCAAGAGCCTTGATATCCTTGTCATCATTCTCACATCCATCAACAAGGCAAGTCTCCAAAGATCCCAAAGAAGAAGTTTTAAGGTCATGCTTCTCCAAGGGGTCTTCAAGAATGTCCACCATGCAACATATATCTCCCAAAGAAGGAGCCTCTATGGACTTCTTGAGCTCAAACACAACTTTCTCTTCACCGACTCTCCAAGATAGTTTACCACTTTTCACATCAATCAAAGCCCCTCCGGTTGCTAGGCAAGGGCACCCAATATAATCGGCACTTAACTATCCTCGGGCATGTCCATCACATAGAAGTCACAAGGGAAAATCAATTTCCCAACAATAAGTGACACATCCTCAATAACGCCAATGAGATATTTGACCGAACGGTCGGCTAATTGAAGAGAAAAACTAGTTGGTATCAAGTCCCATAGGTTGAGTTTCTTAAAAATTGAGAGGGGCATAAGGCTAACACTCACCCCCAAATCACACAACCCTTGCATCTTATTCCCCTTTTGTTTAACCACTTTGAGCCTTAACCTTTTCATTTGGCCTAAACTACTAGATGAGCTACATCCCAAAAACATCCTTCCTTGATCAAGAATGGTTGCTTTTGTGATACTTTGTTAGTGGTAGAGTCGGGAATTTAGATGTCGGTTGGTGGCTTCTTCCGTTTTGGTCACTACTTGTTGCTTTCTTGGTTTATGAAAGTTTGAGAAAAAGAAAACAAAACAAAAGAAAAGAAAAGAATGAAAAAACAAAGAAAATAGAAAATCAAAGAAAAAGTTGAAAAAGTTTTGAAAAATCCAAAAAGAAAAATGTATATATGTGTTTTGAAAGAGAAAAAGGGTAGCAACAAATCCCTTTCATCAAGGGGACATAGAAAAAGCCGTTGCTATAATGATGTGGTCTTTTGATGTTTTTGCACGCGTGCCGGGTTTACACAATTTTTGCATTTGATTTGATTTTCAGGTCGTATGTTAGGGTGTAGACGTTGTTCGGTGTTTTTAATAATGACCACTTTGTTTAAGTTTGTGATGGGTCCGTTTTTTCCAAAGTAAGTTGGGGTTTATGCAATTTTTGCTTGGTTTTATAAAAGCCAAAGTTAGGTCATAGACGTTGCTTAGTTGTTGTAATAAGAAGCTGTGTTGATTATGGCAATCATTCTTGTTTTTGAGCCTCAAATCCTAGAACGGTGCTTGCACCAAACCATTTTCACCCAACCCAAGCCCCGTTGCATCCTTGTTGTTGTTCTCATCATGTGCATTTGCATTTTTCATGGATTTTTGGATGGAGTACCATTCTATATTGCGGGCATGCTTCGCAAGTTGAGGTAGGTGAGTGATTTTGGTTACTTTTTGTCACAAAAATCACCCCCCTTTCTTCCCTTGTGTGTTGAGTGTCTCCCGTGAGAGTCGGTACTTAGGGTTCTTTTATCGGTTATGGGTCTTGCATGGAGTCGAATCATCTGTGTGTCGTGTCATTCTTGGAAGTATAGCTTAGTACTTCCGTTTGCCCGCCTTGAATTAGTTTCTTGGTCTTTGGTGATGTCATTCTTGGTTGCTTGAGATTGATTTAGGGGTTTGACACCATGGTTGGACTTTGAGTCGGCATCCTCCGCTATAGACCTCCCTTGTTTAGTTTTTCAAAACCCCGCTTGAATGAGGCAAGCGGTTGTCTTTTCCTCTTTCCGATGCATGTTGGTTGTCTATACGTGTTATGTTCTTACTTGTTGGCATCAAAATTTTTGTAGCAAGACCTTAGTTGCCTTGCAATAGGGCGTTCTTCCTCATGAATGTCAAATTGTGAGTTGAAAGGGCTACAGGTGTAGCTAAACCCGATTCGGCTTCTAGTTAACTTAGTTAGTTTGTTTCTTTGTTTTCGAATAAGGGTTATGTAGTTACTTGATCTCTTACTCGAGGACGAGTAAGGTTTAAGTGTGGGGAATTCTGATGAGCTCTATTTTGGTCATTATTTTCATTGTTTATTCTTCATTTTTGGTCTCGATTCGACCTCGTTTTGCGTGCCTTTGCTCGTTTTTATGCCCGTTACCTCGACTATTCCTTTTTGGTTTACATTTTGTAGGTGTTGTGGCGGGAGCAAAGAAACGGGAGCAATCGAGATGAATTTGGAGCGAAATGTGAAGAAATTGAGAAGAAAATGGAAGAAACCTTCCCAAGTCCTCTCAGCCGGTTCCTAGCCGGCGGCCGGTAGGCCGGCTGGGGAACCTTGACTTGACTTTGGAAAAAAAATGAAGAATGTTACAGCTACTAGCTAGAGGGCTCCCAGCTGGTGGCCAACCGGCAGCTGGTCAGCCGGTTGGGGATGCATATTTCATACTTAGCCAATTTCGAAGAATTGAAGAAAATGTTGATTTGGGCAGATTATTGCAAAAGGGCTCACAGCCGGTGGCCAACCGGCGGCCGGTCCACCGGCTGAGGGTACCTGTACATTGAAGAAAAGAAGCAAAAAATCAGATGTTGAAGTTTAGCCTCCCAGCCGGTACCCGACCGGCAGCCGGCCGGTCGGCTGAGGATCATGTCACCTTTGAAGAAAATTAAGGAAAAAAGTCAGATGTTCGTAACTTGACTCCCAGCCGGTCCACCACTGGCAACCGGTCCACCGGCTGAGAGTCACATTTTAGATTTCCACACTCTATATAAACCCGCACTTGTGTCATTTATTTCTACGCATTCCAACGCAACTTTTTACGCATATTTCTAGGGTTTTACTGTTCCATTGAGATTACTTAGCCATCAAAAACTCTCTTAAACATTTTAATCTTTCCTTAGATTTTCATCTTAACCTTTTAGTTTTTGTTAATCCTTCTTTAGTCATTTAATTAGTTTTGTTCTTAGACATTGTTAGAAGATATTTGGGTTGTAATTTGAAGGGATTTGAAAGAATTCTTCATCTTGTTATCAAAGTTCATTCCTTTTCCATAGTTAGTGGTATAATCTTCCTAATCTTTACTTTGTCTTTGAATTTCCTTTAAGTTTTCCTTGTTTACTTGTTTACCTCTATCATTTCTCATAATGTTTATCATCAATTCCTCATTTGTTCATGTTTCTTCTTTAATCATGTGTGAGTAGTTTCATTCTAGGGTTAGGGGTTTGCTTGGGTAGTTAGTAGCCATGAAAAATTCTTAGGGTTAGTCTTGTTTGCTTCATTGGTTAAGTTTTCACTTCTTGCATGTTACGTGTTCGACGAATTGCCTCAACGACGGTTGGGTTTTAGTCTTCGCTTTGTTTGCTTTAGACGATGGTCTTGAGTTTCATGAGCATGCTTATGTGTTAGGTTAGCTTGGTTTGTAGCGAAAGCTAGGACTAGTCTTGACCTAAGGGTAGTCGACTCGAGAGAAGAGACGACCCTAGACTTACCATAGAAGTGACACAAGACCGTTGCCTTACGTTTGGCTACCGACTTACCTAGGTGACCCCCAACACCCTAGTCCTCATTATCATCAATTTTATCTTAATTTATTTGCTTTAATTGTTCTTTAGTTGTTAACCAATCACAAACCTATACCCCGACTCTAGCTTTAATTAGAACGTAACTATACAATTTCCCCACCATCTTCGTGTTCGACCCCGAACTAAGTACTACTTTTATTCGGGTTTATAAATTTGTTTGAAGGCCGGTAGTGACGGCAAAAATCGACCATCAAGCATATATATACATCAATATCTCAATCCCATATCATCATGCAATATCATGCAAAGACTCTCAACCAACTTCGGAAACTATTTGGAAGGAGAGCCGGTTTCCCTTCCGGTTGCCCGACCGGAGGGTCTTTCACTCCAAACCGTTTACGAAACTAGACTAAGAGTCACCCAATGCCTTGGATGAACAGTTCTAAAATATACAACACTCTATATAAACACACTCAATCAGCAACATCTTGTGGGGAATAAAGCATGTATTCGCCCTAAACTTGCAGGATTATAATGAAAATTTCAGTCGTGAATATGGTCATAAGATTAAGAGACATGAAAAGGAGTACAACCTTTAGTCCTTGCGCGAAAGGCCTAAGAACATGAATTAACGCAAATTCCCTCCTATAACTTGCACCCAAGACTTAGATTGAGACGTTGCCGCGTGTGCTAGAAATCCTCTCCAACTGCCTTGCAATATCGGGAGAGCCTTTTGAGTTTTAGATGTGAGATCTGGGTTATGGGAGAAGAATGCTCTCAAACCCTAATTTTTTCCTTGAGATTGATTTAATCAGTGCAACAAGAGTAACCTGACATAAGGAGAAGTCTTCTCCTTATGTAGTATACTCGGCTGAAATAAACGAGTAGGGTAAGAGTGGGCTTTCCACTCTTACCTTATTCTGATTCGTGATTCGACCCATTTAGCTATAAGTTATTTGCGGGATTTTAATTATAAATCGTACACTTGTTATCAGATATTAACGCAGTCGATGTGTTAATAATGGTCTGATAAAATACGATATTGTATAATTACCCAAATTAATATAACTGTTTATATTAATACGCGAATACAATATTTAATTAAATATAACCGTTTATATTTAATTTATGAATTAATCATGTAATCCGTAATAGCTAAAATTATTTAATCCGTATTAAATAATAATCTCAACATCTTATTGACTAATTTAATAGTCAATACCTCTGACTAACTGTTTAGTCGTATTCGGCATAAATGTGACTGTATTTTCATACCTTCACATCTCTCAAACGTGTCCTATAGGTGTGACGTATAGGGACCAGTTGATCACCGCCATCCGTACGACAATAACGTCAAACTTATCTAGCAAGCCAACCGTTATTGATAAACGTGGATCAACTGGTAATAATACTGAAGTATGCCCTTGTGATCCTTAAAGAGATTTAATAAGTCATTGTACTTAATTGTCAAGGACACCAGCCCCAACAATCTCCCACTTGTCCGTACAAGGGTATGTACAATGACGTTATCACACTAAATGTGGAGGACACAAGCTCCAACAAACTCCCACTTATCCGTACAAGTGTAGGTGCGATAACCGATTCTCATATCCTTTTAAAATTTCTCCCACTCAATGTAAGACAATTTGCAAATCCGCATTCGCAAAGGTCGTATCTCACAAGCGATCTGTATCAAGAGTGGTTTCCCCGACTAGAGAGTAACTTAACTGATAAAACGAATCTGTATTCGAGCATGGCCATGCATTTCAGTTACTACTCCTCGAGTGGCCCTGAGAAATGATAAAATCCTGATAAGGGTTTGGATATTTCCCTCAACTCGAATCCTGCCGATATCGCGCAGCATGAAATAACCCAGAAAAAATCCTCTTGGCCCCTGTTACGATGACCGTGGGAAAGAAACCAAAGTTACCCAAAAGACTCGACTCTAAGGAACACTATGGAGGTCCTATCCACGACCTGGCACCCAATGTTATAAAACATTTAGGACTCCATAACGTTGTCACGGGGTGTCCTACGAGATATCCGTATAACTCGCCTTTGTGATTGGTCAGTCATCCACGTGACTTATGGCTCGTTGAACCCACCATCAACCAACGTCACAAAATGATTACCTGAGTTATCAGCTCAAGTGGGTAATCAAGGACTAAAACGATGTAATGTTATTCAGTTCACTTTGTGGTGTTCAAAATTGGCGTACAATTCCACATGAAAAACAAAACATTATATATCATAACAATGAGGTTGAATAGAGTACACGAGAAAATGAATTATTACATGAATTCATAAAAGAGTACTACAACTTAGGAACACATCTAATTCCCATGGAATGAATGTGCCCTTCATGCTTATCACGTGGTAATGCTTTAGTGAGAGGATCAGCTATGTTGTCATCCGTAGCGATCTTATAAATGAAAATCTCCTTTTGCTCCACGTAATCTCTGATTAGATGAGCTTTCCGTTGTACATGCCTAGCCTTGTTGCTAGACTTATGCTCCTTAGCTTGGAAGATGGCACCTTTATTGTCACAATAAACGGTGATTGGGTCATTCGAACTAGGCACTACAGATAGTCCTTGTAAGAATTGACGCATCCATATTGCTTCCTTAGCTGCTTCTGAGGCGGCATAGTACTCGGACTCAGTCGTAGAATCTGCTGTAACACTCTGTTTTGAACTTTTCCAGCTGACAGCCGCGCCATTAAGAATAAAAACGAATCCAGACTGAGATTTCGAGTCATCTCGATCCGTTTGGAAGCTAGCATCTGCGTAACCCGTGGCGCAGAGCGTTGAGTCGCCTCCATAAGTCAATCCCCAATCTTTAGTCCTCCGTAGGTACTTAAGAATGTTTTTCACGGCCATCCAGTGTTGTTCACCTGGATGAGCTTGGAATCGACTGGTCATACTCAATGCATATGCAACGTCTAGACGTGTGCATATCATGGCATACATGATCGATCCTATTGCCGAAGCATAAGGAATCCGACTCATGCGCTCTTTCTCTTCCAATGTCTTAGCTTCTTGAGTTTTGCTCAAGTGAAGCCCAGTAGTCATAGGAAGGAACCCTTTCTTGGAGTTCGTCATGCTGAATCTCTCTAGAATCTTATCTATGTAAGACTCCTGACTGAGAGACAACATCCGTCGTGATCTATCCCTGTAGATACGGATGCCCAAAATTTTTTGTGCCTCTCCCAGATCTTTCATCTGGAAATGGTTTTTCAACCATGCTTTAACCGAAGATAAGATAGGTATGTCATTCCCAATCAAGAGTATGTCGTCGACATACAGTACTAGGAATACAATCTTGCTCCCACTCGACTTGATATAGAGACATGGTTCCTCGACTGATCGAATGAATCCATTCTCTTTTATCACTTGGTCTAAGCGATGATTCCAACTCCGCGATGCTTGCTTAAGTCCATAGATGGAACGCTTAAGCCTGCAAACTTTCTTAGGATGTTTTGGATCAATAAAACCCTCGGGTTGTACCATGTACAACTCTTCCTCCAAATAACCGTTTAAGAAGGCGGTTTTAACGTCCATTTGCCATATTTCATAGTCATGAAATGCGGCTATCGCTAAGATAATCCGAATGGAACGTAGCATGACTACGGGTGCAAAGATCTCATCGTAGTGCAAGCCTGGCACTTGGGTGAAACCTTTAGCAACTAGTCTTGCCTTATGGATATCTTGTTTACCTTCCACGACATGCTTTATTTTGTAAAGCCATTTGCATTGAAGGGGGCGTACCTTTGCAGGTAGGTCCACAAGATCCCACACGTTGTTCTCATACATGGAGTCCATCTCGGATTGCATGGCTTCTAGCCATAGCTTTGAGTCAGAACTGGTCATGGCACCTTTATAGGTTGTGGGTTCATTACCCTCAAGGACTAAGACGTCATCCATATCATGTTCCTCGACCATACCAATGTATCTGTCCGGAGGAATGGAGACTCTTCCCGACCTCCTAGGTTCCTCAGGAATATCTACCGCAGCCTCGGTTGAAGGAACTGTTTCCTCCAATGGTTGCTCGGTAGTTGGTTCTTGAACCTCCGATAAATCGAAGGTTCTATTACTCGACTTGTTCTCGAGAAATTCTTTCTCTAAGAACGTCGCACTAGCCGCAACAAAAACACGTTGTTCGGTTGGCGAGTAGAAGTAATGACCAAAAGTTCCCTTTGGATAGCCTATAAAGTATGTCTTGACCGATCGCGGGCCGAGCTTATCCTCGTGTCTCCACTTGACATAAGCCTCGTAGCCCCAAACCCGAATAAAGGACAAGTTAGGGACCGTTCCATTCCATAATTCGTATGGAGTCTTGTCAACAGCTTTAGACGGACTTCTGTTAAGTATTAGAGCGGCCGACAAAAGAGCATAGCCCCACAATGAATCAGGCACAACGGTGTGACTCATCATGGATCGAACCATATCAAGTAAAGTTCGATTTCTCCGTTCGGACACACCATTTAATTGTGGTGTTCCAGGTGGAGTCAACTGTAGCACGATGCCACAGTCTTTAAGGTGTTGATCAAACTCGTGTGAAAGATACTCACCACCACGATCAGAACGTAGTGTTTTAATCTTTCTTCCCAGTTGGTTCTGTACCCGATTCTGGTATTCTTTGAACTTGTCAAAGGATTCACTTTTATGCTTCATTGAGTAGACATAGCCATATCTACTCAAATCATCCGTGAAAGTGATGAAATACCTATAGCTTTCTCGTGCGTTGATCGACATAGGGCCACATACGTCTGTATGTATGAGTCCTAATAGGTCGGCAGCGCGCATTCCAACACCTTTGAAGGAAATACGAGTCATCTTACCGATGAGACATGATTCACACGTGCCATATGATTCGAAATCAAAGGCCGAGATAGCTCCATTCTGTATGAGCTGTTTTACGCGTTTCTCATTTATGTGTCCCATACGACAATGCCATAGATAAGTTTGATCTTTGTCACCTACCTTTAATCTCTTGTTATTCACATGTAATATCTCGGTGGTTTGATCTAAAACATAAATTCCATTCATGGAAACTGCCTTGCCATAAATCATATTGTGTAATGAGAAAATACAACTGTTATTTTCTATTACAAATGAAAAACCAAGTTTGTCAAGCGCAGAAACTGAAATAATGTTTTTGGACAAACAAGAAACATAATAACAGTTATATAAAGATAACTCGAATCCACTTGGAAGCTGGATCACGTATGTTCCCCTCGAGATTGCAGCAACACGTGCTCCATTCCCGACACGCAGGTCAACCTCACCCTTGATGAGGGGTTCTTGGTTTCGGAGGCCCTGCACATGATTACATAGATGAGAACCACAACCAGTATCTAGTACCCAAGTTCCGTAACTTGCATGGTTAATCTCAATCATGTGAATAAAAGAAGAAGACATACCAACAGGAGTAACGCGGCCTGCCTTAATGTCCTCACGATACACGGGGCATGAGCGCCTCTAATGCCCAGTCTTGTGGCAATGGTGGCATTCCATGCTAGTATCCTTGCTCTTTGTTTTGCCCTGTGAGTTGCTCGACTCACCTGGCCCACTCTTAGTAAATCCTGACTTCTTAAACTTGGGCTTGCCTACTGTTAGGTCGCCCTGAGCTTTAGCTTTACCCTTACCCTTACCCTTACCCTTACTGGAGATCATGAGAACATCTTGCTTCACGCTCCCACTTAATTTCAGATCCTTCTCGGTCTGTACGGGAAGGGAGTGGAGCTCATGAGGAGACTTCTTCATGTCGTTCATGTAATAGTTGGCCCTAAAGAGGGCGAACCCATCATGAGCGAATGAAGCATTCGATCAACGATTATGTTCTCACTGATCTTGCAGTTTAGGGCCTCCAGTTTCTCGATATTCTCAATCATGTGAAGAATATGTGGGCTAACTGCTTGGCCCTTATGGAGTTTCGCCTCAAAGAAACGACAGGTATGCTCATAAGAAACGATCCTCGGAGCCTTTGAGAATTCGTTAGTGAGCGTGGTGAAAATCTTGTTTGCACCATGGGCTATGAAGCGTCTTTGCAAATTGGATTCCATTGCATAGATGAGTACGTTCTTTATCGCACCCGCTTCCATGACGAAGTCGCTATGAGCGCGAACTTCGTTAGCTCTAGCTCCAGTTCCTGGGTGTGCCGGAATGGGCTCAGTTAAGTACTTGAGCTTTCCATCAGCAATGGCAGCATTCCGTAGTGCTGCCTCCCAGTCAGAGAAGTTTGACCCATCATTCCTCAGTCTAGTAGACTGATTCATGGAATCCATGAAGGCTTTTAGCCAGGATTCACGTGCTAGCTTGGCACTTGGCATTGGGTCTTCACCAGCCATTAGTTATACAGCAGTTTAATTTAAACGTGTTCAACACTGAAAAGAAGATAAAACAGAACCATATAAGCAACTCATTGTTGTGATTTAAGTCTATATTAAATTGAAATTTAAACTCGTAGACTCATGCATTTATATAATTGATCTCCCTCAAGAATTATATAAACGATCCCAAGACTCAATTTCCGTATATTGATAAGCCCACAGCTTGGCTAATTCCACCGTTGGAACTCTTGGTCGATAGATTTCCGTAAATCCTATCTGTTAGTCTATCTCAGTCGCTAGATATTATCGAGTGACCATGATGTTGAGATAAAATAAATCATCTGTTCCCACTTATTACCCGACGTAGAAGGGGTCATATTATGCCTACCGACGAAGAAGGGATTCATGGGAGTCTGATTTATAAAGACTAGTCTCAATTTTTGGTTATACGAGGAAGACCCCATCAACTTTTATTTATCCATTTTAAGTGAACTAATATCTAGCATATGCGTGAATGAATGAAATAAAGTGATGGTTTTGCAATTGACATGTGACATCTGTATTGTCACAGAAAACTAACGCGTAACCTCTACATGAGTCAGTTTTCAGGCATTTTATAAGTGGTTTGGTTTTAGGCGGAATATGATGCAAGCTATTATCGATGAAAGCATAAAATAAATGCAATAAACGTAAATAAAAGTCCTAGTGTGGCCTATCCTACCAAAATAAACATAAAACAACTTGGAATCCACCGTTGGACCCTAGAAGCTTGTCTTGATGTTCCATCTTGGTCATTGCAGCGGGAGTGAGCATCCGGTCTCCGTCTTTGGTCTTCACAAAATTACTAATTTAAATTACAAATATAACCCTATTTACATTCTAATTTAAATACAAAAGTAATTACATGGCAAAAACCAAAAACGGAGATTCAAGATCTCAAAATTACAAGCAAGACTGTGTTCCATCATTACGGTAACACAATCTACTAAGGTCACACTAAGTTACAACCGTTTGCAAAAATAAATACGTTATTGAAAGCATTCACAAGGCATTCAACAAGACGATAAATAAAATGCATCAACTAAATAAAATTCATACATGACATAATTAATATTGTTATTATGATTAACAAATTTTTACCAAACCACCTTACGGGATTAAAATTATGTGATTATACCGTTTTAATCACCCAATTTTAATAAATTTATATCCATTATCTTAAACCGTTTTAAAATAATATGTATCAAACGAGTGTGAATCGTTTCACAAAATTAATAATATATTATTTCCGTATATAGTATATTACTAAAGGCCATGGGAAAATAAAACAGGTTATTTTTCGAAAAATAAAAAAAACGACGTCTGTTACTGGGGGGAGGTCGACCGACCTCAACACGGGGTCGACCGACCTCCAGACGAGAGACCGAAAATTTCTGCAACAGCATAAGCGGTCGACCGACCTTTCAATCAGGTCGACCGACCACCAGACAGTAAAAACGAGTTTCAGAAAACGCAAAACGCTGCAACTTTTGAAATCAAAAATAATTTTTACCTTTTAAACTTTGATTAAAACGAGTAAATCAAAATTAACATCAACAAGGGTTCACATATTGTCAAGAATATCGATTAATTAACAATATGTAAACAGGAATCGAAAACAAGATCGATTACTCACAAAAGAAAGACTGTCGAAACAGAAAAATATGCAGGAGGCGGTCGACCGACCGCAACAGGGGGTCGATCGACCGACTTAGCGGCAGAACACGATTTTTCAGTTTTTAAAACTTTATGAAAAACACAAAAGTAAAATTTCATGGCTTGGCTCTGATACCACTTGTGGGGAATAAAGCATGTATTCGCCCTAAACTTGCAGGATTATAATGAAAATTACAGTCGTGAATATGGTCATAAGATTAAGACACATGAAAAGGAGTACAACCTTTAGTCCTTGCGCGAAAGGCCTAAGAACAGGAATTCACGCAAATTCCCTCCTATAACTTGCACTCAAGACTTAGATTGAGACGTTGCCGCGTGTGCTAGAAATCCTCTCCAACTGCCTTGCAATATCGGGAGAGCCTTTTGAGTTTTAGATGTGAGATCTGGGTTATGGGAGAAGAATGCTCTCAAACCCTAATTTTTCCTTGAGATTGATTTAATCAGTGCAACAAGAGTAACCTGACATAAGGAGAAGTCTTCTCCTTATGTAGTATACTCGGCCGAAATAAACGAGTAGGGTAAGAGTGGGCTTTCCACTCTTACCTTATTCTGATTCGTGATTCGACCCATTTAGCTATAAGTTATTTGCGGGATTTTAATTATAAATTGTACACTTGTTATCAGATATTAACGCAGTCGATGTATTAATAATGGTCTGATAAAATACGATATTGTATAATTACCCAAATTAATATAACTGTTTATATTAATACGCGAATACAATATTTAATTAAATATAACCGTTTATATTTAATTTACGAATTAATCATGTAATCCGTAATAGCTAAAATTATTTAATCCGTATTAAATAATAATCTCAACATCTTATTGACTAATTTAATAGTCAATACCTCTGACTAACTGTTTAGTCGTATTCGGCATAAATGTGACTGTATTTTCATACCTTCACATCTCTCAAACGTGTCCTATAGGTGTGACGTATAGGGACCTGTTGATCACCGCCATCCGTATGACAATAACGTCAAACTTATCTAGCAAACCAACCGTTATTGATAAACGTGGATCAACTGGTAATAATACTGAAGTATGCCCTTGTGATCCTTAAAGAGATTTAATAAGTCATTGTACTTAATTGTCAAGGACACCAGCCCCAACAATCTCCCACTTGTCCGTACAAGGGTATGTACAATGACGTTATCACACTACATGTGGAGGACACAAGCTCCAACACATCTGACACTGTACCCCTACTCAGGCAAGCAGATGCAATCAGCAATGTCTAGGACCTACCCTTGCTCAGGCAAGAACTAGACACAATCAGCAGTGCCCAAGTCACACCCCTGCTCAGGTTAGACTTGGTACACAAATCAGCAAGCATACACTCGTGACCCGTGCTCAGGCACGACTGGATACCAATCAACTAATAATGGTTCATTGACCCTACTCAGTCGTGACCATTACATACCCTTCGTAATGAAATTGGGATCCCTGCTCAGACCCAACCCACTACGGTCATACAAACTCACGGTAGAATATAGGTCCCTGCTCAGACATATCCTACCGCATCAAATATACACGTGACGGTCTAGCAGTCCCTGCTCAGACATGTCCGTCACGCGACAAACACTCACATGTCAAGCTAGAGGATCCCTGCTCAGATCATATCTTGACATGCATACAAACATTAGCACATATCGTTAGTCCTAGTCTTTCTAGACTTCTAACAACACTTAATTGACCCCGGGAACTAAGTTAAGGGAGAGCCGATTTCCCTTTCGGTTACCCGACCGGGGGGTCTCTATCCTCTCTCCATTCCCGAACCCAATATAGTGTCGCCCGTACTTCGGGGACCTCAAACACACATATGAAGCACACGGAACGAGTCTCAAGCAAATCGGACTAGCCGATCAAAAGATAACACGATTTTAGTGAGAACAGGGCTCTCAGCCGGTGCCGGACCGTCTGCCGGTCGGCCGGCTGGGAGTCCTTTCCCAATCCTGCAGCCAATTTTACGAAAAACAAGGGAATGAAATCCTCAGCCGGTGGACCGGCTGCCGGGCACCCGGCTGGGAATCCCATCCCACTACCTTCTACAACTTTTACCAAAAATGAGGATGGATTCTTAGCCGGCCGACGGGCCGCCGGCTAGGAATCCCATCCCAGCCTTATTTTTCTCAAACATAAACAACCAAAAGGGTCTCTGAGCCGGTCGACCGGCGGCCGACCACCCGGCTCACAGCCCTTTCACATATTTCCCAAAATTCGCCAAAAAAAACACTAAGCCTACCTTTGAGCCGGCCGACCGGCTGCCGGTCAGCCTGCCGGCTCAGAGTTCATGTACGCATTTTTCGCAAAATCGCCTATAGTTCTAAACTCGACAAATCGATACAATTCTTCTAAAATCGCAACAACACAAGTTTACCCAGCATCTTACACATACATATGAACCACAAACAAGTATCAAATCCATCAAGTAGTACATATTAAGAGTAAACTTTGTATTCGTCTTAACTTTGCAAAAACTTAAAATGAACATGAAAGCATATGAATACGACATAAAACCTCAAATAAATCATGTGAAGATCATATGAACTAATCCCTAACATGTTACTAAACATATATAACAACAACAATTCATAAAATTAGAAACCATCACAACAATCAACAACAAAAGTGCTACTTTAACAAAAATGCCGAGTTACTCATCAAAGTCACCTTATAAGCGATTATGCTCCAAAATCCTCCTCAATGACGTAGCTATCAACATCCGGGTCCTCTAAACCCACTCCTACAACAAAAGAAACGAAGTTTATGAGCTTAAAACGGAATTTGGTGAAAACAACGTCTTTTTCAAGTTTGATAAAACTGAAATTGAAATAGATAGAAAGCTCGTAAATCTCAAGAGGATTCCGAAAATGTAAGGCTTACCTTGATTCGAGTTCGGGAAGAGGTCGAGATGATGAATTTAAGCTTGAGAAGATGAAGAACAATGGAGGTTTTAATGTAACAGTGAAATGAGTTGAAGATGTCGATGAAATGGTTTAGGTTAGGATTTTATATTGTCCATTCTTTTTATTTGAGTCGGGTTATTTGTTTTGTGAAACGGACTCAAGTCGGAACTAGAATATGCCAAGTGAACATCTTAAGAACTAAAATATTCTTAAGACGGATCTTAACGGAAAGACTTAAATTAAATTTACGATTTATTATTAAAATATTATTATATTCCGTAAAATAATTTAAAATCATTAAAATATTATTTACGAAAATACGGGATGTTACAACCCAAAGGGGCACCGAACTCGGTTTCTTGTCTTTTAACCTTTCTTGTACCTCCCTTCAAGTCCCGAATTACATAGAAATGCGTGAAAACACTACAAACACCTCGACAACGCGTGAAAATAGTATGTAAAGGTAAATTAGGTAAAAATAAGGATAATTAAGGGGAAAGCGAGACAAAAATAAAACAAAGTGGAGGGATTTAGGCACAAAATTAAGGGCGATAAAGTAGTTATCAATGACTAAGTGTCTGCTTTTTAGATTAGAACAAATGAACATATCCAATAATCGGTACCCATGTTATCGGTAATTTGTTAATAATATTACAATTAAATAATCGAAGAACATAGAGCAATCATCACACACATCCCTTGTACAAGGTGGATGGGGTGAACACAAATGTGCTCCATATATACTAAATACAGTTATATACTAAATACAATTATAAACTTAAATCAATGATAAACTTATATTAATGAGAATTTCAAGGACCAGCAGGAGCAGGTACACCACAAGCCTTAGGGTTTTGCTTGCCAGATAGGATTGGCTTCACATTCTTGCACATCGAGACGGCTTCACCACCTTTGAATGTCAAATCTATGTCTACGAGTTCAACCTTGTCACAAGGCGATCCACTACTACACAATAGCTTCACCGCCTCTTTTGTACTTGTTGTTCCTCTCACATTCTTAAAGCTAATGTTGCTGATCTTAACCTTGGAAGGCGTCTGAATTTAGAAAAACATATATTAGATCAACATCTAGAACACATTATCAACAACATTAAAGTACGAATGTATATTATATAAGGTTTACCTTTGCTTTGCAGTGGCCGTAAGGGCAGTACTCTTGATCAACAAGAATAGGGTTTCCAACATTTTCGACAGTGATATCCTCAAAGTGTAAGTCTGATGCAACAGCTTCATAAGAAGCGAGCGAAGACTTGATTCTAACACCATTATCAGTGTTGCTGATTTTACAGCTCTTGATAGTGACACCGGTGACAAGAGCCTCATTTGGGTGTCTTCCAAGGCTTCCAATGCTAATATCGTGTCCTGGACCGCAGGTTACCGACTCAACGTGGATTTGCTTCGCACCATCTCCCATGGATACGCAATCATCCCCCGTCCCGATCTTAGCAAGGATCACGTTTATACCTTCAGATCGTCCAATGTGAATACCGTCCGTGTTAAGGCTGGTAGCTGGAGCTTCAATTGTGGTGTCATAGAGTGTCACGTTCTTGCACCCCAAAACTCCCATGTGGTACAACTTGCTGTTGATGGATTTGATACCACTAAACTTACAATTGTTGAGGAAGTTGAACCAAAAGTTCTGCATTGACGGAGAATGGTATACAATAACAAACAGTTATACGAACCTAACACGAAATTGCGATCGAGTTAGAGAGGTATAATAGGTTAATAAAAAAATACGTACGTAAGGAAGCTCGTCACAAGTGCCAGCTTTAGCACATTCGTTTAGCTTCCAAGCGGTTTGGCCTTGACCGTCGAAAGAGCCACCGCCCTTAAGGGCAGTCACGGTGAGACCATCAACATGCTCAAATTTAACCCAAGTGGATTTGTCTTTCATCTCTTTTGGATTAGCAGGGGCCTTGAAATTGCCTGCAATCTCGATTGTAATTTGCCCTTTGCATGGACCGGCAAGGTTAACTGAGTTCATTAAATATGTTCCTGCTGGTACTACTATTTTTGATGCGGTTGTTGATGCACATGCATCTTTCCATGCTTTCATCATTGCCTAATGATATTCCAATTTATTAGTGTTTTTGGTTGCTTGGATCGCACAATGACGTGGTACACTAGACAGATTCAAGAATTCTCTTGCAATAACACTTTATTTATTAAGATAATAAGATTCATTATATATATGACTAAAATTAAATTAAGCTAAATTACTTCATATAAATTTGAACATGTTGTGAAAAATATAAATTTATATGAGTTAACCAAATACATAATTAAAAACCTTAAAATCAATCGTACAGTAATTTTTGTTTAATCCGTGGTAATATTCTTAGGAAAAAGGATGATATCATTACTAAAGCAATGGACAAATATTTATATCGATATTAAGGACGTTCAATTTATTTACTAAGTGACAGACTGAGAAATATTAATTTCTAAGAAAAGAAAATTACAACAAATTCTCTACAATGCAAATATATAATTTCCTCAACCATTAGTAGTAATTATAAATATTTTGTGGGTGTGAATATTTATTTTTTATACCCGTACAACTTAATGTTATTTGAGAATGCAAACTAACATTGTAAAGATCAGAAAAGAGAGAACCAGATTCGTAGTGACGTGGTGACGGAACCACTGCCTTGAAAACTATTTCCGGTACGACCGTGGTGGCGATCAGCAGATGACCGGTAGTCCCCCAAGGTTTAACACTACTGCGGTCAGAACCGCCCACTCGAGACTGAGAGCATTGGAATGATAATTTATCTTTACCCAGAAATTTGAGAGAGAAGAGAAGAGAGAACGAGAGAGGGAGAAGTGATTGTGTTGTGTTTAGAATGAATTAAGATGCTCTATTTATAGGAATAATAGAGTAGTAGGGGAGCCAAAACAGCTCCACAAAAGGTGGCAGTCAGAGCAAAAAACGGGAGTAAGACCAGGGAATTTGACTGACTGTTACACCACTTAACTCAAAAACAGAACAGATACACTTACGGAATGAATGTGGACAGTTCACTAACACACTGGGTCAAAAAGGTAAAACTAGGCCGTTGGCCCGCACCGCAGGTGCTCTACCCAAACCTGAGCCCGAGCCGAGCCGACGCGCGCGCGTGTGTGTGTTTGGACCCAAACCCACTAGTCCAATGCTCTCAACAAAAACCCCTTGGACCACTCTCTTATCTATACATATGAAAGGGAAGTATATAAACCAAAGGGACCTCTTGTTTCCCACCGATGTGGGACAACAAGAAGTTATAGAATTTTGGTTTGTATGCACTATCAGTGCACTACTGGCCTACTGCCTACATATACTTCCAACAATCCCCCACTGATGGTTAAGAGAAAAACAGAGAAAAATTCCTGGGTAAAGGAAGGATTGAATACTTAGGTATCAATATCTTTCGATTTGAATTGACACTTTAGTGAAATGAGGAAACAACTTACTTACAGCGAGAGAATATCTTGCGATTTGAATTCCTAACTGAGCTTCGGTTGATACCCCCCCACAACACGTATCATACCTTCACAAGAGTATCGTTCCGCGAAATCAAAGTGCAACGCGCTCTTTTAAAGCCTTGCGTTTTCCTTGGTTCTTATAGGTGTGTTTATAGGACTTCTCGTAGTCTTATGATCATTACACCTACGTAGGTAGCTCAAGTGCTTCTCAATAGCACTTCTCAACTGAGCCATTAAGGACATAGTCCAACCTTATGTACATTTCAGCAAGTGCGTCTCAAAGCACCACCATAAAGGCTATGAATCATACTACATCATAGGAATAAACTTTAGACCTAGTCAAGTATCACTCTTTCTCTTGACTTATGGTCTTAAGTCCCATTCCCCTTGACGTATTAGTGACTAGTCTCCTAGTCAGTCCCTTAGTAAAGGGATCGGCAAGATTGCTTTCGGACTTCACATAGTCCAAAGCAATTACTCAATTCTCAAGGAGTTGTTTAACTGAAGCATGCCTGATTCGAATATGTCTTTTCTTTGCATTATAGACACTATTCTTAGCAACACCAATTGCAGCTTGTGAGTCACAGTGTAAGGAGACCGGTGTTTGTCGTCCTCCCCACACTGGTACGTCTGCTAATAGGTTTTTCAACCAATCAGCCTCTTGTCCTGCCAACTCAAGAGCTATGAACTCCGATTCCATGGTAGAGCGTGCAATACAAGTCTGTTTGGAAGATTTCCACGATATAGCACCTCCACCCATGGTGAAGACATAACCACTAGTAGAACAGATCTCATCGTTACCTGAAACCCAATTTGCATCACAATATCCTTCTAACACAGCAGGAAATTTACTATAATGCAGACACAGATCAATTGTTCCTCTTAGGTATTTCAGTAAACGACGAAGAGCATTCCAATGTTCATTGCTAGGGTTATGTGTATAACGACTCAGTCTACTGACAACATAAGCAATATCTGGTCGAGTACAGTTCATAAGAAACATCACGCTACCTAAGATTTTAGCATACTCTTCTTCGGAAACACTCTTACCCAAGTTTTTACACAATGGTATACTAGAATCATAAGGTGTTCTAGCAGGCACAGAATCAAAGCAGTTAAACTTTTTCAACACTTTTTCAACATAATGAGATTGACTTAAACAAATTCCATTGGGATTTCGAATAACCTTGACCCCTAGGATTACATCAGCTTCTCCTAAGTCCTTCATCTCAAAATGTGATGACAGAAATTCTTTGGTTTTAATTATCACATCTAAATTATTACCAAAAATAAGCATGTCATCCACATATAGGCATATAATAACACAATCAGATTCTATCACTTTGGAATAAACACATGAATCAGAGTTGTTAATCATAAAGCCATTACTCATCAAAGTGTTGTTGAATTTCTCATACCACTGTTTAGGTGCTTGTTTCAGACCATAAAGTGACTTGTTCAGTTACACACCTTATTCTCTTGACCCTTAACCACAAAACCTTCAGGTTGCGACATATAGATCTCTTCCTTTAACTCACCATTCAAGAAAGCAGTTTTGACATCCATTTGATGTATAATAAGGTTATGAATGGCAGCTAAAGCGACAAGAGTTCTTATAGTCGAAATTTTAGTCACAGGAGAATAAGTATCAAAATAATCAATGTCTTTCTTTTGTGTAAAACCTCTAACCACAAGTCTAGCCTTGAACCTTTCTATTGTACCGTCAGGTCTCATTTTCTTCTTGAAGATCCATTTACTCGAAATGGGTTTACTACCTTTAGGTAAATCAGTCAACTCCCAAGTCTGATTCGACACAATAGAGTCAAGTTCACTTTTAATAGCATCTTTCCAAAAATTAGCATCAATGGATTTCATTGCCTCACTAAACGTTTTTGGGTCATCTTCTATTAAAAAGGCTGAAACAAACTCATCACTTGCACAAACAGTATATCCATATTCAGACAACATAGTTGTATCATAATCATCACCAAAGTTTCTTGGACATCTAGGTCTTTTACTTCTTCTAGGTTCAACAATATGATCAATAGAAGTAGTGCTACTACTAGCATGTGAAGACATATCATTAGATGCAACAGGTAAACTAGAAGATGACACAACATTGTTTTGTAATGGAAAAACATGCTAAAAAAACACAGCATCTCTAGCTTCAGATATAGAACGATCACTCAAAGACATGAATCGATAAGCAGAGCTATTATGAGCATAACCAATAAAAACACAATCGTAGGTTCTTGGTCCAACGGTAGGTCTCCTAAAGTCAGGTAAACCCACTTTAGCCAAACACCCCCATACCCTAAGGAAGCTTAGGTTAGGAGGATAGCCCTTCCAGATCTCGTAGGGTGTCTTGTCAACTTTCTTATGAGGTACACGGTTAAGGATGTGACAAGCTGAAAGTATTGCTTCCCCCCACATATCGTCAGATAGGCCAGAACTTAAAAGCATAGCATTCATCATCTCTTTTAAGGTCCTGTTTTTTCGTTCAGCTATACCATTAGACTGAGGTAAGTAAGGTGGACTAGTTTCATGTATTATACCGTTTTCAGCACAGAAATTGGTCAGATAACTAGACTTATACTCGCCTCCTCTGTCAGACCTTACCCTTTTGATTTTCCTGTCGAGTTGGTTTTCGACTTCAGTTTTAAAGTTTATAAACGATTGTTGTGCTTCATCTTTGGTCTTAAGCAAATATACGCGAGTATACCTAGAACAGTCGTCTATAAAGGTCACATAATAATTCTTTCCACCTCTACTTGCAACATTTTTGAAGTCAGCTAGGTCGGTGTGAATTAGTTCAAGAAGGCTCGTTGTTCTAGTTGATACAGGTTTGCTAGGTTTCTTTGTGAATTTAGCCTCAACACAACTAGCACATTTAGAGAAATCTTGACTCGACAAACTTGGAATTAAACTCATCGTTCTAAGTTTTTTAATGTAGTCAACATTCACATGACCTAATCTACCATGCCAAACATCAATAGACTCAGCGATATAAGCAGAAGTAGATGCAATATTATTAAAAACTAAATCAGTGTTCAATACAAAAAGACCCCCAGAAAGATAACCCTTGCCCACAAATTCCCCATTACGCGACATTACAACCTTGTCAGCCTCAAAAACAAGTTTCAAACCAGCTTTGTTTAGTAAGGCACCAGACACGAGGTTTCGACGCAATGAAGGTACAAAAAAGACATTAGTGAGAGCAAGTGTTTTCCCCGAGGTGAGTTTGAGAAAGATCTTGCCTTTTCCTGTGATCATTGCAGATGAAGAATTACCCATGTAGACGCATTCCCCATCAGCTACTTCCTCGAACTCAGCAAATAACCCCTTGTCAGCACAGAGGTGTCTGGAAGCGCCAGTATCCAGGACCCATTCAGCAACATTTCCCACCAAATTAGCTTCCACGACCACAGCAGCAATGACTTCATCAGTCACAGCAACATTGGCTTCAGCAATTTTCTTCTCGGTGCATTGGTAGGCTTTATGACCCGATTTTCCGCACACATAGCAGACCATATGACCCTTAGGTTTCTTAATCTTGGATACAGGTTTGGTATGCTTCCCTGGACCAATCTTGTTAGTATTCTGACCCTTAGCTTGACCCTGATCAACTTTAGCCTTTCCCTTTCCCTTACCCTTGAACTTATCTCCATTTGAAGACCCACCAGTTTCAACAAGATTAGCTTTCACAGTAGCAAGGGAAAGTTGGACTGATTTATCTTTGAGACGGTTGGCTTCCTCAGTCCTCATGTGGCCTATTAGTTCTTGTAGGGACAAGTCTTTCTTCTTATGTTTCAAATGGTTCCTATATTCATTTCAGGAGGGGGGAAATTTTTCTAGCAAGACATTAGCTAAAAAGACCTCATCGAGTTTCATTCCCTCATTGGTGACATCAGCGCACAAGTTCTCATAGATATGAACTTGTTCCATAATAGGTTAGTCATCTACCATTTGAAACCCAAGCCACTGCCCCACAACATACTTCTTTTTACCCGCATCATCAGCCCCATATTTTCTGTCTAATAATTCACATATGGTCTTAGCAGATTTGTGGATCATAAATAAGTCAAACAGATTATTAGTCATGTGATTAAGGAGGTGACACCTAGCCGTCTTATTATCCTTATCATGTTTTTTAATAGACTCCTGTTTGACTTAGTAGTAGCAGCGTCGGTACCAGTGGCAACTTCAGAAGGAGGGTCAGAAAGTAGTACATAGTCGATATCTAGTTGTTCAAAAAACATAAGCAATTTTTGAGACCATCTCTTATAGTTCAGACCGTCTAAAGGTTCTCATTTCGACAGGTCAGGAACTAATTTTGACAGTGAAGACATTGTTACAGCAGTAATAAATAGTTTTC
Organism: Silene conica; assembly: GCA_029255685.2. NCBI lineage: Eukaryota > Viridiplantae > Streptophyta > Magnoliopsida > Caryophyllales > Caryophyllaceae > Silene > Silene conica. The sequence goes on along the minus strand of CM055317.2, from coordinate 6,055,147 downwards.
AAATTGTTATTTGAGAATGCAAAGTAACAATGTAAAGAAAAGAGAAAACCAGATTCGTAGTGACGTGGTGACGGAACCACTGCCTTGAAAACTATTTCCGGTACGACTGTGGTGGCGATCAGCAGATGACCGGTAGTCCCCCAAGGTTTAACACTACTGCGGTCAGAACCGCCCACTCGAGACTGAGAGCATTGGAACGATAATTTATCTTTACCCAGAAATTTGAGAGAGAAGAGAAGAGAGAACGAGAGAGGGAGAAGTGATTGTGTTGTGTTTAGAATGAATTAAGCTGCTCTATTTATAGGAATAATAGAGCAGTAGGGGAGCCAAAACAGCTCCACAAAAGGTGGCAGTCAGAGCAAAAAACGGGAGTAAGACCAGGGAATTTGACTGACTGTTAACACCACTTAACTCAAATACAGAACAGATACACTTACGGAATGAATGTGGACAGTTCACTAACACACTGGGTCAAAAAGGTAAAACTAGGCCGTTGGCCCGCACCGCGAGTGCTCTACCCGAACCCGAGCCGAGCCGACGCGCGCGTGTTTGGACCCAAACCAACTAGTCCAATGCTCTCAACAAAAACCCCTTGGACCACTCTCTTATCCATACATATGAAAGGAAAGTATATAAACCAAAGGGACCTCTTGTTTCCCACCGATGTGGGACAACAAGAAGTTATAGAATTTTGGTTTGTATGCACTATCAGTGCACTACTGGCCTACTGCCTACATATACTGTAACAGCCCGCTTTTTCGTAAATTTATATTTTAATGGTTTTAATTATTTTTACGGGATAAAATAATATTTTAATTTTTAATGTTAATTTATTTTAAAGTAAATCATAGGATCCGTCTTAAGAACCTTAAGTCCTTAAGGCGAATGCAAACTTGGCAAGGTTAAGTTCCCAACTTAAATATCCGTTCAAATATCCTAACCCGTTTTAATTGAGACGGAAAGGACGACTCATATACTCTACTTAAACCTTATGTCGACATTCTTCTTCCTCAAGAAACTCATTTCACTGTAAACACAACTCTCTCAAACCTCCATTTTTATTTCTCCTTCTTTTGAGCTTTTCTCCATCATCCGTCGACCGATTCGAGGTAATGATAACATTTTCGGAATCCTCATCGAATTTCCAAGCCATCTATCACTTTAATTTTTCATTTCCTTCACTCCGAAAAATCTGTCCATTTGGTAGAAATCCGTTTTCTGTCCTAAAACTCGGTTTTTATGTTTGTAGGTGTGGGACTAGACGATCCGGAGGTTGATAGCTACTTGGTAGAGGAGGATCTTTAGCCGGAATCGCTTGAGAGGTGACGATAATGAGTAACTCGGCCTTATTGTTTATATTAGCACAATATGTGGTTTTTATTGTTGTGTTTCATATGAATTATGAACTTAGATGATGTTAGGACTTAGTAACATGTCAAGTTACTGCTTTATATGTTCAATGTATGCTAAGATTTATGAATATGTGTGGTTAGATAATCTGAAAAAAAAAAAATAGATACTAGTCCGTAGTGCTAATCTGATTTTTACGTTTTGGACCTATGGTGCAATTGTTCCACTAATTCTATCTATGTACTCTACACCCATTTCTGATTTACTCTTCACCCATGCTATGTACACTCTACACTAGCTGTTGTTCATTGCTGCTGTACTTCTCCATCCTGTTTTGCTGTACTTGTACATGTTAGTTTCTGCACTTCTATTCCTAGTACATGTATCTGTTACTGCTGGCTGCTCAGAAGTTCTGTCCTAATGTTGCTGCACATACTACGTTTACTTACTTGCTGCTCGTGATATCCTTTACTGTGCACTATTGCTGTTCTACTCAACTTCCTCCACCAGTCTGTTCAGACTAGAATAACTGCTGGTAGAACTGCATTTCTGAGTCTGCACCCCCCTGCACTGTCCCTGTATGGCCTGATCAGACCCTAATGTTGCTGCCCTTTTCTGCACTGAACAGACCCCCTCCCATGTTTGTTCTGCATTCTGTCCCTGAACATTACATTCTGTTCTGCGTCTGTTCTTGCATAGGTTGTATACGCTGACTGGTATCACTGCTATCAAGATTAATGTTGTTTGTCGTTGTTCAACTCTTCATTGTTGCTATGTTACTCTATTGTCTTCGAATTGCCGCGTCTATGACCATTGTTCCTGACCTCCTCCTGCATGATCACTCTGTTCGGTTGTTTATTTTATTGTTGTTGGTTTCGTTGTTGTTGACTGCATAATCATTACTCTTCTTGATGCGTTTCTCCTTTGTTGATTAAATAATCATGAATATCGATGTTGTGTTATGCATTTCGAATAGCCATTTCCGTTGAAATGTTACGTTGACAATGAGTTTGTGGGAGTTGATTTATAAAGTGTAGCTTTTACTCCAAAGCATATTACGTATTATTATTATTTTATTATTATATTAATATTTTACGTACGTGCTTGCTAGCCTGCTTGAATTAATTAATTTACGTACGTTCTTGCTAGCTTGTTTACGTTTAAATTTAATACGTTAGAAATCGTTACGAGTTAGTAATGGGTTACGGTTTTTATTATTTGAAGCTTGTCGAAATAATTTAATTAGTTAGACGTTTTTCCCGTTTTAAAATATAGGTAATGTAATATGAAGTTTAATTTAAATCGTGTTTATTTCCTTTATCGGTTGAACCGGTTAATTAGAACGTAATCAAATAGTTAGTAAAATATATTTTAGCTAAGTAAGATTTAGTAAGTGATTGGTGACTTGTCTAAATTTAGTTAATTCTTAAGTGTCCGCTAATATTTATCATCGGGCTAAGTTATTTTAATATATGGTAGTTGTTTAGAATGAACTTAATCGAAGTGGCCTTTCCCTTGTACTTGTTTATATGTATTTGAGGTCCCCGGGGGACGGGCGACACTATATTGGGTTCGGGAATGGAGTGAGGATAGAGACCCCCCGGTCGGGTAACCGAAAGGGAAACCGGCTCTCCCTCGTCTTAGTTCCCGGGATCAATTATGTGTCGATTAGTGGTTAAATAAGTTAGAACTATAGGTTAGTTTCTATCTTTGGATGTTAATGGAAATTGGATGTCGCGTGATGGGATATGTGTTAAGCTCACCTCTGGACCCATTACGTGTTTTTGTATGTCGCGTGACGGGATATGTGTTAAGCTCACCTCTGGACCCGTTACGTGTTTTGCTTGTGGCGTGTCAGGATATGTGTTAAGCTCACCTCTGGACCTGACACGTGATCGGTTGTCGTACACGGGATATGTGTTAAGCTCACCTCTGGACCCGTTGTGCGGTGACTGCGTATTGGGATATGTGTTAAGTTCACCTCTGGACCCAATACATGTTTGTAGCATTGGGATATGTGTTCAGTTCACCTCTGGACCCTTTGCTTTTGGATGATTAGGGATATGTGTTAAGTTCACCTCTGGACCCTTTTCATGTTTGTAAGTTTAGGGATATGTGTTAAGTTCACCTCTGGACCCTTTACTTGATTGGATGTTGGGATATGTGTTAAGTTCACCTCTGGACCCGACATAGTGTAGTAATGGGATATGTGTTAAGTTCACCTCTGGACCCTTTACTTGATTGGATGTTGGGATATGTGTTAAGTTCACCTCTGTACCCGACATAGTGTAGTAATGGGATATGTGTTAAGTTCACCTCTGGACCCGTTGCTAGTGTTATGGATGTTTATCTGCTTGCCTAGATGATGGTACAGTGTCAGATATGCATGATGAGTTATGGATGTTTATCTGCTTGCCTTGATGATGGTACAGTGTCAGATATGCATGATGAGTAAATGATGTTTAATTGAGTTATGGTTAAATCATCCAAGGCATTGGGTGACTCTTGTTCGGTTTCATAAATAGTTGGATTGAAAGACCCCCCGACTGGGTAACCAGTAGGGAAACCGGCTCTCCTTCCTATTTGTTTATGAAGTTGGTTGAGAGCCGAGCATGTTAATCGCATGATAGTAAGAGATCAGATGATGAGTTGTTTATGCTTCACATGTTGATATATGTTGGAGTATTCTGTATTGTTTTATGTGTTACGTGTTGTCACAAAAGGTGGCTAGGAGAACTCTAGTCACTCCCCACTGATTGTGGCGTACATGTTTACATGTATGTAGGTACATGACAGGTGGTTGGCAGAGGGTTGCATGGAGCTAGCGAGCGATGATCCTATTCATCGATTGACTTACACGTTTACGTTAGCTAGACTTAGTTTACCTTTCAGTTGAGTGCCTGTAGGGGTGTACCATCCCAGGCTGTTTGTATATGTATTTTACTTTCAGTTACAGTTTTTAATTCACCTCGCATGTTAGTTATGTTAAAAAGTTTTATTTCCGTTGCAGTTTTAGTACTTTTGTATGTTTATATTTCCGCTTTCGCGAGGGGTTTTACAGTTGGTATCAGAGCATTATTGCTCCCGACGCACTCATGTGACCCCCAACCTTAACTTGACCAAATAAACAAATAATGAATGAGAGATGGGGTAGATTTAAGGACTTATATTGTAGCCTGTTTTGTGATTGCTTTTATTAGGTTCTAACGTGTTTGTTGATTGTCGTTAATTTTACTCTTATGCCTTTCAATCGACGAACCGTGGACTTATCCATTTGGCGATGGAGACCGGAGTTTCTACCAAGGATAGAAGATTCGTGCTACTGTTGGGGAATGTTTCTGAACCTTGAAGATACTCCTCTTTCTTTGTGCATCAACTTCTTTGATAACTCCGAATGCACATCCTTCTTTTAGAATATTTGTCTATCTCACTTGAACGGATCTTCATATCTTTTCAGCTTAACCTTGTGGCTTGCTTTCTTAAGGTGCCCTCTAGGTAATCTTCCCTTTTATTGGATTTGGAGGGACTAGTCTTAGGTTAACCGTAAGCTGTGTTATGAGAAACATTGTTATTTGAGGAATAACTTAAGAGGTATCGAGAGACGTGTTTTGGTGATCTAAGGGTCTAGTTGTCTACCCAATTGGGAGAGTGAAAGTGAGTGATAGGATACTTACTCGAAGGTGAGTTGTATACTTAGTATTCGGTGGAACCTAACCTTGAGAACCATGCTTAGATCGTGAAAGTTTGTGGATTGTAGAGTACTATTAAGGAGTTAGATAAGATAATTGAGGAAATAGGGCGACCTAGAAGAATAGGCTTAAGATGCTAATGAAAAAGAATAGATAAGTAAAGTGAGTTAGTATCAATTGACTTAGGTGAGTGATTGAGTTGAGAAAGGTCCGTTGTTGAGGAACGCGAATCATTGGCTACAATGGTTGAATACTTGAAGAGTTATTGACTTAAGCTTAGAAGAAGTGAATCACTACTTTACCCTAGGCTGCCTATCGAATCTTAACGTTTGTTTAATGAAAAACTTAAGAGAAACTTGAGGATGCACCGCCCGTTTGTGAACGAAATAAATTAATTCATTGAGAGATGTAAGTCCGGAAAAACTTGATGGTTTAAAAATTGTTAACTTGTGGACAGTGAGGTAAGTAAAGTGGATATAGCATATAAGGGTGATGACCTAAAAGTGTTATTGAATTGTCATTTGAGGGACTAGCAGAGGTGAGACATCTCAAAATTTTGGGAATAGGTAGTTGTAAGGATGATACCGTTTAGAGTTGAAAGATAAGGGTATATAAATCATTGGAGATATTGTTCATGAAAATCGATGATTGAATGACTTGATTTGGAAAGTAAGGAGTGAGAGCCCTGTTAGAATAGTGAGAGACCCGCACCTTGGGAGATTTCCGTAATCGTTTCTTTCATATCACTTCTCTCCCTTCCTCTCCTTTGCTCCTCCTTATGATCATGGCTTCAATTTTATTGGAGTCTATAGCTTAAAGTTTCTTACCTTGTCATCTAGTTGTCCCTCGAGTTGTTTTCCTATGACTCTCTCAAGGTTTGTATCATGTTTTCCCCTAAAGTTCGTAGCTCATCCGATCTTCTCTTCTGTGAGCCTTGTTCCCTCTCTTATAGAATGGTGGCGAGATTGGTTTGTTTTTGGAGTAGTGATGCATGCCCTGAATAATGCTTGGTTTTGCGTTGCCAGGATTTAGTTGAGAGAGTTGGTGAGAATTATGTTCGGGCAATGTTGGATAGTGTACCGTCTTGAGAGTTCCTTGTAGGATGGGTCGGTGTGTAAGTGGTATTTGTAGAGTTGAAGTACCATTTGAGGATTTGGATAGAATGCTTGGAGTTCTAGGTGAATTTAGAGGAATGTACCTTGGATAATGATGATGGGGTTAATTGGTTGAATGAGGTAAGTTAGTGCTACTTAATCCTGAGGAATACTTGTAATGCAAAAAGGACCAGACTTGAGGAGCGAGAGTTATTGGTAACGGTGTGAGAATATTGAGACATTTACAAGTGGACTTATAGAGCTGACTGAGTGTTGACCTTGAGTTACTTATGGAACCTCGGCATTTGCCTATTGATGTAATGACAGGTAACCGTTGATGTTTGAGGTAATCGTAGAGTAGAAATTTGAAGCTTATAGGTGTTCGTAAATATCAATTGAGGAACCTCGGAATGTGAATGTCTAGGTCTTATGGAACCTATAAGAGTGAAAGTTGTTACTTCTTTAGAACTTTCTTGAGATGTATATTGTTGGGAAATGGTTGAAATCAGAGGATTTAGAAGTTGTTACCTTTGTAAGGTCTTGTATTGAATGTTCATTGTGATAATGAAATTTGGGAATTTAAGATATCGAACCTTGTGGAATAGGTTGCTTGAATCGAACTGTCAAAATTTAAGGTATAGGATAATGAGTACCGCATCTTGGGTTTTGAAGTTTGTTGTTATGGTAGTAGAGTTCCGGTTCAGCGTTTTGGAAGACTTCTTATTGAGGAATGCCTTGTTTGAGGATGAGATAGAGTTAAGAGGGACCGTGAAACCATTGTGAACATCGAGGTTACTGAAATCGCCTTTTGAGATATACTGGAAATTGTTGTAACGATGTTCTGACCATGGATTGAGTGGACAGCCTACCCATGTTTGGCAAAGGTTACCGTCTTCTTTAACCTTCAACTTGGTTGTTTCGTTCCTTCGACCCTCCTTTTTATGTTCTGACAGCCGCGAGGCTTGAAACTTCTAATCCGTCGTGTTGAAACAATCTCTTCGACTGTTTCCTCGTTCTCGAGCACCCGTTTTTGAAATTTGTTCGCTATTGGTCAACTTCAAATTGTTGTTCTCAGAAAAAGCTTAATTGTTTTGTGAATTTGAAACTGCTTTCCCTTCCGTTGGAAGCGACTTTTAGTCATTGTGTCAATATCACTGTTTTCAAGGATTTGGGAGTAGTGTTTATTTGAAGGGAAACTTGGTTTAAAGAGCGTAACGTTTTACAATTTTGACCGACTTCAGCGTTGATTGCCACTAGAACGTGTTATTGGAGACGTCTGATAACCCGTGCTGTGTTTATCAACACCGAATCGACCTAAATTTTGAATTTTGACCGATTTAATTTCGGGACTTGTCTCAGATTTGGAATGTCGGACTCTTGAATACGTAACGAGAATCCCAATATCCATTGACAAGACTTGTGCCTTGAGACCTTTTCCTTCTTAAAACCTTTTCGAAAGATAAAGTTTTGGGTTGTCATAACCCGCTTGGTATATTTTGAACGTTAGAGTGTTTTTCGTACCTACTTTTACCTTCGAGTTTCGAGGACGAAACTTTTTGAAGATTGGGTGATTGTAACAGCCCGCTTTTTCGTAAATTTATATTTTAATGGTTTTAATTATTTTTACGGGATAAAATAATATTTTAATTTTTAATGTTAATTTATTTTAAAGTAAATCATAGGATCCGTCTTAAGAACCTTAAGTCCTTAAGGCGAATGCAAACTTGGCAAGGTTAAGTTCCCAACTTAAATATCCGTTCAAATATCCTAACCCGTTTTAATTGAGACGGAAAGGACGACTCATATACTCTACTTAAACCTTATGTCGACATTCTTCTTCCTCAAGAAACTCATTTCACTGTAAACACAACTCTCTCAAACCTCCATTTTTATTTCTCCTTCTTTTGAGCTTTTCTCCATCATCCGTCGACCGATTCGAGGTAATGATAACATTTTCGGAATCCTCATCGAATTTCCAAGCCATCTATCACTTTAATTTTTCATTTCCTTCACTCCGAAAAATCTGTCCATTTGGTAGAAATCCGTTTTCTGTCCTAAAACTCGGTTTTTATGTTTGTAGGTGTGGGACTAGACGATCCGGAGGTTGATAGCTACTTGGTAGAGGAGGATCTTTAGCCGGAATCGCTTGAGAGGTGACGATAATGAGTAACTCGGCCTTATTGTTTATATTAGCACAATATGTGGTTTTTATTGTTGTGTTTCATATGAATTATGAACTTAGATGATGTTAGGACTTAGTAACATGTCAAGTTACTGCTTTATATGTTCAATGTATGCTAAGATTTATGAATATGTGTGGTTAGATAATCTGAAAAAAAAAAAATAGATACTAGTCCGTAGTGCTAATCTGATTTTTACGTTTTGGACCTATGGTGCAATTGTTCCACTAATTCTATCTATGTACTCTACACCCATTTCTGATTTACTCTTCACCCATGCTATGTACACTCTACACTAGCTGTTGTTCATTGCTGCTGTACTTCTCCATCCTGTTTTGCTGTACTTGTACATGTTAGTTTCTGCACTTCTATTCCTAGTACATGTATCTGTTACTGCTGGCTGCTCAGAAGTTCTGTCCTAATGTTGCTGCACATACTACGTTTACTTACTTGCTGCTCGTGATATCCTTTACTGTGCACTATTGCTGTTCTACTCAACTTCCTCCACCAGTCTGTTCAGACTAGAATAACTGCTGGTAGAACTGTATTTCTGAGTCTGCACCCCCCTGCACTGTCCCTGTATGGCCTGATCAGACCCTAATGTTGCTGCCCTTTTCTGCACTGAACAGACCCCCTCCCATGTTTGTTCTGCATTCTGTCCCTGAACATTACATTCTGTTCTGCGTCTGTTCTTGCATAGGTTGTATACGCTGACTGGTATCACTGCTATCAAGATTAATGTTGTTTGTCGTTGTTCAACTCTTCATTGTTGCTATGTTACTCTATTGTCTTCGAATTGCCGCGTCTATGACCATTGTTCCTGACCTCCTCCTGCATGATCACTCTGTTCGGTTGTTTATTTTATTGTTGTTGGTTTCGTTGTTGTTGACTGCATAATCATTACTCTTCTTGATGCGTTTCTCCTTTGTTGATTAAATAATCATGAATATCGATGTTGTGTTATGCATTTCGAATAGCCATTTCCGTTGAAATGTTACGTTGACAATGAGTTTGTGGGAGTTGATTTATAAAGTGTAGCTTTTACTCCAAAGCATATTACGTATTATTATTATTTTATTATTATATTAATATTTTACGTACGTGCTTGCTAGCCTGCTTGAATTAATTAATTTACGTACGTTCTTGCTAGCTTGTTTACGTTTAAATTTAATACGTTAGAAATCGTTACGAGTTAGTAATGGGTTACGGTTTTTATTATTTGAAGCTTGTCGAAATAATTTAATTAGTTAGACGTTTTTCCCGTTTTAAAATATAGGTAATGTAATATGAAGTTTAATTTAAATCGTGTTTATTTCCTTTATCGGTTGAACCGGTTAATTAGAACGTAATCAAATAGTTAGTAAAATATATTTTAGCTAAGTAAGATTTAGTAAGTGATTGGTGACTTGTCTAAATTTAGTTAATTCTTAAGTGTCCGCTAATATTTATCATCGGGCTAAGTTATTTTAATATATGGTAGTTGTTTAGAATGAACTTAATCGAAGTGGCCTTTCCCTTGTACTTGTTTATATGTATTTGAGGTCCCCGGGGGACGGGCGACACTATATTGGGTTCGGGAATGGAGTGAGGATAGAGACCCCCCGGTCGGGTAACCGAAAGGGAAACCGGCTCTCCCTCGTCTTAGTTCCCGGGATCAATTATGTGTCGATTAGTGGTTAAATAAGTTAGAACTATAGGTTAGTTTCTATCTTTGGATGTTAATGGAAATTGGATGTCGCGTGATGGGATATGTGTTAAGCTCACCTCTGGACCCATTACGTGTTTTTGTATGTCGCGTGACGGGATATGTGTTAAGCTCACCTCTGGACCCGTTACGTGTTTTGCTTGTGGCGTGTCAGGATATGTGTTAAGCTCACCTCTGGACCTGACACGTGATCGGTTGTCGTACACGGGATATGTGTTAAGCTCACCTCTGGACCCGTTGTGCGGTGACTGCGTATTGGGATATGTGTTAAGTTCACCTCTGGACCCAATACATGTTTGTAGCATTGGGATATGTGTTCAGTTCACCTCTGGACCCTTTGCTTTTGGATGATTAGGGATATGTGTTAAGTTCACCTCTGGACCCTTTTCATGTTTGTAAGTTTAGGGATATGTGTTAAGTTCACCTCTGGACCCTTTACTTGATTGGATGTTGGGATATGTGTTAAGTTCACCTCTGGACCCGACATAGTGTAGTAATGGGATATGTGTTAAGTTCACCTCTGGACCCTTTACTTGATTGGATGTTGGGATATGTGTTAAGTTCACCTCTGTACCCGACATAGTGTAGTAATGGGATATGTGTTAAGTTCACCTCTGGACCCGTTGCTAGTGTTATGGATGTTTATCTGCTTGCCTAGATGATGGTACAGTGTCAGATATGCATGATGAGTTATGGATGTTTATCTGCTTGCCTTGATGATGGTACAGTGTCAGATATGCATGATGAGTAAATGATGTTTAATTGAGTTATGGTTAAATCATCCAAGGCATTGGGTGACTCTTGTTCGGTTTCATAAATAGTTGGATTGAAAGACCCCCCGACTGGGTAACCAGTAGGGAAACCGGCTCTCCTTCCTATTTGTTTATGAAGTTGGTTGAGAGCCGAGCATGTTAATCGCATGATAGTAAGAGATCAGATGATGAGTTGTTTATGCTTCACATGTTGATATATGTTGGAGTATTCTGTATTGTTTTATGTGTTACGTGTTGTCACAAAAGGTGGCTAGGAGAACTCTAGTCACTCCCCACTGATTGTGGCGTACATGTTTACATGTATGTAGGTACATGACAGGTGGTTGGCAGAGGGTTGCATGGAGCTAGCGAGCGATGATCCTATTCATCGATTGACTTACACGTTTACGTTAGCTAGACTTAGTTTACCTTTCAGTTGAGTGCCTGTAGGGGTGTACCATCCCAGGCTGTTTGTATATGTATTTTACTTTCAGTTACAGTTTTTAATTCACCTCGCATGTTAGTTATGTTAAAAAGTTTTATTTCCGTTGCAGTTTTAGTACTTTTGTATGTTTATATTTCCGCTTTCGCGAGGGGTTTTACAGTTGGTATCAGAGCATTATTGCTCCCGACGCACTCATGTGACCCCCAACCTTAACTTGACCAAATAAACAAATAATGAATGAGAGATGGGGTAGATTTAAGGACTTATATTGTAGCCTGTTTTGTGATTGCTTTTATTAGGTTCTAACGTGTTTGTTGATTGTCGTTAATTTTACTCTTATGCCTTTCAATCGACGAACCGTGGACTTATCCATTTGGCGATGGAGACCGGAGTTTCTACCAAGGATAGAAGATTCGTGCTACTGTTGGGGAATGTTTCTGAACCTTGAAGATACTCCTCTTTCTTTGTGCATCAACTTCTTTGATAACTCCGAATGCACATCCTTCTTTTAGAATATTTGTCTATCTCACTTGAACGGATCTTCATATCTTTTCAGCTTAACCTTGTGGCTTGCTTTCTTAAGGTGCCCTCTAGGTAATCTTCCCTTTTATTGGATTTGGAGGGACTAGTCTTAGGTTAACCGTAAGCTGTGTTATGAGAAACATTGTTATTTGAGGAATAACTTAAGAGGTATCGAGAGACGTGTTTTGGTGATCTAAGGGTCTAGTTGTCTACCCAATTGGGAGAGTGAAAGTGAGTGATAGGATACTTACTCGAAGGTGAGTTGTATACTTAGTATTCGGTGGAACCTAACCTTGAGAACCATGCTTAGATCGTGAAAGTTTGTGGATTGTAGAGTACTATTAAGGAGTTAGATAAGATAATTGAGGAAATAGGGCGACCTAGAAGAATAGGCTTAAGATGCTAATGAAAAAGAATAGATAAGTAAAGTGAGTTAGTATCAATTGACTTAGGTGAGTGATTGAGTTGAGAAAGGTCCGTTGTTGAGGAACGCGAATCATTGGCTACAATGGTTGAATACTTGAAGAGTTATTGACTTAAGCTTAGAAGAAGTGAATCACTACTTTACCCTAGGCTGCCTATCGAATCTTAACGTTTGTTTAATGAAAAACTTAAGAGAAACTTGAGGATGCACCGCCCGTTTGTGAACGAAATAAATTAATTCATTGAGAGATGTAAGTCCGGAAAAACTTGATGGTTTAAAAATTGTTAACTTGTGGACAGTGAGGTAAGTAAAGTGGATATAGCATATAAGGGTGATGACCTAAAAGTGTTATTGAATTGTCATTTGAGGGACTAGCAGAGGTGAGACATCTCAAAATTTTGGGAATAGGTAGTTGTAAGGATGATACCGTTTAGAGTTGAAAGATAAGGGTATATAAATCATTGGAGATATTGTTCATGAAAATCGATGATTGAATGACTTGATTTGGAAAGTAAGGAGTGAGAGCCCTGTTAGAATAGTGAGAGACCCGCACCTTGGGAGATTTCCGTAATCGTTTCTTTCATATCACTTCTCTCCCTTCCTCTCCTTTGCTCCTCCTTATGATCATGGCTTCAATTTTATTGGAGTCTATAGCTTAAAGTTTCTTACCTTGTCATCTAGTTGTCCCTCGAGTTGTTTTCCTATGACTCTCTCAAGGTTTGTATCATGTTTTCCCCTAAAGTTCGTAGCTCATCCGATCTTCTCTTCTGTGAGCCTTGTTCCCTCTCTTATAGAATGGTGGCGAGATTGGTTTGTTTTTGGAGTAGTGATGCATGCCCTGAATAATGCTTGGTTTTGCGTTGCCAGGATTTAGTTGAGAGAGTTGGTGAGAATTATGTTCGGGCAATGTTGGATAGTGTACCGTCTTGAGAGTTCCTTGTAGGATGGGTCGGTGTGTAAGTGGTATTTGTAGAGTTGAAGTACCATTTGAGGATTTGGATAGAATGCTTGGAGTTCTAGGTGAATTTAGAGGAATGTACCTTGGATAATGATGATGGGGTTAATTGGTTGAATGAGGTAAGTTAGTGCTACTTAATCCTGAGGAATACTTGTAATGCAAAAAGGACCAGACTTGAGGAGCGAGAGTTATTGGTAACGGTGTGAGAATATTGAGACATTTACAAGTGGACTTATAGAGCTGACTGAGTGTTGACCTTGAGTTACTTATGGAACCTCGGCATTTGCCTATTGATGTAATGACAGGTAACCGTTGATGTTTGAGGTAATCGTAGAGTAGAAATTTGAAGCTTATAGGTGTTCGTAAATATCAATTGAGGAACCTCGGAATGTGAATGTCTAGGTCTTATGGAACCTATAAGAGTGAAAGTTGTTACTTCTTTAGAACTTTCTTGAGATGTATATTGTTGGGAAATGGTTGAAATCAGAGGATTTAGAAGTTGTTACCTTTGTAAGGTCTTGTATTGAATGTTCATTGTGATAATGAAATTTGGGAATTTAAGATATCGAACCTTGTGGAATAGGTTGCTTGAATCGAACTGTCAAAATTTAAGGTATAGGATAATGAGTACCGCATCTTGGGTTTTGAAGTTTGTTGTTATGGTAGTAGAGTTCCGGTTCAGCGTTTTGGAAGACTTCTTATTGAGGAATGCCTTGTTTGAGGATGAGATAGAGTTAAGAGGGACCGTGAAACCATTGTGAACATCGAGGTTACTGAAATCGCCTTTTGAGATATACTGGAAATTGTTGTAACGATGTTCTGACCATGGATTGAGTGGACAGCCTACCCATGTTTGGCAAAGGTTACCGTCTTCTTTAACCTTCAACTTGGTTGTTTCGTTCCTTCGACCCTCCTTTTTATGTTCTGACAGCCGCGAGGCTTGAAACTTCTAATCCGTCGTGTTGAAACAATCTCTTCGACTGTTTCCTCGTTCTCGAGCACCCGTTTTTGAAATTTGTTCGCTATTGGTCAACTTCAAATTGTTGTTCTCAGAAAAAGCTTAATTGTTTTGTGAATTTGAAACTGCTTTCCCTTCCGTTGGAAGCGACTTTTAGTCATTGTGTCAATATCACTGTTTTCAAGGATTTGGGAGTAGTGTTTATTTGAAGGGAAACTTGGTTTAAAGAGCGTAACGTTTTACAATTTTGACCGACTTCAGCGTTGATTGCCACTAGAACGTGTTATTGGAGACGTCTGATAACCCGTGCTGTGTTTATCAACACCGAATCGACCTAAATTTTGAATTTTGACCGATTTAATTTCGGGACTTGTCTCAGATTTGGAATGTCGGACTCTTGAATACGTAACGAGAATCCCAATATCCATTGACAAGACTTGTGCCTTGAGACCTTTTCCTTCTTAAAACCTTTTCGAAAGATAAAGTTTTGGGTTGTCATAACCCGCTTGGTATATTTTGAACGTTAGAGTGTTTTTCGTACCTACTTTTACCTTCGAGTTTCGAGGACGAAACTTTTTGAAGATTGGGTGATTGTAACAGCCCGCTTTTTCGTAAATTTATATTTTAATGGTTTTAATTATTTTTACGGGATAAAATAATATTTTAATTTTTAATGTTAATTTATTTTAAAGTAAATCATAGGATCCGTCTTAAGAACCTTAAGTCCTTAAGGCGAATGCAAACTTGGCAAGGTTAAGTTCCCAACTTAAATATCCGTTCAAATATCCTAACCCGTTTTAATTGAGACGGAAAGGACGACTCATATACTCTACTTAAACCTTATGTCGACATTCTTCTTCCTCAAGAAACTCATTTCACTGTAAACACAACTCTCTCAAACCTCCATTTTTATTTCTCCTTCTTTTGAGCTTTTCTCCATCATCCGTCGACCGATTCGAGGTAATGATAACATTTTCGGAATCCTCATCGAATTTCCAAGCCATCTATCACTTTAATTTTTCATTTCCTTCACTCCGAAAAATCTGTCCATTTGGTAGAAATCCGTTTTCTGTCCTAAAACTCGGTTTTTATGTTTGTAGGTGTGGGACTAGACGATCCGGAGGTTGATAGCTACTTGGTAGAGGAGGATCTTTAGCCGGAATCGCTTGAGAGGTGACGATAATGAGTAACTCGGCCTTATTGTTTATATTAGCACAATATGTGGTTTTTATTGTTGTGTTTCATATGAATTATGAACTTAGATGATGTTAGGACTTAGTAACATGTCAAGTTACTGCTTTATATGTTCAATGTATGCTAAGATTTATGAATATGTGTGGTTAGATAATCTGAAAAAAAAAAAATAGATACTAGTCCGTAGTGCTAATCTGATTTTTACGTTTTGGACCTATGGTGCAATTGTTCCACTAATTCTATCTATGTACTCTACACCCATTTCTGATTTACTCTTCACCCATGCTATGTACACTCTACACTAGCTGTTGTTCATTGCTGCTGTACTTCTCCATCCTGTTTTGCTGTACTTGTACATGTTAGTTTCTGCACTTCTATTCCTAGTACATGTATCTGTTACTGCTGGCTGCTCAGAAGTTCTGTCCTAATGTTGCTGCACATACTACGTTTACTTACTTGCTGCTCGTGATATCCTTTACTGTGCACTATTGCTGTTCTACTCAACTTCCTGCACCAGTCTGTTCAGACTAGAATAACTGCTGGTAGAACTGCATTTCTGAGTCTGCACCCCCCTGCACTGTCCCTGTATGGCCTGATCAGACCCTAATGTTGCTGCCCTTTTCTGCACTGAACAGACCCCCTCCCATGTTTGTTCTGCATTCTGTCCCTGAACATTACATTCTGTTCTGCGTCTGTTCTTGCATAGGTTGTATACGCTGACTGGTATCACTGCTATCAAGATTAATGTTGTTTGTCGTTGTTCAACTCTTCATTGTTGCTATGTTACTCTATTGTCTTCGAATTGCCGCGTCTATGACCATTGTTCCTGACCTCCTCCTGCATGATCACTCTGTTCGGTTGTTTATTTTATTGTTGTTGGTTTCGTTGTTGTTGACTGCATAATCATTACTCTTCTTGATGCGTTTCTCCTTTGTTGATTAAATAATCATGAATATCGATGTTGTGTTATGCATTTCGAATAGCCATTTCCGTTGAAATGTTACGTTGACAATGAGTTTGTGGGAGTTGATTTATAAAGTGTAGCTTTTACTCCAAAGCATATTACGTATTATTATTATTTTATTATTATATTAATATTTTACGTACGTGCTTGCTAGCCTGCTTGAATTAATTAATTTACGTACGTTCTTGCTAGCTTGTTTACGTTTAAATTTAATACGTTAGAAATCGTTACGAGTTAGTAATGGGTTACGGTTTTTATTATTTGAAGCTTGTCGAAATAATTTAATTAGTTAGACGTTTTTCCCGTTTTAAAATATAGGTAATGTAATATGAAGTTTAATTTAAATCGTGTTTATTTCCTTTATCGGTTGAACCGGTTAATTAGAACGTAATCAAATAGTTAGTAAAATATATTTTAGCTAAGTAAGATTTAGTAAGTGATTGGTGACTTGTCTAAATTTAGTTAATTCTTAAGTGTCCGCTAATATTTATCATCGGGCTAAGTTATTTTAATATATGGTAGTTGTTTAGAATGAACTTAATCGAAGTGGCCTTTCCCTTGTACTTGTTTATATGTATTTGAGGTCCCCGGGGGACGGGCGACACTATATTGGGTTCGGGAATGGAGTGAGGATAGAGACCCCCCGGTCGGGTAACCGAAAGGGAAACCGGCTCTCCCTCGTCTTAGTTCCCGGGATCAATTATGTGTCGATTAGTGGTTAAATAAGTTAGAACTATAGGTTAGTTTCTATCTTTGGATGTTAATGGAAATTGGATGTCGCGTGATGGGATATGTGTTAAGCTCACCTCTGGACCCATTACGTGTTTTTGTATGTCGCGTGACGGGATATGTGTTAAGCTCACCTCTGGACCCGTTACGTGTTTTGCTTGTGGCGTGTCAGGATATGTGTTAAGCTCACCTCTGGACCTGACACGTGATCGGTTGTCGTACACGGGATATGTGTTAAGCTCACCTCTGGACCCGTTGTGCGGTGACTGCGTATTGGGATATGTGTTAAGTTCACCTCTGGACCCAATACATGTTTGTAGCATTGGGATATGTGTTCAGTTCACCTCTGGACCCTTTGCTTTTGGATGATTAGGGATATGTGTTAAGTTCACCTCTGGACCCTTTTCATGTTTGTAAGTTTAGGGATATGTGTTAAGTTCACCTCTGGACCCTTTACTTGATTGGATGTTGGGATATGTGTTAAGTTCACCTCTGGACCCGACATAGTGTAGTAATGGGATATGTGTTAAGTTCACCTCTGGACCCTTTACTTGATTGGATGTTGGGATATGTGTTAAGTTCACCTCTGTACCCGACATAGTGTAGTAATGGGATATGTGTTAAGTTCACCTCTGGACCCGTTGCTAGTGTTATGGATGTTTATCTGCTTGCCTAGATGATGGTACAGTGTCAGATATGCATGATGAGTTATGGATGTTTATCTGCTTGCCTTGATGATGGTACAGTGTCAGATATGCATGATGAGTAAATGATGTTTAATTGAGTTATGGTTAAATCATCCAAGGCATTGGGTGACTCTTGTTCGGTTTCATAAATAGTTGGATTGAAAGACCCCCCGACTGGGTAACCAGTAGGGAAACCGGCTCTCCTTCCTATTTGTTTATGAAGTTGGTTGAGAGCCGAGCATGTTAATCGCATGATAGTAAGAGATCAGATGATGAGTTGTTTATGCTTCACATGTTGATATATGTTGGAGTATTCTGTATTGTTTTATGTGTTACGTGTTGTCACAAAAGGTGGCTAGGAGAACTCTAGTCACTCCCCACTGATTGTGGCGTACATGTTTACATGTATGTAGGTACATGACAGGTGGTTGGCAGAGGGTTGCATGGAGCTAGCGAGCGATGATCCTATTCATCGATTGACTTACACGTTTACGTTAGCTAGACTTAGTTTACCTTTCAGTTGAGTGCCTGTAGGGGTGTACCATCCCAGGCTGTTTGTATATGTATTTTACTTTCAGTTACAGTTTTTAATTCACCTCGCATGTTAGTTATGTTAAAAAGTTTTATTTCCGTTGCAGTTTTAGTACTTTTGTATGTTTATATTTCCGCTTTCGCGAGGGGTTTTACATATACTTCCAACACTTACCTATGTAGCATCTGCATTAGATTTAGCACCGAATTTTGTTATGTCAAATACGGTTTGACATCTCACAACCGCGATAGACATGTATAATACGGATAAAATTAATGGAAGAATAGACCTCGACATTTTGTTGGATGAATTTTTCTTTTAATTTTAGTTGGGTTTTTTCCCTTTGTTTTTTTTTTTTTTTTTTTGTTTTTAAAATACTGCGTGGCTTTTATCTTTTTTATCTTACTCTAATTTACTAATGATGATATTTGTTGATGTGATTGGACACATATATATAATGTCCTTATATTTACGTATGTGATTAACGTAATTTTGCAAAAGTTGGATTTTCAAGCAAACTTAGCATATTTTAAATTTAGCATTTACAACCTTTACATAAATTTAAGTAGTAATAATAATGAAGTAATGGACATCATGAAAAATTAAAAGTCAGGATCCCATTTTTTATTTTCATTGAGATTCACATAACTAATCAAGGAATACGATTTTGATTCCAAAATGATAAAGCATTACACCACGGACGCTCATTAAATTATATTAACTTAAGATAAGATGTAGCGTTATAATAATTAAGTTAAGTTTAATTTTTGTTTTACATATTATTTGTAAAAACATTAACTTAGCTTTCAACTCAAATCAAATTATATTAGTCAATAATTCTCATCTAAGATCGTCGAACCCTGTGATTTTGGGATAGGTTGATAGCATATTAGTACGTATTTAATTCAAGTATACTCACCTTAAACATGAATATTTTAAAAGACAAATTATAGCCTCAATGATTTAGAAGGAAGTATTGTGTACTCAGGTTACCGAGTTTATCGAGAAAAAGAACATACATCGAATGTATTACCTGCCACTTTTCTTGTGAGCATTTGAGTATTTTTTTTAGCGTATTAGCTCATATCTTATTTTTGATAAATGTGTATTTGTTTTGAGCCTATGAGTATGTTTTCATTATAATTATAACTAAGTTAATTGTCTCGTTACAACGCACGAACTTTCAACCTATTTTATTTTTTATTTCAAAATCTTTTTAATCACCAATTTAATTAATTATGGTTAGAAATCTTGATTTCCTAAAGAAAAATGAAAATCGAAATTTGAGCTATATGGAAATTACTTTGAAACAGTCAGCATCTCCACCAACTCGATTGTTGCAATTAGATTTGAGGTTTGTATCTTCTAGAGTACTGTATTATAATCAATGTTGTTAGGATTGCCTTTTTACTCTGAATTGATGAAGTGTGTAGATCGAATCCGTAAATCGGATCGTGGAGCTGTAAAAATAATGAATGAATGATTTTGGTATCATTGTATGAATATTTTTTACAACTTAGAAATTTTGTTTTACAATGTAACTTTATAAGTATAGATATTATATTTTCGCTATTGTTCAATTATATAGAATCATGATAATTACATTTCACACTAAAAAATAACGTATTTGCTAAATCCCGCGTATGATATTACTTAAATCCCGCACACTTTGTCACCTTATTCCGAATTTACCCTTCATTAAAAAAATCTCTCTTCTCTCATTTTCACCACCAACCAAATTACTAATAATTTGATAATTTTTCAAATTATGAATTTTAATTCGCTCATTCACAAGTAATTTTGTTATTCTATCAACAAATTTATTAATATACTTCTTTTAATTGATTGAATAAATGTTTTTTATCTTCAAAAAAGTGATTTTTACAATTACGGTTAGAAATTTAGGGATCTCCTTTTTCACCCCCAACCAAATTGCTAATAATTTAACAAATTATGGATTTTAATTCGCACATTCACAAGTAATTTCGTTATTCTCTCAACAAATTTATTAATACCCGTATTTTAATTGATTGAATAAGTGTTATTTCATCTCATAGAGCGTGATTTTTACAATTAGGGTTTGACATTTAGGGATTTTGGATTTTCAATTGTTGAAGATGCATCAGTTTATGACTGCTGATGGTGGGTCGGTTTATCGCAGCAGGTGGTGGGGCGTTTTGTTTGTGAGCGGCGGGTGGTGGGGCGAGTGCTGGTGAGGTAGCTAAGCATATATATTTGTTTGAATTTTTTTGCTTTTGAATTGTCCTCTCCAATTGTGTGGGAAAAGTGAGAGGGGTAAAGTCGGAATAAGACAACAAATTGTGTGGGATTAAGCAAAATCTTGTGCGGGATTTAGCAACACCCAAAAATAAAGGAGACAGTTGCCTTGTACAATTAGTAAGTCTTGCTTGTGACGGGTCACCATTTGTGACGAATATTTTGTGAGATAAAATTGATACAAAATGAGTTAGTGGAGAAAGGAGACCACATGAATAGTGTCGAACAGAGAGAAAAATGGGTATTTTGTGAGCGAAAACGGTATGCGTCACAAGCTTGATTGTAACGGATACCGCCTCACAAATGAGAATTTGTGTTGTACAATATCAAGCTTACATTTTCAAATGGAAGAATTTACATTAATTATAAGCTCAAATAAAAGTAAAAAACAACGAAACAATATGTGCAATAAAAATCCGTGCAATGGACGGACATAAAACATCTTAGTTGTCAAATAAGTTAGGTGAAGTGCGATGAAAAATCGATCCTAGGTAGCATATATTAGGTATAGAACAATACAAATCAACCTTACATATATAATTACAAACTAGTTCACTCAAATCAATGACATGGTGAAAGTATTAACTATGTAAGCATTATGAAATGACATAGTTAGTTACAAATGAACATATCCAAAAATCGATACTCATGTTATCGGTAATTTGTTGATAATATTACACTTAGAATAGTCGAAGAACTTAGAGCAATCAACACACACATCCCTTGCACAAGATGGATGGGGTGAACACAAATGTGCTCCATATATACTAAATACAATTATATGTTTAAATCAGTGATAAACTTATGTTAATGAGAACTTCAAGGACCAGCAGGAGCAGGTACACCACAAGCCTTAGGGTTTTGCTTGCCAGATAGGATTGGCTTCACATTCTTGCACATCGAGACGGCTTCACCACCTTTGAATGTCAAGTCTATGTCCGCGAGCTCAACCTTGTCACAAGGCGATCCACTACTACACAATAGCTTCACCGCCTCTTTTGTACTTGTTGTTCCTCTCACGTTCTTAAAGCTAATGTTGCTGATCTTAACCTTGGAAGGCGTCTGAATTTAGAAAAACATATATTAGATCAACATCTAGAACACATTATCAACAACATTAAAGTACGAATGTATATTATATAAGGTTTACCTTTGCTTTGCAGTGGCCGTAAGGGCAGTACTCTTGATCAACAAGAATAGGGTTTCCAACATTTTCGACAGTGATATCCTCAAAGTGTATGTCTGATGCAACAGCTTCATAAGAAGCGAGCCAAGACTTGATTCTAACACCATTATCAGTGTTGCTGATTTTACAGTTCTTGATAGTGACACCGGTGACAGGAGCCTCATTTGGGTATCTTCCAAGGCTTCCAATGCTAATACCGTGTCCTGGACCGCAGGTTACCGACTCAACGTGGATTTGCTTCACACCATCTCCCATGGATACGCAGTCATCCCCCGTCCCGATCTTAGCAAGGATCACGTTTATACCTTCAGATCGTCCAATGTGAATACCGTCCGTGTTAAGGCTGGTAGCTGGAGCTTCGATTGTGGTGTCATAGAGTGTCACGTTCTTGCACCCCAAAACTCCCATGTGGTACAACTTGCTGTTGATGGATTTGATACCACTAAACTTACAATTGTTGAGGAAGTTGAATCTAAAGTTCTGCATTGACGGACAATGGTATACAATAACAAACAGTTATACGAACCTAACACGAAATTGCGATCGAGTTAGAGAGGTATAATAGGTTAATAAAAAAATACGTACGTAAGGAAGCTCGTCGCAAGTGCCAGCTTTAGCACATTCGTTCAGCTTCCAAGCGGTTTGGCCTTGACCGTCGAAAGAGCCACCGCCCTTAAGGGCAGTCACGGTGAGACCATCAACATGCTCAAATTTAACCCAAGTGGTTTTGTCTTTCATCTCTTTTGGATTAGCAGGGGCCTTGAAATTGCCTGCAATCTCGATTGTAATTTGCCCTTTGCATGGACCGGCAAGGTTAACTGAGTTCATTAAATATGTTCCTGCTGGTACTACTATTTTTGATGCGGTTGTTGATGCACATGCATCTTTCCATGCTTTCATCATTGCCTAATGATATTCCATTATTAGTGTTTTTGGTTGCTAGGTTCGCACAATGACGTGGTACACTAGACAGATTCAAGAATTCTCTTGCAATAAGACTTTATTTAAGATAGTAAGATTCATTATATATATGACTAAAATTAAAGTAAGCTAAATTACTTCATATAAATTTGAACATGTTGTGAAAAATATAAATTTATATGAGTTAACCAAATACATGATTAAAAACCTTAAAATCAATCGTACAATAATTTTTGTTTAATCCGTGGTAATAGTCTTAGGAAAAAGGATGATATCATTACTAAAGCAATGGACAAATATTTATATCGATATTAAGGACGTTCAATTTATTTACTAAGTGACAGACTGAGAAATTTTAATTTCTGAGAAAAGAAAATTACAACAAATTCTCTACAATGCAAATATATAATTTCCTCAACCATTAGTAGTAATCATAAATATTTTGTGGGTGTGAATATTTATTTTTTATACCCGTACAACTTACCTCTGTAGCATCTGCATTAGATTTAGCACCAAATTTTGTTATGTCAAATACGGTTTGACATCTCACAACCGCGATAGACATGTATAATACGGATAAAATTAATGGAAGAATAGACCTCGACATTTTGTTGGATGAAATTTTCTTTTAATTTTTGTTGGGTTTTTTCCTTATTTTTTTTTTTTTTTTTTTTATACTGTGTGGGTTTTTTCTTTTTTATCTTAATCTAATTTACTAATGATGATATTTGTTGATGTGATTGGACACATATATATAATGTCCTCTAAAATAATATAACCACCCAATGCCATTGCTAATTTAAGTTATGATCCTTATATTTAGGTACGTATGTGATTAACGTAATTTTGCAAAAGTTGGATTTTCAAGCAAACTTAGCATATTTTAAATTTAGCATTTACAACCTTTACATAAATTTAAGTAGTAATAATAATGAAGTAATGGACATCATGAAAAATTAAAAGTCCCATTTTTTATTTTCATTGAGATTCACTTAACTAATCAAGGAATACGATTTTGATTCCAAAATGATAAAACATTACACCACGGACTCTCATTAAATTATATTAACTTAAGATAAGATAATGTAGCATTGTAATAATTAAGTTAAGTTTAATTTTTGTTTTACATATCTATATATAATATAAAAAGGCAAAACAAAGCACCACATTTCACCATTTCACTTTTGAGAAATTCTAGCAAGCCACGTCATCACCATTATTTTAAAAAAAAAAAAAAACTAATGAATTTACAAGCATTAAATGCATATCATGTTTTTAAATACCAAAACATCATTATTTAAAAAATAAAATAAAAAAACTAATGAATTTACAAGCATTTGCATATTGTCTTTCAATCTTTCCTACACGCTGGTCTCCTTTATAACACTTGTTCTATTTTTTATTTTGTCAAACATGTTAGAAATCAAATTGTTTAGTCAAAGTGTTAAAGTACGATGCACATATGTCAATTTTATTATATCATAGTGTTAACTGTTATAAATATATTCATAATAAAAATATGCACGATTAGTAATTAATTAGAAACCGATTCTTATTCTCCAATTTGTTGTTCCAATTCCAATGTTTTCAAGCCTTTAAATCATTTTTTTGCTTTTCATCAAATATATTATTCTATAATTCACAATATTTTTTGGATAAATGTTATCTTATCTGTTTATATTTTATTTCTCATGAATTAGGAAATGTTAATATTTCGTATGAAGTATAATAATATTGTTTTGATTATACTTTTGGATGAATGATCGAATTTGAATAATCTATATTTGGAATTGTATATAAATCTCTATTTGTTGCATGATTCCGATAGATGTTTACTACTAATAATTATTATTAGAGTTCACATATAAAGTTTTGATATTTACTTTCTTACTTTGTTCCAAATCTATAAAATCGCATTAAAAGTCTAAGCTAAAAAATGTGATATGACAAGTTTAATTATGGCGTGACAACTTTTATGTGATGACATGGTAAAAAAAATGACATGGATTACCAATTTAAGAAAATTAAAAAATATAAGTTAAATCTTTTTAAAAAAAATAGAAGGTATAAACAAAAAGAAATTGTAATTGATCTCCTCTCATAATTTACCTTATTTATTTAACCTTTATTTCATTTGTTAAAGAAATGACCTTTTAACTTTCATTTCCTTATTACTATATATACTCTTTATTTATTAACCATATGCTTTTCCTTTGATTCCTAAAATTTTGAGAGAATTAGTAATAGAATTTTTCATATATACATGTCGGAGTTAGGAGGTTTTTAACTGCATATGGAGTAGAAAATAAATTTCAATGCAATTTGTAGATATATGGAAGGAAAACTTCTCTAATGGAGTAGAAAATAAATTTCAATGCAATTTTTAGATGGTCGCTTCAAAACAACCAAGTTATTCAATTTTGGTTTGTCTATCCTCCTGACTCAAAAACTGAATTATATTAAACATTTGTTTTTAAATACGGCTCTCTCGATCGTGTTCTTTTTAAACAAATGATTGAGAGAGAGGGACTAATCCGTATAAGTTATTCACAAATTAAACACTTAAACACAGTAAATTATTAATGATTCCGTGATTTTCACGGGCTCCAAAACTAGTTATTTGTAAAAACATTAACTTAGCTTTCAACTCAAATCAAATTATATTTGACAATAATTCTCATCTAAGATCGTCGAACCCTGTGATTTTGTGATAGGTTGATAGCATATTCGTATTTAATTCAAGTATACTCACCTTAAACATGAATATTTTAAAAGACAAATTATAGCCTTAATGATTTAGAAGGAAGTATTGTGTACTCAGGTTACCGAGTTTATCGAGAAAAAGAACATACATCGAATGTATTACCTGCCACTTTTCTTGTGAGCATTTGAGTATTTTTTTGAGCTTATTAGCTCATATCTTATTTGTGATAAATGTGTATTTGTTTTGTGCATATGAGTATGTTTTCATTATAATTATAACTATTGAAAATCATGAATTAAACGGCCACATTAGTTGTGGTTGTTACATTGTCTATGTGATAATGATTGTAATTAAGGGTGAGATAATGAGCCATTAAGTCCGTCTTAATGCTCATTATTCCTTTAATTTTTCATATTCGTAACTGCTCTTTTAGAGCATTATAAGTAGTGTGATTCTATGTGAATCAACATGAGGTAACAACATGAATAACGAAACAAAGATAACAACATACTTACACTATAATAATCACGGCTAAGCTCTCCGTCATATTGGAGTTTTGGAACTTGGGGTGTGGATATCTCCGGTGACTCTAGTAGCCACCGGTATCGGTTTGGTATTGGTTTCGTGGACAGAAAGCGACACGTCGATCATCGTACCTATTCCGCTATTAAGGTACGTATTTTCTAACAGTGGTATCAGAGCCGATTGTGTTTAGCTTCTATCCCGTTTTGAGTATAGCTTGTATATGCTCTTATTTTTATAAGCATAATGTATTATAATGCTTATCCGAGTTTTTTTTGTTTTTTTTTTGTGTAAAACAAAGTTGGACTTATATAAACAAGGAAATTGTTTCTTATATCAAAATTCACAAATTACACAAGTTCAAAGTATTGCTAATCAATATGCAAAATTGATCTATTTCTGTGATTTCCGTTTTCGGCATTTGTGTATTGTCATCAGCATTGAAATTGAAATCCCTACAGCTTTTTTATGTCATGTTTTCTACCCCATATAAAAACTCTTTTTTTTTTTTTTTTTTTTTTGTCTCGTATCTGTCCCGGCATTAGTCGACAGTCTTCTACCCGAACCGCCATGACCCAATATAATTATATGAACAAATAAGGTGGTGATGCGTGTGTGTCACTTACTCTCGTCTATGGCCAGTGCTTGAGGAGTATGAAACGACTGAAAGGCTTGACGACCACCGATCTATGTGATAGTGGTTGTCGATCTAGTGTATGAGATGGCTGCAAATTTGAATTAATTATAATGGGCATGAACAATCTTGGTGATTGTGGGTTTTAATCGATTAAATTTAGGTTTAATCGTCATAAGAAGAAATGGAGATGGGTTCCTTTTTTTTTTTTAAGGGGTTGGAGTTTTATTTTGGGGAAGATGAACTGTTTTTTGAGACCTGAATCATTGACAGTGCTTTGTGCATCTTTTTTGTGTCATAGATGATATATTATTTAAAGGTAGTCTTGCTTGTGACGGATCGGGTGGAGAGACGAATAATGACACTCACAAAACGAAAAGGGGAACAAGGTGAGGGCAGCCCATGTGCTTTCCTCTCTCCTCTAAATGGACATTTTGTGAGGCAAAATGGTATTCGTCTTCTCCTTGTGACGGATACCCTCCGTCTACAATGAGAATTTGTGTATTATTTAATAAAATAAAATGGGAATACAAGATTAATTTGTTTGATCAATTAGTGTTTTCCGTGCTTTGCTATTGACTATTGTACAAGTTACATGACCTTTTTATTTTGTAATTGTTTTATGGTTATTTAGTTTGGCATAATGTGTATGTTGTACTGCATACAAGCTGTAAAAGGAGATTTTTAAAATATGTGTTTTTTGAAAATTTATTAGAAAGTGTAAGTTTGTTTTACACCATACTAGATTTATAAATGTAATTTTTTTTTAGCTACATTTATAAATTATAAGTGTGTATGAATACGTTTTATACAAAGTTTAAACTGAGTTATATGAATTCGTTTTATATGTATAAACAAATATCTTGGTGTTTTTTTAACTATACTCGAGATTTTATGAATGTGTTTCATACTCCGCGTATATATAATTGTATTTGGACCATGTAAATTTGTTTTATGTGGGCAATAATATCTTTCGTGATATTAAATAAATTTTATGAATATGTTTCATAAATTTTATCTTATGTGAAAATGGCAATGTCTAAGTGATATTTTACAAGTCACGTAAACTTGCCCTTGTGGCCTTGTGTGTAAATTTTAATTGTCTCAATGACATTTTATGTTTTGAGCATTTAGGCTAGTAGATTTATGGGTATGAGAAATACTAATATTCGACATCGTGTTCAAATTAGTATATGCTATTCATAATTATGCGTATATTTTGTTTTCCAAGATAAAGTTGAAATCTATGAATCCGTTTCGTTTATTTCATTTTGGGAAAAGTGTGTAATTATGTATTACATAGGGAAAAATAAATATCTTATTAACATTTGTTGTTCATAAGATGTTGTAACTTACATACAAGGCTTATGTCTTAGTGATATAATAATTATTGTAAATTTGTTTTACAAAAGGACTCATCTTTGAGATATGACGATTCTTCTCAATCTGTTTTACGAGATGACTTATATTTTTGTGATATGACAGTTCTTGTAAATTTGTTTTATCAGATGACTTATATCTTTGTGATATATAGATTATTAGGTTTATGTAATTTTGTTTTACATAAATGATGTATATCTTTGTGATATACTTGTACCTGTAAATTTGTTTTACATGAGAAACTCCTATATCTTAGTGATATATGATAACGTGTAAATTTAATTTTTACATGAGAGATGATAAATAATTGAATTTGAATACATATTAGTTGTGTATCAATAACTTAATAAAACTATCATATATGTAATGATCAAGTTTTTAGTTAATTGTAAAGACATGCAAATTTGTTTTGCGTAATGATCATATAATATCTAAATGATACTATTATACATGCTAATATGTTTAGCGGTGTCCATAAGGGTGAATAGCTAATTCGTTTAGCGTTTTTAAGGGATTAAGTGATTTCGTTTTCACTTAATCTTTAGAATAAATTAAATTATTGAAAATTCTCGTTTATGGCGTTTGTGATGATTATGAGCTTAGAGAAATTTTCGAACGAACAATATAAATGAAGGAATTTTGATGATTTAATTTGGAATTGTGCCTTAATCCGTATACTTGTGTTTGATAACTAAGTTTTGTTTTGGTGGTTTGTTCACCAAAGTGACGCGGTTTGAACTTTGATAACTAGTGTGATAAGATTTAGTATCTTATTAATCACGAATTTGAGAAATTATGATCACTATTATATGATCGAGGTTGCATATCTTACTAATGAGTAGGATTATAAAAATCTGTTTTTTTTACCAGTATTTTTTCTAATATAGTAAGATCGATCCATGCAAAATTATGTTATTTTGTATGTAGACCTATTAAGGTAGTTTTGTGACATGTTTTAGGGCTTATGTAGCATAAGACTAATTAAGTGTAAGTCAATTTCATTTTGACATAGGGTACAAGACTATGTGTCTTGATCTAAAAGTATTTTAAGGACCGTCATTATTTTGTTACGTAAGATAATGATGTGCCTTTTAAATATGGGATTGACTGACGTAAGGGTTTATTTTTCCATGGTGATTTGTTTACCATTTGGTTATTGGATTAGGAAAAATGGAAAACTCTTAATGTTTTGTCGTTGGTACACTCAATCGTTAGCAAAAGTCTCAAACTTGTTGATACGGGAGAAAAGTGAGTTTTGGCGCTCATAAATCCCGATACAATTATTAATGGTCTATGTTTTTCTTACTATTGAGGACGAATATTCGGTATCATTAAACATGTCTGACTTAGTGTCGACAAGAGAATAATATTATATGGAAATATTATTAATGTGGTTCATGATACATTCGAACCAAATGACATTATTTCCACCATTTTGAGTTATATGTTTATTCCTTGCATCTGCTACTAATTTTTGTCCTTTGTGGATTTAGAAACAGAGTGGTGATATTTATAACTCGTAGTTGTTTAACTCATTGTTTGTCGATGGATTATTCATTTTTAGCTATGCTAGCTAAACTGTGTTTCAAAGAGGTTTTGTGCTACTTTGAACTGCGTTTTCAAAGAGGCTTTGTGCTACTTTGATGTATTCATTCTCTATGCACTTGGAGTGCATGTTTTTTTTTTCAATAATTAGCATATTGTAAATCATGGTTTTTTATTTAACCTTTTGTTAATAGTGTGTTATGGCTATGTGTTGGTCATAATATATATGTTCATCGCATTACCTTGTTCATCTGATTACATTTTAATATTATGTTCATTGTTTTTATCTTTTATATTTCAATCTATTTTTATTTTATTTGTGGGTTGTTAAATATTGAGTATCATGAGACCGTATGATTTTCCGTCCTCATTTGAGATGATTCACGCTATATGAGTGTGTATTTATTGCTCTGTCATTTTATAATATGTTTGATATGTTCAAACATTTTATGATAAAAGTGAAAAATCGACTTTGAACTTAGAGTCCGAACTCTTAGTAATAACTGTTTGATATGTTCAAAGTGTAAATAAATAAAATTTGTGCTTTGATCTTACAATTCCTAATCGCAATGACAAGAGGTGTTTTAGTTGAGGAATTGTACATCGCTTCACATGGTTTTCTTCTTTTGGTTTGGAGGAGGATTTCTTGAATGTGTTTTGAGGAAAATAAGTTTGGATAATAGGTTAGTCATTCATGTCTTAACATTTGATAAAATCTGTGCTTAATTGACTCAAAATATATGTATTCACTTGGATGTGTTCCTAAGTGTTCGATGAAGAATAGTAGACTTTTGTCTTGTATTCGTTACAATGGAAAAACTATCTCTTGGCGAGTGGGAGAATTTGTGAACTCATTGAGACACCAAGGATAGTTTAAATTCTTTTCATGATTGGATAGTGGGAGTAGTTCCATAATCCATGGAAAGATGAGAGTTTGTCTACTAATAAGTAAATATTAACTTGTATGTCAAGTTATAAGGATTAACATAAGGTCTATCCTTAAGATGTTTTACTCAATATGAAAAATAGTGGGAGTCATCCTAACTATCTAAGTTGTTTTACCACTTTTAGTAAGTGGGAGCTATCACTTTAATTAAGTGCGAGTTTTCATCAAATAATAAAAATAGATTGTTATTATGAGAGTATATAGACATTATGACAATGTGTTAGTAAAGTTTAAGACTAATATGAGATATGTTCTCAAATGCTGAGACATGCTCTCAAATGTTTGGATTTGTTCCGCTTTTCTTCTAAGTTTTTGTCACTATTTGGATCTTATTTTCAAATAGGTGTATAAATTATTTTCTCGATTGAAAGTGCTCGAGAAACTTATATATGTGGATCTATCGATTGAGTTTGTCTCAAATGATTACAATAATAAATTTTTTGTGTCCTTTAAGCTTATTCATCTGTTGAATAATCGTCCATATAACTTCAAAAATCATTTGTGTGATGATTTAGTTGGAATGATTTGAATTAATTCAATTGTGTCAAAATTATAAAGGAGAATAAGTTCTCTTTCTTAATGGATGACATACTGGTAATTAGAAGAAAAATAATATTTTGGTTATGTCTAAACTTACGATCAAGCGCAAGAAATGAATAGAGTATTGTTTCTTGTTCTAGTGCAGTTGTTATTATTTGATGTGTACCTTGTTTAGTACATGGTTGAACGTCAATTTTGTGATTGATAAGTAATTTGTTATCTAATCAATCCTCTACATGCACAATGATATGTAATCAAGCGTTTTTTCACTTTTGCCTTTGTGGTAGGAGTAAATTAGTTCTTGTGTGGGACTAAGTGTTGTCATCAAGTAAGATTAACAAACAAGATGGTTGATGCATTATTCTATAAGATGTGTTCTTAATTAGTTCATGTGTAGAGCTAATTATGTGAAAGTGTCAACTTAAGTTTTTTGTTGAGTTGTGGATGTATTTGATAATGAACATTTTTTGGATTAAGATTTTATATCTTTTGAAAATGTTCATATGCATTTGTTGCGTGATAAGGCACATAATAAGATATCACCAAGTTTTTAGATTGCCTAGTCACACAGGTAATCGCCTTGACACTTGTGTAGTGGGCAAGATCAGACTGAGTCACTTAACACATAGTAAGTGTTGGAGATTATCTTTGTACATAAGTTGTACGGAAAAGATATTGACTCGTTATAGAGTCGCCTTAGTAAGTCTAAGATGAGACTTTTGTAGTCGAAGTATGAGAAGACACCCTATTTTCATACTTAAGCTTTGAACCGAATCACAAGTGTCGGATTGGATATTTAGTATATCAATCTAGTAGCTTGAGGTTTGATATTTGTGTAGTATCAAGACTTATGATTCGCACGACATAGAAGCGTGATATGCCCATCGTAGTGGGAGCTATGTTGTGACACATATATCATACTATGTGTGTTTTGTCGACCGTAAGGAGTGATAGATGATTCCCTAATCTGTTGCTGTGTGAGCCCTTTTTCGGACTTGTGTGTCCTATTTAGTACGGAGCCCTTTGACTTGGAGCTGTGAGATGAAATTGAGATTTTATGTTGCTACTTTAGCGTGATTTCGGAGAATCATAAAGTAGTTGGTTCAACGGGTCATGTTAGGAAAGCAGTCAAATTAAGATTGATTTTCATTAGTGTCTAAGGAATGGTCAATTCAACTACACCATGTTCAGCCCGGCCGGCGGTTATATTAAGTATATAACTATGAGACATGTCATAGCATAAAGGGACAGTGTATGCTGCGGTGTTGTTTGAATGATCTGGGGAATCGTTATTGTGAAAGTGTTATGTTAGTTTGATGGAGGCTTAATATAACACTACTTGTTACATATTTGGTCGCACGCCCCATTTTCCTGTATGAGACGTGGTTGTTAGTTCTTATTGAGTTGTGTTTCGATGAGCTTGGTTGTGTAACTAAATGGGAGCTTCTGACTTGGAAGTGTGACCGAGTGGGAGTATTGAAAATCATGAATTAAACGGCCACATTAGTTGTGGTTGTTACATTGTCTATGTGATAATGATTGTAATTAAGGGTGAGATAATGAGCCATTAAGTCCGTCTTAATGCTCCTTTAATTCTTCATATTCGTAACTGCTCTTTTAGAGCATTATAAATAGTGTGATTCTATGTGAATCAACATGAGGTAACAACATGAATAACGAAACAAAGATAACAACATACTTACACTATAATAATCACGGCTAAGCTCTCTGTCATATTAGAGCTTTGGAACTTGGGGTGTGGATATATCCGGTGACTCTAGTAGCCACTGGTATCGGTTTGGTATTGGTTTCGTGGACAGAAAGCGACACGTCGATCATCGTACCTATTCCGCTATTAAGGTACGTATTTTCTAACAATAACTAAGTTAATTGTCTCGGTACAACGCACGAACTTTCAACCTATTTTATTTTTTATTTCAAAATCTTTTTAATCACCAATTTAATTAATTATGGTTAGAAATCTTGACTTCCTAAAGAAAAATGAAAATCGAAATTTGAGCTATATGGAAATTACTTTGAAACCGTCAGCATCTCCACCAACTCGATTGTTGCAATTAGATTTGAGGTTTGTATCTTCTAGAGTACTGTATTATAATCAATGTTGTTAGGATTGCCTTTTTACTCTGAATTGATGAAGTGTGTAGATCGAATCCGTAAATCGGATCGTGGAGCTGTAAAAATAATTAATGAATGATTTTGGTATCATTGTATGAATATTTTTTACAACTTAGAAATTTTGTTTTACAATGTAACTTTATAAGTATAGATATTATATTTTCGCTATTGTTCAATTATATAGAATCATGATAATTACATTTCACACTAAAAAATAACGTATTTGCTAAATCCCGCACATGATATTACTTAAATCCCGCACACTTTGTCACCTTATTCCGAATTTACCCTTCATTAAAAAAATCTCTCTTCTCTCATTTTCACCACCAACCAAATTACTACTAATTTGATAATTTTTCAAATTATGAATTTTAATTCGCACATTCACAAGTAGTTTTGTTATTCTATCAACAAATTTATTAATATACTTCTTTTAATTGATTGAATAAATGTTTTTTATCTTCAAAAAAGTGATTTTTACAATTACGGTTTGAAATTTAGGGATCTCCTTTTCACCCCCAACCAAATTGCTAATAATTTAACAAATTATGGATTTTAATTCGCACATTCACAAGTAATTTCGTTATTCTCTCAACAAATTTATTAATACCCGTATTTTAATTGATTGAATGAGTGTTTTTTCATCTCAAAGAGCGTGATTTTTACAATTAGGGTTTGACATTTAGGGATTTTGGATTTTCAATTGTTGAAGATGCATCAGTTTATGACTGCTGATGGTGGGTCGGTTTATCGCAGCAGGTGGTGGGGCGTTTTGTTTGTGAGCGGCGGGTGGTGGGGCGAGTGCTGGTGAGGTAGCGAAGCATATATATTTTTTTGAATTTTTTTGCTTCTGAATTGTCCTCTCCAATTGTGTGGGAAAAGTGAGAGGGGTAAAGTCGGAATAAGACAACAAATTGTGTGGGATTAAGCAAAATCTTGTGCGGGATTTAGCAACACCCAAAAATAAAGGAGACAGTTGCCTTGTACAATTAGTAAGTCTTGCTTGTGACGGGTCACCATTTGTGACGAATATTTTGTGAGATAAAATTGATACAAAATGAGTTAGTGGAAAAAGGAGATCGCAGGAATAGTGTCGAAGAGAGAGAAAAATGGGTATTTTGTGAGAGAAAACGGTATCCGTCACAAGCTTGTGACGGATACCGCCGTCACAAATGAGAATTTGTGTTGTACAATATCAAACTTACATTTTCAAATGGAAGAATTTACATTAATTCTAAGTTCAAATAAAAGTAAAAAACAACGAAACAATATGTGCAATAAAACATCCGTGCAATGCACGGACATAAACATCTTAGTAGTCAAATAATAAGTTAGGTGAAGTGCGATGCAAAACGATCCTACGTAGCATATATAAGGTATAGAAAATACAAATCAACCTTACATTTATAATTAAAAACTAGTGCACTCAATTCAATGACATGGTGAAAGTATTAACTGTGTAAGCATTATGAAATGACATAGTTAGTTTCTTGGTAAATTTTGAGAATGATACTCAACTTAAACCTTAAAGTTTATATTGTTAATTGATCTACTGTAAACTGAGTTTTTCCAAAAGTTGTTAATTAAGATTTTAATTTCTTGTTTCATAGTTTGATGGATAATGAAAGGAAAATGGAAAATTTGAAGATGTCTTAGTTTAGCTAAGATATATAAAGGTGTCGTGGACAGTACATAGGCCTCATATTTGAATCTTCCTCCCCTCTATCAATATATGACTAAGTGTCTGCTTTTTAGATTAGAACAAATGAACATATCCAATAATCGATACTCATGTTATCGGTAATTTGTTGATAATATTACACTTAGAATAGTCGAAGAACTTAGAGCAATCAACACACAGATCCCTTGCACAAGATGGATGGGGTGAACACAAATGTGCTCCATATATACTAAATACAATTATATACTTAAATCAATGATAAACTTATGTTAATGAGAACTTCAAGGACCAGCAGGAGCAGGTACACCACAAGCCTTAGGGTTTTGCTTGCCAGATAGTATTGGCTTCACATTCTTGCACATCGAGACGGCTTCACCACCTTTGAATGTCAAGTCTATGTCCGCGAGCTCAACCTTGTCACAAGGCGATCCACTACTACACAATAGCTTCACCGCCTCTTTTGTACTTGTTGTTCCTCTCACATTCTTAAAGCTAATGTTGCTGATCTTAACCTTGGAAGGCGTCTGAATTTAGAAAAACATATATTAGATCAACATCTAGGACACATTATCAAAAACATTAAAGTACGAATGTATATTATATAAGGTTTACCTTTGCTTTGCAGTGGCCGTAAGGGCAGTACTCTTGATCAACAAGAATAGGGTTTCCAACATTTTCGACAGTGATATCCTCAAAGTGTATGTCTGATGCAACAGCTTCATAAGAAGCGAGCCAAGACTTGATTCTAACACCATTATCAGTGTTGCTGATTTTACAGTTCTTGATAGTGACACCGGTGACAGGAGCCTCATTTGGGTATCTTCCAAGGCTTCCAATGCTAATACCGTGTCCTGGACCGCAGGTTACCGACTCAACGTGGATTTGCTTCACACCATCTCCCATGGATACGCAGTCATCCCCCGTCCCGATCTTAGCAAGGATCACGTTTATACCTTCAGATCGTCCAATGTGAATACCGTCCGTGTTAAGGCTGGTAGCCGGAGCTTCGATTGTGGTGTCATAGAGTGTCACGTTCTTGCACCCCAAAACTCCCATGTGGTACAACTTGCTGTTGATGGATTTGATACCACTAAACTTACAATTGTTGAGGAAGTTGAACCTAAAGTTCTGCATTGACGGACAATGGTATACAATAACAAACAGTTATACGAACCTAACACGAAATTGCGATCGAGTTAGATAGGTATAATAGGTTAATAAAAAAAATACGTACGTAAGGAAGCTCGTCGCAAGTGCCAGCTTTAGCACATTCGTTCAGCTTCCAAGCGGTTTGGCCTTGACCGTCGAAAGAGCCACCGCCCTTAAGGGCAGTCACGGTGAGACCATCAACATGCTCAAATTTAACCCAAGTGGTTTTGTCTTTCATCTCTTTTGGATTAGCAGGGGCCTTGAAATTGCCTGCAATCTCGATTGTAATTTGCCCTTTGCATGGACCGGCAAGGTTAACTGAGTTCATTAAATATGTTCCTGCTGGTACTACTATTTTTGATGCGGTTGTTGATGCACATGCATCTTTCCATGCTTTCATCATTGCCTAATGATATTCCATTATTAGTGTTTTTGGTTGCTAGGATCGCACAATGACGTGGTACACTAGACAGATTCAAAAATTCTCTTGCAATAAGACTTTATTTAAGATAATAAGATTCATTATATATATGACTAAAATTAAATTAAGCTAAATTACTTCATATAAATTTGAACATGTTGTGAAAAATATAAATTTATATGAGTTAACCAAATACATGATTAAAAACCTTAAAATCAATCGTACAATAATTTTTGTTTAATCCGTGGTAATATAATAGTCTTAGGAAAAAGGATGATATCATTACTAAAGCAATGGACAAATATTTATATCGATATTAAGGACGTTCAATTTATTTACTAAGTGACAGACTGAGAAATTTTAATTTCTGAGAAAAGAAAATTACAACAAATTCTCTACAATGCAAATATATAATTTCCTCAACCATTAGTAGTAATTATAAATATTTTGTGGGTGTGATATTTATTTTTTATACCGGTACAACTTACCTCTGTAGCATCTGCATTAGATTTAGCACCAAATTTTGTTATGTCAAATACGGTTTGACATCTCACAACCGCGATAGACATGTATAATACGGATAAAATTAATGGAAGAATAGACCTCGACATTTTGTTGGATGAAATTTTCTTTTAATTTTTGTTGGGTTTTTTCCTTATTTTTTTTTATTTTTTTTTTATACTGTGTGGGTTTTTTCTTTTTTATCTTAATCTAATTTACTAATGATGATATTTGTTGATGTGATTGGACACATATATATAATGTCCTCTAAAATAATATAACCACCCAATGCCATTGCTAATTTAAGTTATGATCCTTATATTTAGGTACGTATGTGATTAACGTAATTTTGCAAAAGTTGGATTTTCAAGCAAACTTAGCATATTTTAAATTTTGCATTTACAACCTTTACATAAATTTAAGTAGTAATAATAATGAAGTAATGGACATCATGAAAAATTAAAAGTCCCATTTTTTATTTTCATTGAGATTCACTTAACTAATCAAGGAATACGATTTTGATTCCAAAATGATAAAGCATTACACCACGGACTCTCATTAAATTATATTAACTTAAGATAAGATAATGTAGCATTGTAATAATTAAGTTAAGTTTAACTTTTGTTTTACATATCTATATATAATATAAAAAGGCAAAACAAAGCACCACATTTCACCATTTCACTTTTGAGAAATTCTAGCAAGCCACGTCATCACCATTATTTTAAAAAAAAAAAAACTAATGAATTTACAAGCATTAAATGCATATCATGTTTTTAAATACCAAAACATCATTATTTAAAAAATAAAATAAAAAAACTAATGAATTTACAAGCATTTGCATATTGTCTTTCAATCTTTCCTACACGCTGGTCTCCTTTATAACACTTGTTCTATTTTTTATTTTGTCAAACATGTTAGAAATCAAATTGTTTAGTCAAAGTGTTAAAGTACGATGCACATATGTCAATTTTATTATATCATAGTGTTATAAATATATTCATAATAAAAATATGCACGATTAGTAATTAGTTAGAAACCGATTCTTATTCTCCAATTTGTTGTTCCAATTCCAATGTTTTCAAGCCTTTAAATCATTTTTTTGCTTTTCATCAAATATATTATTCTATAATTCACAATATTTTTTGGATAAATGTTATCTTATCTGTTTATATTTTATTTCTCATGAATTAGGAAATGTTAATATTTCGTATGAAGTATAATAATATTGTTTTGATTATACTTTTGGATGAATGATCGAATTTGAATAATCTATATTTGGAATTGTATATAAATCTCTATTTGTTGCATGATTCCGATAGATGTTTACTACTAATAATTATTATTAGAGTTCACATATAAAGTTTTGATATTTACTTTCTTACTTTGTTCCAAATCTATAAAATCGCATTAAAAGTCTAAGCTAAAAAATGTGACATGACAAGTTTAATTATGGCGTGACAACTTTTATGTGATGACATGGTAAAAAAAATGACATGGATTACCAATTTAAGAAAATTAAAAAATATAAGTTAAATCTTTTTAAAAAAAATAGAAGGTATAAACAAAAAGAAATTGTAATTGATCTCCTCTCATAATTTACCTTATTTATTTAACCTTTATTTCATTTGTTAAAGAAATGACCTTTTAACTTTCATTTCCTTATTACTATATATACTCTTTATTTATTAACCATATGCTTTTCCTTTGATTCCTAAAATTTTGAGAGAATTAGTAATAGAATTTTTCATATATACATGTCGGAGTTAGGAGGTTTTTAACTGCATATGGAGTAGAAAATAAATTTCAATGCAATTTGTAGATATATGGAAGGAAAACTTCTTTAATGGAGTAGAAAATAAATTTCAATGCAATTTTTAGATGGTCGCTTCAAAACAACCAAGTTATTCAATTTTGGTTTGTCTATCCTCCTTACTCAAAAACTGAATTATATTAAACATTTGTTTTTAAATACGGCTCTCTCGATCGTGTTCTTTTTAAACAAATGATTGAGAGAGAGGGACTAATCCGTATAAGTTATTCACAAATTAAACACTTAAACACAGTAAATTATTAATGATTTCGTGATTTTCACGGGCTCCAAAACTAGTTATTTGTAAAAACATTAACTTAGCT
This sequence comes from Silene conica, assembly GCA_029255685.2. NCBI lineage: Eukaryota > Viridiplantae > Streptophyta > Magnoliopsida > Caryophyllales > Caryophyllaceae > Silene > Silene conica. The sequence continues at coordinate 6,016,286 of CM055317.2, read as the reverse complement.
TTCAACTCAAATCAAATTATATTTGTCAATAATTCTCATCTAAGATCGTCGAACCCTGTGATTTTGTGATAGGTTGATAGCATATTCGTATTTAACTCAAGTATACTCACCTTAAACATGAATATTTTAAAAGACAAATTATAGCCTTAATGATTTAGAAGGAAGTATTGTGTACTCAGGTTACCGAGTTTATCGAGAAAAAGAACATACATCGAATGTATTACCTGCCACTATTCTTGTGAGCATTTGAGTATTTTTTTGAGCTTATTAACTCATATCTTATTTGTGATAAATGTGTATTTGTTTTGTGCATATGAGTATGTTTTCATTATAATTATAACTAAGTTAATTGTCTCGGTACAACGCACGAACTTTCAACCTATTTTATTTTTTATTTCAAAATCTTTTTAATCACCAATTTAATTAATTATGGTTAGAAACCTTGATTTCCTAACGAAAAATGAAAATCGAAATTTGATCTATATGGAAATTACTTTGCAACCGTCAGCATCTCCACCAACTCGATTGTTGCAATTAGATTTGAGGTTTGTATCTTCTAGAGTACTGTATTATAATCAATGTTGTTAGGATTGCCTTTTTACTCTGAATTGATGAAGTGTGTAGATCGAATCCGTAAATCGGATCGTGGAGCTGTAAAAATAATAAATGAATGATTTTGGTATCATTGTATAAATATTTTTTTACAACTTAGAAATTTTGTTTTACAATGTAACTTTATAAGTATAGATATTATATTTTCGCTATTGTTCAATTATATAGAATCATGATAATTACATTTCACACTAAAAAATAACGTATTTGCTAAATCCCGCACATGATATTACTTAAATCCCGCACACTTTGTCACCTTATTCCGAATTTACCCTTCATTAAAAAAATCTCTCTTCTCTCATTTTCACCACCAACCAAATTACTACTAATTTGATAATTTTTCAAATTATGAATTTTAATTCGCACATTCACAAGTAATTTTGTTATTCTATCAACAAATTTATTAATATACTTCTTTTAATTGATTGAATAAATGTTTTTTATCTTCAAAAAAGTGATTTTTACAATTACGGTTTGAAATTTAGGGATCTCCTTTTCACCCCCAACCAAATTGCTAATAATTTAACAAATTATGGATTTTAATTCGCACATTCACAAGTAATTTCGTTATTCTCTCAACAAATTTATTAATACCCGTATTTTAATTGATTGAATGAGTGTTTTTTCATCTCAAAGAGCGTGATTTTTATAATTAGGGTTTGACATTTAGGGATTTTGGATTTTCAATTGTTGAAGATGCATCAGTTTATGACTGCTGATGGTGGGTCGGTTTATCGCAGCAGGTGGTGGGGCGTTTTGTTTGTGAGCGGCGGGTGGTGGGGCGAGTGCTGGTGAGGTAGCGAAGCATATATATTTTTTTGAATTTTTTTGCTTCTGAATTGTCCTCTCCAATTGTGTGGGAAAAGTGAGAGGGGTAAAGTCGGAATAAGACAACAAATTGTGTGGGATTAAGCAAAATCTTGTGCGGGATTTAGCAACACCCAAAAATAAAGGAGACAGTTGCCTTGTACAATTAGTAAGTCTTGCTTGTGACGGGTCACCATTTGTGACGAATATTTTGTGAGATAAAATTGATACAAAATGAGTTAGTGGAGAAAGGAGATCGCAGGAATAGTGTCGAAGAGAGAGAAAAATGAGTATTTTGTGAGAGAAAACGGTATCCGTCACAAGCTTGTGACGGATACCGCCGTCACAAGCTTGTGACGGATACCGCCGTCACAAATGAGAATTTGTGTTGTACAATACAAGCTTACATTTTCAAATGGAAGAATTTACATTAATTATAAGCTCGAATAAAAGTAAAAAACAACGAAACAATATTTGCAATAAAACATCCGTGCAATGGACGGACATAAAACATCTTAGTAGTCAAATAAGTTAGGTGAAGTGCGATGAAAAATCGATCCTAGGTAGCATATATTAAGTATAGAACAATACAAATCAACCTTACATATATAATTACAAACTAGTTCAGTCAATTCAATGACATGGTGAAAGTATTAACTGTGTAAGCATTATGAAATGACATAGTTAGTTTCTTGGTAAATTTTGAGAATGATACTCAACTTAAACCTTAAAGTTTATATTGTTAATTGATCTACTGTAAACTGAGTTTTTCCAAAAGTTGTTAATTAAGATTTTAATTTCTTGTTTCATAGTTTGATGGATAATGAAAGGAAAATGGAAAATTTGAAGATGTCTTAGTTTAGCTAAGATATATAAAGGTGTCGTGGACAGTACATAGGCCTCATATTTGAATCTTCCTCCCCTCTATCAATATATGACTAAGTGTCTGCTTTTTAGATTAGAACAAATGAACATATCCAATAATCGATACTCATGTTATCGGTAATTTGTTGATAATATTACACTTAGAATAGTCGAAGAACTTAGAGCAATCAACACACAGATCCCTTGCACAAGATGGATGGGGTGAACACAAATGTGCTCCATATATACTAAATACAATTATATACTTAAATCAATGATAAACTTATGTTAATGAGAACTTCAAGGACCAGCAGGAGCAGGTACACCACAAGCCTTAGGGTTTTGCTTGCCAGATAGTATTGGCTTCACATTCTTGCACATCGAGACGGCTTCACCACCTTTGAATGTCAAGTCTATGTCCGCGAGCTCAACCTTGTCACAAGGCGATCCACTACTACACAATAGCTTCACCGCCTCTTTTGTACTTGTTGTTCCTCTCACATTCTTAAAGCTAATGTTGCTGATCTTAACCTTGGAAGGCGTCTGAATTTAGAAAAACATATATTAGATCAACATCTAGGACACATTATCAAAAACATTAAAGTACGAATGTATATTATATAAGGTTTACCTTTGCTTTGCAGTGGCCGTAAGGGCAGTACTCTTGATCAACAAGAATAGGGTTTCCAACATTTTCGACAGTGATATCCTCAAAGTGTATGTCTGATGCAACAGCTTCATAAGAAGCGAGCCAAGACTTGATTCTAACACCATTATCAGTGTTGCTGATTTTACAGTTCTTGATAGTGACACCGGTGACAGGAGCCTCATTTGGGTATCTTCCAAGGCTTCCAATGCTAATACCGTGTCCTGGACCGCAGGTTACCGACTCAACGTGGATTTGCTTCACACCATCTCCCATGGATACGCAGTCATCCCCCGTCCCGATCTTAGCAAGGATCACGTTTATACCTTCAGATCGTCCAATGTGAATACCGTCCGTGTTAAGGCTGGTAGCCGGAGCTTCGATTGTGGTGTCATAGAGTGTCACGTTCTTGCACCCCAAAACTCCCATGTGGTACAACTTGCTGTTGATGGATTTGATACCACTAAACTTACAATTGTTGAGGAAGTTGAACCTAAAGTTCTGCATTGACGGACAATGGTATACAATAACAAACAGTTATACGAACCTAACACGAAATTGCGATCGAGTTAGATAGGTATAATAGGTTAATAAAAAAAATACGTACGTAAGGAAGCTCGTCGCAAGTGCCAGCTTTAGCACATTCGTTCAGCTTCCAAGCGGTTTGGCCTTGACCGTCGAAAGAGCCACCGCCCTTAAGGGCAGTCACGGTGAGACCATCAACATGCTCAAATTTAACCCAAGTGGTTTTGTCTTTCATCTCTTTTGGATTAGCAGGGGCCTTGAAATTGCCTGCAATCTCGATTGTAATTTGCCCTTTGCATGGACCGGCAAGGTTAACTGAGTTCATTAAATATGTTCCTGCTGGTACTACTATTTTTGATGCGGTTGTTGATGCACATGCATCTTTCCATGCTTTCATCATTGCCTAATGATATTCCATTATTAGTGTTTTTGGTTGCTAGGATCGCACAATGACGTGGTACACTAGACAGATTCAAAAATTCTCTTGCAATAAGACTTTATTTAAGATAATAAGATTCATTATATATATGACTAAAATTAAATTAAGCTAAATTACTTCATATAAATTTGAACATGTTGTGAAAAATATAAATTTATATGAGTTAACCAAATACATGATTAAAAACCTTAAAATCAATCGTACAATAATTTTTGTTTAATCCGTGGTAATATAATAGTCTTAGGAAAAAGGATGATATCATTACTAAAGCAATGGACAAATATTTATATCGATATTAAGGACGTTCAATTTATTTACTAAGTGACAGACTGAGAAATTTTAATTTCTGAGAAAAGAAAATTACAACAAATTCTCTACAATGCAAATATATAATTTCCTCAACCATTAGTAGTAATTATAAATATTTTGTGGGTGTGATATTTATTTTTTATACCGGTACAACTTACCTCTGTAGCATCTGCATTAGATTTAGCACCAAATTTTGTTATGTCAAATACGGTTTGACATCTCACAACCGCGATAGACATGTATAATACGGATAAAATTAATGGAAGAATAGACCTCGACATTTTGTTGGATGAAATTTTCTTTTAATTTTTGTTGGGTTTTTTCCTTATTTTTTTTTATTTTTTTTTTATACTGTGTGGGTTTTTTCTTTTTTATCTTAATCTAATTTACTAATGATGATATTTGTTGATGTGATTGGACACATATATATAATGTCCTCTAAAATAATATAACCACCCAATGCCATTGCTAATTTAAGTTATGATCCTTATATTTAGGTACGTATGTGATTAACGTAATTTTGCAAAAGTTGGATTTTCAAGCAAACTTAGCATATTTTAAATTTTGCATTTACAACCTTTACATAAATTTAAGTAGTAATAATAATGAAGTAATGGACATCATGAAAAATTAAAAGTCCCATTTTTTATTTTCATTGAGATTCACTTAACTAATCAAGGAATACGATTTTGATTCCAAAATGATAAAGCATTACACCACGGACTCTCATTAAATTATATTAACTTAAGATAAGATAATGTAGCATTGTAATAATTAAGTTAAGTTTAATTTTTGTTTTACATATCTATATATAATATAAAAAGGCAAAACAAAGCACCACATTTCACCATTTCACTTTTGAGAAATTCTAGCAAGCCACGTCATCACCATTATTTTAAAAAAAAAAAAACTAATGAATTTACAAGCATTAAATGCATATCATGTTTTTAAATACCAAAACATCATTATTTAAAAAATAAAATAAAAAAACTAATGAATTTACAAGCATTTGCATATTGTCTTTCAATCTTTCCTACACGCTGGTCTCCTTTATAACACTTGTTCTATTTTTTATTTTGTCAAACATGTTAGAAATCAAATTGTTTAGTCAAAGTGTTAAAGTACGATGCACATATGTCAATTTTATTATATCATAGTGTTATAAATATATTCATAATAAAAATATGCACGATTAGTAATTAGTTAGAAACCGATTCTTATTCTCCAATTTGTTGTTCCAATTCCAATGTTTTCAAGCCTTTAAATCATTTTTTTGCTTTTCATCAAATATATTATTCTATAATTCACAATATTTTTTGGATAAATGTTATCTTATCTGTTTATATTTTATTTCTCATGAATTAGGAAATGTTAATATTTCGTATGAAGTATAATAATATTGTTTTGATTATACTTTTGGATGAATGATCGAATTTGAATAATCTATATTTGGAATTGTATATAAATCTCTATTTGTTGCATGATTCCGATAGATGTTTACTACTAATAATTATTATTAGAGTTCACATATAAAGTTTTGATATTTACTTTCTTACTTTGTTCCAAATCTATAAAATCGCATTAAAAGTCTAAGCTAAAAAATGTGACATGACAAGTTTAATTATGGCGTGACAACTTTTATGTGATGACATGGTAAAAAAAATGACATGGATTACCAATTTAAGAAAATTAAAAAATATAAGTTAAATCTTTTTAAAAAAAATAGAAGGTATAAACAAAAAGAAATTGTAATTGATCTCCTCTCATAATTTACCTTATTTATTTAACCTTTATTTCATTTGTTAAAGAAATGACCTTTTAACTTTCATTTCCTTATTACTATATATACTCTTTATTTATTAACCATATGCTTTTCCTTTGATTCCTAAAATTTTGAGAGAATTAGTAATAGAATTTTTCATATATACATGTCGGAGTTAGGAGGTTTTTAACTGCATATGGAGTAGAAAATAAATTTCAATGCAATTTGTAGATATATGGAAGGAAAACTTCTTTAATGGAGTAGAAAATAAATTTCAATGCAATTTTTAGATGGTCGCTTCAAAACAACCAGGTTATTCAATTTTGGTTTGTCTATCCTCCTGACTCAAAAACTGAATTATATTAAACATTTGTTTTTAAATACGGCTCTCTCGATCGTGTTCTTTTTAAACAAATGATTGAGAGAGAGGGACTAATCCGTATAAGTTATTCACAAATTAAACACTTAAACACAGTAAATTATTAATGATTCCGTGATTTTCACGGGCTCCAAAACTAGTTATTTGTAAAAACATTAACTTAGCTTTCAACTCAAATCAAATTATATTTGTCAATAATTCTCATCTAAGATCGTCGAACCCTGTGATTTTGTGATAGGTTGATAGCATATTCGTATTTAACTCAAGTATACTCACCTTAAACATGAATATTTTAAAAGACAAATTATAGCCTTAATGATTTAGAAGGAAGTATTGTGTACTCAGGTTACCGAGTTTATCGAGAAAAAGAACATACATCGAATGTATTACCTGCCACTTTTCTTGTGAGCATTTGAGTATTTTTTTGAGCTTATTAGCTCATATCTTATTTGTGATAAATGTGTATTTGTTTTGTGCATATGAGTATGTTTTCATTATAATTATAACTAAGTTAATTGTCTCGGTACAACGCACGAACTTTCAACCTATTTTATTTTTTATTTCAAAATCTTTTTAATCACCAATTTAATTAATTATGGTTAGAAATCTTGATTTCCTAACGAAAAATGAAAATCGAAATTTGATCTATATGGAAATTACTTTGCAACCGTCAGCATCTCCACCAACTCGATTGTTGCAATTAGATTTGAGGTTTGTATCTTCTAGAGTACTGTATTATAATCAATGTTGTTAGGATTGCCTTTTTACTCTGAATTGATGAAGTGTGTAGATCGAATCCGTAAATCGGATCGTGGAGCTGTAAAAATAATAAATGAATGATTTTGGTATCATTGTATAAATATTTTTTTACAACTTAGAAATTTTGTTTTACAATGTAACTTTATAAGTATAGATATTATATTTTCGCTATTGTTCAATTATATAGAATCATGATAATTACATTTCACACTAAAAAATAACGTATTTGCTAAATCCCGCACATGATATTACTTAAATCCCGCACACTTTGTCACCTTATTCCGAATTTACCCTTCATTAAAAAAATCTCTCTTCTCTCATTTTCACCACCAACCAAATTACTACTAATTTGATAATTTTTCAAATTATGAATTTTAATTCGCACATTCACAAGTAATTTTGTTATTCTATCAACAAATTTATTAATATACTTCTTTTAATTGATTGAATAAATGTTTTTTATCTTCAAAAAAGTGATTTTTACAATTACGGTTTGAAATTTAGGGATCTCCTTTTCACCCCCAACCAAATTGCTAATAATTTAACAAATTATGGATTTTAATTCGCACATTCACAAGTAATTTCGTTATTCTCTCAACAAATTTATTAATACCCGTATTTTAATTGATTGAATGAGTGTTTTTTCATCTCAAAGAGCGTGATTTTTACAATTAGGGTTTGACATTTAGGGATTTTGGATTTTCAATTGTTGAAGATGCATCAGTTTATGACTGCTGATGGTGGGTCGGTTTATCGCAGCAGGTGGTGGGGCGTTTTGTTTGTGAGCGGCGGGTGGTGGGGCGAGTGCTGGTGAGGTAGCGAAGCATATATATTTTTTTGAATTTTTTTGCTTCTGAATTGTCCTCTCCAATTGTGTGGGAAAAGTGAGAGGGGTAAAGTCGGAATAAGACAACAAATTGTGTGGGATTAAGCAAAATCTTGTGCGGGATTTAGCAACACCCAAAAATAAAGGAGACAGTTGCCTTGTACAATTAGTAAGTCTTGCTTGTGACGGGTCACCATTTGTGACGAATATTTTGTGAGATAAAATTGATACAAAATGAGTTAGTGGAGAAAGGAGATCGCAGGAATAGTGTCGAAGAGAGAGAAAAATGAGTATTTTGTGAGAGAAAACGGTATCCGTCACAAGCTTGTGACGGATACCGCCGTCACAAGCTTGTGACGGATACCGCCGTCACAAATGAGAATTTGTGTTGTACAATACAAGCTTACATTTTCAAATGGAAGAATTTACATTAATTATAAGCTCGAATAAAAGTAAAAAACAACGAAACAATATTTGCAATAAAACATCCGTGCAATGGACGGACATAAAACATCTTAGTAGTCAAATAAGTTAGGTGAAGTGCGATGAAAAATCGATCCTAGGTAGCATATATTAAGTATAGAACAATACAAATCAACCTTACATATATAATTACAAACTAGTTCAGTCAATTCAATGACATGGTGAAAGTATTAACTGTGTAAGCATTATGAAATGACATAGTTAGTTTCTTGGTAAATTTTGAGAATGATACTCAACTTAAACCTTAAAGTTTATATTGTTAATTGATCTACTGTAAACTGAGTTTTTCCAAAAGTTGTTAATTAAGATTTTAATTTCTTGTTTCATAGTTTGATGGATAATGAAAGGAAAATGGAAAATTTGAAGATGTCTTAGTTTAGCTAAGATATATAAAGGTGTCGTGGACAGTACATAGGCCTCATATTTGAATCTTCCTCCCCTCTATCAATATATGACTAAGTGTCTGCTTTTTAGATTAGAACAAATGAACATATCCAATAATCGATACTCATGTTATCGGTAATTTGTTGATAATATTACACTTAGAATAGTCGAAGAACTTAGAGCAATCAACACACAGATCCCTTGCACAAGATGGATGGGGTGAACACAAATGTGCTCCATATATACTAAATACAATTATATACTTAAATCAATGATAAACTTATGTTAATGAGAACTTCAAGGACCAGCAGGAGCAGGTACACCACAAGCCTTAGGGTTTTGCTTGCCAGATAGTATTGGCTTCACATTCTTGCACATCGAGACGGCTTCACCACCTTTGAATGTCAAGTCTATGTCCGCGAGCTCAACCTTGTCACAAGGCGATCCACTACTACACAATAGCTTCACCGCCTCTTTTGTACTTGTTGTTCCTCTCACATTCTTAAAGCTAATGTTGCTGATCTTAACCTTGGAAGGCGTCTGAATTTAGAAAAACATATATTAGATCAACATCTAGGACACATTATCAAAAACATTAAAGTACGAATGTATATTATATAAGGTTTACCTTTGCTTTGCAGTGGCCGTAAGGGCAGTACTCTTGATCAACAAGAATAGGGTTTCCAACATTTTCGACAGTGATATCCTCAAAGTGTATGTCTGATGCAACAGCTTCATAAGAAGCGAGCCAAGACTTGATTCTAACACCATTATCAGTGTTGCTGATTTTACAGTTCTTGATAGTGACACCGGTGACAGGAGCCTCATTTGGGTATCTTCCAAGGCTTCCAATGCTAATACCGTGTCCTGGACCGCAGGTTACCGACTCAACGTGGATTTGCTTCACACCATCTCCCATGGATACGCAGTCATCCCCCGTCCCGATCTTAGCAAGGATCACGTTTATACCTTCAGATCGTCCAATGTGAATACCGTCCGTGTTAAGGCTGGTAGCCGGAGCTTCGATTGTGGTGTCATAGAGTGTCACGTTCTTGCACCCCAAAACTCCCATGTGGTACAACTTGCTGTTGATGGATTTGATACCACTAAACTTACAATTGTTGAGGAAGTTGAACCTAAAGTTCTGCATTGACGGACAATGGTATACAATAACAAACAGTTATACGAACCTAACACGAAATTGCGATCGAGTTAGATAGGTATAATAGGTTAATAAAAAAAATACGTACGTAAGGAAGCTCGTCGCAAGTGCCAGCTTTAGCACATTCGTTCAGCTTCCAAGCGGTTTGGCCTTGACCGTCGAAAGAGCCACCGCCCTTAAGGGCAGTCACGGTGAGACCATCAACATGCTCAAATTTAACCCAAGTGGTTTTGTCTTTCATCTCTTTTGGATTAGCAGGGGCCTTGAAATTGCCTGCAATCTCGATTGTAATTTGCCCTTTGCATGGACCGGCAAGGTTAACTGAGTTCATTAAATATGTTCCTGCTGGTACTACTATTTTTGATGCGGTTGTTGATGCACATGCATCTTTCCATGCTTTCATCATTGCCTAATGATATTCCATTATTAGTGTTTTTGGTTGCTTGGATCGCACAATGACGTGGTACACTAGACAGATTCAAGAATTCTCTTGCAATAAGACTTTATTTAAGATAATAAGATTCATTATATATATGACTAAAATTAAATTAAGCTAAATTACTTCATATAAATTTGAACATGTTGTGAAAAATATAAATTTATATGAGTTAACCAAATGCATGATTAAAAACCTTAAAATCAATCGTACAATAATTTTTGTTTAATCCGTGGTAATATTCTTAGGAAAAAGGATGATATCATTACTAAAGCAATGGACAAATATTTATATCGATATTAAGGACGTTCAATTTATTTACTAAGTGACAGACTGAGAGATTTTAATTTCTGAGAAAAGAAAATTACAACAAATTCTCTACAATGCAAATATATAATTTCCTCAACCATTAGTAGTAATTATAAATATTTTGTGGGTGTGAATATTTATTTTTTATACCCGTACAACTTACCTCTGTAGCATCTGCATTAGATTTAGCACCAAATTTTGTTATGTCAAATACGGTTTGACATCTCACAACCGCGATAGACATGTATAATACGGATAAAATTAATGGAAGAATAGACCTCGACATTTTGTTGGATGAAATTTTCTTTTAATTTTTGTTGGGTTTTTTCCTTATTTTTTTTTATTTTTTTTTTATACTGTGTGGGTTTTTTCTTTTTTATCTTAATCTAATTTACTAATGATGATATTTGTTGATGTGATTGGACACATATATATAATGTCCTCTAAAATAATATAACCACCCAATGCCATTGCTAATTTAAGTTATGATCCTTATATTTAGGTACATATGTGATTAACGTAATTTTGCAAAAGTTGGATTTTCAAGCAAACTTAGCATATTTTAAATTTTGCATTTACAACCTTTACATAAATTTAAGTAGTAATAATAATGAAGTAATGGACATCATGAAAAATTAAAAGTCCCATTTTTTATTTTCATTGAGATTCACTTAACTAATCAAGGAATACGATTTTGATTCCAAAATGATAAAGCATTACACCACGGACTCTCATTAAATTATATTAACTTAAGATAAGATAATGTAGCATTGTAATAATTAAGTTAAGTTTAATTTTTGTTTTACATATCTATATATAATATAAAAAGGCAAAACAAAGCACCACATTTCACCATTTCACTTTTGAGAAATTCTAGCAAGCCACGTCATCACCATTATTTTAAAAAAAAAAAACTAATGAATTTACAAGCATTAAATGCATATCATGTTTTTAAATACCAAAACATCATTATTTAAAAAATAAAATAAAAAAACTAATGAATTTACAAGCATTTGCATATTGTCTTTCAATCTTTCCTACACGCTGGTCTCCTTTATAATACTTGTTCTATTTTTTATTTTGTCAAACATGTTAGAAATCAAATTGTTTAGTCAAAGTGTTAAAGTACGATGCACATATGTTAATTTTATTATATCATAGTGTTATAAATATATTCATAATAAAAATATGCACGATTAGTAATTAGTTAGAAACCGATTCTTATTCTCCAATTTGTTGTTCCAATTCCAATGTTTTCAAGCCTTTAAATCATTTTTTTGCTTTTCATCAAATATATTATTCTATAATTCACAATATTTTTTGGATAAATGTTATCTTATCTGTTTATATTTTATTTCTCATGAATTAGGAAATGTTAATATTTCGTATGAAGTATAATAATATTGTTTTGATTATACTTTTGGATGAATGATCGAATTTGAATAATCTATATTTGAAATTGTATATAAATCTCTATTTGTTGCATGATTCCGATAGATGTTTACTACTAATAATTATTATTAGAGTTCACATATAAAGTTTTGATATTTACTTTCTTACTTTGTTCCAAATCTATAAAATCGCATTAAAAGTCTAAGCTAAAAAATGTGACATGACAAGTTTAATTATGGCGTGACAACTTTTATGTGATGACATGGTAAAAAAAAATGACATGGATTACCAATTTAAGAAAATTAAAAAATATAAGTTAAATCTTTTTAAAAAAAATAGAAGGTATAAACAAAAAGAAATTGTAATTGATCTCCTCTCATAATTTACCTTATTTATTTAACCTTTATTTCATTTGTTAAAGAAATGACCTTTTAACTTTCATTTCCTTATTACTATATATACTCTTTATTTATTAACCATATGCTTTTCCTTTGATTCCTAAAATTTTGAGAGAATTAGTAATAGAATTTTTCATATATACATGTCGGAGTTAGGAGGTTTTTAACTGCATATGGAGTAGAAAATAAATTTCAATGCAATTTGTAGATATATGGAAGGAAAACTTCTTTAATGGAGTAAAAAATAAATTTCAATGCAATTTTTAGATGGTCGCTTCAAAACAACCAAGTTATTCAATTTTGGTTTGTCTATCCTCCTGACTCAAAAACTGAATTATATTAAACATATGTTTTTAAATACGGCTCTCTCGATCGTGTTCCTTTTAAACAAATGATTGAGAGAGAGGGACTAATCCGTATAAGTTATTCACAAATTAAACACTTAAACACAGTAAATTATTAATGATTCCGTGATTTTCACGGGCTCCAAAACTAGTTATTTGTAAAAACATTAACTTAGCTTTCAACTCAAATCAAATTATATTTGTCAATAATTCTCATCTAAGATCGTCGAACCCTGTGATTTTGTGATAGGTTGATAGCATATTCGTATTTAACTCAAGTATACTCACCTTAAACATGAATATTTTAAAAGACAAATTATAGCCTTAATGATTTAGAAGGAAGTATTGTGTACTCAGGTTACCGAGTTTATCGAGAAAAAGAACATACATCGAATGTATTACCTGCCACTTTTCTTGTGAGCATTTGAGTATTTTTTTGAGCTTATTAGCTCATATCTTATTTGTGATAAATGTGTATTTGTTTTGTGCATATGAGTATGTTTTCATTATAATTATAACTAAGTTAATTGTCTCGGTACAACGCACGAACTTTCAACCTATTTTATTTTTTATTTCAAAATCTTTTTAATCACCAATTTAATTAATTATGGTTAGAAATCTTGATTTCCTAACGAAAAATGAAAATCGAAATTTGATCTATATGGAAATTACTTTGCAACCGTCAGCATCTCCACCAACTCGATTGTTGCAATTAGATTTGAGGTTTGTATCTTCTAGAGTACTGTATTATAATCAATGTTGTTAGGATTGCCTTTTTACTCTGAATTGATGAAGTGTGTAGATCGAATCCGTAAATCGGATCGTGGAGCTGTAAAAATAATAAATGAATGATTTTGGTATCATTGTATAAATATTTTTTTACAACTTAGAAATTTTGTTTTACAATGTAACTTTATAAGTATAGATATTATATTTTCGCTATTGTTCAATTATATAGAATCATGATAATTACATTTCACACTAAAAAATAACGTATTTGCTAAATCCCGCACATGATATTACTTAAATCCCGCACACTTTGTCACCTTATTCCGAATTTACCCTTCATTAAAAAAATCTCTCTTCTCTCATTTTCACCACCAACCAAATTACTACTAATTTGATAATTTTTCAAATTATGAATTTTAATTCGCACATTCACAAGTAATTTTGTTATTCTATCAACAAATTTATTAATATACTTCTTTTAATTGATTGAATAAATGTTTTTTATCTTCAAAAAAGTGATTTTTACAATTACGGTTTGAAATTTAGGGATCTCCTTTTCACCCCCAACCAAATTGCTAATAATTTAACAAATTATGGATTTTAATTCGCACATTCACAAGTAATTTCGTTATTCTCTCAACAAATTTATTAATACCCGTATTTTAATTGATTGAATGAGTGTTTTTTCATCTCAAAGAGCGTGATTTTTACAATTAGGGTTTGACATTTAGGGATTTTGGATTTTCAATTGTTGAAGATGCATCAGTTTATGACTGCTGATGGTGGGTCGGTTTATCGCAGCAGGTGGTGGGGCGTTTTGTTTGTGAGCGGCGGGTGGTGGGGCGAGTGCTGGTGAGGTAGCGAAGCATATATATTTTTTTGAATTTTTTTGCTTCTGAATTGTCCTCTCCAATTGTGTGGGAAAAGTGAGAGGGGTAAAGTCGGAATAAGACAACAAATTGTGTGGGATTAAGCAAAATCTTGTGCGGGATTTAGCAACACCCAAAAATAAAGGAGACAGTTGCCTTGTACAATTAGTAAGTCTTGCTTGTGACGGGTCACCATTTGTGACGAATATTTTGTGAGATAAAATTGATACAAAATGAGTTAGTGGAGAAAGGAGATCGCAGGAATAGTGTCGAAGAGAGAGAAAAATGAGTATTTTGTGAGAGAAAACGGTATCCGTCACAAGCTTGTGACGGATACCGCCGTCACAAGCTTGTGACGGATACCGCCGTCACAAATGAGAATTTGTGTTGTACAATACAAGCTTACATTTTCAAATGGAAGAATTTACATTAATTATAAGCTCGAATAAAAGTAAAAAACAACGAAACAATATTTGCAATAAAACATCCGTGCAATGGACGGACATAAAACATCTTAGTAGTCAAATAAGTTAGGTGAAGTGCGATGAAAAATCGATCCTAGGTAGCATATATTAAGTATAGAACAATACAAATCAACCTTACATATATAATTACAAACTAGTTCAGTCAATTCAATGACATGGTGAAAGTATTAACTGTGTAAGCATTATGAAATGACATAGTTAGTTTCTTGGTAAATTTTGAGAATGATACTCAACTTAAACCTTAAAGTTTATATTGTTAATTGATCTACTGTAAACTGAGTTTTTCCAAAAGTTGTTAATTAAGATTTTAATTTCTTGTTTCATAGTTTGATGGATAATGAAAGGAAAATGGAAAATTTGAAGATGTCTTAGTTTAGCTAAGATATATAAAGGTGTCGTGGACAGTACATAGGCCTCATATTTGAATCTTCCTCCCCTCTATCAATATATGACTAAGTGTCTGCTTTTTAGATTAGAACAAATGAACATATCCAATAATCGATACTCATGTTATCGGTAATTTGTTGATAATATTACACTTAGAATAGTCGAAGAACTTAGAGCAATCAACACACAGATCCCTTGCACAAGATGGATGGGGTGAACACAAATGTGCTCCATATATACTAAATACAATTATATACTTAAATCAATGATAAACTTATGTTAATGAGAACTTCAAGGACCAGCAGGAGCAGGTACACCACAAGCCTTAGGGTTTTGCTTGCCAGATAGTATTGGCTTCACATTCTTGCACATCGAGACGGCTTCACCACCTTTGAATGTCAAGTCTATGTCCGCGAGCTCAACCTTGTCACAAGGCGATCCACTACTACACAATAGCTTCACCGCCTCTTTTGTACTTGTTGTTCCTCTCACATTCTTAAAGCTAATGTTGCTGATCTTAACCTTGGAAGGCGTCTGAATTTAGAAAAACATATATTAAATCAACATCTAGGACACATTATCAAAAACATTAAAGTACGAATGTATATTATATAAGGTTTACCTTTGCTTTGCAGTGGCCGTAAGGGCAGTACTCTTGATCAACAAGAATAGGGTTTCCAACATTTTCGACAGTAATATCCTCAAAGTGTATGTCTGATGCAACAGCTTCATAAGAAGCGAGCCAAGACTTGATTCTAACACCATTATCAGTGTTGCTGATTTTACAGTTCTTGATAGTGACACCGGTGACAGGAGCCTCATTTGGGTATCTTCCAAGGCTTCCAATGCTAATACCGTGTCCTGGACCGCAGGTTACCGACTCAACGTGGATTTGCTTCACACCATCTCCCATGGATACGCAGTCATCCCCCGTCCCGATCTTAGCAAGGATCACGTTTATACCTTCAGATCGTCCAATGTGAATACCGTCCGTGTTAAGGCTGGTAGCCGGAGCTTCGATTGTGGTGTCATAGAGTGTCACGTTCTTGCACCCCAAAACTCCCATGTGGTACAACTTGCTGTTGATGGATTTGATACCACTAAACTTACAATTGTTGAGGAAGTTGAACCTAAAGTTCTGCATTGACGGACAATGGTATACAATAACAAACAGTTATACGAACCTAACACGAAATTGCGATCGAGTTAGATAGGTATAATAGGTTAATAAAAAAAATACGTACGTAAGGAAGCTCGTCGCAAGTGCCAGCTTTAGCACATTCGTTCAGCTTCCAAGCGGTTTGGCCTTGACCGTCGAAAGAGCCACCGCCCTTAAGGGCAGTCACGGTGAGACCATCAACATGCTCAAATTTAACCCAAGTGGTTTTGTCTTTCATCTCTTTTGGATTAGCGGGGGCCTTGAAATTGCCTGCAATCTCGATTGTAATTTGCCCTTTGCATGGACCGGCAAGGTTAACTGAGTTCATTAAATATGTTCCTGTTGGTACTACTATTTTTGATGCGGTTGTTGATGCACATGCATCTTTCCATGCTTTCATCATTGCCTAATGATATTCCATTATTAGTGTTTTTGGTTGCTAGGATCGCACAATGACGTGGTACACTAGACAGATTCAAAAATTCTCTTGCAATAAGACTTTATTTAAGATAATAAGATTCATTATATATATGACTAAAATTAAATTAAGCTAAATTACTTCATATAAATTTGAACATGTTGTGAAAAATATAAATTTATATGAGTTAACCAAATACATGATTAAAAACCTTAAAATCAATCGTACAATAATTTTTGTTTAATCCGTGGTAATAGTCTTAGGAAAAAGGATGATATCATTACTAAAGCAATGGACAAATATTTATATCGATATTAAGGACGTTCAATTTACTTACTAAGTGACAGACTGAGAAATTTTAATTTCAGAGAAAAGAAAATTACAACAAATTCTCTACAATGCAAATATATAATTTCCTCAACCATTAGTAGTAATTATAAATATTTTGTGGGTGTGAATATTTATTTTTTATACCGGTGCAACTTACCTCTGTAGCATCTGCATTAGATTTAGCACCAAATTTTGTTATGTCAAATACGGTTTGACATCTCACAACCGCGATAGACATGTATAATACAGATAAAATTAATGGAAGAATAGACCTCGACATTTTGTTGGATGAAATTTTCTTTTAATTTTTGTTGGGTTTTTTCCTTATTTTTTTTTTATTTTGTTTTTTATACTGTGTGGGTTTTTTCTTTTTTATCTTAATCTAATTTACTAATGATGATATTTGTTGATGTGATTGGACACATATATATAATGTCCTCTAAAATAATATAACCACCCAATGCCATTGCTAATTTAAGTTATGATCCTTATATTTAGGTACGTATGTGATTAACGTAATTTTGCAAAAGTTGGATTTTCAAGCAAACTTAGCATATTTTAAATTTAGCATTTACAACCTTTACATAAATTTAAGTAGTAATAATAATGAAGTAATGGACATCATGAAAAATTAAAAGTCCCATTTTTTATTTTCATTGAGATTCACTTAACTAATCAAGGAATACGATTTTGATTCCAAAATGATAAAGCATTACACCACGGACTCTCATTAAATTATATTAACTTAAGATAAGATAATGTAGCATTGTAATAATTAAGTTAAGTATAATTTTTGTTTTACATATCTATATATAATATAAAAAGGTAAAACAAAGCACCACATTTCACCATTTCACTTTTGAGAAATTCTAGCAAGCCACGTCATCACCATTATTTTAAAAAAAAAAAACTATTGAATTTACAAGCATTAAATGCATATCATGTTTTTAAATACCAAAACATCATTATTTAAAAAATAAAATAAAAAAACTAATGAATTTACAAGCATTTGCATATTGTCTTTCAATCTTTCCTACACGCTGGTCTCCTTTATAACACTTGTTCTATTTTTTATTTTGTCAAACATGTTAGAAATCAAATTGTTTAGTCAAAGTGTTAAAGTACGATGCACATATGTCAATTTTATTATATCATAGTGTTATAAATATATTCATAATAAAAATATGCACGATTAGTAATTAGTTAGAAACCGATTCTTATTCTCCAATTTGTTGTTCCAATTCCAATGTTTTCAAGCCTTTAAATCATTTTTTTGCTTTTCATCAAATATATTATTCCATAATTCACAATATTTTTTGGATAAATGTTATCTTATCTGTTTATATTTTATTTCTCATGAATTAGGAAATGTTAATATTTCGTATGAAGTATAATAATATTGTTTTGATTATACTTTTGGATGAATGATCGAATTTGAATAATCTATATTTGGAATTGTATATAAATCTCTATTTGTTGCATGATTCCGATAGATGTTTACTACTAATAATTATTATTAGAGTTCACATATAAAGTTTTGATATTTACTTTCTTACTTTGTTCCAAATCTATAAAATCGCATTAAAAGTCTAAGCTAAAAAATGTGACATGACAAGTTTAATTTAATTATGGCGTGACAACTTTTATGTGATGACATGGTAAAAAAAAAATGACATGGATTACCAATTTAAGAAAATTAAAAAATATAAGTTAAATCTTTTTAAAAAAAATAGAAGGTATAAACAAAAAGAAATTGTAATTGATCTCCTCTCATAATTTACCTTATTTATTTAACCTTTATTTCATTTGTTAAAGAAATGACCTTTTAACTTTCATTTCCTTATTACTATATATACTCTTTATTTATTAACCATATGCTTTTCCTTTGATTCCTAAAATTTTGAGAGAATTAGTAATAGAATTTTTCATATATACATGTCGGAGTTAGGAGGTTTTTAACTGCATATGGAGTAGAAAATAAATTTCAATGCAATTTGTAGATATATGGAAGGAAAACTTCTTTAATGGAGTAGAAAATAAATTTCAATGCAATTTTTAGATGATCGCTTCAAAACAACCAAGTTATTCAATTTTGGTTTGTCTTTCCTCCTGACTCAAAAACTGAATTATATTAAACATTTGTTTTTAAATACGGCTCTCTCGATCGTGTTCTTTTTAAACAAATGATTGAGAGAGAGGGACTAATCCGTATAAGTTATTCACAAATTAAACACTTAAACACAGTAAATTATTAATGATTCCGTGATTTTCACGGGCTCCAAAACTAGTTATTTGTAAAAACATTAACTTAGCTTTCAACTCAAATCAAATTATATTTGTCAATAATTCTCATCTAAGATCGTCGAACCCTGTGATTTTGTGATAGGTTGATAGCATATTCGTATTTAACTCAAGTATACTCACCTTAAACATGAATATTTTAAAAGACAAATTATAGCCTTAATGATTTAGAAGGAAGTATTGTGTACTCAGGTTACCGAGTTTATCGAGAAAAAGAACATACATCGAATGTATTACCTGCCACTTTTCTTGTGAGCATTTGAGTATTTTTTTGAGCTTATTAGTGTTAACAATACAAGCCCAAAGCCCACACGCCCTAAAAGAAACGCATTCAAACGCTCAAAAACAACCCTCCAACTTCCGCACGCCACCATGAACAACAATAACATTCACCAAGATGCTCATGTTCAAAATCCTCATGATGCTGCCAATCCCTTAACAACACCGAATCTCGCAAACGTGATCAAACTCACGCCGTTCAATTACACAACATGGAGATTTCAACTCTCCAACATACTTTTCGGACTCAGCCTTCTCGGCTTTGTCGATGGCACCCATCCACCGCCGGCAGCCACTCTACCCAATGCCGACAACACCGAGTCCCCGAACCCGGCTTATCTATCCTGGTTAAAACAGGATGGATTAATCCTTGGGGCTCTAGTCGGTACTATTACCGCTGCTCTTCAAACACTAATTGTTCGAGCAAAATCGGCACGTGAAGCATGGGAAATTTTAGCAAACACTTATGCTAACCCGTCCCGAATTCACATCCAACAATTAAAAACACGCTTTGATGCAATTACGAAAACCACAAGCCAAACCATAACCGAGTACATACACTCGATTAAGGCTTGCGTAGACCAACTTGCATTAATGGGAAAAAACCTAGACCATGAGGATGTCATCTCTCGAGTGCTAAATGGCCTCGATTATGATTTGTACAAATCCGTGATCGACCAAGTCCGCGCTCGAGACACCCCGATAACCTTCGAAGCGCTTCACGAAAAACTCTTACACCAAGAATTAATCCTCCAACAACAAAATCCACCAACAAACTTTTACAACCCCTCTGCTAATGTTTCTTACAAAAACACTAATACCTATAATCGCTACAACAACCGTACCAACACCAACTATCACCATGGCTCGTCATCCACTAACCAAGCACCACCACGTCCCTTTAAAGGAAGGTGTCAATGGTGCCGCGAGACGGGTCATGTGATTTCCAACTGTCCTCTCTTCCGTAAGTTGTACCCTCATATCACCTTCCCTGACCCACCCCAAACCCGTCATAACCAGCCCCAACCACAGGCCCATGTCGCTACCAACCCCGCTGACCACTCGACCCCCACCTCCGGTTACCTCCTAGACAGTGGCGCGAGCCACCATATCACTAATGACTTGGACACCCTCGCATTCCATTCTCCCTATGATGGCATCGACGAACTACTAATTGGCGATGGCTCGGGATTGAACATAGCGAACACAGGTAACCTTCGAATTAATGGTATTAATCTTACTCAAGTTCTTCACGTTCCTAAGATTTCTAGAAATATTATATCTATTTCGAAATTGTGTAACGATAATAAAGTATATGTTGTTTTCTCACATAATCAATTCTTTGTTAAGGACATGAAAACGGGGACAACGCTTCTCCAAGGCCGGGCTAAGAACGGCATCTACGAGTGGAGTCCTACCCAACCGAGCGCCTACACCGTGAACAAAGGGCCCACTCCAATTTCGTTACATCATCGCTTAGGACACCCGTCCATTGATGTAATACGTATTATCAATAAAACGTTATCTTTATCCGTTATCGAATACGATCATTGTGCTGCGTGTAATGTCTCAAAAAGCAAGAAATTGCCTTTTTCAATTTCCACGTTAAAAACCACGGAACCACTGCAACTTATTTTTTCCGACCTATGGACGAGTCCAATACATTCTTTCGACAATTTTAAATACTACGTTATATTTGTGGACCACTATAGCAAATACACGTGGTTATACCCATTAAAAAATAAATCCGACACAACCACCGTTTTTAAACAATTCAAAGCAATAGTCGAAAAGTACTTCAATAAATCAATTATTCATTTCTTCTCCGACAACGGTGGAGAATATGTAAAATTAAACCCGACTCTCCTAAATAACGGCATCTCACATTCAACGTCACCACCTCACACACCCGAGCACAATGGATATGCCGAAAGGCGTCACAGACATATTGTTGAAACGGGCCTTGCCTTACTCAAACATGCGCATCTCCCAATAAAATATCGGACTTTCGCATTTAGTACGGCGACTTACCTAATAAACCGTATGCCCACAAGATCACTAAATAATAATTCACCATACTATACCATACATAAAAAACAACCCAACTACAACACACTCCACAATTTTGGATGTTTGTGTTATCCATGGCTAAGACCATACAACAAACACAAACTCGAAGATCGATCAACCGAATGCATCTTTATTGGCTATTCAACCACTCAAAGTGCATATCATTGCCTCGACCCAATAACAAATCGAATATACACCTCTAGACACGTAAAATTCTATGAAGACATTTATCCATTCAATAAACAAAACGTCATAAACAAAACAGCCCATGTTGAAGAATGGACCTCCTTAAACCTTCGACTACTTTACCCTCCCGCCAGCTCGCCACCTCCAACGACGCCACAACCACCACCACAACTGCCACCCCCAACCCCTGCCCCACGACTCCTCCCCTGGACCAACCCCCCATCACCAAAACAGCCCCTCGACCTCACTGGAACTCCCTGCCCAAAACCAACAACTCACACGTCACACACATACACATACCTCCCCTACCCCCCTTGACCACCAAATCGACACCACCACCATCCCATCGACCTCCCCTAACCACCCCCACTCACACCCCGACACTGCACACACGCCATCTACCACCGACACACCCTCCACTACGCACTCCCACAGCTCCTTCGAAGCCCCTCAAAACAGCCAGCCACAACCTACTAAAACAAGCAAAGTCATCACTCGCCTCGATAATAACATACGTAAACCGAATCCGAAGTATGCCAACCACGCTCAACAAACACACGTTCTCACCTCTCTACCAACCACTGTGAAACAAGCACTAGTACTACCTCATTGGCGCCACGCGATGCAAGCCGAATATGACGCCTTAACACGAAACAATACATGGACCTTAGTTCCGAAAACACAAGCCAAAAATTTAGTCGGATGCAAATGGGTCTTTCGAAACAAATATAATCCCGATGGAACGCTCAAACAACACAAAGCACGTCTAGTTGCTAAAGGGTTCCATCAACGACCAGGAATCGACTATACCGAAACTTTTAGTCCTGTAATTAAACCCACCACCGTCCGCCTTATTCTCTCAATCGCCATATCAAAACAATGGCCGATTTGCCAACTCGATGTAAATAACGCATTCTTACAAGGCTCCCTCACCGAAAATGTTTACATGACTCAACCACCAGGATTCGTTAATCAAAATAAACCAGACTTCGTCTGTAAACTAACCAAAGCCATCTATGGTCTCAAACAAGCTCCTAGAGCGTGGTATACAGAACTCAAAACCTATCTCACGACAGTAGGCTTCAAACAGTCTATCTCGGATCCATCACTGTTTCTCGTACAGACACCAACACTAACAATTTACATGTTAATTTACGTTGACGATATAATAATAACAGGACCCAACCACAATCACATACAAACATTCATTACCAAACTAGCTACTCGTTTCTCACTAAAAGACCTAGGTCCACTATCCTACTTTCTCGGAATCGAAGTAACACCAAACAAACAGGGAATTCATCTAAGCCAAGCAAAATACACGCTTGACTTACTAACCAAATATAAAATGGCAGACGCCAAACCCAACACAACCCCTATGGCAACATCTCCACCACTAACTCGTGAAGACCACGAACCAATCCACGATCAATCCGACTATCGAGCCATAGTCGGCAGTCTTCAATATCTCTCTCTAACAAGACCCGACATCGCCTTCCCAGTCAACCGCCTAGCGCAATTTCTTCATCATCCAACATCAACTCACTGGACTGCCCTTAAGCGACTGTTACGGTACCTCCATGGAACCTTACACCATGGCATCCAACTGTACAAGGACACTCCACTTAGCCTTCACGCTTACTGTGACGCTGACTTCGGCGGCGACAAAGACAGCTACCTCTCTACAACCGGCTACATTGCCTACCTTGGCCGCAACCCCATTGCCTGGTCATCCAAGAAACAAAAAGGCATCGCTTTATCCACCACAGAAGCTGAATTTCGAGCTATCGCATCCGTCACCATGGAAACGATATGGTTATGAAACCTCCTCACAGAACTCCACCTTCAGGTGACACAACCACCAGTGATCTTCTGTGACAACATCTCTGCAACCCTATATGCCAAGAACCCAGTCTTTCACTCACGCATGAAGCACATGGCCCTTTCCTTCCACTATGTCAAACAACAACTCCAACATGGACAAATCCGTATCTCCCACATCGCCAGCAAGGACCAGCTTGCAGACATTCTCACGAAGCCTCTGCACAAACAACAATTTCAAGAACTACGCGACAAGCTTGGACTCATTCACCGATCGTCCAACTTGAGGGGAAGTGTTAACAATACAAGCCCAAAGCCCACACAACTACAAGATAATCAATCAAATAAAATACGGAATCAAATAACCACAAATCAAGCAAGAAGATTGTGATTACTGTATTATAGTAAAGTATATTATAGCAATATCTTTAGCCCCTTTAATGCTAATTTACTATCCTTAGTTAACGTGTAAACTAGCCTATATAAACATGTATACTTCTTGTTAATAAATCAAGCTTTCAAAACACAATTCTTATTGTCTTATAATTAGCTCATATCTTATTTGTGATAAATGTGTATTTGTTTTGTGCATATGAGTATGTTTTCATTATAATTATAACTAAGTTAATTGTCTCGGTACAACGCACGAACTTTCAACCTATTTTATTTTTTATTTCAAAATCTTTTTAATCACCAATTTAATTAATTATGGTTAGAAATCTTGATTTCCTAAAGAAAAATGAAAATCGAAATTTGATCTATATGGAAATTACTTTGCAACCGTCAGCATCTCCACCAACTCGATTGTTGCAATTAGATTTGAGGTTTGTATCTTCTAGAGTACTGTATTATAATCAATGTTGTTAGGATTGCCTTTTTACTCTGAATTGATGAAGTGTGTAGAACGAATCCGTAAATCGGATCGTGGAGCTGTAAAAATAATAAATGAATGATTTTGGTATCATTGTATAAATATTTTTTTACAACTTAGAAATTTTGTTTTACAATGTAACTTTATAAGTATAGATATTATATTTTCGCTATTGTTCAATTATATAGAATCATGATAATTACATTTCACACTAAAAAATAACGTATTTGCTAAATCCCGCACATGATATTACTTAAATCCCGCACACTTTGTCACCTTATTCCGAATTTACCCTTCATTAAAAAAATCTCTCTTCTCTCATTTTCACCACCAACCAAATTACTACTAATTTGATAATTTTTCAAATTATGAATTTTAATTCGCACATTCACAAGTAGTTTTGTTATTCTATCAACAAATTTATTAATATACTTCTTTTAATTGATTGAATAAATGTTTTTTATCGTCAAAAAAGTGATTTTTACAATTACGGTTTGAAATTTAGGGATCTCCTTTTCACCCCCAACCAAATTGCTAATAATTTAACAAATTATGGATTTTAATTCGCACATTCACAAGTAATTTCGTTATTCTCTCAACAAATTTATTAATACCCGTATTTTAATTGATTGAATGAGTGTTTTTTCATCTCAAAGAGCGTGATTTTTACAATTAGGGTTTGACATTTAGGGATTTTGGATTTTCAATTGTTGAAGATGCATCAGTTTATGACTGCTGATGGTGGGTCGGTTTATCGCAGCAGGTGGTGGGGCGTTTTGTTTGTGAGCGGCGGGTGGTGGGGCGAGTGCTGGTGAGGTAGCGAAGCATATATATTTTTTTGAATTTTTTTGCTTCTGAATTGTCCTCTCCAATTGTGTGGGAAAAGTGAGAGGGGTAAAGTCGGAATAAGACAACAAATTGTGTGGGATTAAGCAAAATCTTGTGCGGGATTTAGCAACACCCAAAAATAAGGGAGACAGTTGCCTTGTACAATTAGTAAGTCTTGCTTGTGACGGGTCACCATTTGTGACGAATATTTTGTGAGATAAAACTGATACAAAATGAGTTAGTGGAGAAAGGAGATCGCAGGAATAGTGTCGAAGAGAGAGAAAAATGAGTATTTTGTGAGAGAAAACGGTATCCGTCACAAGCTTGTGACGGATACCGCCGTCACAAGCTTGTGACGGATACCGCCGTCACAAATGAGAATTTGTGTTGTACAATACAAGCTTACATTTTCAAATGGAAGAATTTACATTAATTATAAGCTCGAATAAAAGTAAAAAACAACGAAACAATATTTGCAATAAAACATCCGTGCAATGGACGGACATGAAACATCTTAGTAGTCAAATAAGTTAGGTGAAGTGCGATGAAAAATCGATCCTAGGTTGTAAGTTATTCATTCTTAATTAGTATGTTTAATATTATTGAATAACATACAACTGATTAAATAAAGCGGAAGCGATAAATAGGATCGAAAATAAAACCTCCAGCCATTGCTAATCGGATTCCTGAACAGCTTTATCAACCCCAAAGTATTAATCTGAATTTCTGATTTCGGTTCTAAACCCTCACTGCTCACTTATTTAGATGGTGTAGTTTTCTTAAAGGAGAGTAGATTTAGTGACCTATTAATCAGAATATGTATTCTCTTATATACTGCTCTTTCCATCAAAGAGCAGTGTTTGAACACAACTCAAATAAGTGAGTAGTTTCCTAGATGGGAGAGAATTTAGAGTCCATAGAATGACTGTCTCTTTAATGGGACATATAATTAGGATTTGTATAAGACTATTAATATTATTAATAATAATATTTAATTAATTAATCATAAAAATCCAACATTCTCCCACTTGGCCCATTTAACAGAGAGGAACTTCATATACGAATCATAGCGACGAATTCTCTGGGACGAGAATTAATCTTCCATGTATTACGATATACTTAGTCTCTCACCACTCATACTTAACTTAATGAATAAACCATATGTTTACTCTAGGTCAAAACATAATGATATTTCTCAATAAAATAAATAACCAAAGAACGTACGTATATAACTAAAAGAGAAAATATCCAACTAAATGAAAGTTTCGAAAAACATATTATAAATGAATGTATCACATTATGGGACCAAGTCCCATATTCACTACATGACCCTGAAAACCCTTAGGTGGCATGCCTTTAGTCAAGGGATCTGCAATCATGAAATCAGTGCTAATGTGTTCTATGATCACTTTCTTTTCCTGAACACGCTCTTTTATGGCCAAATACTTAATGTCGATGTGTTTACTTCGACTTCCACTTCTGTTATTCTTAGCCATAAATACCGCAGCTGAATTATCACAATACACACGAATCGGCCTGCTAATAGAGTCAACAACTCTTAGCCCAGATATGAAACCTTTCAGCCAAACACCATGTGAGGTAGCCTCAAAACAAGAAACGAACTCGGCCTCCATAGTAGAGGTGGCTGTCAATGTCTGCTTAGTACTCCTCCATGATACAGCTCCGTTAGCTAGCATAAACACATATCCAGATGTGGATTTTCGTGAATCAATGCAACCAGCAAAGTCTGAGTCGGAATACCCCACCACTTCAAGACTATCAGTCCGTCTATACATAAGCATGTAATCTTTAGTACCCTGAAGGTATCTCAACACTTTCTTCGCAGCCTTCCAGTGATCGATGCCTGGGTTACTCTGATATCTGCCTAATACTCCAACAACATATGCAATGTCAGGTCTGGTACAGACTTGAGCATACATAATGCTACCAACAGCTGAAGCATAATGAACATTTTTCATTTGTTCTCTTTCCAAATCATTCCTTGGACACTGGTCTAAACTGAATCGGTCACCTTTCACAATAGGTGCTACACTTGGTGAACAATCTTTCATTCTAAATCTTTCAAGCACTTTGTTGATATAGGCCTCCTGAGACAAGCCTAAAATGCCTCGGGATCTATCTCTATGGATCTTAATGCCAATGACATAAGATGCCTCACCCATATCTTTCATATCAAAGTTATTTGAAAGAAATTGTTTCACCTCATATAGCAACCCCTTATCATTGGTTGCTAGCAGAATATCATCCACATATAACACAAGGAAACAAATCTTACTCCCACTGACCTTAAGGTATATACATTGATCCATGATATTTTCTTCAAAACCGAATGAAGAAATTACTTCATGGAACTTCTTATACCATTGTCGGGAGGCTTGTTTCAAACCGTATATGGATTTATTTAGCTTACAAACCAAATGGTCACCGTCTTTAGAGGAGAATCCTTCAGGTTGTTTCATGTAAACCTCTTCCTCTAAATTGCCATTAAGAAATGCCGTTTTGCACATCCATCTGATGTAGCTCGAAGTCAAAATGAGCTACTAATGCCATGACAACTCGAAGAGAATCTTTCTTAGACACAGGAGAGAATGTCTCTGTGTAGTCAATCCCTTCTCTTTGAGTGAACCCTTTAGCAACGAGTCTTGCCTTATGTCTCTCGATGTTGCCAAGTGAGTCCCTTTTAGTTTTAAAAAAAACCCACTTACATCCAATGGTTTTTACACCATTAGGCAACTCGACGAGATCCCAAACTCGATTAGATGCCATAGAGTTCATCTCATCTTTCATAGCATCCATCCATAAGTTTGAATATGTAGAACTTATGGCTTGTGAAAATGACATAGGATCATTATCAGCTCCAACACTGCAATCCGACTCTTGTAGATATACTTCATAGTCGTCAGGAATCGCCGATCTCCTCTCTCGAGTAGATTTTCTTAATGGAATTTCTTCCTCATTATGATCTACTATATTTTGATCGACATTTTGTGGAATTTCTGTATTTGGTTGTTGAACCTCCGGTCGTACTTCAGGACCGTGATCAATAACCAACATGTCACTCAAAACAGAGGGTGAAGCTTCATGTTGATCCTTTTCAGGTTCAACTCCTATAGTACTCCCACTGATCAAGTCATTCTCTAGAAATTTTGCATTTCTAGATTCCACAATCCTGGTACTATGAGACGGACAATAGAACCTATAACCTTTGGACTTTTCGGCATATCCAATGAAATGTCCACTAAGAGTCCTTGGGTCTAGTTTCTTTTCTTGTGGGTTGTAAATTCTCACCTCAGACGGACATCCCCAAACGCGTATATGTTGTAAACTGGGTTTCCAACCTTTGAATAACTCAAAAGGCGTCTTAGAGACAGCCTTGGAAGGAACCCGATTTAATATATACGCAGCCGTCTTTAGCGCATCAACCCACAAAAATGAAGGAAGTTTAATATTACTTCTCATACTACGCACCATTTCAATTAATGTCCTATTCCTTCTTTCTGCTACACCATTCTGATCCGGAGAACCAGGCATAGTGTATTGGGCAACAATCCCATGCTCTTGAAGAAATTTAGCAAAAGGACCAGATGCTTGTCCATCCTCAGTATATCTACCGTAGTACTCACCACCTCTATCTGATCTCACAATCTTAATGTGTTTATCACACTGTTTCTCTACTTCAGCCTTAAAAATTTTAAAGGCATCTAAAGCTTCGTCTTTGGAACGAAGTAAGTAAAGACGCATATATCGTGAATAATCATCAATAAAGGTAATAAAGTATTTCGGATCGTTAGCGTTCATATCCGGACAACATATATCCGTGTGTATGATCTCTAGTAGGTCAGAACTCCTCTTAGCACCTTTCTTAGATTTGTTAGTTTGCTTTCCCTTAATGCAACTAACACAAGTCTCAAAATCGGTAAAGTCTAAAGTACTAAGTACCCCTTCCTTTACCAATCTCTTGACCCTCTCAATGGAGATGTGTCCCAATCTCCTGTGCCATAACATAGAGGACTCCTCATTTATAATACTTCTTTTTAAACCAGTACTAACATGCATAGTGTTTTGAGTGGTATCATTTTGTAAACAAAGACGATATAAATTATCAGACAAAATACCATTACCAATAACTTTAGAATTTCTGCAAACACTAAAACCAGAGTCCATAAAGTTAAAAGAATATCCGAAAGGTACAAGTCTAGAAACTGAAATCAAATTCCGAGCAAAATTCGGAACGTAAAAAGTCTTTTCCAAAATCAAAATAAAACCAGTACTTAAAATTAAATTGCATGTCCCCACGGCCTCAACGTGCGAGCCTATCTTGTTTCCTGAATAGATGGCGCTCTCACTTGCCACTGGTTTCCGAAGGTTTGTCATACCCTGCAAGGTATTTGAAACATGGATTGTAGTACCAGAGTCAATCCACCAAGTATTATGATTAACATTGACCATATTAGATTCATAACAAACAAACGCATGAAAATTACCTTTCTTTTTGAGCCAAGCCTTAAACTTTACGCAGTCTTTCTTCATGTGTCCTTTCTTTTTACAGAAAAAACACGACGACTCCTTCTTAATTACTTGCTCAGCTGGAATCTTTCCCTTTCCTTTATCTTTATGGTGAGCCTTATACTTCGTACTGGATGATGCTTTATCAGTAGAAGTAGTTAAATTCACCTT
This sequence comes from Silene conica, assembly GCA_029255685.2. Classification (NCBI taxonomy): domain Eukaryota; kingdom Viridiplantae; phylum Streptophyta; class Magnoliopsida; order Caryophyllales; family Caryophyllaceae; genus Silene; species Silene conica. Next base: position 5,986,019 of record CM055317.2, on the reverse strand, counting down.
TTCACCTTCTTCCAATAATAACCTCCCCTCCTCTTGAACACACATGGTCAATAATTCATTGAGAGACCATTTATCCTTATGTGTATTGTAAGAGATCTTAAATGGGGCATATTGAGTTGGGAGAGAACATAAGATGAAATGCACTAAGAAAGTGTCAGACATAGTAACTTCCAATTCCTTAAGTTGGGCTGCAGTATCCCTCATGCGCATGATAAAATCACGCACTCCTTTAGTGGCATTAAGTTTCAAAGATGTGAACTTCATTATTAAGGTGCTTGCCAAAGCCTTATCAGAAGTTTCGAACTGCTCATCTATAGCCTTAAGTAGGTCCCGGACTTTAGTATGCTTGTCGACTGAACCTCTGATACTAGCACACAGTTTAGTCTTAATGAACAACGTGCAAAGATAGTTGGATTTCACCCACTTTTCACGAAGTTCTACTTGATCTGGTGTGCTTTTTTCAGTTATTTCAGCCGGTTCATCATTCTGAATAGCGTAATCAAAACGCAAGAACCCTAAATGTAGCAGAACTCTTTCTTTCCACACCTTAAAATTGTCACCAGTTAATTCAGGAACGTCAATTTTGACATCAAAGGAACCTCCAGGTAAACTTGCTGCAAATTTAAATATACATACTTAGTAACAAAATTTGAGACTTAATTTTATCACAACTTACCAATGTAAATTATGCTCATATGAACCTAGTGACATAAACTTGCCTGTGGGCTAAAGTCTACTCAAATTAGATGCATAAAAATTAAACTTTATGATGAAACTATTAAATCATATTCATTTCTTAACTCCTGTGGGTAGATTAAGAAACATAATTTAATATAACACCCCAATTAATTCATACAAATACAATAAGATTCCTGTGGGTAAGTCTAATCATATAACGTATAATTAATTACAATTAAATGTCTAATTTCCACATGTGATTTCGAATAAAATTTAAACAATTAAAGATGCTGTGGCTACTCTCTAATTAATAAATTTAAAATCACTTGACATTTAAAAAATCATTAACATTAATATATACAATTGACTTTATGTATATACGAAAACAATAATATAAAAACTCAGCATGTGAATAACGAGATTTAACTCATCTTAAGGACTATTGTCTTACCATATACTAGTAGTACTTCATTATTAATAAACAATATAAGTATATGGTAGTCACATGCTAGCATCATAAGAAAAAAAAAAAAAAAAGAATAGCTGAATTAACCATATGAGTAAACAAAGTACACAATATTGTCCTATATCAATATTTTATTATCTTTTAATAAAAGTATAAAACAAAACTCCATAGTACCATTGCGTGTCAAGTGTAGGTATTATCATTCAGAAAAGGACAGAAAAGTACCAATACAAGACATAAAACCCAGATTTTAACCAAACTTGAATTTCATCTTCAACCTCTCGGCAAACATAAAACCCAGATTTCAATATTAAAAAAAAAAAATCCAGATCATGTGCCACAAACTAAAACCGAAAATACAATTCATAATTAAACCCAGAAAACCCCAACACAATATTTTCAGATTCAAAATAAAATATAAATCAACAGATTCAAAACAAACGACGGAAACCGAAACTCAGAAATTAATAAACGACGACGGAAAGCAAGTACTAAGCAGTAATAAACGACGACGGACTGAAGGCGGAAACCGAAAAGTAAGACAGAGGCCTTTAAGGCTCTGATACCAAATGTAAGTTATTCATTCTTAATTAGTATGTTTAATATTACTGAATAACATACAACTGATTAAATAAAGCGGAAGCGATAAATAGGATCGAAAATAAAACCTCCAGCCATTGCTAATCGGATTCCTGAACAGCTTTATCAACCCCAAAGTATTAATCTGAATTTCTGATTTCGGTTCTAAACCCTCACTGCTCACTTATTTAGATGGTGTAGTTTTCTTAAAGGAGAGTAGATTTAGTGACCTATTAATCAGAATATGTATTCTCTTATATACTGCTCTTTCCATCAAAGAGCAGTGTTTGAACACAACTCAAATAAGTGAGTAGTTTCCTAGATGGGAGAGAATTTAGAGTCCATAGAATGACTGTCTCTTTAATGGGACATATAATTAGGATTTGTATAAGACTATTAATATTATTAATAATAATATTTAATTAATTAATCATAAAAATCCAACATAGGTAGCATATATTAAGTATAGAACAATACAAATCAACCTTACATATATAATTACAAACTAGTTCAGTCAATTCAATGACATGGTGAAAGTATTAACTGTGTAAGCATTATGAAATGACATAGTTAGTTTCTTGGTAAATTTTGAGAATGATACTCAACTTAAACCTTAAAGTTTATATTGTTAATTGATCTACTGTAAACTGAGTTTTTCCAAAAGTTGTTAATTAAGATTTTAATTTCTTGTTTCATAGTTTGATGGATAATGAAAGGAAAATGGAAAATTTGAAGATGTCTGAGTTTATCTAAGATATATAAAGGTGTCGTGGACAGTACATAGGCCTTATATTTGAATCTTCCTCCCCTCTATCAATATATGACTAAGTGTCTGCTTTTTAGATTAGAACAAATGAACATATCCAATAATCGATACTCATGTTATCGGTAATTTGTTGATAATATTACACTTAGAATAGTCGAAGAACTTAGAGCAATCAACACACAGATCCCTTGCACAAGATGGATGGGGTGAACACAAATGTGCTCCATATATACTAAATACAATTATATACTTAAATCAATGATAAACTTATGTTAATGAGAACTTCAAGGACCAGCAGGAGCAGGTACACCACAAGCCTTAGGGTTTTGCTTGCCAGATAGTATTGGCTTCACATTCTTGCACATCGAGACGGCTTCACCACCTTTGAATGTCAAGTCTATGTCCGCGAGCTCAACCTTGTCACAAGGCGATCCACTACTACACAATAGCTTCACCGCCTCTTTTGTACTTGTTGTTCCTCTCACATTCTTAAAGCTAATGTTGCTGATCTTAACCTTGGAAGGCGTCTGAATTTAGAAAAACATATATTAAATCAACATCCAGGACACATTATCAAAAACATTAAAGTACGAATGTATATTATATAAGGTTTACCTTTGCTTTGCAGTGGCCGTAAGGGCAGTACTCTTGATCAACAAGAATAGGGTTTCCAACATTTTCGACAGTAATATCCTCAAAGTGTATGTCTGATGCAACAGCTTCATAAGAAGCGAGCCAAGACTTGATTCTAACACCATTATCAGTGTTGCTGATTTTACAGTTCTTGATAGTGACACCGGTGACAGGAGCCTCATTTGGGTATCTTCCAAGGCTTCCAATGCTAATACCGTGTCCTGGACCGCAGGTTACCGACTCAACGTGGATTTGCTTCACACCATCTCCCATGGATACGCAGTCATCCCCCGTCCCGATCTTAGCAAGGATCACGTTTATACCTTCAGATCGTCCAATGTGAATACCGTCCGTGTTAAGGCTGGTAGCCGGAGCTTCGATTGTGGTGTCATAGAGTGTCACGTTCTTGCACCCCAAAACTCCCATGTGGTACAACTTGCTGTTGATGGATTTGATACCACTAAACTTACAATTGTTGAGGAAGTTGAACCTAAAGTTCTGCATTGACGGACAATGGTATACAATAACAAACAGTTATACGAACCTAACACGAAATTGCGATCGAGTTAGATAGGTATAATAGGTTAATAAAAAAAATACGTACGTAAGGAAGCTCGTCGCAAGTGCCAGCTTTAGCACATTCGTTCAGCTTCCAAGCGGTTTGGCCTTGACCGTCGAAAGAGCCACCGCCCTTAAGGGCAGTCACGGTGAGACCATCAACATGCTCAAATTTAACCCAAGTGGTTTTGTCTTTCATCTCTTTTGGATTAGCAGGGGCCTTGAAATTGCCTGCAATCTCGATTGTAATTTGCCCTTTGCATGGACCGGCAAGGTTAACTGAGTTCATTAAATATGTTCCTGCTGGTACTACTATTTTTGATGCGGTTGTTGATGCACATGCATCTTTCCATGCTTTCATCATTGCCTAATGATATTCCATTATTAGTGTTTTTGGTTGCTTGGATCGCACAATGACGTGGTACACTAAACAGATTCAAGAATTCTCTTGCAATAAGACTTTATTTAAGATAATAAGATTCATTATATATATGACTAAAATTAAATTAAGCTAAATTATTTCATATAAATTTGAACATGTTGTGAAAAATATAAATTTATATGAGTTAACCAAATGCATGATTAAAAACCTTAAAATCAATCGTACAATAATTTTTGTTTAATCCGTGGTAATATTCTTAGGAAAAAGGATGATATCATTACTAAAGCAATGGACAAATATTTATATCGATATTAAGGACGTTCAATTTATTTACTAAGTGACAGACTGAGAGATTTTAATTTCTGAGAAAAGAAAATTACAACAAATTCTCTACAATGCAAATATATAATTTCCTCAACCATTAGTAGTAATTATAAATATTTTGTGGGTGTGAATATTTATTTTTTATACCCGTACAACTTACCTCTGTAGCATCTGCATTAGATTTAGCACCAAATTTTGTTATGTCAAATACGGTTTGACATCTCACAGCCGCGATAGACATGTATAATACGGATAAAATTAATGGAAGAATAGACCTCGACATTTTGTTGGATGAAATTTTCTTTTAATTTTTGTTGGGTTTTTTCCTTATTTATTTTTATTTTTTTTTATACTGTGTGGGTTTTATCTTTTTTATCTTAATCTAATTTACTAATGATGATATTTGTTGATGTGATTGGACACATATATATATAATGTCCTCTGAAATAATATAACCACCCAATGGCATTGCTAATTTAAGTTATGATCCTTATATTTAGGTACGTATGTGATTAACGTAATTTTGCAAAAGTTAAATTTTCAAGCAAACTTAGCATATTTTAAATTTAGCATTTACAACCTTTACATAAATTTAAGTAGTAATAATAATGAAGTAATGGACATCATGAAAAATTAAAAGTCCCAGTTTTTATTTTCATTGAGATTCACTTAACTAATCAAGGAATACGATTTTGATTCCAAAATGATAAAGCATTACACCACGGACGCTCATTAAATTATATTAACTTAAGATAAGATAATGTAGCATTATAATAATTAAGTTAAGTTTAATTTTTGTTTTACATATTATTTGTAAAAACATTAACTTAGCTTTCAACTCAAATCAAATTATATTCGTCAATAATTCTCATCTAAGATCGTCGAACCCTGTGATTTTGTGATAGGTTGATAGCATATTCGTATTTAATTCAAGTATACTCACCTTAAACATGAATATTTTAAAAGACAAATTATAGCCTCAATGATTTAGAAGGAAGTATTGTGTACTCAGGTTACCGAGTTTATCGAGAAAAAGAACATACATCGAATGTATTACCTGCCACTTTTCATGTGAGCATTTGAGTATTTTTTTGAGCTTATTAGCTCATATCTTTTTTGTGATAAATGTGTATTTGTTTTGTGCATATGAGTATGTTTTCATTATAATTATAACTAAGTTAATTGTCTCGGTACGAACTTTCAACCTATTTTCTTTTTTATTTCAAAATCTTTTTAATCACCAATTTAATTAATTATGGTTAGAAATCTTGATTTCCTAAAGAAAAATGAAAATCGAAATTTGAGCTTTATGGAAATTACTTTGAAACAGTCAGCATCTCCACCAACTCGATTGTTGCAATTAGATTTGAGGTTTGTATCTTCTAGAGTACTGTATTATAATCAGTGTTGTTAGGATTGCCTTTTTACTCTGAATTGATGAAGTGTGTAGACGAATCCGTAAATCGGATCGTGGAGCTGTAAAAATAATTAGTGAATGATTTTGGTATCATTGTATGAATATTTTTTTACAACTTAGAAATTTTGTTTTACAATGTAACTTTATAAGTATAGATATTATATTTTCGCTATTGTTCAATTATATAGTATCATGATAATTACATTTAACACTAAAAAATAACGTATTTGCTAAATCCCGCACATGATATTACTTAAATCCCGCACACTTTGTCACCTTATTCCGAATTTACCCTTCATTAAAAAAATCTCTCTTCTCTCATTTTCACCACCAACCAAATTACTACTAATTTGATAATTTTTCAAATTATGAATTTTAATTCGCACATTCACAAGTAATTTTGTTATTCTATCAACAAATTTATTAATATACTTCTTTTAATTGATTGAATAAATGTTTTTTATCTTCAAAAAAGTGATTTTTACAATTACGGTTTGAAATTTAGGGATCTCCTTTTCACCCCCAACCAAATTGCTAATAATTTAACAAATTATGGATTTTAATTCGCACATTCACAAGTAATTTCGTTATTCTCTCAACAAATTTATTAATACCCGTATTTTAATTGATTGAATGAGTGTTTTTTCATCTCAAAGAGCGTGATTTTTACAATTAGGGTTTGACATTTAGGGATTTTGGATTTTCAATTGTTGAAGATGCATCAATTTATGACTGCTGATGGTGGGTCGGTTTATCGCAGCAGGTGGTGGGGCGTTTTGTTTGTGAGCGGCGGGTGGTGGGGCGAGTGCTGGTGAGGTAGCTAAGCATATATATTTTTTTGAATTTTTTTGCTTTTGAATTGTCCTCTCCAATTGTGTGGGAAAAGTGGAAGGGGTAAAGTCGGAATAAGACAACAAATTGTGTGGGATTAAGCAAAATCTTGTGCGGGATTTAGCAACACCCAAAAATAAAGGAGACAGTTGCCTTGTACAATTAGTAAGTCTTGCTTGTGACGGGTCACCATTTGTGACGAATATTTTGTGAGATAAAATTGATACAAAATGAGTTAGTGGAGAAAGGAGATCACATGAATAGTGCCGAAGAGAGAGAAAAATGGGTATTTTGTGAGAGAAAACGGTATCCGTCACAAGCTTGTGACGGATACCGCCGTCACAAATGAGAATTTGTGTTGTACAATACAAGCTTACATTTTCAAATGGAAGAATTTACATTAATTATAAGCTCAAATAAAAGAAAAAAACAACGAAACAATATTTGCAATAAAACATCCGTGCAATGGACGGACATAAAACATCTTAGTAGTCAAATAAGTTAGGTGAAGTGCGATGAAAAATCGATCCTAGGTAGCATATATTAAGTATAGAACAATACAAATCAACCTTACATATATAATTACAAACTAGTTCAGTCAATTCAATGACATGGTGAAAGTATTAACTGTGTAAGCATTATGAAATGACATAGTTAGTTTCTTGGTAAATTTTGAGAATGATACTCAACTTAAACCTTAAAGTTTATATTGTTAATTGATCTACTGTAAACTGAGTTTTTCCAAAAGTTTTTAATTAAGATTTTAATTTCTTGTTTCATAGTTTGATGGATAATGAAAGGAAAATGGAAAATTTGAAGATGTCTTAGTTTAGCTAAGATATATAAAGGTGTCGTGGACAGTACATAGGCCTCATATTTGAATCTTCCTCCCCTCTATCAATATATGACTAAGTGTCTGCTTTTTAGATTAGAACAAATGAACATATCCAATAATCGATACTCATGTTATCGGTAATTTGTTGATAATATTACACTTAGAATAGTCGAAGAACTTAGAGCAATCAACACACACATCCCTTGCACAAGATGGATGGGGTGAACACAAATGTGCTCCATATATACTAAATACAATTATATACTTAAATCAATGATAAACTTATGTTAATGAGAACTTCAAGGACCAGCAGGAGCAGGTACACCACAAGCCTTAGGGTTTTGCTTGCCAGATAGGATTGGCTTCACATTCTTGCACATCGAGACGGCTTCACCACCTTTGAATGTCAAGTCTATGTCCGCGAGCTCAACCTTGTCACAAGGCGATCCACTACTACACAATAGCTTCACCGCCTCTTTTGTACTTGTTGTTCCTCTCACATTCTTAAAGCTAATGTTGCTGATCTTAACCTTGGAAGGCGTCTGAATTTAGAAAAACATATATTAGATCAACATCTAGAACACATTATCAACAACATTAAAGTACGAATGTATATTATATAAGGTTTACCTTTGCTTTGCAGTGGCCGTAAGGGCAGTACTCTTGATCAACAAGAATTGGGTTTCCAACATTTTCGACAGTGATATCCTCAAAGTGTATGTCTGATGCAACAACTTCATAAGAAGCGAGCCAAGACTTGATTCTAACACCATTATCAGTGTTGCTGATTTTACAGTTCTTGATAGTGACACCGGTGACAGGAGCCTCATTTGGGTATCTTCCAAGGCTTCCAATGCTAATACCGTGTCCTGGACCGCAGGTTACCGACTCAACGTGGATTTGCTTCACACCATCTCCCATGGATACACAGTCATCCCCCGTCCCGATCTTAGCAAGGATCACGTTTATACCTTCAGATCGTCCAATGTGAATACAGGCCGTGTTAAGGCTGGTAGCTGGAGCTTCGATTGTGGTGTCATAGAATGTCACGTTCTTGCACCCCAAAACTCCGATGTGGTACAACTTGCTGTTGATGGATTTGATACCACTAAACTTACAATTGTTGAGGAAGTTGAACCTAAAGTTCTGCATTGACGGACAATGGTATACAATAACAAACAGTTATACGAACCTAACACGAAATTGCGATCGAGTTAGAGAGGTATAATAGGTTAATAAAAAAATACGTACGTAAGGAAGCTCGTCGCAAGTGCCAGCTTTAGCACATCCGTTCAACTTCCAAGCGGTTTGGCCTTGACCGTCGAAAGAGCCACCGCCCTTAAGGGCAGTCACGGTGAGACCATCAACATGCTCAAATTTAACCCAAGTGGTTTTGTCTTTCATCTCTTTTGGATTAGCAGGGGCCTTGAAATTGCCTGCAATCTCGATTGTAATTTGCCCTTAGCATGGACCGGCAAGGTTAACTGAGTTCATTAAATATGTTCCTGCTGGTACTACTATTTTTGATGCGGTTGTTGATGCACATGCATCTTTCCATGCTTTCATCATTGCCTAATGATATTCCATTATTAGTGTTTTTGGTTGCTTGGATCGCACAATGACGTGGTACAATAGACAGATTCAAGAATTTTCTTGCAATAAGAATTTATTTAAGATAATAAGATTCATTATATATATGACAAATTAAATTAAGCTAAATTACTTCATATAAATTTGAACATGTTGTGAAAAATATAAATTTATATGAGTTAACCAAATACATGATTAAAAACCTTAAAATCAATCGTACAATAATTTTTGTTTAATCCGTGGTAATATTCTTACTTCTTAGGAAAAAGGATGATATCATTACTAAAGCAATGGACAACTATTTATATCGATATTAAGGACGTTCAATTTATTTACTAAGTGACACACTGAGAAATATTAATTTCTGAGAAAAGAAAATTACAACAAATTCTCTACAATGCAAATATATAATTTCCTCAACCATTAGTAGTAATTATAAATATTTTGTGGGTGTGAATATTTATTTTTTTATACCCGTATAACTTACCTCTGTAGCATCTGCATTAGATTTAGCACCGAATTTTGTTATGTCAAATACGGTTTGACATCTCACAGCCGCGATAGACACGTATAATACGGATAAAATTAATGGAAGAATAGACCTCGACATTTTGTTGGATGAATTTTTCTTTTAATTTTAGTTGGGTTTTTTTCTTTTTTTCTTTTTTTTTTTTTTAACTTTTTTTTTTTTTTTATACTGTGTGGGTTTTATCTTTTTTATCTTAATCTAATTTACTAATGATGATATTTGTTGATGTGATTGGACACATATATATATATAATGTCCTCTAAAATAATATAACCACCCAATGCCATTGCTAATTTAAGTTATGATCCTTATATTTAGGTACGTATGTGATTAACATAATTTTGCAAAAGTTGAATTTTCAAGCAAACTTAACATATTTTAAATTTAGCATTTACAACCTTTACATAAATTTAAGTAGTAATAATAATGAAGTAATGGACATCATGAAAAATTAAAAGTCCCATTTTTTATTTTCATTGAGATTCACTTAACTAATCAAGGAATACGATTTTGATTCCAAAATGATAAAGCATTACACCACGGACGCTCATTAAATTATATTAACTTAAGATAAGATTTACCGTTATAATAATTAAGTTAAGTTTAATTTTTGTTTTACATATTATTTGTAAAAACACTAACTTAGCTTTCAACTCAAATCAAATTATATTCGTCAATAATTCTCATCTAAAATCGTCGAACCCTGTGATTTTGTGATAGGTTGATAGCATATTCGTATTTAATTCAAGTATACTCACCTTAAACATGAATATTTTAAAAGACAAATTATAGCCTCAATGATTTAGAAGGAAGTATTGTGTACTCAGGTTACCGAGTTTATCGAGAAAAAGAACATACATCGAATGTATTGTGAGCATTTGAGTATTTTTTTTAGCTCATATCTTATTTGTGATATATGTGTATTTGTTTTGAGCATATGAGTATGTTTTCATTATAATTATAACTAAGTTAATTGTCTCGTTCCAACGCACGAACTTTCAACCTATTTTATTTTTTATTTCAAAATCTTTTTAATCACAAATTTAATTAATTAAGGTTAGAAATCTTGATTTCCTAAAGAAAAATAAAAATCGAAATTTGAGCTATATGGAAATTACTTTGAAACGGTCACCATCTCCACCAACTCGATTATTGCAATTAGATTTGAGCTTTGTATCTTCTAGAGTACTGTATTATAATCAACTAGGTTGTAACCCGTGAACTTCACGAGACTGTTTTTAGTAATTTAAATTAATATTGTTAATAATATAAAGAGAAAGAAATCAATTATTTTAAAACTTTAATAATATGAAATTAATATTGTTAATAATTAAAAGATAAAGAAATTAATTATTTTTGAATTTTAAAATATGAAATTAATATAAAGACAAAGAAATTGATTATTTTAGTACTTTAATAATATGAAATTAATATTGTTAATAATATGAAATTAATATTGTTATTAATATTAAATAAATATAAATACTTTTAGTTTAAAAATTACATAGCGTTATGTAAAAAATCGTGTTAGATTAAAACTAAAATGCGCTCGCATAAATTAAGATGCATACATTAATATATAAACCGAGTCGGATTAAATTAATCCGACCTATATATTTATAAGTTAAAAGAAAATGATTATTATGAAACCTGCGGGTCTGAGAGATCAGATTTGCACGGCTTCAGTTTTGGAAATTTTGCACGGCAGTTATTATTCAATATTTTGCACGATTGTATCATTTCAATATTAAAAGATCTGTACGGCTTTAGTTATTGTTTCATATTAGGATTTAGTTTAGTAAATTAATTTCAACCATAATCTATCCATATTTAAAATCATTCAGTTATTATTCTTTTCAGATTAAGTCAATTAATTGTGCATGATCAAAATTAACGTGATTCACGGAATTTACCATGTTTCACAAAACTATTATTATTCTTTTCAGTTTAGTGTATTGATCATGATTCAGGGATTTTAAAAAATTTGTTTTGGAAATTAATTTCAATCAAATTTTTAGGTTATTATTATTATTAGTATTATTCTTTTCAATTTAGGAAATTTATTCTACATGATTCAAAGATTTTAAAAATTTCGTTTTGGAAATTAGTTTCAATCAATAGTAGGTCTTCTGAGAGACTGCCTTTCAATAAGCTTATTGAGAGATTATTGTACAAATTTAATAAAAAGTGGTACTAAAAGTAATAAAATTGGTACAAATCATGATTAAAGATAAAATAAGTACATTTATTAGATAAATAGGCACGAAACTACTATGGTACGATTAATGACAAAAGGGTCACGGAATACAAATAAAATAGTACGAAAGAATAGTCTCTCAATAATTTATTGAAAGTCCGTCTCTCTCAAGTTTTAGTGTTCAATCAAATCTTTAGGTTATTATTATTATTCTTTTCAGTTTAGAAAATTTACTGAACATGATTTAATGATTTTATCATATTTTGTGCATGATTCACGGATATTGAGCATGTTTGACGGATTTTAAAAATTTTATTGAACAATCAGTTTAGTAATATGTTAGGAGGCTTTAAATCGCGCCACATAAGACAGAGCTTGTTTTATGTGATGCCATGTCAGCAGCTTGCCGTCTGCATTAGATAAATATATGATGTTGTTAGGATTGCCTTTTTACTCTGAATTGATGAAGTGTGTAGATCGAATCCGTAAATCGGATCGTGGAGCTGTAAAAAAAATTAATGAATGATTTTGGTATCATTGTATGAATATTTTTTTACAACTTAGAAATTTTGTTTTACAATGTAACTTTATAAGTATAGATATTATATTTTCGCTATAGTTCAATTATATAGAGTCATGATAATTACATTTCACACTAAAAAATAAAGGAGACAGTTGCCTTGTGTTGTATAGTAAGTCTTGCTTGCGACGGGTCACCATTTGTGACGGATATTTTGTGAGATAAAATTGATACAAAATGAGTTACTGGAGAAAGGAGACCACATGAATAGTGTCGAAGAGAGAGCAAAAATGGGTATTTTGTGAGAGAAAACGGTATCCGTCACAAGCCTGTGACGGATACCGCCGTCACAAATGAGAATTTGTGTTGTACAATATCAAGTTTACATTTTCAAATGGAAGAATTTACATTAATTATAAGCTCAAATAAAAGTAAAAAAACAACGAAACAATATGTGCAATAAAACATACGTGCAATGGACGGACATAAAACATCTTAGTAGCCAAATAAGTTAAGTGAAGTGCGATGAAAAATCGATCCTAGGTAGCATATATTAGGTATAGAACAATACAAATCAACCTTACATATATAATTACAAACTAGTTCACTCAATTCAATGACATGGTGAAAGTATTAACTGTGTAAGCATTATGAAATGACATAGTTAGTTTCTTGGTAAATTTAGAAAATGATACTCAACTTAAACCTTAAAGTTTATATTGTTAATTGATCTACCGTAAACTGAGTTTTTCCAAAAGTCGTTAATTAAGATTTTAGTTTTTTGTTTCATAGTTTGATGGATAATGAAAGGAAAATGGAAAATTTGAAGATGACTGAGTTTAGCTAAGATATATAAAGGTGTCGTGGACAGTACATAGGCCTCAGATTTGAATCTCCCTCCCCTCTATTATTATATGACTAAGTGTCTGCTTTTTAGATTAGAACAAATGAACATATCCAATAAACGATACTCATGTTATCGGTAATTTGTTGATAATATTACACTTAGAATAGTCAAAGAACTTAGAGCAATCAACACACACATCCCTTGCACAAGATGGATGGGGTGAACACAAATGTGCTCCATATATACTAAATACAATTATATACTTAAATCAATGATAAACTTACGTTAATGAGAACTTCAAGTACCAGCAGGAGCAGGTACACCACAAGCCTTAGGGTCTTGCTTGCCAGATAGGATTGGCTTCACATTCTTGCACATCGAGACGGCTTCACCACCTTTGAATGTCAAGTCTATGTCCACGAGCTCAACCTTGTCACAAGGCGATCCACTACTACACAATAGCTTCACAGCCTCTTTTGTACTTGTTGTTCCTCTCACATTTTTAAAGCTAATGTTGCTGATCTTAACCTTGGAAGGCGTCTGAATTTAGAAAAACATATATTAGATCAACAACATTAAATTACGAATGTATATTATATAAGGTTTACCTTTGCTTTGCAGTGGCCGTAAGGGCAGTACTCTTGATCAACAAGAATAGGGTTTCCAACATTTTCGACAATGATATCCTCAAAGTGTAAGTCTGATGCAACAGCTTCATAAGAAGAAAGCCAAGACTTGATTCTCACACCATTATCAGTGTTGCTGATTTTACAGTTCTTGATAGTGACACCGGTGACAGGAGCCTCATTTGGGTATCTTCCAAGGCTTCCAATGCTAATACCGTGTCCTGGACCGCAGGTTACCGACTCAACGTGGATTTGCTTCACACCATCTCCCATGGATACGCAGTCATCCCCCGTCCCGATCTTAGCAAGGATCACGTTTATACCTTCAGATCGTCCAATGTGAATACAGTCCGTGTTAAGGCTGGTAGCTGGAGCTTCGATTGTGGTGTCATAGAGTGTCACGTTCTTGCACCCCAAAACTCCCATTTGGTACAACTTGCTGTTGATGGAGTTGATACCACTAAACTTACAATTGTTGAGGAAGTTGAACCTAAAGTTCTGCATTGACGGACAATGGTATACAATAACAAACAGTTATACGAACCTAACACGAAATTGCGATCGAGTTAGAGAGGTATAATAGGTTAAGAAAAAATTACGTACGTAAGGAAGCTCGTCACAAGTGCCAGCTTTAGCACATTCGTTCAGCTTCCAAGCGGTTTAGTCTTGAACGTCGAAAGAGCCACCGCCTTTAAGGGCAGTCACGGTGAGACCATCAACATGCTCAAATTTAACCCAAGTGGATTTGTCTTTCATCTCTTTTGGATTAGCAGGGGCCTTGAAATTACCTGCAATCTCGATTGTAATTTGCCCTTTGCATGGACCGGCAAGGTTTATTGAGTTCATTAAATATATTTCTGCTCGTACTACTATTTTTGATGCGGTTGTTGATGTACATGCTTCTTTCCATGCTTTCATCATTCCCTAACGATATTCCAATTTATTAGTGTTTTTGCTTGCTTGGATCGCACAATGACGTGGTACACTAAACAGATTCAAGAATTCTCTTGCAATAAGACTTTATTTTAGATAATAAGATTCATTATATATATGACTAAAATTAATTTAAGCTAAATTACTTTATATAAATTTGAACATGCTGTGAAAAATATAAATTTATATGAGTACCAAATGCATGATTAAAAACCTTAAAATCAATCGTACAATAATTTTTGTTTAATCCGTGGTAATATTCTTACTTGTTAGGAAAAAGGATGATATCATTACTAAAGCAATGGACAAATATTTATATCGATATTAAGGACGGTCAATTTATTTACTAAGTGACAAACTAAGAAATATTAATTTCTGAGAAAAAAAAATTACAACAAATTCTCTACAATGCAAATATATAATTTCCTCAACCATTAGTAGTAATTATAAATATTTTGTGGGTGTGAATATTTATTTTTTATACCCGTACAACTTACCTCTGTAGCATCTGCATTAGATTTAGCACCGAATTTTGTTATGTCAAATACGGTTTGACATCTCACAACCGCGATAGACACGTATAATACAGATAAAATTAATGGAAGAATAGACCTCGACATTTTGTTGGATGAATTTTTCTTTTAATTTTAGTCAGTTTTTTTTTTTGTTTTTTTTATATTGTGTGGGTTTTATCCTTTTTATCTTAATCTAATTTACTAATGATGAAATTTGTTGATGTGATTGGACACATATATATAATGTCCTCTAAAATAATATAACCACCTAATGCCATTGCTAATTTAAGTTATGATCCTTATATTTTGGTACGTTTGTGATTAACGTAATTTTGCAAAAGTTGGATTTTCAAGCAAACTTAGCATATTTTAAATTTAGCATTTAGAACCTTTACATAAATTTAAGTAATAATAATGAAGTTAACTAATTGGTGTTAGTTCAGTGGTAACTGAGTTAAACCTTAAAGCTTGCAGAAATGCAGGAGTTGAGAGGTCTCAGGTTCGATTATCAGCTGGGGCGAAGATCACTTGGCCACGTACTACACCTCCAAAAGGGGTGACTTACATGGTCCATGTGGTGGTGCGGGAATGCATTGGCCCGGGGGGATTAAACCCCTCGTCACCAAAGAAAAAAAAACAATAACGAAGTAATCGACATCATGAAAAATTAAAAGTCCCATTTTTTATTTTCATTGAGATTCACTTAACTAATCAAGTAATACGATTTTGATTCCAAAATGATAAAGTATTACACCATGGACGCTCATTCAATTATATTAACTCAAGATAGGAGGTAGCGTTATAATAATTAAGTTAAGTTAAATTTTTGTTTTACATATTACTAGAGTTCATGCCCGGTCGTTGGCCTGGTAATATTCAAAATATTTTCTAAATATTTATTTTGAAATTGTTGCATTGATCGCAAACATTTTTTTAACAAATATAATAGACGAATTTGATTTATCATGACTTTTATGCAGCTTATGACTATTATATATCCAATATTTTCCAAATTTGAACTGAGTTGTGTAGCCAACTATTAATATTATATTTCCAGTTAATTTTTCTTGGGTTAACGTTATAAAGTTAAATTTTCAATTTTGTTTAGATGTCTAATTCGTATTGCTTTCTTAAACAATATCTTCGTATCTGGTTAAGTTCTCCAATCATAGCCAAGTACTTGATCAAAAGTTATATACATATCATTTGTCTAATTTGTCTAATTGATAATCCTAATCATAATTGAGATGCTAGTTTAAAAGGAAGTATAATTCATAATAATTTTCTTACTTAATATTTTTTTCAAATTTCAAGTTATGATCAAAGTTTGTGAGTTAGAGTTGCAGTATTGCAATTAGTGTCGTAGCCAATATCTGAAATCAACGGGAGTAAAGGGGTACTGGTATAGAAAACTCGAAAAAAGGTGGCGTAATTTTTATTTTAGGTTAGATTTATTTTGTGTAAGATTATAAAACGGTGTAATTTTACTTAAAAATATTGAGAAACGGACTAAAATATAACGATATTAATAATGGGCAGACGTAGTTATAAGAGTAATTTATTTTAGTATAAACTTGTGTAAGTCCATCTTGCACGAAATAAGTAGCGTTTTGATTTTTGAGTAATGTCACGTGTTGCACACATGCCATTTAGTAATTTGCAACATAGATAGGTTTAGCTACTCCAATTTTCAATAGTCATTCAGGCTTTGAGTTGGATCACATGTGATTTGGAGTCGCAGAGTTTGGTCAACTCTTTTTTTTTTTTTCCTTTTTGGATTTGGGGATTATATAAAATTTTAAGGCTTTTTTTTAGGACTTCTACAGAAATTCTACGTTTATTAGGTAATCATGACAAATTTACATTATCTTTTAATATAACTTCCTCATTTTGTTAAACGATTAAGTTTACTCTACATTTAACTTTTAACGTAATTGTAATCTTTCTAATACTCCCTCCTATTCATAATAACCTTCCCTCTTTCCTTTTTCATCAATTTACAATACCTTCCCTATTTCCTTTTTTGGTAAAATTTTTATACATATTTTAATCACCCCACCATACTCACTTTATACTTATTTTAATCACCTTACTCACAACAATTACCCCACGTTACATTGTCTCTCTCCAATTACCCAACCCCACACCAATATTTTCCCATATAATAATCCCTTCCTTATTCTTTGTGTCTTCCCCAAATAGGGAAGGTTATGTTGAATAGGAGAGAGTATTTTTTATTTTTATTTTTTCTAAACTAGATTTCATGCCCGGGCGTTGCCCGGGTAATATCTTGACATGGTTTCAAAGTAATTATCGTAAAAATAATTTAAGTATGATTGTTTTTTATGGCTAATGAAATATCAGATGTATCATCATCGAAACAACATGGAACGTTGGAAGTGCATGAAATAGAAACGGAAACATGTACCTCCCATTCAATGGTGTTGGAAAGATACTTACATATTACGCATCACTGTCAAAATAATATTTTAAGCACATATATTTTTATAATAATTTCTATACTTTTCATTTAAGCATCATCTTGAAGAAACTTTTTATCTAATATTTCTAATATATGAAGATAGTTGAAGCTCGTATTCTTTTAAAATTAACTCGTATTTTTTTTACATTAGATCATATTCTTTTTTACTTTAACTCATATTCTTATCTTAATAGCTCATATTCTTATCTTATTAGCCCGTATTCTTATCTTAATAATTCGTTTTCCTATCTTATTAGCCCGTATTCTTCTTACATTTGCTCATATTTTTTTTTTATATTAACCCGTATTCTTATATGCTTGTATTTGTAAGTTTTTGATACTCCAATATGCTCGTATGTTTTTTTTTACATTAGCTCGTATTCTTATCTTAATAGCTCGTACTTTTTTTTACATTAGCTCGTATTCTTAGCTTAATATCTCTATTAGCTCGCATCCTTACATTAATAGCTCGTCTTCTTATGTGCCCTTATTTTTTTGGTTCTTGATTCTCTTAAGTTCTTATTACTTTTACATTAATTCGTATTTCTTATATATTCGTATTTTGTAGCTCGTATTCTTTTAATTATACCTCGTAATCTTAAGTGTCTATTATATCATGAAATTTGATGTATTGCACATTTGGTTCTATTTTTTTTAGCTCGAGAAGTGTTTCAATTAGCTCGTGTTTTCGTATTCTGTTTATATTAGCTCGTATTATCATCTTAATAGGCTGTATTCTTATTTGCTTGTATATTTAAGTCCGTGATCCTTTTAATCTCATATTCGTATTCATCTGTGCTCATATTTTAAAGCTCGTCTTATGTTAATAGCTCGTATTGTTTTTTCACTAGCTCGTATTCATTTGTGCTCGTATTTTAAAGCCTGTCTTATCTTAATAGATCGTATTGTTTTTATACATTTGCTCGTATTCTTAGCTTAATAGTTCGTATTCTTTTTATATTAGCTCGTATTCTTAGGTTAATAACTCACATTGTTTTGTGCTCGTATTTTTTAGTTCGTGATTCTCTTAAACTCGTATTCTTTTTATATTAGCTCATATTTTTATGTGTTTTTATTCTGTAGCTCGTATTTTTTTAATTGGTATATATCGCTGGTTAGAATGAAATAGGAGACTTTGAAACTTACTGTTGAAAGTCACACGTCCATCCACTTGGAGTAGGAGAAAAAGACTCGATTAGATAGGAAATCGTTTTTTTATTAGCCAACTTAATTTCATAAGCTTTTTTAATTAGCCAATCAAATCGCTAATCGTTTTACAGAGTAAGAAATTGTTAAATAATGTGGGTTACCTTTTTCAACGTAAATATTTTGAAGATCTGTTCCGTACATGTAAACCCTCGACATTATATTATACCGATTATAATGTGCATATAAATATTTAACTCGTACATAAGTAAACAATTTATCATATATATGTATGCTTAAAAATAATCAAAATTACAATGATTAACAACAATAAATTATATAAAAAAAAGTTCTCCCAATTACAAAAATATGTATCATTAGAAAATTATAATGCAACAATGCAAATGCTAGACTCACATTGTCAATATACCACAAAGCCTCTTAGTATATGACTCTATCAATATTAAATAGTACGATAGTATCTTGTAGATACTACAATTTCGAGAGTATTAGTGTATATATAGTTCTACGGAATATTATTATATATTTATATACACCCCGTCCCGATTATTTGTTTACCGGATATCTTTTTTAATTCTGTGTATTTTGGGTAATTGTTTACTTTTTTATCTTGGAAATCATTTCAATGAATAATTTGATTATCCGCACTCAATTGTGTCCACTTATCTTAATCGCTCGAAAAGAAAAATATTAGTTATTTTTGGGCACTTCATACTAAGAGACATTCTTAGTGGAAAACTGCACATAACTTAATACCGATACCAATATTGTTTTCATTCTATTAAAAGTCGTACCTTTTAAAATTTCTTCACTTTATAATATCTTGTACTCCATCGGTCTCAATGTTTATTACTTTTATTTTAATTTAAAAGGGGATTTAAAATCAAAGATAATGAAATAATGAGAGGTGGTGAGTACAATATGTAGTACAATAACAATTCTATACTATTATTACACCAACAAAAAATTGAGTTAACAAAAAAGTAAGTACACGATTCGAGAAAAAGATCTAAGTAAACAATGTGTAAATAATACTTAGGCAATCAAGCATTAAAAGAAATTATGGGAAAAAGACAAAGTAAAAATAAAGCTAAGAGAGAAATAAGATGGGAAAAGGAATTTCCTTGCGACTTGGATACAATTTCTTTATATAATAATATCAATTATTTTGTGAACTTGTTTAATAATTATCCAACCGATATTTTATTACTATTTAATTATCTTTTTACTATATATTTAATTTATTTAAACCAAGTAATATCCAATTTAACCGCTCTAAAAACAATAATTATCCTACTGATATTTTATTACTAATTAATTATATTTTAATTTATATATTTAATTTATTTTACCAAAGCAATAGCCAATGAAATGACTTTAAAACAATAGCCAATGAAATCGCTCGAAAAGTTCCTCTTTTAAGTATATATATTGATAGTTTACAAATCTTGAATTCTTTCTTTAAAAAGTCCATATTTAAATATAGAATAAACAAAAAAAATCTTAACCGAATTCTTTGATGAGTAATATAAAAATTTAGTAATTGTAACATCCCGTATTTTCGTAAAATCGAATTTAAGCATTTTAAGTATTTTAAGTGATAAAAATAATAATTTAGTAATTTATTTTGTGAGACTCTAATTTAATAAATAAGATCCGTCTTAAGAACCTCCAGTTCTTAAGACGAATACAACTTGGCATAGTTAAATATCCGACTCAAGTATTCATTTCCATATCCGGACCCGTTTCATTTATGCGGAAAGGACAACTCTCATGTCCTCTTATAAACCCTTATGTCGACATAAACCCCCCCTTCATCCTCAACATTCCATTTCATTTCACTGTAAACATATCCCTCACAAAACCTCCATTTTATTCATCTCTTTTTGAGGAATTCTTCTTCATCCGTCGATCAAATTGAGGTAACGATAACATTTCCGGAATCCTTGTTCAATTTCCGATCCATCTATCACTTCCGTTTCTCAATTCCTCCATTTCGAAAATTGGCCTGTTTTATACAAACTCCGTTTTTGTGTTCTTAAAACCGTTTTTCATGTTTGTAGGTGAAGGATTGGACAACCCGGACATCGATAGCTACATTGTGGAGGAAGATCTTTAGCCGGAAAGCTTGAGAGGTGACAATAATGAGAAACTCGGCCTTTATGTGTATATTAGCATATTTGATGTGAATCTTGTTGGGTTTCTGATTTTGTTGTTATATATTGATTCAAGGATTTAGTAACATGTTTAGGATGAGATTGTTGTGAAGAATTCATGCTTAAACTTGTTGTTAAGTGTTCTTAAGCATATTTTCAGTTTTTATCATTTGCGACGGATACATGTATAAATCGTTTGAGGATTGTTATGGGACTTGTTTTCTGGTAGATTGATAGTATTGGATGATTTATGTTAGTGGGTAAACACAATTTGTAGTGCTATCGAAGTTTAGAAGTCGAATTGTGAAGTTTGTGTGAGATTGGAAAAATCACGAATTGGTTACAGGCTCTCTGAGCCGGTCGACCGACCGGCCGCCGGTCGACCGGCTGGGAGAGCATTTAGGTGTTTTCTCGCGTTTTTGGAAAAATTGGCTTAGGACTGCCAGCCGGCCGACCGGCCGCCTGCCGACCGGCTGGTAGTCATTCTTGTCTCGTGTTTTCATTGCGAAGGACCTAAGTAGGAGGGGCCCCAGCCGGTAGACCGGCCGCCTGCCAGCCGGCTGGGGGTACTTATGGGTTTGGATACGTTTGTTTGAAGGCTTGGGGAAAGGTCTTCCCAGCCGGCCGACCGGCTGCCTGCCGACCGGCTGGGAACCCTTTTTCTTGTGTTCTCGGTTTTAAAGAAAAGTGAAGGCTGAGAGGTCACCAGCCGGCCGACCGGCCGCCTGCCGACCGGCTGGGGACCCCTGATGAGTTTTATTTGTTTTTCGATCATAACTTTTCAACGGTTAATCGGTTTTACTTGAAACTTGTTTTGTGTACCTTTGACATGTATTTGAGGTCCCCGGAGGATGGGCAACATTATATTGGGTTCGGGAATATAGTGAGGATAGAGACCCCCCGGTCGGGCAACCGAAAGGGAAACCGGCTCTCCCTCACCTTAGTTCTCGAGGTCAATTAAGTGTTGATTAAAAGTTAAAGGTAGAACTATAGTGTAGTTCATAGACTTGAATGATATTGTTTTGATGCGTATTAAGTTATGCCTTAAGCTGGCCTCTGAACTTAATACGTGAGTTGTTTGTCATATATGGGGATATGCCTTAAGTTGGCCTCTGAGCCCTATATGTGTATGTTTGTCGTGTCTGGAACATGCCTTAAGCTGGCCTCTGAGTTCAGATATGTATGATAGTGATCGCGTCAGAACATGCCTTAAGTTGGCCTCTGAGTCTGACGAGTAGAGCAGCTGCACGACGGGATAGCTAAGGAACTGACACCTTGCCCGGAGTGCAGATGTTTGGTGCTAGAACATGCCTTAAGCTGACCTCTGAGTTTAGTACCTTGTGATGTGGTGAAGGGACATGCCTTAAGTTGGCCTCTGAGTCCTTTGCTTTTGGATGCTAGTCTATGCCTTAAGTTGGCCGCTGAGTCTAGTATCTTGCTGATTGGCGGGTCTATGCCTTAAGTTGGCCTCTGAGTCCTTGCTTGCTGATATTTGGTGTTTAGGTTATGTCTTAAGTTGACCGCTGAATCTTTACACTTGCTGAACGATTTGGTATAGGTTATGTCTTGAGTTGACCGCTGAACCTTTACTTGCTGATGTTGTCTTCTTACCTTGAGTTGGTTTGTATCAGAGATGGTTATTGATAAAAATGAGTTATTGAATGTTTACTGAGTTGTGGTTTAATCATCCAAGGCATTGGATGACTCTTGTTCGGTTTCATAAATAGTGGGATTGAAAGACCCCCCGACTGGGTAACCAGTAGGGAAACCGGCTCTCCTTCCTACTTGTTTATGAAGTTGGTTAAGAGCCGTGCACTGTAATCGCATGTTAGTAAGAGATATGATGATGAGATGTTTATGCTTCACATGTTGATATATGTTGGAGTGTTCTGTATTGTTTATATGTTACGTGTTGTCACAAAAGGTGGCTAGGAGAACTCTAGTCACTCCCCACTGATTGTGGCGTACATGTTTTCATGTATGTAGGTACATGCAGGGTTGGAGATCGGGGTTACAGGAGAGCTAGCGAGTGATGATCCATTCATCAGTTGACTTACCCGTTTACGCTTAGCTAGACTCTTAGACTTTTGTTGTTTTTGTTTTGGTGCCGGTAGGGATGTGCCATCCCCGGCTGATGTATTTATTTATGTTTCAGTTTGATACTTAGTACTGTTACTTATCTATTTGGTTTCAGTTTCAGTTTACGTTTCAGTCTAAGACTTCTCGTATGTTTTATCTTTAAAAGTTTTAATTCCGCTGCAATTTTGGTACTTTTGTGTGTTTGTACTTCCGCTTTCGCGAGGGGTTTTACAGTTGGTATCAGAGCATTATTGCTCCCGACGCACTCATGTGACCCCCAACCTTAACTTGACCAAGTAAATGAATAATGAATGAGAGATGGGTAGATCTAAGGACTTATTTTGTAGTCTATTTGTGATTGCTAATTGCTGAGCTAATCCTTGTTTTCTCTTTTAAAGGATGGTGAGACCCAGAGCTGTTGATAACATTGTGCTGCAAGCAATTCAGCATTTGCTTGAGACTCAGAGACAGCAAGCGGGGAATGTTCCACCTCCTCCACCGCCGGGTGGCGAGACTAATCGTCCGGGTAGCTTTTCCTGGATTGCCTCTCAGATGTCCCGAAGCCATGTTAGGACCTATGGAGGCGAGGCTGACCCTGTAGCCCTCACAGAGTGGTTTAGAGAGATGGAAAAGAGCTTCACCTTATACTCAGTCGTTAGGGAGGATAGAGTGCGTTTAGCCGCTCACTTCCTGACATTGGAGGCTGACCGTTGGTGGGCGTTGACTGGACCTACCGCTGTTCTTGACCCGATGTTCGATTGGGAGGCTTTCAAAGACAGGCTTGAGGCGAGGTTCTACCCCAAGGAGTTGAGATCGCAGAGGTTGAAAGAATTTATGGATTTGAAGCAAGGGAAGATGACCGTTCAAGAATTCACTGACAAGTTCAACCAGTTAGCTCACTTTGCATCGAGATTTGTTCGTGATGAGGCGGAGAGGGTGTATTTCTACCGAGGGAAGCTAGGGCCGAGGATTGAGAGTATGGTTCGTCGTGACTCTACTTCTTTTGTGAAGGTTTATGACGATGCTATTTGGGCCAAGAGTTCTATTCGTGCCATTGATGCTGAGACTCGTGCCGCTGCTTCTAGTGTGACTTCTCACCAGAGATCCGTGTACCAGGGGAAGAGACCATTTGTTCCTTCTACTTCTTCGCCTTCTTCTCAGAAGAAGCGTTTTGAGAGGTTCTCTGCTCCGGTTGCTAAGACCTTTGTTCACACCGACACATCTCCTAGTGTTTGCCACCGTTGTGGTAAACCTTCTCATCCGGGTTTTGATTGTTTCAAGAATGCTTTCAAGTGCTATACTTGCAATGGATTTGGGCACAAGTCTTATGAGTGTCCTGAGAGGAACACTGCACTTGGCAAGGCTGCCACTGCTGCTGCAGCAACTAAGGGAGGAAAGCCGAAAGGGAAGATCTTTGTGATGACTAGGGCTGAGGCAGAGGCTCATCCAGATATTGTTGCTGGTATCTTTTCTGTTCTTGGCGCTGAGTGCCTTATTTTATTCGATACTGGAGCTTCTTTATCATTTATATCGACTCAGTTCGCCGATCGTCTAGCTCTTGAGTCTTCATTGGTAGAGGAGACTTCTATTTCCTTACCTTCTGGAGACGTGTTTTCCTGCTCTTCGTCCCATAGGGATGTTCCTATTGTTATTGGTCAAGCCACATTTCCAGCGAACTTACTGAGATTCCCTCTCGAGGAGTTTGACATTATCCTCGGTATGGATTGGTTATCGCGATACCATGCTCGCTTCGAGTGTCGCGACCAGAAAATCTGCTTGAGGAGTTCTTCAGGAGTTCGTGTTTCCTATAGGGGAACTCGCCCTCAAAGGGGTGTTCGTGTTATCTCTTCGATGAAAGCTTCTCATCTTCTTAGGAAGGGTTGCCAAGCCTTCCTGTGTGTTGTTACAGCTGCTAAGCCATCGCTACCGAAGCTTGAGGATGTAGCCATTGTTCGTGAGTATCCAGATGTGTTCCCAGATGACTTGCCAGGGATACCGCCAGAGAGAGGTGTGGAGTTTACTATTGAGCTGGTTCCAGGTACCGGACCGATTTCTAAAGCTCCTTACCGTATGGCTCCGCCAGAGTTGAAAGAGTTGAAGCAGCAATTGGAAGAGATGATCGAGAAGGGTTTCATTAGACCTAGTGCTTCTCCGTGGGGTGCTCCTGTGTTGTTCGTTAAGAAGAAAGATGGATCCATGAGATTGTGTATCGACTATAGAGAGTTGAACAGAGTGACCGTGAAGAATCGATATCCTTTGCCTAGAATAGATGATTTGTTCGATCAGTTGAGAGGTGCTTCGAGGTTTTCTAAGATTGATCTTCGATCGGGTTATCATCAGATTCCAGTGAGAGAGGCTGACATTGCGAAGACTGCTTTTCGTACCAGATATGGTCATTATGAGTTTGTAGTCATGCCATTTGGGTTGACTAATGCACCGGCGATTTTTATGGATCAGATGAACCGTACCTTCAGTGAGTATCTTGACACCTGCGTTGTGGTTTTCATTGATGACATCTTGATATATTCGAAGACCGATGAGGAACATGCTGAGCATCTTCGATTGATTCTAGGGATTCTGCGCAGACAGAAATGGTTCGCAAAGTTTTCGAAGTGTGAATTTTGGCTCTCGAGGGTTGCCTTTTTAGGACATGTGATATCCAGCGAGGGTGTGATGGTAGATCCCGCAAAGATAGAGGCCGTAGTTTATTGGGAGAGTCCCAAGGATGTTGGAGAGATCCGTAGCTTTTTGGGTTTGGCTGGTTATTATCGTAGATTTGTTGAGGATTTTTCGAGATTGGCTCGCCCGATGACTCAGTTACTGAAGAAAGAAGCCAAATTTGTGTGGACCGACAAGTGTGAGGGTTCTTTCCAGGAGTTGAAGACCAGATTGACTTCCGCCCCTGTGTTAGCTTTGCCAGAGATCGGAGTGGACTTCGATGTGTATTGTGATGCTTCGATGTTAGGACTTGGATGCGTACTGATGCAGAGTGGTAGGGTGATAGCCTATTCATCTAGACAGTTGAGAGTTCATGAGGTGAACTATCCGACACATGACTTGGAGTTGGCCGCAGTCGTTCATGCTTTGAAGATGTGGCGTCATTACCTAATTGGATCTCATTGCCGTATTTTCACAGATCACAAGAGTCTTAAGTACATTTTTACTCAGAAAGACCTTAACATGAGACAGAGACGTTGGCTAGAGTTGGTAAAAGATTACGACATTGAGTTGTTATATCATGAGGGAAAGGCCAATGTAGTTGCTGATGCGCTTAGCCGCAAGACTTCTCACTCGTTGAGTGCCATGAGAGTATTGCCCGATGAGTTGTGTTCCGAGTTCCGGAAGCTGAGATTAGAGATGGTGGGTAGTGGTTTTGATTGGTTAGCTGCTAGGACTGCCGAGCCGTCTTTATATTGGGAGATTCGCCGGAGTTTGCCTTCAGATGCCGATTTCAAGAAGTTCGAGGCTAAGATTGCGAGTGGTGTTGCACCTGAGTTGGTGATTGATGCTGATGGTTTCCTTAGGTTCCGTGGTAGGGTGTATGTTCCTAATGTGCCAGATTTGAGGAAGAAGGTTCTTGATGAGGCTCATTTGTCACCGTACTCCGTTCATCCAGGAGGAGAGAAGATGCACAAGGATTTGAGGCTTACGTTTTGGTGGCCTGGTATGAAGAAGGAGATCTTGGATTATGTTAGTAGGTGCTTGACTTGTCAACAAGTCAAGATAGAGCATAGGAGACCTGGTGGTTTGCTACAGCCGCTTCCCGTTCCTCAGTGGAAGTGGGAGTGCATATCTATGGATTTTGTTACTGCTTTGCCTAAGACTGTGGGAGGCAAGGATGCGATTTGGGTTGTTGTTGATCGTCTAACTAAGTGCGCCAGATTCGTGCCGATCAGAGAGACATGGGATATGGATCGTTTAGCTAGGGCTTATATTGCTGAGATAGTCCGATATCATGGTGTCCCGAGGGAGATAGTTTCAGATCGTGATCCGAGGTTTTGTTCCAGGTTCTGGAAGGCCTTGCAGGAGGCTATGGGTAGCCGTTTGTTGATGAGTACCGCATTTCATGCCGCGACCGATGGTCAGTCCGAGAGGACCATACAGACATTAGAGGATTTGCTCCGTGCCTGTGCCCTTGATTTTCAGAGTTCTTGGGAGCAGTGTTTGCCGTTGGTAGAGTTTTCTTACAATAACAGTTATCATGCTTCCATTGGTATGGCTCCGTACGAGGCTCTTTATGGTAGGAAGTGTCGTAGTCCGATTTGTTGGGATCAGGCTAGTGATGTTCGTGACCTTGGACCAGATCAGTTAGCTGTTACTATTGATCAGGTTCAGCTTATCAGAGGTAGGATGAAGGCCGCTCAGGACCGGCAGAAATCCTATGCTGATGTTCGCCGTAGACCCTTAGAGTTTGAGGTGGGTGATCGAGTGTTCTTGAGAGTTTCTCCGATGAAGGGCGTCAAAAGGTTTGGAGTTAAGGGCAAGTTGAGCCCTAAGTATATTGGACCTTTTGAGATCGTGAAGAGGATTGGTGCTGCTGCTTACCGATTGGACTTGCCTCCTAGTTTGGGCAAGGTTCATAGCGTTTTTCATGTTTCCCAGCTCCGTAAGTATGTTAGTGACCCGAGTCATGTTTTGCCTAGAGAGATCGAGAACTTGGAGCCGAGTCTTGCTTTCGAGGAGCGTCCAGTGAAGATCCTTGACCGTCAGGATAGGAAGCTTAGGAGCAAGGTGGTGCCGCTAGTGAAGATCCTTTGGCGTTGCGGTGATGTTGAGGAGCAGACGTGGGAGACTGAGGCATCGATGCGTATCGCGCATCCTTCTCTTTTCGATTGAGGTATAGTATATAGATTTATATCCGTTCGAGTTTCGAGGACGAAACTTTTTGAAGTTGGGGTGATTGTAACATCCCGTATTTTCGTAAAATCGAATTTAAGCATTTTAAGTATTTTAAGTGATAAAAATAATAATTTAGTAATTTATTTTGTGAGACTCTAATTTAATAAATAAGATCCGTCTTAAGAACCTCCAGTTCTTAAGACGAATACAACTTGGCATAGTTAAATATCCGACTCAAGTATTCATTTCCATATCCGGACCCGTTTCATTTATGCGGAAAGGACAACTCTCATGTCCTCTTATAAACCCTTATGTCGACATAAACCCCCCCTTCATCCTCAACATTCCATTTCATTTCACTGTAAACATATCCCTCACAAAACCTCCATTTTATTCATCTCTTTTTGAGGAATTCTTCTTCATCCGTCGATCAAATTGAGGTAACGATAACATTTCCGGAATCCTTGTTCAATTTCCGATCCATCTATCACTTCCGTTTCTCAATTCCTCCATTTCGAAAATTGGCCTGTTTTATACAAACTCCGTTTTTGTGTTCTTAAAACCGTTTTTCATGTTTGTAGGTGAAGGATTGGACAACCCGGACATCGATAGCTACATTGTGGAGGAAAATCTTTAGCCGGAAAGCTTGAGAGGTGACAATAATGAGAAACTCGGCCTTTATGTGTATATTAGCATATTTGATGTGAATCTTGTTGGGTTTCTGATTTTGTTGTTATATATTGATTCAAGGATTTAGTAACATGTTTAGGATGAGATTGTTGTGAAGAATTCATGCTTAAACTTGTTGTTAAGTGTTCTTAAGCATATTTTCAGTTTTTATCATTTGCGACGGATACATGTATAAATCGTTTGAGGATTGTTATGGGACTTGTTTTCTGGTAGATTGATAGTATTGGATGATTTATGTTAGTGGGTAAACACAATTTGTAGTGCTATCGAAGTTTAGAAGTCGAATTGTGAAGTTTGTGTGAGATTGGAAAAATCACGAATTGGTTACAGGCTCTCTGAGCCGGTCGACCGACCGGCCGCCGGTCGACCGGCTGGGAGAGCATTTAGGTGTTTTCTCGCGTTTTTGGAAAAATTGGCTTAGGACTGCCAGCCGGCCGACCGGCCGCCTGCCGACCGGCTGGTAGTCATTCTTGTCTCGTGTTTTCATTGCGAAGGACCTAAGTAGGAGGGGCCCCAGCCGGTAGACCGGCCGCCTGCCAGCCGGCTGGGGGTACTTATGGGTTTGGATACGTTTGTTTGAAGGCTTGGGGAAAGGTCTTCCCAGCCGGCCGACCGGCTGCCTGCCGACCGGCTGGGAACCCTTTTTCTTGTGTTCTCGGTTTTAAAGAAAAGTGAAGGCTGAGAGGTCACCAGCCGGCCGACCGGCCGCCTGCCGACCGGCTGGGGACCCCTGATGAGTTTTATTTGTTTTTCGATCATAACTTTTCAACGGTTAATCGGTTTTACTTGAAACTTGTTTTGTGTACCTTTGACATGTATTTGAGGTCCCCGGAGGATGGGCAACATTATATTGGGTTCGGGAATATAGTGAGGATAGAGACCCCCCGGTCGGGCAACCGAAAGGGAAACCGGCTCTCCCTCACCTTAGTTCTCGAGGTCAATTAAGTGTTGATTAAAAGTTAAAGGTAGAACTATAGTGTAGTTCATAGACTTGAATGATATTGTTTTGATGCGTATTAAGTTATGCCTTAAGCTGGCCTCTGAACTTAATACGTGAGTTGTTTGTCATATATGGGGATATGCCTTAAGTTGGCCTCTGAGCCCTATATGTGTATGTTTGTCGTGTCTGGAACATGCCTTAAGCTGGCCTCTGAGTTCAGATATGTATGATAGTGATCGCGTCAGAACATGCCTTAAGTTGGCCTCTGAGTCTGACGAGTAGAGCAGCTGCACGACGGGATAGCTAAGGAACTGACACCTTGCCCGGAGTGCAGATGTTTGGTGCTAGAACATGCCTTAAGCTGGCCTCTGAGTTTAGTACCTTGTGATGTGGTGAAGGGACATGCCTTAAGTTGGCCTCTGAGTCCTTTGCTTTTGGATGCTAGTCTATGCCTTAAGTTGGCCGCTGAGTCTAGTATCTTGCTGATTGGCGGGTCTATGCCTTAAGTTGGCCTCTGAGTCCTTGCTTGCTGATATTTGGTGTTTAGGTTATGTCTTAAGTTGACCGCTGAACCTTTACACTTGCTGAACGATTTGGTATAGGTTATGTCTTGAGTTGACCGTTGAACCTTTACTTGCTGATGTTGTCTTCTTACCTTGAGTTGGTTTGTATCAGAGATTGTTATTGATAAAAATGAGTTATTGAATGTTTACTGAGTTGTGGTTTAATCATCCAAGGCATTGGATGACTCTTGTTCGGTTTCATAAATAGTGGGATTGAAAGACCCCCCGACTGGGTAACCAGTAGGGAAACCGGCTCTCCTTCCTACTTGTTTATGAAGTTGGTTAAGAGCCGTGCACTGTAATCGCATGTTAGTAAGAGATATGATGATGAGATGTTTATGCTTCACATGTTGATATATGTTGGAGTGTTCTGTATTGTTTATATGTTACGTGTTGTCACAAAAGGTGGCTAGGAGAACTCTAGTCACTCCCCACTGATTGTGGCGTACATGTTTTCATGTATGTAGGTACATGCAGGGTTGGAGATCGGGGTTACAGGAGAGCTAGCGAGTGATGATCCATTCATCAGTTGACTTACCCGTTTACGCTTAGCTAGACTCTTAGACTTTTGTTGTTTTTGTTTTGGTGCCGGTAGGGATGTGCCATCCCCGGCTGATGTATTTATTTATGTTTCAGTTTGATACTTAGTACTGTTACTTATCTATTTGGTTTCAGTTTCAGTTTACGTTTCAGTCTAAGACTTCTCGTATGTTTTATCTTTAAAAGTTTTAATTCCGCTGCAATTTTGGTACTTTTGTGTGTTTGTACTTCCGCTTTCGCGAGGGGTTTTACAGTAATTATAATAGTAAAAAAACAATCATCTTGAGCTACCTTATCTCCACTTCTATGTAAAAAATTGTAGGCTCTGCATGTGTCGTTTCATTTGTTTCATTATTACGGATAAAAATATGTAATTCTCTTTGTATTAATCCTTCATAAAACAAATAGCCTCATAATACAAAGGGAAAATACATTGGTGATAGTCTTAGTATTGAACTATGAAACTTCAACGTAAATTGAAAAGAAATTGCTCTCAAAATAGATTTTATCTACTTTCTCAGTCTCGATCATTTTTTATACTATTTTATTTTGGGGCGTTATTTTTATCTTAATTCTAGTTAGCCGGCAAGTGCTCGACGGTTTACTTTGCTGCCTGATTTTTGTGAAAGAAGTAGCACCTTCTCTCCCCACATAGGGGTGTTAAACTTGATTAAAAGAATTAAACAGAAAGAGTCGTACGTCCCTAACAATGGGAATTAACAATTTAAATTATGTAAAGCTAATACTCCCTCTGAGTCGGAGCGTTGGTGCCCGTTTCCCTTTTGATGTGAGTTTAGCGATGGTTTCTCTTTCTAGGGAAAGAACACTCCGACTCGGAGGGAGTAGTATATTATGAAAACTAACATGCACAAATTAGATATATTTATATACTCCGTATTGAAGCATCCTCAGTCCCGCTGTTCAAATTCTCTTCCTTTAATATTATATCGTAGTATGTGCGGAGAATTAAATAGAAGGAGCCGTACGTTGCTCCCATTTCAAAGGTTCATTTATTCCCTTTTCCTTCTCTCTAAAATTGAATTGAAATCGGGAAATTCAATTACAGTAAAATCAGAACCAATTGAAAGAGATTTTAGAATATTAATATATTCTAATTGCAGTAAAATCAGATTTTATTTCCTATTTTCTATTAGAATGATTGTTAAAATTGGGAAATACAATTGCGGTAAAATCAAAACCTATAGTGATGAGTTGATTTTTGGGGATTTCTTGAGGTTTTTCTTTTTCTCTCTTGTTTTTTTGGTAGGGATGATCTGGATTATAATAATGAGGGGTATATTCGGAATAAATGTGAATAATGTGTGAGATTGAGTAAAATGATGTGCAAGATTTAGCACGTCCCTTTATTTTTGTTTTATGTGTGATACTTAAGACGTCTAAAGGTTAAGACGAATAATCTGTCTTATATTATGACGAAAAAGGGTATTTGTTGGTTATATTGGTAGTTAAAATAATGTTTGAAGTATATTGAGCAGCATACTAATTGTTCGGGGTATTCCTAGCAATTAATCCTAATATTTTTCATCACTCTTTGCATAATTCTTATCTTTGGAACAAAAAAATAAGAAGTTGAGTTAGTATTAACTTTTAAGTTGAAAAAAGATGAAATAATATTCATTAAAATTAGAGCTGATCATGTCCGGGCTAGCCCGTCCAGTCCGGCCCGTCCGGCCCGCTATTTGAGCGGGCTTGGTCACGGAAAATATTCAAATAAATGGTTAATGGACAAAGAAAACTCGGCCCGCTAAATTAATTGGCGGGTATGGACTAAGTAAAAATATTCGTGGACAACCCGCTAGGCCCGCTAAGGCTCATCATGTAATTTTTACTTTATGTATATTATTTACTAAACTAATTAACTATTAAGTCCATGTAGTAATCCCATACCCAAATAAATTAATAACGAAAAATAATAATGAAATGAGAAATTCATCAATAAACTTACTCGTTTTTTACCTTTTTTGCCCTCTTTGTTATGCTTATGAAACCAATATTAGCATAACACATTTTCTTGTCGCATAAATATTTTCTATATTGGGATTTTGAGATATTTAAACATCATTTTTAAGTTCGTGACTCTTATGTTTTAAAGCCCGGCAGCCCATGGACAGGCCCGCCAACTTATAACGGACGGGTACGGACACTTCAACAAACTCGTTTTAGCGGGCACGGACATAAAAAATTGGCCCGCCGGGCACTTTTTCTCGAGGCGGCCCGGCCCGTGTCCGGCCCAAGCCCGCAAACGATCACCTCTAATTAAAATCCATAGCGATGGATAAGAATTAATTTTAGGATTTTCTCCCTTTATGAATAGTGTTTAAAATCAAAAGCAAAGGAACTTACCTGGACGGGGGAGGTAATATAATGCAATTCTCGTGATTTGCGAGTAAAAACGTGTTAGATATTTGTTATTGTCACATGTATCGTTTTCCTCTATTTTTAAAATACAAAGCGACTCGTATTATGTCTCTTCGACTATAAAAAAAATTACTCCCTCCTATTCTACATAAAAGGGAGTATATTATGTCTTTTGGACACTCATTAAGCTAATTATATGCATAAGACCATTAGCAGACCTCGAAGAGTTGGAGTTTAATTAAACAGTAGTGTCTCTACAACTGACGTCTATTCTGAATAAAACCAATGCTAGCAAAGAGTTGCGGCTATGGCCGATTTCGATTTACACTACGACCAAATTTACTATGACAATGAAGTGGTAATACTCTCTAAGACTAATCCTTATGATCATTGTCTTTCTTAAGAGTTGATGACTATTGATCTCATCGATACTCGTTTTCACCTAGTTAATTTCCCTTATTCTTTTCTAAGAAGTTCCTGTTAGGAATTTAGACCTAATTAGACTCTCTAATGATATTAAAATTACAAGCTAATTTCATAAGGTGGTCTAAATAATACATGCATGCAAAAATTAATAAGAAGAAATTTTCTTACATTGGTAAGATGACATTTTTGGCACTACAAATGTCTCCTACCTTTGTAGTTCTTGAGCTAAAATAGTGTAGGATGATACTCCATAACCCAAGTCACCAAAATAGGTGACCTCCTTTGGTTGCACCCAAGACTAGCCCAAAAACACTAAGTATATTAACTAGATATAGTTTAGTGTAAACCTTGTTTTTTTTATACTATAAATATTATTACTTTGATAATATAAGAAGTATATTAATTTTTGTGAATTTATTTTGATGAAGATTGATCAAATTTTGATCAATTTTAGAGGTTGAAGATGAAGATCTTAAGTCTTCTATTTTTCCTCTTAAATGGCTTAACAAGAAGTATGTATTTAGAGGATTTTAATTCTCTAGATTTTCCCACTAAGAATATGTGGAATAGTAGCCTATTTATAGGCCATCAAATGTAAACAAATGAGTTTATAATACTCATAAACATGAGTGGAAGACAAAGACCTATTATGGTCACCTTATCTCCATATTCTCGGTTTACATATGGTATTCCGGGTCTTATTTCGTCTTTCAACATTTGTCCTTCAAAATGCTTATAAGTCGAATATTTAATTATCTTATATAATAAAAATATTTATTTGATTATTTAACACTTAAATAATACAAAGTAGTAAATAAAATACACTTAACATTTAAGTGTCATTTTATCATTTTCAACATAAAATGAATCTTATAAAACCCGTTTAGCTAATTTTACAACTTCTTGTAACATTAATTCGCTAATTACCTCCACCTCATAAATAATACAAACTACGTATATATTTAGTAAATTAACTATAATTACTAAATATTGTATTATATTTATTATTCAATTATTATATAACCGAATAATAAAATCTTATGGCCTGAGTACTTTACTCTTCATCAAACATTAAATTCACTTGACTAATAAAAATCAACCTAAACAAGGAATTAATTAACTTGTATCTTATACAAATAATTAATTTTTCCATTTGGGCATCATCCTGTAGGTGTGACCTAAAGGGATCAGCTGGTCACCGCCGTCATACGACAGTAATGTCAAACTCTAGTCAGCCAATCATTACCGATTAACGTTGACCAGCTGACAAACATATAAAATATAAATCCCTTATATTCCTTGTACGAGATTAATTATGTAGAAGCATTATTGTGGAGGACACTACTCCAACAATCTCCCACTTGTCCGACACAAGTGTGCGCTACCAATTCTCTTGTCCAATATTATCTCCCACTCAATGCAAGAGGTCTTTCAGGTCGTTCTTGCACGTGATCATATCATAAAGTGGTTTTCTCAATCTGGAGAATGACTGTCTGACCGGATAATCTACTATAGATCACATCCGAGCGTGGCCACGCATTTCCAGTCACCTCTCCTCGAGTGGCCTTGAGATATATATAATGACATGGACGGACAATCCTATTGACCTATTTTCTTTGTTCGATATAGATCACAATGACCCAGTAAATGTCCATCAGCCTCCTTTTACGCCGCGACCTTGGACAAAAACCAAAGCCACCGGAAAACCATACCAACTTAGACAAATAGTCGCAAGTCTAAAGAATTGACTCGAAGGAATAATTGAAGTCCTCGCCACGACCAGGCAACATAAAGGACTCTATAAATGGTCACTGTCCGACAAAATGTCCCTACATTCTGCCTATGTAATCGACCAGCCATCTCTATGGTCATATGACAGTCGAACTCGTCATCTATCGCCTTACAATCTAGTCACTCCGAGACGTCACCCCATTAAGTAACTAGGGACATTATACAATGTTAATCCAGTTCACTTAATAGGGTTCGACATTGTCACTACAACCTATTTGGATAAAAACAAAGTATAACTAATATCCAGTTAGCCCTGAATATATAAGAGTTGGAAAAACTCAAACGATAAATGATATTATCATATATGTAAAAATTGATACACTATCAGATTATTACACATCATATAATCTGCAGCAATTCAATTGCCCTATTTCGATCACATTGAAACGACATGACTATCATGTTTAGCCTTCAACAAAACCTTGGTTTAAAATCAATGACACCACATTTTATCAAACCAACAATTGCTATTTCCCATTGTTTCACATAACTGAAATCACATGTAATTTAATTAAGTACATGTCTAGACTTAACTCTAGACTATGACACCCTTACCTCGAAGATAGCTCCCACTGTTTTCACAGTATATCATGATAGGATATGCGACTGCATGACCTACTACTAGTTTTTGCATTATTGTCAAATCGAAGCTACTTCGTATCGCAACATCGAATGTTATGAAGTACTTAATATCCGTTGTAAAATCCGCAATGTATGACTGCCTAAAACTCTTCCAGCAGATCAACTCCTCATAGCCAATACGGGATTTCAAACAATCCCTATATGTTTTAAAGGATGGTGTTTAATGTATCTTTTACATAAACAACAACAAACATTCATGTAACTCCTTACATGAATTATAAATATCAAAATATCAAAACACTTAGTTTTATTTACTTAGTTCTTCTCAAGTACTAAATAATAACTAATTTGGTTATTAAATGACCTTCACTTAACTTTGATTAATAAAAACTCACAATACTCAAACTATATGAATTGTTAAGACAATAATACATCATAGCGTAAATTAATCTGACAACGGAAGCAAGTAGAATCAAATCTAATGAGTTCAACTTGTTTGAACTAGTCAAGAATCTCATCTACGTAAGACTCCTAATAAAGAGCATATATCCCTCCTTGATTTATCTAATAAATCTGGATATTTTAAGATGTATTAATATTCTCCTAAGTCTTTCATCATTCCAAATGATTTATATACAGACTATATAAAGACTCATAAGACCACCATACTCCCACTAAACTTCATGTGTAAACATAATTCCTCAACATTTTGAGAAATGTTTTATAATATGATATATTAATCATTCCAACTCCATGATGCTTTCTTAAGATTTCTTCAAAAGTTTGCTACAATCTTACGATTGTAAGGATCTACAAAAAAACCCTCTAAATGTGTCAAACACACTTCTTCTTCCAGAACGAATCAAATTCCGGAAGATGGTTTTGATATCCTACTATTAAATTGACAATTATGAAATGCAACAATTGCCAGTATAATTCGAGTTTATAGAAGCATTGAAACTGGTGCAAAACCCTTTTTCACCAATTAAGCCTAGAAAACATCTTTTTATTCAAGTCAATTACATTGAAGAGGTCAAACTTCTTCATGTAAATATACCAGGTTATTTACCTGATAATTACACTTGAATTCTAATTCGGATTAAGATGACTTCTATAGCCATTGCATAGAGTTGAAACTAGAAACAACCTTTTAAACAACCTCTTTGTAAGTAAGAGGTATCATAATTTTTTTAAATAACGATTTATCACCTCTCATCACTTTCAAAAAGTAACACTTATATACTCATCTCTAAAGAGTGATGGATTTTATCCCGACCTCGTATATTCCGAACAAATATACACTCTATTTGACAATAAGAAAACAATTTTCTTGTGTCATTTGTGGCTCTTCAATATTTTCTCCCACTCTGTCATTTAGAAATAGTCCTCTATTCTATAAAGACAGCATCATGAGCCACAAACACTTTATTCTCATGAACTTGTAGGATAATTGACCACATGTTTTTATTCGGACAACTTACAAATTAGGTACTATACCTTTCCATATCTAATACGGAGTGAATATGGTTGTTTAAAAAGGTACTTTGACTTAGTGGGAAAAAGAAATTAGTAGACAAAATATAAAGACCCCAATTATAAAATCAAGTGGCTCAATAAAACTTGACTAAGATACAAAACCATATCGTATAAGTTCTATATTATCTCTTTCCAACCACGCCTTATCGAATAATGTGTGTTACGAAAAGATTTTAACTTGTGATGCTGTATCACATTACTTTTGGCAACAAACAAAAATCATCACTTAGTTATACTTTCCACGATCGGATCGTGAAACTTTGATCTTGAAGAGTCTATTAATGTAATATACTCAAGAAGGGGGGGGGGGTTGAATTGAGTATGCCTTCTTTTTAAATTTTCTTCGATGTATGTATGGTTGTATGATGATCTTCGAGTAGAACAAATAATAAGGAGAGACACAATTGAAGAGTCTATTGACCTAGATATACTCAAGAAGGGGGGGGGGGTTGAATTGAGTATGCCAACTTTTTCGTTTCTTCTTCGATGATAATTGTCGAGATGAAGTAATAGCAAGTAACGAGTAAGAGCAATAAAATAAAGGAGACACGATCTTTTGAAGTGGTTCAGTTTCACAAATCGAAACCTACGTCCACTATTTTCGATTAATAAAATTAGTACCTTCTCCGGATTACAATTTTATCAACCCACTCGTATGACTTTGATGTTAGTCACAACTCAATCTAGACACCGTTAAATATCTAGCTACGACAAGTACCGTGAAATACTTGTTTACAATGAGTACCGCTAAATACTCGAATCTATCTTAAGTAAGTAAGATAAACTTCTTAACAACTTCTTATATAGATGATGGTTGAATGCTTGAAAATCTTCTTCTATGCTTGTAGTCTTGTATACGAAATTTGACAATGATTGCACGAATATCGAGACGCGTGAGAGACTACGTCCGTTTGTTCTTTCTCGGTTTGCGTGAGGCGTGTAAAAACTTGGGTATTGGACGTGTGATGTAGTATGTATATATACTAATTTAGATCTAGGTTAGCTCCTAGATAGTTTAGGAATATTACTTTATCTAGAATACTAATCCTAGGTAATATTCAAAACTTAATCTTATATGAATTAAGAAAAGGACTCTAATAGAATAATATTATATTAAGATATAAGATAGTATTTCCATAATCTTATTTGAATTAGGAAATATCCTTATACCATAAAATATAGAATCCTACTTTGAACCGAATCTTAATTCTTGTCAATAATATAATGAATTATATTATTAATCAAATCCTAATTAATCTTTAAGTAGATTAAATAAACAATTCTATTTATTTAATTAACCATAAAGACAATATGAAACGTACTAGGAATCGTATAGGAATTAGAAAGACGAGAATCATATCCCTATATGCACGATTCCCAATGTTCATCTCATAGACACGATTTTCAAGACATATTCTTGAAATACGTTTTTCTTAGGAATTTGATTATGACAATTAATGGTTTTAATAAAATCTTTAGTATTTTAGAATTAATATTTATCTCATAAGATAAATATATTAATTCTTGTCAACTAAACAATATTTCTATTTTTAAAACCGTTTTATAAGATCACTAAATTAATAGATAATAACATACTAATAGCACGCGAAAATCTTCACACCTTGACTTATTTTACATAAGGCTCATTTCTTCATTAGTTATAAAAATGGCTTATAACTTAAGTACTCTTGATATTGAATGAAACCTCTATCTTGTATTTGCTCAAAAGACTTGATACTTATTATGAGCTTGATCTTTCTTCGAATGAGTTATACTTTGTTAAACTATTATCTTCGCTCTATAATTAACTGTACACTTTAAACACACGATTACGCGCATATGCATATAAAACATAATTATTTAAACTTGTCATTATTAAAACATAAAACAATATAATATAAATATAGGATATATTACTCAACAAATTCCCCCTTTTTAATGAT
This sequence comes from Silene conica, assembly GCA_029255685.2. Classification (NCBI taxonomy): domain Eukaryota; kingdom Viridiplantae; phylum Streptophyta; class Magnoliopsida; order Caryophyllales; family Caryophyllaceae; genus Silene; species Silene conica. The sequence continues at coordinate 5,946,680 of CM055317.2, read as the reverse complement.
GGCAAGTCTTAACTAGAATCGTGTCTAAGTGTAACGTAGTAACGTTCCCCCTCAACATAATATTGGTCTTTTATAATACGGATCAACTAGGTTTTCTATTTTTAGACTAAATCAATTACTAAAAAGAGCTTTAAGAGACAAAACGTTACGACAAGGAGCAATCTTAGGCAAATTCGTAATCTAGGTCGCTTTCTTTTCCCCCTCTTGACATCATTGAAAAGACGGAAACAAAGACATAAAACGACTAGAATGATATAATACGAAACAAACCTAAGCATGCAATTCTAAAGAAATACACAAACGTAATGAAACATGACAACACGATATACGAACGGAAGTATAACACACAACCAAGTACTAGAATGCCAAAATGGGCCGAAGCAGAACATAAGCCTCGTGGGCTAAAGTTAGGTCAGAGTTTGTCTAATGGGCCAAAAGTAATAAAAGTGCAAAGGTATTAATACAAGCCAACTGGGCCGAATTAGGGTAGAAAGAAAATTGGGCCATAACAAAAGGAGCAAGTCTAATATTAGTTGGTGTTGGAAAGGGAATTGGACTAGGATCACCACCATCCATCAACAGAACCCACGGCCAACGTTCCGTTCCTGCAAAACGAAGCAAGCCAAAATACCAAGACGACTAATATTCAATGAGGATGACGAACAATGTTAGGATTAACATATCCAGGACGAGAGCGAAACTCTAATGAATCCAACCGATCAAGGCAGCTGGCGACATTACGACCTTGTCCATCTAAAGCACGCTCGAAGTTCAAGACCTTGAGAGATAATGCCTTAATGGCGGACAAGCACTGAGTACCATCCTCCCGAAGCATCACCGTATCACGAACAAGAGCTCCTCCCTGAGTAGTAAGAAACTGATGACGGGTACTTACTGCAATTATCTCCTCCTTCACAAATTTGAGCTCTCGGGTAAGAGTAGAGAGGGTGTCATTAATAGTTTTCATCCAGTCCCGAATATCACCATTCGGTATCCCCGACCCTGAATCCTTCTCGGACTTCGTGTCCTTTAGTCCGGCCACAACCGAGCACAACTTATCCACCTTTCCCTCTAGAACACCAAGATTTCCCATTCCCTTAACTTCCTCACTTTCTCTACCAAAGAACAGAGTCCCATCTTTCCCGAAAATACCCATTAATTTCATTAAACGATCATTCATCCTATCCTTGGGACTCACACCATAGCTTCCTATGTCTATAACGCCGGCATCAAGTAATAATGCCGATACCCACATGCCATAGGGTATGTCAAGAGTGGAGCTAAAGTGTTCTTTAACCAAGATTTTAGAAATCTGTCCAATTTTTGCAAAGAACAAGGGTGCAAGATTGATTTTAACCCCGGTTAACCAATTAAACAAAATAACCGCTTCACAACAACTGAGTTTGTCACGACCACCCCGTCGTGGCAAAACCGAATTCCAGAGAAAGTTAACAAAGAATTTTAACATGGGATTAAACGAATTTGTGAGCAAAGGACTGACTTCAGTAGCTTCATTATCAAAATACTTTTTGATTGTCATTTTTTCATCCTTAGTAACATTCGACCATTCCTTACTAGGATCAAGACTAATTCCTTCGTTCTTTAGCTTAAAGACTCTACACATGTCGTCCATAGTAAGTGTAATTTCCCTTCCATTAACAATAGCCACAACCCCATCATCAATTAATTTGACCGATGCATAAAACTGAACTAACTCAATGGGAAAGATCAGACCCGAAAAGTTACTTATATAAACCCAGTCTTGAAATAAAAGAAAGTTCTTGAAGAACTTAAGAGCAGGAACGCCGTCTATCCATGAAGTCGGATAAAAACGACCCGCATGCACTGAATAAGGTAAAAGACGGTCTATGAGCATACCTTCTCTTTTCGTCATCCGGACTTTCTCAAGTCCTTCTCTGGTTGCTTCTTCAGAAGCGTCTTGAAACAGAGGGCGAGGATCTTGAGTACAAGAGTCGTTTTGCATAACAGTTTTTCCTTTGTCGAGCTTTCGACGTTTGCCAGTTTCGGATTTTGGAACTTCAACCATGAGTGGTTCAGGTGATGGCGGTGGCGAGGGCGTAGGTGTTGGTAATTTTGGAGAAAGGGGTTTGTTACGGGTTGATCGTCTGGCTGACATGGGTGGCATTGTGTTTGATAAAGAAGCGAAAATTAGTGTAATTTTTAGATTTAATGGTGATTTTGGTGGTAAGGAATTTATGGGAGAGACGGTTATGGAGGAAGTAATAATGGTGAGATGAAGATGGTTAGTGTAAGGGTTGAGTGATAGTTATAGGGTTATAGGTAGAGTGTATAAGTCAAAAAAGGTGAATTATGAGTGTAAGAGGGAGCTTACACGTGTAGCAGGTAAAAGAGTGGGGTAAAGTAGTTGGTGCGATTTTGATTTGTTACGATTTTATTGTTACGTGAATTTGGTAAGTACAAATTTATTTAACGTCACGTATTTGAGATACGTAACTATATACATATATATAAGAAATAATATTTTTAGGTATAAATATGTTAATATTTGAATATTATTGTTTTGATCTGAGAATTTGGTTGTGTACGTTCATATAACACGTAGCATGAAATAATCAAGATTGAGCATTTAATGAAGAATGACACACATAGGCATGCAGCGGAATATACGGACACAGTCATATAATTCTGTCTTTTTCATAGTCAATCATTGGGTTGTTTTTAGCTCTTAAGATCGATTAGGTGCCACCGATTAAACCAATTTCCAATCGTAAAGTCTCGAAACGTTCTCTAGCCAAAGGTTTAGTAAAAATATCCGCCCATTGTTTTTCCGTACTACAAAATTCCAACTTAATATTTTTCTTTTCCACATGGTCACGTAAAAAGTGATGTCTAATCTCTATGTGTTTTGTTCTCGAGTGCTGAGCCGGGTTTTTAGATATTATAATAGCACTCGTATTATCACATAATATAGGTACACATCCCACGTCAATACCATAATCAAGTAACTGCTGTTTTAACCATAGGAGCTGGGAACATACCAGTGCGGCTGCAATATATTCTGCTTCTGCGGTTGACAAGGCGACTGAATTTTGTTTCTTGGATGCCCAAGATATAATACAGGGTCCAACGAAAGTCGCAAGTCCAGAAGTACTTTTCCTGTCTAAAGAACAGCCTGCATAATCCGCATCTGAATATCCTAACAAGTTAAAATTACAATCCATAGGATACCATAGATATAATTTTGATGTTCCAATTAGGTATCTCAGAATTCTCTTAACCGCAATCATATGTGATTCTTTTGGTGCAGATTGGAATCGAGCACAGACGCAGACACTAAACATTATGTCTGGACGACTTGCAGTAAGATAAAGAAGTGAGCCGATCATACCTCTATAGGTAGTTTCATCTACTGACTTACCGTCCTCGTCTTTGGTGAGTTTCTTATCTGTGACCATTGGAGTAGGCATAGGATGAGAGGATTCCATTCCGAACTTCTTTATTAATTCTTTGACGTACTTTTGTTGATGGACTTTGATACCGTCGTTCGTCTGTTGAATTTGAAGACCAAGGAAGAATTTTAATTCTCCCATCATACTCATCTCGAACTCGGATGTCATTAACTCTGAGAAGTATTGGCACAACTTTTTGTTGGTTGAGCCAAATATAATATCGTCAACGTAGATCTGTACAACTAGTAGATCGGAATTTTCATTTTTCAGAAATAATGTCTTATCTACTGATCCTCTCTTGAATCCGCTTTCCAATAGAAATTTTGATAGTCTGTCGTACCATGCTCGAGGGGCCTGTTTTAGCCCATATAGAGCTTTATCTAATCTGTATATATGGTCCTTGAGTTTGCTGTCAGGAAATCCAGGAGGTTGTTCAACATAGACTTCCTCCTGAAGATATCCGTTAAGGAATGCAGTCTTAACATCCATTTGAAATAATTTCATTCCTTTATGTGCAGCAAAAGCTATGAGCAAGCGAATTGCTTCAAGACGAGCAACAGGAGCAAAAGTTTCGTCATAATCGATCCCTTCCTGTTGGTTGTATCCTTGAACGACCAATCTTGCTTTATTACGTACGATGACTCCAGAGTCATCTAATTTATTTCTGAATACCCATCTTGTTCCAATTACTGATCTATCTTTTGGACGAGGAACAAGATGCCATACTTTATTTCTTTCGAATTGTTGTAGTTCTTCTTGCATGACGACTATCCAGTCAGGTTCTGCAAGTGCTTCTTTTATATTTGTAGGTTCAATTGTGGAGAGAAAGGAGTAGAAGGAACAGAAGTTGTTTAAGCTTCTTCGAGTTTGAACTCCTTCTGTGAGGCTTCCTATGATATTGTCCAGAGGGTGAGAGCCTTTATATCTCCAGTTTCTTGATTGATTGTTTTCATTGCTACTGCTTGACTCGGGATTTTGACTTGTTCCCCCTGAATCCAAACCAGGGTTTGTAGAAGAGTCAGGTATAACTATGCTCTCTTCCCTTTGGTTTTGATTCAAAGTTGTAGCTTCATTAGCTATAACTCTGGGTTCTAAGTCATTGGTTTGAGAGTTATCTACAGTATCATCAACTGTAGTTTCATCTCTTGCACCATTTCCTTCCAAGTCAAGTTCATCATTGTTTCCTTGAATTTCGCCTTCATCATTATTTTCTATTTCAGGAGGATCTTCCCTTGACAACCTAAAGTCAGGTTCGTCTAGGTTTTCCTCTTCGTCCTGTAAAGGCTTGTCGAAGGCATTATTTTCATCAAAGATAACATGTATGCTCTCTTCTATGCATAAAGTACGTTTGTTAAAAACTTTATAGGCTTTACTATGATCAGAATATCCTATGAAAACAGCCTCATCACTTCTAGGGTCAAATTTGCTTAAACGATTTTTACCATTGTTGTGAACAAAGCATTTACTCCCAAAACATCTTAGATGAGATATATTAGGTTTACGACCACGAAGAAGTTCATAAGGAGTCTTTTTAAGGATAGGTCTAATCATGGCACGGTTATGAATATAGCAAGCTGTACTAATAGCCTCAGCCCAAAAGTTTCTAGGTAGGCCACTACAAAGAAGCATTGTTCTAGCCATGTCTTCTAGGGTTCTGTTCATGCGTTCTACTACTCCGTTTTGTTGTGGTGTTCTAGGTGCAGAGAAGTTATGTCCAACACCGTTGGATTTACAGAATTCTATAAAAGCATGGTTGTCAAACTCAGTTCCATGGTCAGTTCGAATAGTTACTAGATTAGTTTTTAATTTGTTTTGAACAAGTTTCATAAGACTAACAAATTCATCAAATGTTTCGTCTTTAGAGTGAAGAAAGATAGGCCAAACAAATCTAGAATAATCATCAACTAGAACGAAAACATACCTGGAACCGCCTCTGCTTCTTACCTTCATAGGGCCACAGAGATCCATATGTACTAGATCAAGAGCTTGGTTAGTACTTACTATTCTTTTTGGTTTGAAGGATGATCTGACGTGTTTACATCGTGCACATGTGTCGCACATCTTTTCTTGGTCAAATCTAATCTTGGGAAGACCTTCGACCAAGTCCCATCTCTTCAATTTGCTAAGAATAGGAGAACTAATATGCCCAAATCTCTTATGCCAGAGACATGGATCGTTTAATGTAACTTTCATACATGAGAGAGTGTCAGTAGGCACAACGTTTAAATTAATCATATAAACATTTTTCTTTCTATGTCCTTCAAGAATAACTTTACTTGTACCTTCCATAATTATACGACAAATATTTGCATGAAAAACAACTTTGTTTCCTTTGTCGCATAATTGGGATATACTAATTAAGTTATGTTTAAGACCATTTACCAGATATACATCGCTAATAGAGTGAGAGGCTGAGACGCCTATCTTACCGACACCTATTACCTTTCCCTTTTTGTTGTCACCGAAGGTAACTTTTCCTCCGTCGAATGGTTCTAAGGTAGTGAATAGGTTGGCGTCACCTGTCATGTGTCGGGAGCATCCACTGTCGAGGTACCATAGATTATTCTCTTTAGCGATTATCTGCACAAAGTAGTTTAAAGACAGGACTTAGGTACCCAAGCAAACTTGGGTCCTTTTGAGTTAGTGATAATGAAAACATCTTCCTTTTTGACCCAGACTTGTCTCACTATAGGTCTCTTGTAACTGTGGTAGTTAGGCTTTGTTGGTCTAGTGTGAGTCTTTGGATTTTGTTTCTTGTAGGTTGTAGGTTTATGAGTTTGAGTGGTTCTATTTTTCTTTTCTGCGTAATTAAAGGACATGTCGTAGAACCATCTATGGTCATTATTTCTTTCCTCAACCTCTTCATTACCTTCCTCACTGTCAATGATAGACATGGAATCATTTGGTATACCTAGAGTTTTAACAAATTTGACTCCAGTTTTGAAGTCGAGTGCGTGTTTTACACAGTTTTCTCGTAGATGTCCATTATGACCACAATAAGTACAAATCAAGTATTCAGGTAAGTCCACATACTTTCTTTTTCTAAAGTCACGTTCATCAGGTTTTTGTTGACATTTAGAATGGTCTCTCCTACCATAGCACTCATGACCTAGACCCATCTTCATGTTGTTATCAGATTGTTTAGTTAGGAAGTTTAGTACGTTAGTACTTCCTTCCCATTTTTTGTGAACCTTTCGAGCATGAAGAAGAAGGTCTTTTAAGGAATCTATTTCTTTTATGCAGGAGGAATGGTCAACATTGTTATGATCTTTTAATTCTTGAATGTCTTTATTAAAGTTGAACACGATTTGCGCATGTTCCTTTTTAACTTTGGATAAGTTGAATTCTAGATCCATGATTTTTTGCTCGAGGATTTCAACTTCTTCTAGATGAGTTTCATCTACGACAACTGGTGTAGATTTATTCTTTAGAAGTTCATTAGACCTTTTTAGATCTGAGGTTATAGCTTCATTGGCTATAATCTTAGATTCAAGCTCTTTAATGTTGAGTTTTAATTTTGAGATTACAGCTTCATTGGCTGTAACTTTAGACTCAAGAATTTTCTTCTCAGACATTACTGTTTCCAATTTAACATTTGTATCAATGTTAACCTTGGATTTCAGTTTCTTAGCTTTGGCCTTTAGGAGTTGATTTTCCTCAGCAATATCAAGAATCTGTTCTTTCAGCTCGTCTAATTCAAGACTTTGTTCGTGACATTGATCTAGGGTTTGTTCGAAATAATTAATTAAAGCAGACTTAGATAAATTTTTTACTTGACTCTTAAGCTGTAAAAAATTTACCTCTTGGTCTTCATCCTCTGAATCAGATTCTCCGTAGAAGCAAAATTGTGATGAGTCATGATCGTCGGAGATTAGATCCAAACTTATGTTGCTTAGGCACAGGTTAGCAACTTCCTCTTCTTCTGAGTCACTATCATCGTCAGAATCCAATTCTCCCCAGCAAGATGCGAGCATAACCTTTTTGAATTCAGTTTTGGTTTTGTCTCGTTTGGATTTGTCTTTTATTTTGTCCCAGCTGGGACAATCCTTGATCATATGTCCTTGATCACCACATTTAAAGCATCCTCGTTTGAAGAAGGTTTGCTTAGAATCACTCTTTTTCTTGTCGTTTGCTTTATTGTTGGGCTTGGTAAATCTTCCTTTGAAGACAGCCTTTTTAAAACGTCTTGCGAAGAGAACTGTTTCATCTTCCAGTTCAGGTTCGCATTCTCCACTTGTAGAGGCTTGTAGTGCAACGTTTTTATTTGTAGAATTATCATTGTCATCTCTATTTAGCATGATCTCATGAGTCATTAGAGATCCAATGAGTTCTTGATAAGTTAAGGTCGTGAGATCACGAGCTTCTTCAATTGCAGTGACTTTTGGTTGCCATTTTTTGGTTAGGCTTCTAAGGACTTTTCTGACTATGTCCTCAGAATCATACTTCCTACCAAGGTTCCGTAGTTCATTAAGTATGCAAGAAAATCGCGCGGACATGCTATCAATCGATTCATTCTTTTCCATAGTGAAAAGTTCATATCGTTGAATGAGCAAGTCTATGCGATGTTTCTTGACTACGGAAGTACCTTCGTAGGCAAGTTCTAGGCCATCCCATATTTCTTTAGCTGAGTTACAAGAAGAGAAGCGATCAAATTCAGAAGTAATCATACCGTTTTGGAGTAGACTCATGGCTTTTGAATTTTTCTCAGCAATCTTGTAATCAGCTTCCACATAGTCACTTTCTGGTTTCTCATATGTGGTTCCATTTGCAGATGCAACCAATATCTTCTTTGGTCCAGTTTGAATTATTTTCCAGCATTCCCAGTCACATCCTTTGACGTAGTGGGTCATCATGTTCTTCCATAAGCTATAGTTCTTTCCATCGAAGATAGGACACTTAAGGTGTTTTGAATCCATTGGAGATCAATAGAAGGATCAATCTTAAGCTGTAAGGCTTTCAAGAGCACGAGGCTCTGATACCAATTGAAGAGTCTATTGACCTAGATATACTCAAGAAGGGGGGGGGGTTGAATTGAGTATGCCAACTTTTTCGTTTCTTCTTCGATGATAATTGTCGAGATGAAGTAATAGCAAGTAACGAGTAAGAGCAATAAAATAAAGGAGACACGATCTTTTGAAGTGGTTCAGTTTCACAAATCGAAACCTACGTCCACTATTTTCGATTAATAAAATTAGTACCTTCTCCGGATTACAATTTTATCAACCCACTCGTATGACTTTGATGTTAGTCACAACTCAATCTAGACACCGTTAAATATCTAGCTACGACAAGTACCGTGAAATACTTGTTTACAATGAGTACCGCTAAATACTCGAATCTATCTTAAGTAAGTAAGATAAACTTCTTAACAACTTCTTATATAGATGATGGTTGAATGCTTGAAAATCTTCTTCTATGCTTGTAGTCTTGTATACGAAATTTGACAATGATTGCACGAATATCGAGACGCGTGAGAGACTACGTCCGTTTGTTCTTTCTCGGTTTGCGTGAGGCGTGTAAAAACTTGGGTATTGGACGTGTGATGTAGTATGTATATATACTAATTTAGATCTAGGTTAGCTCCTAGATAGTTTAGGAATATTACTTTATCTAGAATACTAATCCTAGGTAATATTCAAAACTTAATCTTATATGAATTAAGAAAAGGACTCTAATAGAATAATATTATATTAAGATATAAGATAGTATTTCCATAATCTTATTTGAATTAGGAAATATCCTTATACCATAAAATATAGAATCCTACTTTGAACCGAATCTTAATTCTTGTCAATAATATAATGAATTATATTATTAATCAAATCCTAATTAATCTTTAAGTAGATTAAATAAACAATTCTATTTATTTAATTAACCATAAAGACAATATGAAACGTACTAGGAATCGTATAGGAATTAGAAAGACGAGAATCATATCCCTATATGCACGATTCCCAATGTTCATCTCATAGACACGATTTTCAAGACATATTCTTGAAATACGTTTTTCTTAGGAATTTGATTATGACAATTAATGGTTTTAATAAAATCTTTAGTATTTTAGAATTAATATTTATCTCATAAGATAAATATATTAATTCTTGTCAACTAAACAATATTTCTATTTTTAAAACCGTTTTATAAGATCACTAAATTAATAGATAATAACATACTAATAGCACGCGAAAATCTTCACACCTTGACTTATTTTACATAAGGCTCATTTCTTCATTAGTTATAAAAATGGCTTATAACTTAAGTACTCTTGATATTGAATGAAACCTCTATCTTGTATTTGCTCAAAAGACTTGATACTTATTATGAGCTTGATCTTTCTTCGAATGAGTTATACTTTGTTAAACTATTATCTTCGCTCTATAATTAACTGTACACTTTAAACACACGATTACGCGCATATGCATATAAAACATAATTATTTAAACTTGTCATTATTAAAACATAAAACAATATAATATAAATATAGGATATATTACTCAACAACAATATTTTTGAAGTGGTTCAGTCTCACACTTTGAGACCTACGTCCACTATTCTCGATTAATAAAATTAGTACCAACTCTGGATTACAATTTTATCAACCCTACTCGTGCGACTTTGATGTTAGTCACAACTCTATCTAGATACCGTTAAATATCTAGCTACGACAAATACCGTTAAATATTTATCTTACAATGAGTACCGCTAAATACTCGTTCTATCTTACGTTAATAAGATAAAGTCTTCAATGTTTTCTTGATGTCACAATCTTGAATGAATAAGATCAATGCTTGAGCACTTGAATCTTGAATCGGATATGACAATGATAAGCTCGAACTTGAAGAATATAATCGGCGGTTTCTCTCTTTGATTTGCGTGAATATGTGTGTATCTGTTTCGTGTGTTTTAATGTATCATGGTAGTCTATTTATATAGAATATGTATCTAGGTAATTCAAACCCTAGATGATTTAGGAATATTACTAAAACTAGAATACTAGTCTTTTAGTAATACTACCTTAAATCTAATCTTAATATATTTAGGAAAGATTTAATAATATACTTTATGTATTATATAAGGAATCTATTTCCTAATTCATATTTAGGAAAGATCTTTATATAATAAACAATTAGTATCCTTATTAAATCAACTTCCTAAATCATGTCAAAGATAATAAAAATATATTACCATAATATAATCTTAGTTTGTTTAGGACATTAAATAAATACATAATATTTATTTAAATTAATCCTACACGAATTATGGTAAACATGACATATCACACGTTTTCCAAAAGTCGAAACAAACTACATTTAGATTATATATATTTGACAATAAAGATCATATAAAAATCCTTAGTTTATTTTAGTAATAAATAATTATCTCATAAGACAATTATTTATTCCTTATTTAACTTAAGGATATTTTATATAATCCTATTAAGATCAACAATTCTATTTATTAAAATAGAATACCAATTAAACACTAATTCTACACGACACAGATTTGGAAACAAACGTTTCAACTTAAACACATATATATTCCGATCATTTTTTCATGATATAGAGTTATAGCTACGGGCTATAACTAGAACCAATCTTGTACTAAAGCTATAGTTGATAAGTATAACTTTAGTCTATTATGCGCGCTTGTGATCTTCTATCAATCTTTGACTTAGTCAATTCATTGACTAACATGCTTGAATCTTTTATACTTGATTGATTAGATCTTGTTACTAATGTTCTGTACACTTAGCACACGATTATACATACGAGTATATAATATATAAATAGCTAGACTTGTCATTATCAAAACATAAACATATATACTATATATATATTTGAATATATGGTTCAACAAATTCCCCCTTTTTGATGATGGCAAGTCTTTCTTAGATTTCGTGTGTAAGTGTATGTTCCCCCTCAATATAATAAAGGTTATTCATAGCAAAGATTAACTTAGGGTTTTTATCTTCTATCTATCCCATATCCTTTAAGGACCCTAAGAGACAATGGATTACGACAAGGAGCAAGCTTAGGCAAATTCTAATCTAAGTCGCATATTTCCCCCTCTTGACATCATCGAAAAGGTGAGAACAAAGACATGAAACGACTAGAATAATATACGTACGAAACATAAGCAAGCATATAAACGAGTCGAAAAATATGAACATAGAAGATATCACACAAACACATACGTAATGTTAAAATATACACAACCAATCCGAAGATACTAAGCCAATGGGCCGAATACGTAACAATAGTGTTTTTAAGAAAAATGGGCCGGGCTAGGATAGGATAATATGGGCCTGCAAAAGGTAACAAATACGATGGGCCAGAATAAGGAATGTCAAGTTGGGCCGCATCAAAACAATAACAAAGCCGGTTAGGATTAAGAAATCCGAGGGAGGCAAAAAGAAATAGGGCCTCGGATTCCTAATGGGCCAGGGAAGGGAATTGGGCCACAAAGTTAAAGAGTTTATAAGTCCAACCCAGGACTTAAACAAAACAACAACAAACCAACTTTAATTCTGGAAAACAGAGACGGAGATGACGGATCACGAACGAGCGCTTGAGCCCGGTGTCTTTGCATATGGATTCACATAATCGGGTCGGGTACGAAACTCGAGTGTCTCCAACCGATCCAAACAACTCGACACGTTTCTCCCTTGAGCATTAAGAGCAATCTCGAAGTTGAGCACTTTAAGCGAAAGTGCCTTGACGGCCTCTAGTGCTTGAGATGCATCTGCTCGTAACAGCCCGTGATCTCTTACCATGGCTCCTCCTTGAGTTGTGATGAAAGAAAGACGATCACTCATAATTAACAACTCCGAGCAAACAACAGAAACTTCCGAGCCAATTTTAACCAATTGTTTCTCAACCTTTTCCATCCAATCTTTCACCTCATCCTCAAATTCACGACTTCTCTTCTTACGACTACCCACTGCTTCATCAGAGTTCTTCTGCCCTTCACACAAACCAATAATCTTGTCCATTTTTGCCTCAAGACCTGCAAAGGATGGAGATGAAGTCGAAACGGGTTCCTTACCAATATTCTTACCAAACGTGAGATCATCCCCTTCAAAACATATCCCCATTAATTTTAACATCCGATCATTCATCTTGTCACGAGGCCTGATTCCAAAGCTCGAATCATCAACAACTCCCTTTTTAAACAGAAGCTCAGACACCCACATTCCATAGGGAATGTCGAGTGTAGAGCACGGTTTTTCCTTCACAAGAACACTCGATATTTGCAAGATTTTGTTATAAACAAGCGAAGCCAAGTCAATCTTTATACCTTCTAACCAATTGTACATCACTACTGCCTCAGTACTTGAAAGTTTATCCCTTCCCCCTCGTCGTGGTAAGATCGTATTCCACAAATAGTTGACAAACAATTTCAGTTTCGGGGAAAAGAGCACGGTCAACAAGGGACTATTCTCGGTTGCAGATTCATCAAAATATTTCTTAATTTCCATCTTTTGTTCTTTTGACACCCCATTCCACTCCTTCTTAGGGTCAAGAACAAGACCACTTTGATCAATCTTAAAAGTATCACAGAAATCAGATTTTGACACCACGACATCTTTACCATTCACTACGGCATGCAACCCTTCATCACAGCTTTTTACTGACGCATAAAATTGAACTATTTCAATTGGGAAAATCAACCCAGAGAAATTACTAATGAATTCCCAACCCTGAAACTTCAAGAAGTCTTTAAAGAAAGACAAAGATTTCGAATTTTCAACCCATGACCCCGGATAGTAGCGACCCCCATGAATGGCATAAGGTAAAACACGTTCAATTAACATACCTTCTTGCTTAGTCATTCGCACCTTCTCAAGACCTTCCCTAGTGGCTTCTATAGAGTACTCGGAAAACAGAGGGCGCGAATTTTCTGACGGAGAGCCTAGGTCATGCAAGTCATCGGGAATGGAGGAGGTCGAGCGGTTGAGTTTGCGTCGTTTGCCATTGTCGGATGGTAGAGCTGAAGCGGCAAGGGGTGTCGGAGACGGTGGGGGTGATGGGGTTGGTGAAGGTGGAGAGGGTTTTTTATTTTGGGAACGGGTGGCGCGTGAAGGAGGCATTGTGATTAAGAATGGTGTGATTTGATTGAGGTTTGGTGGAATTTGTGACGGAGTGTTAATGGAGGTTTTACGGAGGTTTGGGAAATATAGGAGTTTTATGGAGTTTTGGTTTGAGGATGGTAATAATGGAAGTGTATTGAGGTAAGTTTGAGGGAGTGGTAATTGGTTGGGGTAATAATGATGGATGGGTGAAAGTCAAAGGCTATGGGTTTAGGTAGGGGGCACGTGGCAAATGGTTGTGGGGCTAGGTTGGTGTGAGACGTGGCATAAGTGGGGTCGATACACACGGATTATGTGTGTATACTTGAGGTTATAGAGCAACCTGAAAGAATAGGCTTAAGATGCTAATGATGATGAGTGTATGATGAAGTGAGTTAGTATCACTTGACTTAGGTGAGTGATTGAGCTGAGAAAGGCTCATCGTTGAGGAATACGAATCATTTGCTATAATAGTGGAATGCTCGAAGAGGTTGACTTAAGCTTAGAGGAAGTGAATCACTATGTGACCCTAGGTGGCTTAATAAATCTTAGCGTTTATTTATTGAAAAACTTAAGTGAAATTTGAAGTTGCACCACCAGTATGTGGATGGAATGAAGTGATTCATTGAGAGATGTAAGTTCGGAAAAACTTGATGGTTTAAAAATTGTTATCTGGTGGACAGTAGGGTAAACAAATAAAGTGGATATAGCATATAGGGAAGATGACCTGAAAGTGTTATTGAATTGTCATTAGTGGAACTAGCAGAGATGTGACATTTCAAACTTTTGGGAATAGGTAGTTATAATGATGATACCGTTTAGAGTTGAAGGATAAGGGTATATGAATCATTGGAGGAATTGTTCGTGAGAACCGATAATTGAATGACTTGATGTGGAAAGTAAGAAGTGAGAATCCCGTGAGAATAGTGAGAGACCCGCACCTTGGGAGATGTCCGTAATCGTTTCTTTCATATCGCTTCTCTCCTTTCCTTTCCTTTGCTTCTCCTTCTGATCATGGCTTCAATTTCATTGGAGCCCATAGCCTAAAGTTTTATACCTTGTCATCTCGTTGTTCCGCGAGTCGTTTTCTTATGACTCTCTCGGAACCTGTATCGTGTTTGTCTCTGAGGTTCATATCTCATCTTTTCTTCCGTGAGTCTTGTTCCTTTTCATTTAGATTAGTGGCGAGATCGACCTGTTCTTGGGGTAGAGATACATGCCTTGAGGAATGCTTGGTTCTGCGTTGCCAGGATTTGGTTGAGAGAGTTGGTGAGAATAATGTTCGGGCAATGTTGGACAGTGTGCCGTCTTGAGAGTCCATGTTAGATGGATTGTGTGTAAGTGATCTTTGTAGATTTCTTAGCACCATTTGAGGATTGGAATAAAATGCTTGGAGTTATAGATGAATTTAGAGGAATGTGCCTTAGATAGTGATGAAGTGGTCAAATGGATGAATGAGGTAAGTTAGTACTACTGGATCTTGAGGAATTGCTTAATCGCAGGAAGGATCACTTACTTGAGGAATGAGAGTTATCGGTAACTGTGTGAGAGTATTGAGACATTTACAGGTGGGCTTATAGAGCTAACTGAATGTTGACCTTGAGTTACTTATGGAACCTAGGCAATTGCCTATTGATGTACTTACAGGTAACCGTTGATGTTTGAGGTAATTATAGAATATAAATTTGAAACTTATAAGTGTTCACAAATATCAATTTAGGAATCTCGGAATGTGAATGCCTAAGTCTTATGGTAACTATAAGAGTGAAAGTTGTTACTTCTTTGTGACTTTCTTTGAGATGTATATTGTTGGTGAAGGGTTGAAATCAGAGGATTTAGAAGTTGTTACTTTAGTAAGATCTTGTTTCGAATGTTCATGGTGATAATAAAATTTGGGAATTTAAGATATCGAACCTTGTGGAATAGGTTTGCTGCGATCAAACTGTCAAAATTTAAGGTTATACGATAATGAGTACCATATCTTGGGTTTCGAGGTTCGTTGTTATGATATTAGAATCCCGGTCCAGAGTTTTGAAAGCCTTCTTGTTGAGGAATACCTTGTTCTGTGGATGAGATAATGGTAAGAGGGATCGTGAAGCCATTGAGAGTCCGGAGATCACTGGAATTGTCTTCTTGGGATATACTAGGGATCGTTGTAACGATGTTTTGATTACGGATTGAGCGGTTAGTGTACCTATGTTTGGCAAGAGTTACCGTCCTCTTTAACCTTTAACCTGGTTGTTTCGTTCCTTTGATCCTTCCTCGTATGTTCTGTCAGTTGTGACACTTGAAACTTCTGATCCTTCGTGTCGAAAGTAATCTCTACGATTGTTTCTGCGCTCCCGGTGAGCGTTTTTGAAATTGTTCCCTATTGTTAACCCCGAAAGTTTGTAGTTTTTGAAAAATCTTAATTGTTTTGAGGATTTGAAACAGCTCCCTCTTTTGTTGAAAGTAACCTTTTGTCATTGTTGCAATTTTACTCTTTTGAGGAATCGAAAATAAAGATTTATTTTTGGGAAAATTCGGTTTTGAAGGAACTGATTGATTTACAATTTGATTGATCTCAGCGTCGATTTGTCATTTGAGCTCGTTATTGGAGACGTCTGATAACCTGAACTATGCTTATCGACACCGGATCGATCTAAATTTTGAATTTTAACTAATTTGAATTTGGGAATTGTCTCAGATTTGGAATGTCGGACTCTTGAATACGTAACGAGAATCCCAATGTCCATTGACAAAGACTTGTGCCTTAAAATCTTTTCTTCTTGAAATTTTTTGAAAGATACAGTTTGGGTTACCGTAACCCGACTTGTACGTATGGTAGCGGGAGTTGTTTTTGTACTTAGTTCTGTCTTCAAGTTTCGAGGACGAAACTTTTTGAAAGTTGGGGTGATTGTAACATCCCGTATTTTCGTAAATAATATTTTAATGATTTTAAACTATTTTACGGAATATAATAATATTTTAATAAGAAGTCGTAAATTTAATTTAAATATTTCCGTTAAGATCCGTCTTAAGAATATCCTTAAGTTCTTAAGATGTTAACTTGGCATAAATCAAACCCGACTTGAATCCGTTTCACAAAAACAAGTAACCCGACTCAAAGTAAGGAAAGGACACTACTTAAACCCTAAAAGGAACCCTTTATGGACATTCTAACATTCCCACTGCTTCTCCTTTTTCCTCCATTGTTCTTCATTTCTTAAGCTCAAAATCGACATTTCAACCTCTTCCCGAACTCGAATCGCGGTAAGTTTTACATTTTCGGAATCCTTGCGAGATTTCCAAGCTTTCTACCTCTTTCGATTTCAATTTTATCAAACTTGAAAAAGACGATGTTTTGGGTAAATTCCGTTTTTAGCTTATAAAACCCGTTTCTTTTGTTATAAGGGTTGGACTAGAAGACCCTGCAGTTGATAGCTTTGTTATTGAAGAGGAATTCGGAGCTTAACCGCTTTTGAGGTGACGATAATGAGTAACTCGGCTTTATTGTTTATATTAGCACAATATGTGGTTTTTATGTTGTGTTTCATATGTGTCATGAACTTGGATGATGTTAGGACTTAGTAATATGATGAGTTACTGTTTATATGTTCAATGTATGTTAAGTTTTATGAATATGTGTGGTTGGTTAATAAAAAAAAAAGGGAATAGATATCAGTCCTCAAGACTAATCTGATGCCACGTTTGATATACATTGGTTTCACTGGCTATTCTGTTGTTGCTACCATTACACCTTAGCCATCCTTCATTGCTGCACCTACAAACCCATTTCTGATGTATTCCTACATTCCCATCTGCATCCGTCCCTGTTTCTGTACTGCTACTGGTTACCGCTACTGTCACTGCCACCCATTGTTGTTGCTGCCACTACTCAATGCTACTACTGTTACTGGTTCTGCCTTTTTATTGGCGTGGTGTGAAGTTGTTGGATTGTCTTATACGAATGCTACTGTCGCTCCATTGCTACTGTCTCTTGTTGATGGTGTTGCGTTTATAAATGTACCCATTGTTCTATTGTTCATGCTGTTAGCTGCTGCCTTACGCTCTATGTTCTGTTGCCTTAATTATGTAACGGTTTCTACACCTAAATCCATTATTGGTACATACTGCTACCACTTTCTGATATGGTTTTAATTGTTGTTTAGTGCTGCGTTGTGTGGCCACCATGGATTGTTACAACTACTTCATAGTACTATTAATTATTTTTAGTATCACCGACCATACTACATACTAATGTTTTATTATTTCATTATTATTTTACGTACGTGCTTGAATTAATTGGTTTACGTACATGTTTGCTAGCTTGTTTTTGTTTAAATATAATACGTTAGAAATTGTTACGTATCTCTAATGGATTACAATTTTATTATTAGAAGCATGTCGAAATAATTTAATTTAGTTATATAATATGAAGTTTAATTTAAATCGTAATTACTTCCTTTATCGGTTGAACCGGTTAATTAGGACGTAATCATATACTTAGCAAAATATATTTTAGCTAAGTAAGATTTAGTAAGTAATTAGGGACTTGTCTAAAATTAGTTAGTTCTTAAGTGTCTGTTAATATTTCTCATCGGACTAAGACATTTAATATATAGTAGTTGTTTGGAAATAACTTAATCGCAAGTGGCCTTTCTCTTATACTTGTATGTGTGTTTGAGGTCCCCGAGGTTCGGGCGGCACTCTATTGGGTTCGGGAATGGAGAGAGGATAGAGACCCCCCGATCGGGCAACCGAAAGGGAAACCGGCTCTCCCTCAACTTAGTTCCCGGGATCAATTAAGTGTTGATTAGAAGTATAAGAAAGTAGAACTATAGATTAGTTTCTATATTTGGATGATATTGTATTGATGCGTATTAAGGTATGCCTTAAGCTGGCCTCTGAGCTTAATACGTGAGCTTGTTGTCATATATGGGGATATGCCTTAAGCTGGCCTCTGAGCCCTATATGTGTATGGTTGTCGTGTCTGGGATATGCCTTAAGCTGGCCTCTGAGCCCAGACATGTTTATTTGTGATCGCGTTGGAACATGCCTTAAGTTGGCCTCTGAGTCTGACGAGTAGAGCAGCTGCACAACGGGGTAGCTAAGGAACTGACACCTTGCCTGGGGTGCAGATGTTTGGTGCTAGAACATGCCTTAAGCTGGCCTCTGAGTTTAGCACCTTGTGATGTGGTGAAGGGACATGCCTTAAGCTGGCCTCTGAGTCCTTTACTTTTGGATGCTAGTCTATGCCTTAAGTTGGCCGCTGAGTCTAGTGTCTTGCTGATTGGCAGGTCCATGCCTTAAGTTGGCCTCTGAGTCCTTGCTTGCTGAATGTCTTGGTGTTTAGGTTATGTCTTAAGTTGACCGCTGAACCTTTACACTTGCTGATTGATTTGATATTAGGTTATGTCTTAAGTTGACCGCTGAACCTTTTGCTTGCTGAATTTATCTGCTTGCCTTGAGTTGGTATGTGTCAGATATAGATATTGATAATGATGAGTAAATGTATATTTGTTTGAGTTATGGTTTAATCATCCAAGGCATTGGGTGACTCTTAGTTCGGTTTCATAAATAGTTGGATTGAAAGACCCCCCGACTGGGTAACCAGTAGGGAAACCGGCTCTCCTTCCTAACGGTTTATGAAGTTAGTTGAGAGCCGTGCACTAGAGTTGGCATGTTAATATGAGGACAGTTGATGAGTCGTTTATGCTTCACATGTTATATATGTTGGAGTATTCTGCATTGCTTTATGTGTTACGTGTTGTCACAAAAGGTGGCTAGGAGAACTCTAGTCACTCCCCACTGATTGTGGCGTACATGTTTACATGTATGTAGGTACATGACAGGTGGTTGGCAGAGGGTTGCATGGAGCTAGCGAGCGATGATCCTATTCATCGATTGACTCACACGTTTACGTTAGTTAGACTTAGTTTACATTTCAGTTTGAGTGCCTGTAGGGATGTACCATCCCAGGCTGTTTGTATATGCATTTTACTTTCAGTTACAGTTTTTAATTCACCTCGCATGTTAGTTATGTTAAAAAGTTTTAATTCCGCTGCATTTTTAGTATTTTGTATGTTTTATTTTTCCGCTTTCGCGAGGGGTTTTACAGTTGGTATCAGAGCATTATTGCTCCCGACGCACTCATGTAACCCCCAACCTTAACTTGACCATTTAATCGAATAATGAATGAGAGATGGGGTAGATTTAAGGACTTAAATTGTAGTCTGTTTTGTGACTGCTTTTATTAGGTTCTAACGTGTTTGTTGATTGTCTTTGATTTTACTTTATTGCCTTCCAATCGACGAACCGTGGACTAATCCATCTGGTGATGAAGACCTGAGTTCCTACCGAGGATAGAAGATTCGTGCTACTGTGGGAGAATACTTCTAAGCCTTGAAGATACTTCTCTTTCTTCGTGCATCACCTTTTTCGATAACTCTGGATGCACATCCTTCTTTTAGAATATTTGTCTATCTTGCTTGAACAGATCTTCATATCTTTTCAGCTTAACCTTGTTGCTTGCTTTCTTAAGGTGCCCTCTAGGTAACCTTCCCTTTTATTGGATTTGGAGAACTAGTCTTAGGATAACCGTAAGCTGTGTTGTGAGAGATATTGTTATTTGAGAAATAACTTAAGAGGTATCGAGAGACATGTTTTGGTGATCCAAGGGTCTAGTTGTCTATCCAATGGAGAGAGTAAAAGTGAGTGATAGGATACTTGCTTGAAGGTTGAGTTGTATACTTAATATTCGGTGGAACCTAACCTTGAGAACCATGCTTAAATCGTGAAAATATGTGGATTGAAGAGTACTGTTTAAGGAGTTAGATAAGATACTTGAGGTTATAGAGCAACCTGAAAGAATAGGCTTAAGATGCTAATGATGATGAGTGTATGATGAAGTGAGTTAGTATCACTTGACTTAGGTGAGTGATTGAGCTGAGAAAGGCTCATCGTTGAGGAATACGAATCATTTGCTATAATAGTGGAATGCTCGAAGAGGTTGACTTAAGCTTAGAGGAAGTGAATCACTATGTGACCCTAGGTGGCTTAATAAATCTTAGCGTTTATTTATTGAAAAACTTAAGTGAAATTTGAAGTTGCACCACCAGTATGTGGATGGAATGAAGTAATTCATTGAGAGATGTAAGTTCGGAAAAACTTGATGGTTTAAAAATTGTTATCTGGTGGACAGTAGGGTAAACAAATAAAGTGGATATAGCATGCATATAGGGAAGATGACCTGAAAGTGTTATTGAATTGTCATTAGTGGAACTAGCAGAGATGTGACATTTCAAACTTTTGGGAATAGGTAGTTATAATGATGATACCGTTTAGAGTTGAAGGATAAGGGTATATGAATCATTGGAGGAATTGTTCGTGAGAACCGATAATTGAATGACTTGATGTGGAAAGTAAGAAGTGAGAATCCCGTGAGAATAGTGAGAGACCCGCACCTTGGGAGATGTCCGTAATCGTTTCTTTCATATCGCTTCTCTCCTTTCCTTTCCTTTGCTTCTCCTTCTGATCATGGCTTCAATTTCATTGGAGCCCATAGCCTAAAGTTTTATACCTTGTCATCTCGTTGTTCCGCGAGTCGTTTTCTTATGACTCTCTCGGAACCTGTATCGTGTTTGTCTCTGAGGTTCATATCTCATCTCTTCTTCCGTGAGTCTTGTTCCTTTTCATTTAGATTAGTGGCGAGATCGACCTGTTCTTGGGGTAGAGATACATGCCTTGAGGAATGCTTGGTTCTGCGTTGCCAGGATTTGGTTGAGAGAGTTGGTGAGAATAATGTTCGGGCAATGTTGGACAGTGTGCCGTCTTGAGAGTCCATGTTAGATGGATTGTGTGTAAGTGATCTTTGTAGATTTTTTAGCACCATTTGAGGATTGGAATAAAATGCTTGGAGTTATAGATGAATTTAGAGGAATGTGCCTTAGATAGTGATGAAGTGGTCAAATGGATGAATGAGGTAAGTTAGTACTACTGGATCTTGAGGAATTGCTTAATCGCAGGAAGGATCACTTACTTGAGGAATGAGAGTTATCGGTAACTGTGTGAGAGTATTGAGACATTTATAGGTGGGCTTATAGAGCTAACTGAATGTTGACCTTGAGTTACTTATGGAACCTAGGCAATTGCCTATTGATGTACTTACAGGTAACCGTTGATGTTTGAGGTAATTATAGAATATAAATTTGAAACTTATAAGTGTTCACAAATATCAATTTAGGAATCTCGGAATGTGAATGCCTAAGTCTTATGGTAACTATAAGAGTGAAAGTTGTTACTTCTTTGTGACTTTCTTTGAGATGTATATTGTTGGTGAAGGGTTGAAATCAGAGGATTTAGAAGTTGTTACTTTAGTAAGATCTTGTTTCGAATGTTCATGGTGATAATAAAATTTGGGAATTTAAGATATCGAACCTTGTGGAATAGGTTTGCTGCGATCAAACTGTCAAAATTTAAGGTTATACGATAATGAGTACCATATCTTGGGTTTCGAGGTTCGTTGTTATGATATTAGAATCCCGGTCCAGAGTTTTGAAAGCCTTCTTGTTGAGGAATACCTTGTTCTGTGGATGAGATAATGGTAAGAGGGATCGTGAAGCCATTGAGAGTCCGGAGATCACTGGAATTGTCTTCTTGGGATATACTAGGGATCGTTGTAACGATGTTTTGATTACGGATTGAGCGGTTAGTGTACCTATGTTTGGCAAGAGTTACCGTCCTCTTTAACCTTTAACCTGGTTGTTTCGTTCCTTTGATCCTTCCTCGTATGTTCTGTCAGTTGTGACACTTGAAACTTCTGATCCTTCGTGTCGAAAGTAATCTCTACGATTGTTTCTGCGCTCCCGGTGAGCGTTTTTGAAATTGTTCCCTATTGTTAACCCCGAAAGTTTGTAGTTTTTGAAAAATCTTAATTGTTTTGAGGATTTGAAACAGCTCCCTCTTTTGTTGAAAGTAACCTTTTGTCATTGTTGCAATTTTACTCTTTTGAGGAATCGAAAATAAAGATTTATTTTTGGGAAAATTCGGTTTTGAAGGAACTGATTGATTTACAATTTGATTGATCTCAGCGTCGATTTGTCATTTGAGCTCGTTATTGGAGACGTCTGATAACCTGAACTATGCTTATCGACACCGGATCGATCTAAATTTTGAATTTTAACTAATTTGAATTTGGGAATTGTCTCAGATTTGGAATGTCGGACTCTTGAATACGTAACGAGAATCCCAATGTCCATTGACAAAGACTTGTGCCTTAAAATCTTTTCTTCTTGAAATTTTTTGAAAGATACAGTTTGGGTTACCGTAACCCGACTTGTACGTATGGTAGCGGGAGTTGTTTTTGTACTTAGTTCTGTCTTCAAGTTTCGAGGACGAAACTTTTTGAAAGTTGGGGTGATTGTAACATCCCGTATTTTCGTAAATAATATTTTAATGATTTTAAACTATTTTACGGAATATAATAATATTTTAATAAGAAGTCGTAAATTTAATTTAAATATTTCCGTTAAGATCCGTCTTAAGAATATCCTTAAGTTCTTAAGATGTTAACTTGGCATAAATCAAACCCGACTTGAATCCGTTTCACAAAAACAAGTAACCCGACTCAAAGTAAGGAAAGGACACTACTTAAACCCTAAAAGGAACCCTTTATGGACATTCTAACATTCCCACTGCTTCTCCTTTTTCCTCCATTGTTCTTCATTTCTTAAGCTCAAAATCGACATTTCAACCTCTTCCCGAACTCGAATCGCGGTAAGTTTTACATTTTCGGAATCCTTGCGAGATTTCCAAGCTTTCTACCTCTTTCGATTTCAATTTTATCAAACTTGAAAAAGACGCTGTTTTGGGTAAATTCCGTTTTTAGCTTATAAAACCCGTTTCTTTTGTTATAAGGGTTGGACTAGAAGACCCTGCAGTTGATAGCTTTGTTATTGAAGAGGAATTCGGAGCTTAACCGCTTTTGAGGTGACGATAATGAGTAACTCGGCTTTATTGTTTATATTAGCACAATATGTGGTTTTTATGTTGTGTTTCATATGTGTCATGAACTTGGATGATGTTAGGACTTAGTAATATGATGAGTTACTGTTTATATGTTCAATGTATGTTAAGTTTTATGAATATGTGTGGTTGGTTAATAAAAAGAAAAGGGAATAGATATCAGTCCTCAAGACTAATCTGATGCCACGTTTGATATACATTGGTTTCACTGGCTATTCTGTTGTTGCTACCATTACACCTTAGCCATCCTTCATTGCTGCACCTACAAACCCATTTCTGATGTATTCCTACATTCCCATCTGCATCCGTCCCTGTTTCTGTACTGCTACTGGTTACCGCTACTGTCACTGCCACCCATTGTTGTTGCTGCCACTACTCAATGCTACTACTGTTACTGGTTCTGCCTTTTTATTGGCGTGGTGTGAAGTTGTTGGATTGTCTTATACGAATGCTACTGTCGCTCCATTGCTACTGTCTCTTGTTGATGGTGTTGCGTTTATAAATGTACCCATTGTTCTATTGTTCATGCTGTTAGCTGCTGCCTTACGCTCTATGTTCTGTTGCCTTAATTATGTAACGGTTTCTACACCTAAATCCATTATTGGTACATACTGCTACCACTTTCTGATATGGTTTTAATTGTTGTTTAGTGCTGCGTTGTGTGGCCACCATGGATTGTTACAACTACTTCATAGTACTATTAATTATTTTTAGTATCACCGACCATACTACATACTAATGTTTTATTATTTCATTATTATTTTACGTACGTGCTTGAATTAATTGGTTTACGTACATGTTTGCTAGCTTGTTTACGTTTAAATATAATGCGTTAGAAATTGTTACGTATCTCTAATGGATTACAATTTTATTATTAGAAGCATGTCGAAATAATTTAATTTAGTTATATAATATGAAGTTTAATTTAAATCGTAATTACTTCCTTTATCGGTTGAACCGGTTAATTAGGACGTAATCATATACTTAGCAAAATATATTTTAGCTAAGTAAGATTTAGTAAGTAATTAGGGACTTGTCTAAAATTAGTTAGTTCTTAAGTGTCCGTTAATATTTCTCATCGGACTAAGACATTTAATATATAGTAGTTGTTTGGAAATAACTTAATCGCAAGTGGCCTTTCTCTTATACTTGTATGTGTGTTTGAGGTCCCCGAGGTTCGGGCGGCACTCTATTGGGTTCGGGAATGGAGAGAGGATAGAGACCCCCCGATCGGGCAACCGAAAGGGAAACCGGCTCTCCCTCAACTTAGTTCCCGGGATCAATTAAGTGTTGATTAGAAGTATAAGAAAGTAGAACTATAGATTAGTTTCTATATTTGGATGATATTGTATTGATGCGTATTAAGGTATGCCTTAAGCTGGCCTCTGAGCTTAATACGTGAGCTTGTTGTCATATATGGGGATATGCCTTAAGCTGGCCTCTGAGCCCTATATGTGTATGGTTGTCGTGTCTGGGATATGCCTTAAGCTGGCCTCTGAGCCCAGACATGTTTATTTGTGATCGCGTTGGAACATGCCTTAAGTTGGCCTCTGAGTCTGACGAGTAGAGCAGCTGCACAACGGGGTAGCTAAGGAACTGACACCTTGCCTGGGGTGCAGATGTTTGGTGCTAGAACATGTCTTAAGCTGGCCTCTGAGTTTAGCACCTTGTGATGTGGTGAAGGGACATGCCTTAAGCTGGCCTCTGAGTCCTTTACTTTTGGATGCTAGTCTATGCCTTAAGTTGGCCGCTGAGTCTAGTGTCTTGCTGATTGGCAGGTCCATGCCTTAAGTTGGCCTCTGAGTCCTTGCTTGCTGAATGTCTTGGTGTTTAGGTTATGTCTTAAGTTGACCGCTGAACCTTTACACTTGCTGATTGATTTGGTATTAGGTTATGTCTTAAGTTGACCGCTGAACCTTTTGCTTGCTGAATTTATCTGCTTGCCTTGAGTTGGTATGTGTCAGATATAGATATTGATAATGATGAGTAAATGTATATTTGTTTGAGTTATGGTTTAATCATCCAAGGCATTGGGTGACTCTTAGTTCGGTTTCATAAATAGTTGGATTGAAAGACCCCCCGACTGGGTAACCAGTAGGGAAACCGGCTCTCCTTCCTAACGGTTTATGAAGTTGGTTGAGAGCCGTGCACTAGAGTTGGCATGTTAATATGAGGACAGTTGATGAGTCGTTTATGCTTCACATGTTATATATGTTGGAGTATTCTGCATTGCTTTATGTGTTACGTGTTGTCACAAAAGGTGGCTAGGAGAACTCTAGTCACTCCCCACTGATTGTGGCGTACATGACAGGTGGTTGGCAGAGGGTTGCATGGAGCTAGCGAGCGATGATCCTATTCATCGATTGACTCACACGTTTACGTTAGTTAGACTTAGTTTACATTTCAGTTTGAGTGCCTGTAGGGATGTACCATCCCAGGCTGTTTGTATATGCATTTTACTTTCAGTTACAGTTTTTAATTCACCTCGCATGTTAGTTATGTTAAAAAGTTTTAATTCCGCTGCATTTTTAGTACCTTGTATGTTTTATTTTTCCGCTTTCGCGAGGGGTTTTACACTATATATATATGATATATATAATTTTATCTAGTTTAGGTGAAGAATAACCAATATTTTGATTGGCATAGCCATAGATCAAATCATGGCAAATTTGGGTACAACTTTTGTTTATATCACATGAGTGACCCTATGTGTCTTACATAAAACTTTTATTAAAACACAATTCTAAACCAAAAAACTAGATTAAGTACATATTTATAACACTTATAAGCCTCATAATGGAATGACAACTACTCTAGTTCCATTTCCTACGAGATAGTTAACATTAGTTAAAAGCTAATCGTCACACGACTATCATCTCATGAACCAATAACAATTATTATAACCACTATCGATATCAAATATTGATGAAGTGGTAGAAGTATAACTAACGTCAATCATATAGATATCTAGAAAAGAACGAACCTTTTAGGTGTCACACACCTAACTTTCTTATTCAAAAATTAGGGGTATTTTTCTATTAATGTAATATTTCAATTAAAATATCAACAAATTTGGTTAGGATTGGCCTTGCACTATGGTTTGGTGTTGCTATTCACAATAGCTTATCCTTATTAACCTTTGCCTTAAACCAAATACTTAAACCAAATTCTCTTTTGAACCTCGTCCTAATCTTAACTATTAAGATATATACATCCCTCTTAGAGCTCCCACTCACTTCTAAGAAACTTAATAAAGTGAATGTGGTCATTGGTTAATCATGATTTCGATTGCAAATCATATTACCAATCAGTTCCCAACGAATTTAATAAGTACTTAAACAATTTAAGTATGTATAATAACCATTTATCTCACGAGCAATAAGATTGTAGTAATATTGTTGTAAATAAAATGATATTGTAAAATCGAAACACTTTTAATTTAAGCAAAATTCAGTTTATCCTCTTCATAAGAGATCTTTACAACAGACAATATGAGGATCAAATGTAAATGCATTTTTCTAATTAGCTATGGTGGTAAATCGGAGAAAAGATGAATAATCGATTAAACAAGTTACCGTATACTCTTAGAAAACTATTTTTCATGTATAACGGATTATCGATTCTATAAATGGAGGAGCGAGTTGAATATATAGTCATTGCGCGATATAAAATAATAAACGGAATAAGTGGGAAATTTAACATTCATCGTAAATAAATACTTGAAAAATAACTTTAACAAGTTTCAATAAATAGGCATTTATATAATGATCTCCCACTGAATTATATAAACGATTCCAAGACCCATCTTTATATGAACACGGGCACGGTGAGCCGATTCATCCCTTATTTATATAAATTTGGTGAGTCAACAATTTGACTGATTCTACCACTAGAACTCTTGGTTGACAGATTTTCTCAAAAAACTATCTGTTAGCCCCGGAACTAATCATGGGCACGGTGAGGCCGATTCATCCCACATTAATCCCGTTGAGTCCAACCAATTTTCACGTGTAATAGCTTTTATTACCCTACTTACCCAACGTAAAAAGAGAGTACCCCGGTGAGCCGAGCCTACCTCTAATGAAGAAGGGATTCATAGGTGCTAATACTTGGTAAGGCTTTATCTCAATTTTAAAAGTGAGAGATCTTATCAATTTAATTGTCTATCACTTTTAAGTGAACAAAATTGGTGAATGGTAGACAATTGAATCGATAACAACGGAAAAAAAAATAAAAAAAAAAATATGTAATGACGATTTGGCATGAAGATAAGCAACAAATAAAATCCTTATATGGCCACCTAGGTAATCTAATTAACTATTCTATTACACTTCGGAAACCAACTCCTTGGTCCCTAGGGTCTTCAATGAAATGACCTCCTTCTTTTGGATTTCGGAATTCCTTTCCGAAAATAACACCGTCTTTTAGGAAACTCCGTCTTTTACAAAATCAATAATACTACTAAAAATAAAATTACATGGCAATATCCTATTATACAAATTGTAACTAAAATAAAACTATTAATTAATTACAAATTAGCGATACGAAATCGCAATAAATTACAAATTAAACCGGTATTCCCATACATTGCGGATAATACCAATTTCTACCTATGGCCATATAAGGTAAAATTACATTAATTTAAATACATTCATCCATATGAATAATAAAATGCATTGTAATAAATATGACAAGCCAAATCGTCCAACTTACCAACAACGATCATGCGAGCTTGTTAAGCGGGATTTTTAACCATTAAAAATTTCTAATCAATTCTTAAAACAATTTTAAGATGGATCTCTCATTATAATCTGGTCCAACCTCAAAATGATTAGTCACACTAATTAATTTGACATTATATGGGTTTAAAATACATTTTATGATAAAAATAACATAATAATTAATGATTATTATGAAAACAATCCATTAAATTAATAAAAATTATGGAAAATAAAATTTTAAAATTTTACACATTATGATATTGTACCAAAATGCCATGCATGTGGAAAAAAAAATGGTTATAAAATTGATTCAAACATATACCACAATATTTGTCGGTAAAATGCAATTTTACGATTTAATTCCAAATTAAATCCTAAAAATTAAAATAAAAATTTTGCACATTTTAGAATATTTGCAGGAGCTTAAAAAACAAAATTTTCGTGCCCCAAAAATAAAATATTTATTTATTTTAAAATAACCATTATTTACCAATTTTTATCGAATAAAAATCAATAAACTATCTAAATTAATCACATTCACTTAAAAATTTCTATTTATCACAAATATAACATGCATATGGTTATTTCTAAATAAACATACATAAAATTAACATGCAACTTAATTAAATTAACTCTTAATCAATTTTAATGCATGTTCTTCCAATTTTATGCCATATTAAGTAAAAATAAGTCATAAATTTTTACATAAACTAAATTTTCGACCCATATAACTATATGACCAAATTATATACATGCAAGACAATATTTTTTGATAAAACTTATTTTAACATAAAAATATCAACTTTACTAATTTATCTCATAAACTCATAAAATCGTCTTAAGACAACATGCATGTATGTAACAACGCTCTGATACCACTTGTTAGGAATTTAGACCTAATTAGACTCTCTAATGATATTAAAATTACAAGCTAATTTCATAAGGTGGTCTAAATAATACATGCATGCAAAAATTAATAAGAAGAAATTTTCTTACATTGGTAAGATGACATTTTTGGCACTACAAATGTCTCCTACCTTTGTAGTTCTTGAGCTAAAATAGTGTAGGATGATCCTCCATAACCCAAGTCATCAAAATAGGTGACCTCCTTTGGTTGCACCCAAGACTAGCCCAAAAACACTAAGTATATTAACTAGATATAGTTTAGTGTAAACCTTGTTTTTTTTATACTATAAATATTATTACTTTGATAATATATGAAGTATATTAATTTTTGTGAATTTATTTTGATGAAGATTGATCAAATTTTGATCAATTTTAGAGGTTGAAGATGAAAATCTTAAGTCTTCTATTTTTCCTCTTAAATGGCTTAACAAGTATGTATTTAGAGAATTTTAATTCTCTAGATTTTTCCACTAAGAATATGTGGAATAGTAGCCTATTTATAGGCCATCAAATGTAAACAAATGAGTTTATAATACTCATAAACATGAGTGGAAGACAAAGACCTATTATGGTCACCTTATCTCCATATTCTCGGTTTACATATGGTATTCCGGGTCTTATTTCGTCTTTCAACATTTGTCCTTCAAATGCTTATAAGTCGAATATTTAATTATCTTATATAATAAAAATATTTATTTGATTATTTAACACTTAAATAATACAAAGTAGTAAATAAAATACACTTAACATTTAAGTGTCATTTTATCATTTTCAACATAAAATGAATCTTATAAAACCCGTTTAGCTAATTTTACAACTTCTTGTAACATTAATTCGCTAATTACCTCCACCTCATAAATAATACAAACTACGTATATATTTAGTAAATTAACTATAATTACTAAATATTGTATTATATTTATTATTCAATTATTATATAACCGAATAATAAAATCTTATGGCCTGAGTACTTTACTCTTCATCAAACATTAAATTCACTTGACTAATAAAAATCAACCTAAACAAGGAATTAATTAACTTGTATCTTATACAAATAATTAATTTTTCCATTTGGGCATCATCCTATAGGTGTGACCTAAAGGGATCAGCTGGTCACCGCCGTCATACGACAGTAATGTCAAACTCTAGTCAGCCAATCATTACCGATTAACGTTGACCAGCTGACAAACATATAAAATATAAATCCCTTATATTCCTTGTACGAGATTTATTATGTAGAAGCATTATTGTGGAGGACACTACTCCAACAGTTCCGACGCAACAATTGCTCCGTATCCAACTACCGTGGTTACAAACGAATTGATTACTTACATAGATCAAATTATGTCTTAATCAATACAAATTGATATAGTGAACGTCCCTAACAATGGGAATTAACAATTTAAATTATGTAAAGCTAATACTCCCTCTGAGTCGGAGCGTTGGTGCCCGTTTCCCTTTTGATGCGAGTTTAGCGATGGTTTTTCTTTCTAGGGAAAGAACACCCCGACTCGGAGGGAGTAACATATTATGAAAACTAACATGCACAAATTAGATATATTTATATACTCCGTATTGAAGCATCCTCAGTCCCGCTGTTCAAATTCTCTTCCTTGAATATTTATCGTAGTATGTACGGAGTATTTCGTAATTTGGAGCTAATGAAGTTGTTTTTGAGTGAAACTCTCCTAATGGCTTTTACTTGTAGTGCAGCTTAAATTTTTTTTATCTTATTTAAATAACAACTTTTAATTAAATATTAAATGCAACTAATAAAAAGAGTTAAGAGTCAATAATATCTCTATTCTAATTATTTTTTATTTATATATATAATTTATTCAATTAAACCAATAGCCAATAAAATCACTCCAAAGTAATAACCAATAAAATCGCTCTAAAAGTTCCACTTTTAAGTATATATTGATTTGTAAAAACATTAACTTAGCTTTCAACTCAAATCAAATTATATTCGTCAATAATTCTCATCTAAGATCGTCGAACCCTGTGATTTTGTGATAGGTTGATAGCATATTCGTATTTAACTCAAGTATACAGTGTATACTCACCTTAAACATGAATTTTTTAAAAGACAAATTATAGCCTAAATGATCTAGAAGGAAGTATTGTGTACTCAGGTTACCGAGTTTATCGAGAAAAAGAACATACATCGAATGTATTACCTGCCACTTTTCTTGTGAGTATTTGAGTATTTTTTTAAGCTTATTATTAGCTCATATCTTATTTGTGATAAATGTGTATTTGTTTTGAGCATATGAGTATGTTTTCATTATACTTATAACTAAGTTAATTGTCTCGTTGCAACGCACGAACTTTCAACCTATTTTATTTTTTATTTCAAAATCTTTTTAATCACCAATTTAATTAACTATGGTTAGAAAACTTGATTTTCTAAAGAAAAATAAAGATCGAAATTTGAGTTATGGAAATTACTTTGAAACACTCAGCATCTCCACCAACTCGATTGTTGCATTTGCAATTAGATTTGAGGTTTGTATCTTCTGATCTAGAGTATTGTATTATAATCAATGTTGTTAGGATTGCCTTTTTACTCTGAATTGATGAAGTGTGTAGATCGAATCCGTAAATCAGATCGTGGAGCTGTAAGAATAATTAATGAATGATTTTAGTATCATTGTATGAATATTTTTTTACAACCTTGAAATTTTGTTTTACAGCGTAACTTTATAAGAATAAATATTATATTTTCGCTATAGTTCCATTATATAGAATCATGATAATTATATTTCACACTAAAAAATAAAGGAGACAGTTGCCTTGTACAATATCAAACTTACATTTTCAAATGGAAGAATTTACATTAATTCTATGTTCAAATAAAAGTAAAAAACAACGAAACAATATGTGCAATAAAACATCCGTGCAATGCACGGACATAAACATCTTAGTAGTCAAATAATAAGTTAGGTGAAGTGCGATGCAAAACGATCCTACGTAGCATATATAAGGTATAGAAAATACAAATCAACCTTACATTTATAATTAAAAACTAGTGCACTCAATTCAATGACATGGTGAAAGTATTAACTGTGTAAGCATTATGAAATGACATAGTTAGTTTCTTTGTAAATTTTGAAAATGATACTCAATTTAAACCTTAAAGTTTATATTGTTAATTGATCTACTGTAAACTGAGTTTTTCCAAAAGTCGTTAATTAAGATTTTAATTTCTTGTTTCATAGTTTGATGGATAATGAAAGGAAAATGGAAAATTTAAAGATGTCTTAGTTTAGCTAAGATATATAAAGGTGTCGTGAACAGTACATAGGCCTCAGATTTGAATCTCCCTCCCCTCTATTAATATATGACTAAGTGTCTGCTTTTTAATTAGATTAGAACAAATAAACATATCCAATAATCGGTACTCATGTTATCGGTAATTTGTTGATAATATTACACTTAGAATAGTCGAAGAACTTAGAGCAATCATCACACACATCCTTTGCACAAGATGGATGGGGTGAACACAAATTTGCTCCATATACTCTAAATACAATTATATACTTAAATCAATGATAAACTTATATTAATTGTTGAGTTTATAGATCCGGTACTTAAGAGGGGGAGGGGGTGAATTAAGTACCCTTTTAAAAATAATAGCAAAAAGAGTAACCACGAATGATTATGAATTAATACTCAGGCTAATTAAACAGTCTGTTTGTCTGTTTAATACAATACGAATTGTGCAGTATTATTTCTTAGATCAATTTCGTGAAGAGCAATAACCAAAAAGGAACAAACGTAAGCAAACGAAATAAAGTATGAGACACACGATTTTTAACGTGGTTCGACCTACTCTCTAAAGGTCTACGTCCACCCCTTTCTTATTATTGATTCCTTAATAATTAACTCAAATTACAAGGAACTTCCCCACGATCAACCCCGATCGTGCAATCTCGAGTACAACCCCGTACCCCAAAAGTATTCTTACAAAAATGAAAATTACAACTGAAATTGCTCCTTAATAAGATTCACTAATCAGAACAAAGGAGACAATTAAAATTCCTACGAGTATAAATACTTGTAAGAAATAAGACGGTCTCAAGAATACGGCTTAAAAAGAGTTTTGCAAAAATATAATAGTATGAACTTTAAAACCAATTTTGCAAACAAAAAGCTTTTCAAAATATTAACGTGTAAACCTTGAAGCTTTTTAATCCTCTTTTTTCTTTTTTTTTTATCAAAAACGTGCCTCTGCCAAAATTCATACTTTTAATATATAGACAATTGAATGCTCATATTTTAGGCATGAGATTAAGGCATAGCAAATCTTTCCATATGCAAAAGAAAATATTCCCAGAATGATTACCTAATTGCATATGGCTTTTGGAAAGAAAATTATGAAAGATCAAATCACACGTTAAAGACAAAGGAAGGAGCTTATATTTTTCTTTATAAAATATTCCTTTTCTTTTGTTTCCAAAAAGATAAGCCGTATATTTTGAGACCGAATATTAATCACAAGTTTAGATACTCTTACAATTCTTTCTAAATTCAGATGGAAGAGATATCACGATGGCCTTCATTTTCCGAATTCGAAAGTCTTCGAGTATCTGTCACAAAAATCTCGTATGCACATTAGAACACAAAATAAGGAAACTTGTCATCATCAATGTAGTGTCTCAACAAATTCCCCCTTTGATGATGACAAGTTCCTTTAATGAACAAGTTCCCCCTCAGCAACAGCAGGCAAACCTTATTAGAAACATACATAAGCAGTGATATTGAAACAAGGCAAAATATGCATTAGATCAACTTAGCAAGTTATCAACCAAAGAACAAGAGAAAACATAAAAGAGCATTCATCGAATTAGTCTGCACTAATAGCCAGTAAGTAATATGAGTCCTAAAAATATTCCCCCTCTTGACATCATCAAAAGGAGAGGGAAGTCAAAATATGCCAAAGTCGTAAGGTCAGAATCAGAGAAACCTACAAGCAGCCACCGGACACAGTCTATAGACATCATCGTATGTAAGAGAGACAATCAGTGAATGAAGAAACATTTAAACAACCTGCAAAATATTGACAAAAAGGGACAGAAAAAGAGGTGGTCAGGAGGATGGACGGGTTAGAAGTTGGTGGAGAAGGTCGGGAACGGAGGACAGGGAGGTGAGTGCGATGTTGATAGATGCCAATTCTCGTGCAATAGCCCTGAAACCCTCGGTGTTGACGTCCAAGAGCTCGTCCAGCTTGGAAATAACAGCCTCAAAGCCTCCAGAACTCGACCCAGTAGCATCCTGATTACGCAAACCGACTAATTTATCTCCCACAACCCGAATGTGCATTTGGCCCATTAACCCATCGCTCATGCAATCATCCATCGCCATACAGACACTGTCATCAGATAACACACCTTTTTGCCAAAAAACATGAGAAAGCCACATCCCATAAGGTAAGTCACGGAGCTTCACAAGGGAGGTGTTCTGAACATCAGTTGCTATGTCACGAATATACTGAAAAATGACCGAGGCTAGATTTACTGGCTTGTGGAGCATAAGATGATACATTAAAACCAGGTCCGGAATTTGACAGTAACCACGAGAGTTTTGGCGAGGAGTGATGGTGCGACGGATGACATTGTATAAGAATTGGTGAGGGGCATCAAGTTTTTGAGGACTGATTTTTGTTTTTAGAGTGGCAGTGGGGTCAAAATATTGGAGAATCTGTAACGGTTCGACATCACTCATCCCTGGCCAACAGTTCTTATCACAAGTAGACAAACCCGTGTACGGAATGTCAAGAAGCTCAGCAAACTCATCGGCACGAAGTACGAACAAGTGACCATTAATTTTAGCCGAGAGAAGGTCACCTTTGTTAGTGACAGAGACCGACTGATAAAACTGAATCAGTTCCGGAATGAAAACAATTGAGTGAACAGTAAACATACCAACCCATTCTTGATGTTCAAGGATGTCGCGGAAGAATGTGAGAGCAACATGGGAGTCTATCCAAGAGAGCGGATAATAACGACCCGGAAGGATGGTATAATCCAAGAGACGGATACAGTGAGCACGAACATCGTCCTTCAGCGGTAAGGAATTCAAAAAATCAATAATTTTTTCACGGTCCATGGAGGTCATTAAAGTAGCTTTGAAGGGCGGCAGAGTATCATCAGAGGCAGTGGAGTGACGGACCGGAGAAGACGGTTTTTTCCGTTTAAAGGAGGTGACTTTTCCTTTAGATAAAGACTTCAAGGTTTGTAGACTTACCCCAAGACTTTCTTCCCACGTAACATCATCAAAATCACCAGGAATAACCTTTTCTTTGCCCTTTTCGATAACCGTACCGGAATCAGCAGGAAGTCGGTCAGATGTGGTAATGGGTTCATTGAGGACTAGCCCACGCCGAGTTCGAGGAGGGCGTTTAGAAACCGCAGTTTTCTCAGCAGAGACGGGCTCCTTGGAGTGCACGACCGGTGGTTCAGGAGAGACGCGCACATGAGTGGTATTGGCATATGATTGTGGTGGTTGTCTGGTTTTGGCGGCGGTTATAACGGAAGCAGAGGGTGGTGATTCTGGTGGATTTGCGATGGTGGTGGTGGGTGGTGATTTAGGAGAAGAATTCGGTGGAGAGGGAGCGGGTTCTGAGTTGACCAAAGGGGCGGTTAATTTTGTGCGGGATCTGGTGGTGGTGGTGAAGGGTATAACGGTTTTGGAGGCGGAGGGTGACGGAGGGTTGGGGGAAAGGGTGGTGGTTTTGGTCTTCTTTTTCGGCGGCATGGTGGTGTGGGAGGGAGAGTTTTGGATATTGGGAAGGGTGGTTTGGGATGATGAGGGAGATGAAGAGGCGAGGTTTTATGATTTGGGAAATTGATTTGGGGGTTTTGGAGAAGACGGGTTGGTGGGTTGGTGGGTAGGTGGGTAGATATAGGTCAATAAATTGCAAGCAGTTAAAATAAATCAAACAATACACAAATATGTCAACCGTTGTTACTAGTCTATTGAACAAGTTCGCCGACTAGAATGAGTAAGCTGCAGGTAAGATCAAAGATAAGAACCGAAAAACAAGTGACAGAAGTGACTACCCCCTTCCAATCTAGTCAATCATCGGAGGTTTAAATTTGGACACATACAACTACGAGCTACTTTGTAACAGACCTAATTCTAAACGAATTTTCTCAAATGGTTCTCTTGCCAAAGGTTTGGTAAAAATATCAGAAAGTTGATCTTTGGTGTTAACAAAATTTAAGCATATGTTCCCTTTTTCCACATGATCACGAAGAAAATGATGTCGAATGTCGATATGTTTTGTTCTAGAGTGTTGCACGGGATTTTTAGAAATATTTATTGCGCTAGTGTTATCACAAAGAATAGGAACACAATTAATGTTCATACCGTAATCCCGCAATTGTTGTCTTACCCATAGAACTTGAGAGCAACATTGAGCCGCAGC
Source organism: Silene conica (assembly GCA_029255685.2). Classification (NCBI taxonomy): domain Eukaryota; kingdom Viridiplantae; phylum Streptophyta; class Magnoliopsida; order Caryophyllales; family Caryophyllaceae; genus Silene; species Silene conica. The sequence goes on along the minus strand of CM055317.2, from coordinate 5,910,116 downwards.
AACATACTCACTTTCTGTTGTTGATAAAGCTACCGTATTTTGCTTCTTGGAAGCCCAAGAGATGAGACATGGTCCAACGAAGGTAGCTACTCCAGACGTACTCTTTCTGTCAACTGAACACCCTGCATAGTCTGCATCTGAATACCCCGTGAGAGTGAAATTGCAATGTAAGGGGTACCATAAATACAAGTCCTGGGTTCCAATCAAATATCGGAGAATACGTTTAACTGCAATTAAATGTGATTCCTTAGGATTTGACTGAAACCGAGCACATAAGCATACGCTAAAAAGAATGTCAGGACGACTCGCAGTAAGATATAACAATGAGCCTATCATACCACGATATACCTTTTCATCAACACTTTTACCTTTCTCATCTTTGTCAAGTTTCAAGGTTGAAGACATGGGTGTGGAAAATGGATTTGCATTACTCATACCAAATTTTTTGAGCATCTCCTTGATGTACTTCCCTTGATGAATCATGATACCATGAGAAGTTTGCTTGATTTGAAGGCCTAAGAAGAATCCAAGTTCACCCATCATGCTCATTTCAAACTCCGACTGCATAAGGTTTGAGAAATAAGCACACAATACATCATTAGTAGCTCCAAAAATAATGTCATCAACATAAATTTGAACAACTAACAAATCATCTTTGATCGATTTCAAGAATAAAGTCTTATCAATTGAGCCTCGTTGAAAACCGTTTTCAAGTAAAAACTTTGAGAGTCTTTCATACCATGATCTAGGTGCTTGTTTAAGACCATAAAGAGCCTTATCCAATTTATAGACATGATTTGGAAAACTACTATCAAGAAAACCTGGGGGTTGTTCAACATATACCTCCTCTTCCAAATAGCCGTTAAGAAATGCTGTCTTAACGTCCATTTGAAAGAGTTTGATCCCAATATGAGCTGCAAAGGCTATGAGCAAGCGAATGGCTTCTAATCGTGCCACAGGTGCAAAAGTTTCATCAAAGTCGATTCCTTCTTGTTGATTGTAGCCTTGTACCACAAGTCTTGCTTTGTTTCTTACAATCACACCTGTATCATCTAGTTTGTTTCGAAAAACCCATTTCGTTCCAATGACTGACCGATCTTTAGGACGAGGTTCTAAATGCCAAACCTTGCTTCTCTCAAATTGATTAAGCTCTTCCTGCATAGCAACCATCCAATCAGGATCAGTTAAAGCAACAGTGATATTTGATGGTTCTATTTCAGATAAGAATGAATAGTGAGCACATAAATTGTTTAGTGACGATCGAGTTTTGACTCCCTCATGAATGTTTGTCAAAATGTTATCCATTGGATGGGAACTTTGGTGTTTCCAGCGACGTGGAATGAAAGTTTCTGATTGAACATCTTGCTCGACTGTTTGATTTTGTTCCACTCTTTCTGTTCTCTGTGTAGCTTCTGGAGTGTTGAAGGATCGTTCAGAATTAAACAGATCGTTAGTCTGTTCAGTTCCCCCTGTGTTCTGCACCTCTTCAGTATTTCTCTCCTGTGAAGACGAAGGTTCTTCACCTAGTTCTGGGGTTTCATTCCTTATGAATCCAATCTCAAAGTCATCATCAACCTGCAAATCAGCATTGAGAACATTAGTTTCATCAAAAATTACATGAATGCTTTCTTCAAAGCACATAGTTCTCTTGTTGTACACTTTATAGGCTTTACTCTCATTAGAGTATCCTATAAACACCGCCTCATCACTTCTTGGATCAAACTTTCCCAAACTGTTTTTACCATTATTGTGAACATAACATTTGGATCCAAAACAACGAAAGTGAGAAATGTTTGGCTTTCGCCCATATAGAAGTTCATAAGGGGTTTTCTTGTGAACGGATCTGATTGACACACGGTTACGAATATAACATGCTGTGTTCACAGCTTCGGCCCAAAAGGTTCTGGGCAATTCACTACACAATAGCATGGTTCTTGTCATTTCCTCCAAGGTTCTGTTCATCCTTTCGACTACACCATTTTGTTGTGGTGTTCTTGGGGCAGAAAAATTGTGATCAACTCCATGTTTCCTGCAAAAGGATAAAAAGGATTCATTGTCAAATTCCCTTCCATGGTCTGTTCTAATGGAGATTAGAGAGTGTCCGAGTTTGTTTTGCAGCCTTTTGATTAAGACTTCGAATTCTTCAAACGTTTCACTTTTAGCATGCAAAAACAAAGTCCAAACGAATCTCGAGTAATCATCCACTAAGACACAGACATAAAGGCTCCCACCTCGACTTCTAATCCTCATAGGGCCACATAAATCCATGTGAATGAGTTCTAGAGGCTTAGTGGTGCTTACAAACCTTTTAGATTTAAACGAGCTGCGAACATGTTTACATCGAGCACAAACGTCACAAACTCCTTCCATTTCGAACTTTATGGAAGGTAAACCATCCACTAAATCAAGTTTGTGCAGTTTGTTCAAAGAAGAGAACCCAACATGTCCAAACCTCTTATGCCATAAGATAGGATCATTTTGCATAACTGATAGACATTTAATGGTTTCCCTTGGAATGCTTCCTAGGTCAACCACATAAATGTTGTTAACTCTCTTACCTTCAAGAACAATTTCATTGGTACTTACTTTGATTACATAACAAAGGTTTGCATGAAATTCAACTTTATTCCCTTTGTCACATAACTGTGAAATACTAATGAGATTGTGTTTAAGCCCTTTTACCAGCAGCACATCATCAATGGAATGTGATCGAGACTTACCAACTTTTCCAATACCTACAACCTCACCCTTTTTGTTGTCTCCGAAAGTCACACTTCCACCATTGTACGCCTTCAACGAGAGGAATTGGTTCTTATTACCTGTCATATGTCGCGAGCAACCACTATCAAGATACCAACGGCTGCCTCCTCTCGCATGGCCCTGAAAAGAGATTAGTTAGATGATTTAGGAACCCAAACAAGTTTGGGTCCCTTCTTATTACGAACAAGGTCAAGGACATCCTTTCTAATCCACATTTTCTTTACGACTCTAATGTTGTGATCCAAATGTCCTAAACGTTTTTTGCAAGCATTAAACACATGACCAGCATTACCACAGAAGTTGCAGATGATGTACTCAGGCAAACCTACGTACTTACGTCTCCTGAAGTCTCTATCATGGGGAGCAGGTTTCTTAGCATAAATGAAGTCTCCCTGCTTTGAACAGTTTGGAGGTGTGTTTAATCTTTGTTCAGGATTTCTGGCAGAATGATATTGAGGATTGTTTTGTCTAATGTCAGAACAGGAATCATGCACATTTGAACATTCTGGAGGAGTGTTTATTTTCTGTTCAGGGACCCAGACAGTACGATATTGAGGATCGTCTTGTCTTGTGTCAGAACATGACTCATAACCTAATCCAAGTTTTTTTGTATTCTTAGATTGATTTACCAGAAAATTTAACACAGTGTTACTTCCTTCCCATTTAGCTGCAACGTTTCTAGCATTACTTAAGTCTGTCTCCAAGTTCTTTACTTTCTCAAGCAATCTTTTATTTTTATATAGGAGATCATCATATTCAACATTAAGTCTATCAAGTTTTGAGCAAGTATCAGAATATTTAGCCGACTTAACAGCATGTGACTCTTTTAATTCATTAAGTTCTTTATTAAGGACATCGATCTTATGAATAAGAGACTCATTTTTTGTACTAAGCTCAGATTGAACAGACTGGTTGACTGTTTGTTTGTTGACTTTCCTTAACTCACGCTTAAGGTCTATGTTCTCCTCCGCTATGCTTTCTATTTCAGATTGCATGATACTCATTTGTTTATTCTGTTCATAACTATTATCAAGTGTTTCCTCTAACAATTTCAAGATCTTTTCTTTAGATAGAGAGCGAACTTTAGTTTTGATTAGTGAAAGACTTACCTCATCCTCTGATTCACTGTCTGATGCATCTGAATGAGCCATAAGACATCTGAGAGTGTCTTCATTCCTCTTTCTCTGAGATCTTGGTTTATAACACTACTACAAAAAAGCCTAAGACATCAGAGAAAAGACACCTGTTTTTTTCCTAACAGATTTCTTAACGTAAGACACTGGTTATTAAATATAACTGGTTTCCAATGTTTACTTAAGAAACCTGTCCTTCAATATATGGTTTCCTATATTTAGTTTCCAATTAATTAATTATAATTTAATAGCTAAGAAACCTGTGTTCGAGAATCCGGTATCCTATTTAATAACTAAGAAACCTGTGTTCGAGAATCCGGTATCCTATATTTGGTTTCCAATATATTTAATTAATAACTAACTAATTAATAATAATAATAAATTAATGTTAAATAATGATTCCTTAATCCAGCCTAGTTAACGTATTATACTAAGCTACTAATTACATATTATACTAATTCCTTATAATTAATTAATACCCATATACCCATATACATACTGATATACAGTCCGAGGATGGTACATCGGATGTATTACATCCGAGGGTATAAGGGTCTTTTTACCTATTTATTAATTAAAAAAAAAAGCAAAAACTTATCAAACGTGGGAAATAGGAAAAGAGGAAAAATTGGAAAAAATTGTGATTGAAGTTAGTTATCACCAACAAAACAAAAAATCATTTCCATTATTCTAATCTTTGTTTTCTTTAATCCAACACAATAAAATCAAGATTTAATTTACTATAATATTTATCAATGGCAGAAGATTCAACAAGTTTTGTGCAATTACTATCAAGTAACAATATGCAAATGACGGAATCATCAACGGTTGATCGACAAATGATTGATACGTCTACTATTGTTGACGAATTTCGTGTAGAAGAAACGGTAAATCAGAGTTCTCACACAATAGGTAAATCTAATATTCAAAATTATTTACGTATACTGATTTTTATTATTTGAAAATTAGAGATAATTCAATGATAGTGCTCAGAAAGTTTGTTAAATGCTCCGAAACTTTGGGGGAAGTGCTCAAAACGAGAGCTTTGTTAAAAAGTTTGGTAAGCTAATAAAATTATATACTACAATACTCAAAACCCATATTAGCTAATAAAATTCAATGATGATGCTCGAAAGTAAAGTAAGCTGCTCCAAAACCATGTTATGCTCAAAAAGTATTAAACAATGCTCGAAAACCATGTTAGCTAATAAACTTAATTAAATAATGATGCTCAAAAATATAGTATGCTGCTCAAAAATCGTGTTATGCTCAAAAAATATAGTACAATGATCGAAAACCATGTTAGCTCATAAACTTCAATGACGATGCTCAAAAATATAGTGTGCAGCTCCAAAACCGTATTATGCTCAAAAATATAGTACAATGCTCTAAAATCGAATTTACTTAGATAATTTAACAATGATGCTCTGAAACTTTGTAGAGATGCTCTGAAATATAGTACAATACTCAAAATCCATATTAGCTAATAAAATTCAATGATGTGCTCGAAAGTAAAGTAAGCTGCTCCAAAACCCTGTTATGCTCAAAAAGTATTATACAATGCTCGAAAACCATGTTAGCTAATAAACTTAAATAATGATGCTCAAAAATATAGTATGTTGCTCGAAAACCGTGTTATGCTCAAAAAATATAGTACAATGATCGAAAACCATGTTAGCCCATAAACTTTAATGACGATGCTCAAAAATATAGTGTGCTGCTCCAAAACCGTATTATGCTCAAAAAATATAGCACAATGCTCTAAAATCGAATTTGCTTAGATAATTTAACGATGATGCTCTGAAACTTTGTAGAGATGCTCTGAAATTTTGGCCACTCATAATTAATGATGATTTAGGTGTACTTAATAGTTATTTTATTTACATATTTTGTCGGCTACTATATTTTCAGATTCTATTGGCGAAAATGTATGGGTCGAGGCTAAGAAATCTGATTTGATTGGACTCACAGTTGTTTTAAACAAGCGAAAGCAGTAGTGGAAGGTATTTTGGGTGGCATTGATGTCTCAGATATAGAAGGGGGTGATGCTGATGTAATAAAAAATCCGAAGGGGAAGACGAAGAAGGGTGAAAAATTCACTAGAAAAAGGAGCATCATAGATATTGAGACAAGTCGAGCTCGCGGAAAACACAAGGCTGTTGCAACTCGTGCACAGAAAAAACCGACTGTTAATACAGTTGTGGAGGACGACATTTCTAGATATGGAGTCAATAGTGTCCCTTCACACATAGGACTTGAAGAAATATTAATGGCTCCAAGTGATTAGCATTTTTGAATTATTTTTTACGACTCGACATTGTGTATTTTTTTTCATTCTGATGCACATAAAGTTTAGACAAATGCTCAACATGTTTACAAACATGACTAATAAAAAACTTGCCTTTATTCTGTTGTTGATAATGCTTATTAATTTGACAATTGGTCGTACGATAGTTTAACGTGTAAAAAAAATTAGTATGCTCATAAAGTATAGTACAATGCTAAAAAACCATGTTAGCTCAAAAACTTCAATCATAATGCTAAAAAATATAGTAATGCTAAAAAAATACAGAACAATGCTCTAGAACAACATTAACTTAGATACTTGAATGATGATGCTCAGAAGGTTTGCTACATGCTCTGAAAGTTTGGTGTAATGCTCAAAATGAGAGTCTATTAAATGCTCAGAAACTTCAATATTCATACTCAACAAATATAGTACATAAAACTAAAACTATATAATGCTCAGAAACTTCAATGCCGATGCTCAAAAATATTGAACAATGCTCTAAAAATGTGTTATGCTCAAAAAAAATAGATCAATACTCTAAAACTGTGTTATTTTCAACAAATATAAAACAATGCTCTAAAACTGCATTAGCTTAGATAATTCAATAAGGATACTCAAAAAGTTTGTTAAATGCTCTAAAAGTTTGGAGTAATGGTCAAAGCAACAGTTCTATCGAATGCTAAAAAACTTTAACGTTTGATGCTCAGAATATATAGTAATGATAATATTTTATGCACAGAAAAATAGAACAATGCTCAAAAACTGTGTTATGCTCAAAAAAATAGAACAATGCTCTAAAACTGTGTTATGCTCAAAAAATATAGAACAATGCTCTAAAACTGTATTAGCTTAGATATTTCAATACGGATGCTCAAAAAATTTGTTAAATGCTCTGAAAGTTTGGTGTAATGCTCAAAGTAAGAGTTCTGTCAAATATTTTACATAAAACTAAAACTAAATATTATACTAAAACTGGTAGATAATGCTCAGAAAGTTCAATGATATCTAGGAATAAATATTCTCATATTGATGAGAAAGGCAATGTTTTATGTGTTGACACAAATCCACAATGTCATTAGTATTTACACAATTCTAAGCTTTACATGATAATATTCTCTCTTCAACTAAGTACATTTTTCTGTACTTGTACGAGATAATACTTCTGTTTTCAACCGATTCTTCTCGAAATTCACAATGTCGTACTTGACTTGCAAATTTTGCAAAGCTTTAACCTGAAAGAAGGAAAATTAAACATAGTTAAATACTAAGTACTCAAAAAAATTCCAATAATGCTCAAAAAGTCTAACAAATTTGATCAAATTCTCCACTATGCTAAAACTAGTAATGCTCAAAAGTCTAACAAATTTCATATCAAAATGTATCTAATCTATACGCAATGTTACCTGACCTTTCTCGAGGCCTGTATCCCAATCTTTGAGGTCACCTTGATATGTTTCCATGTGACGCATCGCTAATAACAGCGCATTACTCTAAAAGTATAAGAGCGATCAATGAGGATTACATGAAAACCTAAATTCAATAAATCTCTCTTGTGACGGATATACCCGTCACAACTTGTAATTGGAGTAACTACAAAGCTTCAAGTTCATCTGTAATATTCTGATTTCATATATAGGAGTCGGTTAGAGTTCTGTCTAGCGAGCTTTTTTTTCCCTCTCCTAACTCTGATATCTTTTGTAACAAGTCCAAATCATGCAATGCTGGAGGTATATTATTTACTACGATTGCTTCATTGCTTAAGTTAAGAAAAGTTATCGCGGATCTTTTTGTTAACATATCAAAATTGCTACTCTATATAGGTCTGGAACCCTCTTGGGATAATAGGTGTCATCACGGATTTACCCAATTCATCCAAAGTATACTAATTAAGGAATGAAATTTCGCCTAACATATGAATGATTTCAACTAATACATACACTATTAAATTTTGGTAAAAAGAAATACGTACACTATCAAATTTTGCAAGAAAAATACTTACAGTACTAAGTTTCAGAGCATCAAAATTAATAATGAACAAAAAAATCGCATTATACAGAAATTAAAACATACCTGATCACTTATTCTCAATTTAATCTACACGAATTAAAGTCTTGATAAAGGGATTGATGAAGTTTTAAGGTAGAAGGGGATTTGAGTAGGGTTTTAAAAAAGGTTTTTGAGAAACTGGGGTTTTGAGAAACTATAATTTTTTGGATTTCAATTTTTGTTTTTTTGTTTTGTTTCTTTTGGTAATGGGTCGGGTTATTAGGGTTGGGTAATGGATCAGGGCTGGGTATTGGGTATGAGGTAGTACCTCTGATGTACCTTCCTATTTCTCTACTGATATATACAACCGGCGGTTACCTCTGCGCTTTAATTTCTTCATCAAATCCGATTAATATAAGTAGTAATTAATAATTATAAACCCTGGCCTACCATCTTCAACCTTAATTTCGTACGTTTGTGCTGCAAATTCTTCGCGCGAAACACTTTACGACTCGTTTAACTGCTTTCCATTCTTCAAGGTCACGGTTGTATCTCTGAATGCTTTCAATTCAATAGGAATCGCAACTAATCGCCTCTACTTGCTCTAGGTTTGTGTTCCTGCTCGAATCTCATAATTAATCGCCTCTGCTTTCCATAATTGCAATAAATGAATTGGGTTTCGTATATTTTTTTTCGTATACTGTTTGATTGAAATTGCTTTAAGTTTATTTTTTTTTACTGTTCGATTGAAATTGATTGCTTTAAGTTTATTTTTGTTACTGTCTGATTGAAATTAAATTTATTTTTTGTTACTGTTTGATTGAAATTAAGTTTATTTTATCAAATATGGAGAATTGAGTTTGGTAGGTAGTATTGAATTAAGTTTGATAATTTATTACTATCGCTACTACAATGGCCAACGACATACAGTCACAATGTTTGTACTAGCGACGGATCGACAGTATAAAATTCGGGTGTACAATTTTTCCCCAATTCAATTGGAATTCAACTGATTTTACCCACTTTTTTGCCCTTGAATTTCATCTTTTCATCATAATATTTGGTGGGTCACAGGTAATTTTGTTTATAAGTTGAAATTTGAAGTGGGTTTTTGCTAATTTTGCAATATCGTTTTGTTTTGAGCAGTCAATATTTTGGTAGAAGTTGTACTAATTGATTGTGGAATTGACTCAAAGTTAGTTGCTTGATGTATTTTAGTTGGAAATTTTGGAATTTTGGATGGAAATGATGATTTTAGTAGTAGAATTGACTTAAAGTTCGCTACTTTCACATTATTTAGTTGGAAATTTTGGAACTTTGGATGAAATTATGGGTGTTTGATGGCATGGGTATCTAGTTTACTTCAACTTGATTGCTTGGATGGGGTTAGCAGTATAGACTGTAATTATGCTAAGGGACCCGTCTATCATTCGTTGCATTTGTTGTCGAAAATAAGGCAAATTCATGATAAAAAGAGATACGGAGTAGTAACTATCATGCACCTATACAAGACCAGCCCCTGATGCTACTAATATAAGCACCAGACCAGCCCCTCTCTACTTTCTACTGCAACCAAACTCTGCTTGCACAATAGTGTGCTGCTACGTCCAGCAACAGCCTGCTACTGAGCTTACATCCGACAAACGCACCAGCCAATCCAGAAAATCAGATTCCAGACCGGCCAGCCCCTTCAAAACCCCACTGTACCAAACCAGATCTGCTGCAACATAACACAGCAGCACCTGACCAGTCTAGCACTGCTGTCTACTACAATAAATGCTAGCTCTTATTCCTACTCGCTCAATTAATCCACCATACCTTATTTGCTACGTAGCCAAAACCTGTACAGAAATGAAACCTGCACCAACATCACCTCAGCATGCTACTGCTCTTCTGCAGAAACAACATAACATACTCAGTATGTCAGTCCTGCACCATCACCGTACAAAAGCCTCCTGTCCTCGCCTGGCCCCTGTCCTCTGAAACCCATAACCTCTTTTCTTCTTCCCCACAACCTGCCAAGCTACCTGAGGGACCACCTTGCCCATCGCCGGGAATTGAGAGGCATCCAACGTTGCATTAACAACCCCAGAACCCACAATTCCATTCCTATTTTGTTGAAGCACGTCCGTAAAAGACTGTGCCCCATCTACAACCTCATTGGATCCTCGAACAAGACCAGCGCGCTCATTGCCCACAACCTTACTATTAGGCTGTTTCCCCTCTTCTTTCCTGCATAGCATAGTTTCATGCCTCATTCCTTTTCAGTTTTGGCACGTAATCGGACGCTATTCGTATTCGACACACACCCTTATCACAACTCCATTTTCGTCCTTGAATATAATTTTGTTGTTCATTATATTATTGTCTAATATTCAGTATGTAAGATTTTAGTTATTCCTCTTCCTTTTTGTTCTTACCCCTTTTGTTTTATCTTTTATGTAAGCTTGTTGAAAAGCAACCAACAAATGACGGTGTCTCACACTCGCCATTGTCACAAACTTCAACCACGAAAACATACGACAATAATGATAAATTATTTTTCAAAGTGACCTCTAATTTGTGCAAAGCTTTGAAGAAAGAAGCTATGATGTTGAAAAAAAGACACGGCAACATCATAATATCTATCCCGGATGACGTGTTTTATCACGAGCATGAAGTTAGGCTTGTTTATGAAGACTTGTTCGATTGGTGCTTTCAAAAAGAGATTGGGTCTCCTCACATGTCGATTTTCATGAAGTACGTGCTTAGTAAATAATTTTTTCGTATGTCAGTAAGATACTTGTACGTCTAAATGGTTATTTGACTTAATTTTTTTAATGAATTTTTTATATGCAAGATACTTGAGTGAATCATGTAAGAAGGATGGTATATCTGGAATGTATGGGTTTTGTGACTCCAATTATACCTCACCTTTGAATCCAACATTAGAACAAGATCGATCAGACTATTTATGCCGAGTTTTTGGATGCAATGGAGGCAAGAATATCAATCAACTATTTTTTGCACCTTTCCATGAGAAGTAAGTCTGTAAGTATAATTACTAATAGCATAATATGTATGTATATCATCTGTGCTGACATTAGTAAGTTTGGTATAGTCGACATTGGATGCTTGCTGCCATAAGTCCCTGGAATGGCACAGTTTTCTGGCTTGATCCCGCCGGCGCTAATAATATTAGTGAATTCGCACAAAGGATCATAAATGAGTATGTGTCTTATTAATTATATTATTGTTTATTTCTTTATACATCCTAATTATCATTGTACGTATCTAATTATTTGGTGAAATGTTTAGGGATATCATAAAATTTAGTATTCTTCATCGAAAAGACGTCAAGAAAATAAAAAAGAACCCGGAAATAAGGTGGAAGAAAATAAAGGTATGTACGACAATTGTAATTTTCACTGTCGCCCAACTTATTTCATGCATCATGAAGAAAGCAAGTGTTGATATATTTAAATGCAATGGTATTTTATTTCAACTATTAATTAAATTATTAGACTTGACTAATTCGACTTTCATTATAATAATGTCCTCTCCAAGCCCAAGGCACGAAGGATTGTGGATATTATTTATGTCGCTACATAATTGAGATTATCGAAACTAGACGACCAATTGTTCCTGACCAGGTAACCTTCGTTCCGTCTCCCTCCTTATGTTATGTTTACGGTTCCTTTGCTTGCCATAGATCAATATCATAAGGATATAGAGCCGGTTGAAATTGCTTAGTCTGGATTATTTGCACTGAAATGAGACTTTGGTGATGGGCAGACTGTTTCCTACCCTACAGCCGAGTTATAGTAGCATTTGCAGGAAATCATGTTTTTGAGCAGGATAGTTGCATTTTAGATATTAATGGTGAGTCTGGGTTAATAAATGAGGCAGTTTCTGTGATGATGCTCGGCAGAGGCTGGACTTGCACTTCAGATCAGCGTGTCTGGTCTGTAGCTGCAATTCGTGTCTGTCAGATGTAGAGCAGTTGCTGGAAGCGTGTGCTGGTGCATCAGATCATCATCAGTGACTTATGTGTAGCTCGACAGTAGCATAGAGTATGGTACGGTGCAGCGTGGTCATAACTCAGACCTGCATTTCTGTACACGTTTGGTTGTTTACACTGCTTCAGCAGTTTGAATTGCAGATTTGAATTAGTCTTTTGGGCTTAAACTAGGATACTTTAATGCTATAAAATATTATCTTATTACTTTGTTGCTTACAGTAAACTGAAGTCCCAATTCTCTTTGTAGTTTGTTTCCAGTTTTAAGTTGCTAAAGTAACAGAGGGGAGTAAAGATAGAAAAGAGAGGCGGGTGGGAAGAACTATCATCTGTGACTTCTGTGTAGCTCGACAGTAGCTCAACTTTTTTCTGTTTATTTGGATTCTGTAATACTTGTTGATTTGTACTGTAGTATTTATTTGGATTCCGTAATACTTCGTCATCTTCGTATGTGTACGTGTGTACATAATCAATTTGCACACACTAATATTATTTGACATTGATTTCTACTATAGTATTTGCATGGAACTTCTAGCACTTATTCACAAGAGTCAATTGACGAGTTAAAAGATATATGGGCGGAATATTTCTTCAGCCAAATTGAAGATGACGAAGAAGAGGAAAGCGATGATATTGACAAGATGTATGCTCGTCAAGCGTGAATGGATTATATTAGTTGTCGAATTTGTTAAACTTATTAGTATTAGCAGGTAGCTAGTGTGTTTTTGTCCAACTTTCTTAGTTGAAAATAAATACGAGCTATGTTGCGATTATTTCTTTATTATTGGTGGAAACAATTATTGTTTTGGTCAGAAGATTTGATATATATTGAATTTGTAACAACTCGGCTTATTTTGATTTTGAATAAAAAGAATGATTATGAGGTGCAGCTGTATGTATTTCGTATGTATTTCCATAAATGTAATAGGTACGTAGTAGCAGGTTCTGTATGTAGCCGTATTTAATAAAAAAAAGGAAAGCAAAGACACCGGGTGTAGATGAGAGTGGTGTCATAGATATATGCCAAAGACACCGGGTGTAGATGAGAGTGGTGTCATAGATATATGCCAAAGAAACCGCGTATAGATGGGAGTGGTGTCATAGATATATGCCAAAGACACCGGGTGTAGATGAGAGTGGTGTCATAGATATATGCCAAAGACACCGGGTGTAGATGAGAGTGGTGTCATAGATATATGCCAAAGACACCGGACATAATTGATAACAGGTATAAGTCAAAGACACCAGTTATTAATAAAATCAGATCTCTTTAATTCTAAGATAAGACACCAGTTCCTCCAACAGGTTTCTTAACCAAAGACACCTATGACCTAGACACCTGTTATAAACAGGTGTCTAAGGCCTTTTTCAACAGGTTTCTTTGACCTTTTTTGTAGTAGTGTAAACAGATCTCAAGCACACCTTCTCTTCCTCTTTTGAGGGTTCATCGTCTTCTGAATCAGACTCACCCCAAACTGCAGCCATCATAGCACGTTTGTACTCTTGTTTAGATCTTTCACGTTTTTCTTTAGATTTCTCTTCTTCCCACATAGGGCAGTTTCGAATCTGGTGATCTCGTTCACCACATTTAAAACAGCCCATTTTTGAACCAGAACGTGATGAAGAAGGTACAGTCTCTCGTTGTTTATAACTATTGAACTTCCCATGATTTTGCTTTCTAATGATATTAGCAATACGTTTAGAAAGCAAGGCAACCCCTTCTTCAAGATCACTTTCATTATCACTTGAAAGGGCATTTAACGCCAATCCCTTAGCTCTGGGTTTCTCATCGGCATCATTTTCAAGCACCAGCTCATGTGCCATAAGAGATCCCATTAAAGCTTCATAGGTGAGTGTAGTTAAATCTCTTGCCTCTTCGATGGCAGTGACTTTAGCTTGCCATTTCTTAGTTAAACTTCTTAGAATTTTTCGGACAATGTCCTCATTTTCAAAAGTTCTACCAAGATTAGAAAGTTCATTAGTTATGTTTGAAAAACGTGAAGACATGCTTTTAATTGACTCATCTTGTAGCATTTTAAAGGACTCGTATTGTTGCATTAGAATGTCAATACGTTGTTTCTTTACTTGCACAGTTCCTTCATGAGCCAATTCTAAGCTGTCCCAAATTTGTTTGGCCGTTTTACACCCAGCAATCCGACTTGTTTCAGATTCTCCGATACCGGATTGTAAGAGTGATATGGCTCTAGCATTCTTTTCTGCCTTTTTGTAATCACTTGCTGTATAGTCCTTTGGTTCCTTTTCACTTACAGCACCATCTTTATCGGTGGAAGTGATAGAGAGAGGACCGTTTTGTATGATTACCCAACACTCATAGTCAGTTCCTTGTATGAAATGCATCATACGGTTTTTCCACCAGCCATAGTTCGTGCCATCAAAGACAGGACATTTGACGGTTGTGGAATTCATTAAAAAAAAAAAACTCAAAAAAGGATCAAACTCTTTGCGGTAATGCAATCAAGAGCACGAGGCTCTGATACCAATTGTTGAGTTTATAGATCCGGTACTTAAGAGGGGGAGGGGGTGAATTAAGTACCCTTTTAAAAATAATAGCAAAAAGAGTAACCACGAATGATTCTGAATTAATACTCAGGCTAATTAAACAGTCTGTTTGTCTGTTTAATACAATACGAATTGTACAGTATTATTTCTTAGATCAATTTCGTGAAGAGCAATAACCAAAAAGGAACAAACGTAAGCAAACGAAATAAAGTATGAGACACACGATTTTTAACGTGGTTCGACCTACTCTCTAAAGGTCTACGTCCACCCCTTTCTTATTATTGATTCCTTAATAATTAACTCAAATTACAAGGAACTTCCCCACGATCAACCCCGATCGTGCAATCTCGAGTACAACCCCGTACCCCAAAAGTATTCTTACAAAAATGAAAATTACAACTGAAATTGCTCCTTAATAAGATTCACTAATCAGAACAAAGGAGACAATTAAAATTCCTACGAGTATAAATACTTGTAAGAAATAAGACGGTCTCAAGAATACGGCTTAAAAAGAGTTTTGCAAAAATATAATAGTATGAACTTTAAAACCAATTTTGCAAACAAAAAGCTTTTCAAAATATTAACGTGTAAACCTTGAAGCTTTTTAATCCTCTTTTTTCTTTTTTTTATCAAAAACGTGCCTCTGCCAAAATTCATACTTTCAATATATAGACAATTGAATGCTCATATTTTAGGCATGAGATTAAGGCATATCAAATCTTTCCATATGCAAAAGAAAATATTCCCAGAATGATTACCTAATTGCATATGGCTTTTGGAAAGAAAATTATGAAAGATCAAATCACACGTTAAAGACAAAGGAAGGAGCTTATATTTTTCTTTATAAAATATTCCTTTTCTTTTGTTTCCAAAAAGATAAGCCGTATATTTTGAGACCGAATATTAATCACAAGTTTAGATACTCTTACAATTCTTTCTAAATTCAGATGGAAGAGATATCACGATGGCCTTCATTTTCCGAATTCGAAAGTCTTCGAGTATCTGTCACAAAAATCTCGTATGCACATTAGAACACAAAATAAGGAAACTTGTCATCATCAATGTAGTGTCTCAACATTAATGAGAACTTCTAGGACCAACAGGAGCAGGTACACCACAAGCTTTAGGGTTTTGCTTGTCAGATAGGATTGGTTTCACATTCTTGCACATCAAGACGGCTTCACCACCTTTGAATGTCAAGTCTATGTCCGCGAGTTCAACCTTGTCACAAGGCGATCGACTACTACACAATAGCTTCACCGCCTCTTTTGTACTTGTTGTTCCTCTCACATTCTTAAAGCTAATGTTGCTGATCTTAACCGTGGAAGGCGTATGAATTTAGAAAAACATATATTAGATCAACATCTAGAATACATTATCAACAACATTAAAGTACGAATGTATAGTATATAAGGTTTACCTTTGCTTTGCAGTGGCCGTAAGGGCAGTACTCTTGATCAACAAATATAAGGTGCGTAAGTTTCATGGGCTTACACATAAGATGATCCCTACATAACGCAAGTATCAAAGGTGAGACGGGATCCTCTTGTCTCAACCCTCTCCGCCCTTGGAAGTAGCCAAAACTATTACCATTCAAAACTAAGGAGAATTGAGGAGTCGTAATACACGCCATGATGAGCTTCCTAAAGTGAGCACAGGAAAGTTTAAGTGTTGAATCAAATCCTCCACAAACATCCATTCCACTTAGTCATACGCTGTTTGATCTCAGAATGTGTAAACAGGCTGCATAAGACGGGATTTACGGAGTTCAGAACAAATCTCGCCCTGCTCAATTACATCAGTATGCGCCTTATCAACAGGCCGACTACTACCCAAAAGTTGGTTATAGTAAGTCAGAAACGCCTCTTGCATGACATATTGATCTGTTTGGAGCTGCCCCTGATCTGCATCGGTATCGCCCTCCTCAGTCCATTTAAGCTCAGCCTTTTGCTGTAAGAAAGAATTATGAGCATCTTGCAGATGTCGAAGCGTTGCACCTGTATGGATCTCGTTTCCTTAACTAATAACAATTGTATCCTCTGCAAATCTTTAGCAACCTGGTTAGTCCTTAGCTCAATGTCAGAGAAAAAAAAGTATATTCAAACACTTAAGATATCGTGAGGTACCAACATCATTGTACCTGTTGAGGTCTCTTCCCATATGTGTGTGAGGAGCATTGTCCCACATCGGTAGAATTATAGTGAAGGGACTAGCTTATAAGTAAGTGGGCTACTCCTCCTATCACCAATTGGTTTTAGGATGGAACCTCACTTGCTTATGGGCCGGTTTCATGCACCTAATTCTATAAGCCCGCTGCGGGGGACTCAACAAGTGGTATCAGAGCCGACGGTTCGGCTTGGGACCGCAAGGTGCGATGTGGTGACGGTGCTCGAGATGGCGCGGAGTAGCGTCGTGGTTGCGGAGTAGCACCACCGTTGGACTCTCTCCCTAGGTTGACCAGAGATGCGGAGTAGCATCGTGCGGAGTAGCCTGGTCGGCCCAACACGGGGTTGTGTCGGGTGCGGAGTAGCGCCAAGTGAGGGGGAGTTTCGCACACACACATGTGAAAGGGGGAGATTGTTGAGGTCTCTTCCCATATGTGTGTGAGGAGCATTGTCCCACATCGGTAGAATTATAGTGAAGGGACTAGCTTATAAGTAAGTGGGCTACTCCTCCTATCACCAATTGGTTTTAGGATGGAACCTCATTTGCTTATGGGCCGGTTTCATGCACCTAATTCTATAAGCCCGCTGCGGGGGACTCAACAGTACCTTTTACGGGCAACGTGCTCTAATCCATCCGGCCAAGCAAAAATTTTCTAAAAAGAAAATAACATTAAGGGTTAGTAGTGTTAGTAAAAAAAACAAAAACACTAAGTGTTACTTAAAGTAATTAAAAAAATTGTGATTACCCGAAAGATATTGAACCATGCTTCTTTTGCGCATCACTAGCCAAAATCCAAGAAGTAGGCAGAGGACCTATATATTCTGCTTCGTACTAGAAGAAAATCCTCGAACAACAGTTTGATGTTTAAACCTGAAATTTAATTTGTTAATTATAACTAATTAAGCATATTACTAAAAAAATGATTAATTACAATATAATAAAAAATACTCCCTCCACACATCTATGATTTTCCCATTTCATTAAAATAATACTCACATATATTAGAGAAATGGGAAGATCATAGGTGTGTGGAGGGAGACTTACCATAATCGCGTCGAATCAAGTACCCTCCGGTCGTCCTGGGTCTACTGAATCTGTACCCCTGGGTCGTATGGTGTTTGATCCTCCTCTTCAGCGTCGCTGTCTACCAGTACTTCCGCCTCCTCTTCCTCACGCACGGACGTACTATGACGACTACTAGAACCGCCTCGCTGTCTACCTCTACCAACTCGACCTCCTACCATCTACAATAACATAAATGAAATTATTAAAAAGTGAAATTGAAACATAAAATAGGTGAATCACAGAAAAATAAACCCATAAAACAATGAGAGAACCGCCTCGCTGTTTAATCGTAAAGGGTTTAATCGTACATATGAGAGACTTGATAGGGCCTATGGTTCTAAAGATTGTTTCCTTTTCTTTCCTAATATGGGGATTAAACATTTTCCTATACAAATATCGGATCATGCGCCTATTTTACTGGATTTCTCTATATTAAGAAATGTCTCAAAAAGACCATTTAAGATTGATCTATGGAGTATTGAGAATGCGGATTGCTTGGCCCTTATTAAGAATAGCTGGCAACAAATCTTCTTCGGATCGTCTTCATTTCAACTTAGGCGAAAAATATTGTATACTAGGGGTAAGATTAAGAATTGGGTACTTGAAAAGAAGAAGGAATGGAAAGGCAAATGGGATTCTTTTGATGAGGAACTGTCTGGATCTCTCGATGTTAGTATCTCGACGAGATCTCATGATCATTTCGACTTTTGTAATGCTAAGGTTTCTGAATATGCTAAAAACATGGCTCTCTTCTGGAAACAACGGGCTAAGTTGAACTGGGCTGTTGATGGAGATACATGTTCGAAATATTTTTTTAATTGGGTCAAAGGAAGGAAGGGTGTTAATTTTATTCATGGTATTAAAAATCCTCAAGGGGTTTGGGAATATGATCCTGGGTTGGTGGCGGAATTATTTTATGATCATTTCTACAGGCTTTTTAACCCTTTGAGGATTTCTTCTTCTTCTAGTTCTCGTCCTGTGGAGGGTAACTTAGATTTGTTTGAACATATACCGGTCAGGGTTCAAGAAGATGATATTGATTTTCTTAATAAACCTTTTACGGCTAAGGACGTTAGGAGGGCAGTTTTTCAACTTGGTGCATTGAAGTCACCGGGTCCTGATGGCTTCCCTGCTGTCTTTTTCCACAAATGCTGGTTCTTTGTTAAGCAGACGGTTATTACGGCTACCTTAGAGGTGCTGAATTCTGGGTGTGTTCCCCCCGAAATGAACAGAACATTTGTAGCCCTTGTTCCTAAGAATGCTCATCCAGAAAAGGTGGAAGATTTCCGTTCGATTAGCCTTTGTAATGTGATTATGAAGGTGGTCACTCGTTGCATTACCAACAGATTGTCAAGGATCATGGGTTATCTTGTCAGTGATTTTCAGAATGCTTTTGTTGGGGGCCGTCATATTTCTGATAATATTCTTATTGCGAATGAGGTGATCCACAATATTAATAAGCATAAAGTTGGTAAATCTGGACGCTTTGCTTTGAAAATTGACATGAGTAAAGCTTACGATCGTGTGCAATGGGATTTCCTTGTAAAATCACTTAGATGCTATGGGTTTCCAGAACATTTTATTAAGCTTGTCATGAGTTGTGTGTCGACGGTATCTTATGAGGTTCTTTTCAACGGCTCCCCTCTTCGTCAGTTCTCTCCAAGCTGTGGTCTTCGTCAAGGGGACCCTTTATCCCCTTATCTTTTTCTGCTTTGTATGGAAACTTTATCTAATAATGTGTCAGTTGCTACTGAGGTGGGTTCTCTGCAGGGTATTAAAGTAGGAAGGGATAGCCCGCCTATCTCTCATTTATTCTTTGCTGATGACTCTATTTTCTTTCTCCATGATAAGAAGAATGCTTTTCGGATCCTGAGAAATATTATAGATTCTTATTGTGAAGCTTCGGGTCAGTTTATGAATGAAAATAAATCAGGTATGCTTTTCAGCCCAAATACGACCTTGGCCTCAGCTCAAGAGGGTCTCCATATGTTTGGTATTAAATCTAATAAGGGAATTGGTAAGTATTTGGGTATAGAGACTGATTATGGTTTGTCGAAACGTTTATTCTTTGACGAAGTCTTGGATAAAGTGAAAAGGCGCCTTTCGTCTTGGAACGGAATCTTTCTATCCCCGGCAGGTAGATTGACTTTGATCTCCTCTGTTTTGTCCACTCTCTCTAATCATATTCTATCGGTTTTTAAAATTCCGGTAAGTGTGGCAAATAAGCTTAATGCTATTTTGGCACATTTCTGGTGGGCTGGATCGAGATCAAGGGAAACTATTCATTGGGCTAGTAGGAATTTTTTGAGTATCCCAAAATCTGAAGGTGGCCTTGGGATTAGGAACATTGATTGTATGAATAAGGCCCTTCTGGGAAAAGTCGCGTGGAAGATTTTAACTAGAAGGGATTCTCTTATCAGCAAAGTTTATTTTAAGAAGATTTTTGGTGTTTCCTCGCCTAATAAGCCGGAGCAGATTATGTAAAACCCCTCGCGAAAGCGGAAATATAAACATACAAAAGTACTAAAAATGCAGCGGAATTTAAACTTTTAAAGTAAACAACATGCGAGAAGAATTAAACTGAAACGGAAACTGAAACTGAAATAAAACAAAATAGATAAGTAACAGTTCTAAGCATCAAAACCAAATATGTACAACAGCCTGGGATGGAACATCCCTACAGGCACCAACCAAAAACTGTATCAAAACTAAGAGTCTAGCTACTCGATAAATGTATAAGTCGTATGAGGACAACAGGATCATCACTCGCTAGCTCTCTCATGAACCCCGCCAACCTGCATGTACCTACATACATGAAAACATTTATGCCACAATCAGTGGGGAGTGACTAGAGTTCTCTTAGCCACCTTTTTGTGACAACACGAAACACATAAAGCAATACAGAATACTCCAGCATATATATAAACATGTGAAGCATAAACAACTCATCAACTGTTCTCATACTATCATGCAACTCTAATGCACGGCTCTCAACCAACTTCATAAACCGTTAGGAAGGAGAGCCGGTTTCCCTATTGGTTACCCAGTCGGGGGGGCTTTCAATCCAACTATTTATGAAACCGATCATAGAGT
Organism: Silene conica; assembly: GCA_029255685.2. Taxonomy (NCBI): domain Eukaryota; kingdom Viridiplantae; phylum Streptophyta; class Magnoliopsida; order Caryophyllales; family Caryophyllaceae; genus Silene; species Silene conica. The sequence continues at coordinate 5,889,106 of CM055317.2, read as the reverse complement.
CATCCAATGCCTTGGATGAACAAACTATAACTCAAACATTATAAACATTAACTTCATCATGCATATCTGACACTGTACCAACTCTAGGCAAGCAGATATAAACATCAACAAACACTAGCAATGGGTCCAGAGGTGAACTTAACACATATCCCACTACCAAACAATGTCGGGTCCAGAGGTGAACTTAACACATATCCCAACATGCAAATCAAGTAAAGGGTCCAGAGGTGAACTTAACACATATCCCTATACTTACAATTCAAGAAAAGGGTCCAGAGGTGAGCTTAACACATATCCCTAATCATCCAAAAGCAAAGGGTCCAGAGGTGAGCTTAACACATATCCCAATGCTACAAACAAGTATTGGGTCCAGAGGTGAGCTTTGTTGGGGCTGGTGTCCTTGACAATTAAGTACAATGACTTATTAAATCTCTTTAAGGATCACAAGGGCATACTTCAGTATTATTACCAGTTAATCCACGTTTATCAATAACGGTTGGTTTGTTAGATAAGTTTGACGTTATTGCATTGTCATACGGATGGCGGTGATCAACTGGTCCCTATACGTCACACCTATAGGACACGTTTGAGAGATGTGAAGGTATGAAAATACAGTCACATTTATGCCGGATACGACTAAACAGTTAGTCAGAGGTATTGACTATTAAATTAGTCAATAAGATGTTGAGATTATTACTTATTTAATACGGATTAAATAATTTTAGCTAATACGAATTACATGATTAATTCGTAAATTAAATATAAACGGTTATATTTAATTAAATATTGTATTCCCGTATTAATATAAACAGTTATATTAATTTGGGTAATTATACAATATCGTAATTTTATCAAACCGTTATTAATACATCGACTGCATTAATATCTGATAACACGTATGCGATTTATAATAAAAATCCCGCAAATAATATTAAGCAAATTGGGTCGAATCACGCAAAGGAATAAGGTAAGAGTGGAAAAAGCCCACTCTTACCCTATACCCATTCGGCCGGCTGACCCAGGGCTACATAAGGAGAGTCTTTCTCCTTATGTCAGTGACTCTTGGTTTTAACTGTTGAATCATAATTCTCACAATTAGGGTTTTGAGAGCATTCTTCTCCCAAAACTCAGATCTCACATCTAAAACCTCAAAGGCTCTCCCCATATTGCAAGACAATTGGAGAGTATTTTCTAGCACATGCGGCATCATCTCAAATCAAGTCTTGGGTGCAAGTTATAGGAGGGAATTTACTTTAATTCCTGTTCTTAGGCGTATTCAAGCAAGGACCTAAGGCTGTATTCTTTTTCATGTTTTTATTTATCTTATGACAATAATCACAACTGTAACTTTCATTATAATCCTGCAAGTTTAGGGCGAATACATGATTTATTCCCCACAAGTGGTATCAGAGCCAGGCCATGAAATTTTACTTTTGTGTTTTTCATAAAGTTTTAAAAACTGAAAAAAAAAACGTGTTCTGCCGCTAAGTCGGTCGATCGACCCCCTGTTGCGGTCGGTCGACCGCCTCCTGCGTATGTTTCTGTTTCGACAGTCTTTCTTTTGTGAGTAATCGATCTTGTTTTTGATTCCTGTTTACATATTGTTAATTAATCGATATTCTTGACAATATGTGAACCCTTGTTGATGTTAATTTTGATTTAATCGTTTTAATCAAAGTTTAAAAGGTAAAAACTTGTTTTGATTTCAAAAGTTGCAGCGTTTTGCGTTTTCTGAAACTCGTTTTTACTGTCTGGTGGTCGGTCGACCTGATTGATAGGTCGGTCGACCGCTTATGCTGTTGCAGAAAATTCTTGTTTCTCGTCTGGAGGTCGGTCGACCCCGTGTTGAGGTCGGTCGACCTCCCCCTGTAACAGACGTCGTTTTTTTTTATTTTTCGAAAATAACCTGTTTTATTTTCCCATGGCCTTTAGTAATATACTATATACGGAAATAGTATATTATTAATTTTGTGAAACGGTTCACCCTCGTTTGATACATATTATTTTAAAACGGTTTAAGATAATAGGATTATAAATTTATTAAAATTGGGTGATTAAAACGGTATAATCACATAATTTTAATCCCGTAAGGTGGTTTGGTAATAATTTGTTAATCATAATAACAGTATTATGTCATGTATGAATTTTTATTTTAGTTGATGCATTTTATTTATCTTCTTGTTGAATGCCTTGTGAATGCTTTCAATAACGTATTTATTTTTGCAAACGGTTGTAACTTAGTGTGGCCTTAGAAGATTGTGTCACCGTAATGATGGGACACAGTCTTGCTTGTAATTTTGAGATCTTGAATCTCCGTTTTGGGTTTTTGCCATGTAATTACTTTTGTATTTAAATTAGAATGTAAATAGAGTTATATTTGTAATTTAAATTAATAATTTTGTGAAGACCGAAGACGGAGACCGAATGCTCACTCCCGCTGCAAGGACCAAGATGGAACATAAAGACAAGCTTCTAGGGTCCAACGGTGGATTCCAAGTTGTTTTATGTTTATTTTGGTAGGATAGGCCACACTAGGACTTTTTATTTACGTTTATTGCATTTATTTTATGCTTTCATCGATAATAGCTTGCATCATATTCCGCCTAAAACCAAACCACCTATAACATGCCTGAAAACTGACTCATGTAGATGTTACGCGTTAGTTTTCTATGACAATACAGATGTCACATGTCAATTGCAAAGCCATCACTTTATTTCATTCATTCACGCATATGCGAGATATTAGTTCACTTAAAATGGATAAATAAAAGTTGATGGGGTCTTCCTCGTATAACCAAAAATTGAGAATAGTCTTTATAAATCAGACTCCCATGAATCCCTTCTTCGTCGGTAGGCATAATATGACCCCTTCTACGTCGGGTAAGTGGGAACAGATGATTTATTTTATCTCAACATCATGGTCACTCGATACTGTCTAGCGACTGAGATGGACTAATAGATAGGATTTACGGAAATCTATCGACCAAGAGTTCCAACGGTGGAATTAGCCAAGCTGTGGGCTTATCAATATACGGAAATTGAGTCTTGGGATCGTTTATATAATTCTTGAGGGAGATCAATTATATAAATGCATGAGTCTACGAGTTTAAATTTCAATTTAATATAGACTTAAATCACAACAATGAGTTGCTTATATGGTTCTGTTTTATCTTCTTTTCAGTGTAGAACACGTTCAATTTAAACTGCTGTATAACTAATGGCTGGTGAAGACCCAATGCCAAGTGCCAAGCTAGCACGTGAATCCTGGCTAAAAGCCTTCATGGACTCCATGAATCAGTCTACTAGACTGAGGAATGATGGGTCAAACTTCTCTGACTGGGAGGCAGCACTACGGAATGCTGCCATTGCTGACGGAAAGCTCAAGTACTTAACTGAGCCCATTCCGGCACACCCAGGAACTGGAGCTAGAGCTAACGAAGTTCGTGCTCATAGCGACTTCGTCATGGAAGCAGGTGCGATAAAGAACGTACTCATCTATGCAATGGAATCCAATTTGCAAAGACGCTTCATAACCCATGGTGCAAACAAGATTTTCACCACGCTCACTAACGAATTCTCAAAGGCTCCGAGAATCGTTTCTTATGAGCATACCTGTCGCTTCTTTGAGGCGAAACTCTAGAAGGGCCAAGCGGTTAGCCCACATATTCTCAACATGATTGAGAATATCGAGAAACTGGAGGCCCTAAACTGCAAGATCAGTGAGAACATAATCGTTGATCGAATGCTTCATTCGCTTCATGATGGGTTCGCCCTATTTAGGGCCAACTATTACATGAACGACATGAAGAAGACTCCTCATGAGCTCCACTCCCTTCTAGTACAGACCGAGAAGGATCTGAAATTAAGTGGGAGCGTGAAGCAAGATGTTCTCATGATCTCCAGTAAGGGTAAGGGTAAGGGTAAAGCTAAAGCTCAGGGCGACCTACCAGTAGGCAAGCCCAAGTTTAAGAAGTCAGGATTTACTAAGAGTGGGCCAGGTGAGTCGAGCAACTCACAGGGCAAAACAAAGAGCAAGGATACTAGCATGGAATGCCACCATTGCCACAAGACTGGGCATTGGAGGCGCTCATGCCCCGTGTATCGTGAGGACATTAAGGCAGGCCGCGTTACTCCTGTTGGTATGTCTTCTTCTTTTATTCACATGATTGAGATTAACCATGCAAGTTACGGAACTTGGGTACTAGATACTGGTTGTGGTTCTCATCTATGTAATCATGTGCAGGGCCTCCGAAACCAAGAACCCCTCATCAAGGGTGAGGTTGACCTGCGTGTCGGGAATGAAGCACGTGTTGTTGCAGTCTCGAGGGGAACATACGTGATCCAGCTTCCAAGTGGATTCGAGTTATCATTATATAACTGTTATTATGTTCCTTGTTTATCCAAAAACATTTTTTCAGTTTCTGCGCTTGACAAACTTGGTTTTTCATTTGTAATAGAAAATAACAGTTGTATTTTCTCATTACACAATATGATTTATTGCAAGGCAGTTTCCATGAATGGAATTTATGTTTTAGATCAAACCACTGAAATATTACATGTGAATAATAAGAGGTTAAAGGTAGGTGACAAAGATCAAACTTACCTATGGCATTGTCGTATGGGACACATAAATGAGAAACGCGTAAAACAGCTCATACAGAATGGAGCTATCTCGGCCTTTGATTTCGAATCATATGGCACGTGTGAATCATGTCTCATCGGCAAGATGACTCGTATTTCCTTCAAAGGTGTTGGAATGCGCGCTGCCGACCTATTAGGACTCATACATACGGACGTATGTGGCCCTATGTCGATCAACGCACGAGAAGGCTATAGGTATTTCATCACTTTCACGGATGATTTGAGTAGATATGGCTATGTCTACTTAATGAAGCATAAAAGTGAATCCTTTGACAAGTTCAAAGAATACCAGAATCGGGTACAGAACCAGCTGGGAAGAAAGATTAAAGCACTACGTTCTAATTGTGGTGGTGAGTATCTTTCACACGAGTTTGATCAACACCTTAAAGACTGTGGCATCGTGCTACAGTTGACTCCACCTGGAACACCACAATTAAATGGTGTGTCCGAACGGAGAAATTGAACTCTACTCGATATGGTTCGATCCATGATGAGTCACACCGTTGTGCCTGATTCATTGTGGGGCTATGCTCTTTTGTCAGCCGCTCTAATACTTAACCGAAGTCCGTCTAAAGCCATTGACAAGACTCCATACGAATTATGGAATGGAACGGTCCCCAACTTGTCCTTTATTCGGGTTTGGGCTGCGAGGCTTATGTCAAGTGGAGACACGAGGATAAGCTCGGCCCGCGATCGGTCAAGACATACTTTATAGGCTATCCAAAGGGAACTTTTGGTCATTACTTCTACTCGCCAACCGAACAACGTGTTTTTGTTGCGGCTAGTGCGACGTTCTTAGAGAAAGAATTTCTCGAGAACAAGTCGAGTAATAGAACCTTCGATTTATCGGAGGTTCAAGAACCAACTACCGAGTAACCATTGGAGGAAACAGTTCCTTCAACCGAGGCTGCGGTAGATATTCCTGAGGAACCTAGGAGATCGGGAAGAGTCTCCATTCCTCCGGACAGATACATTGGTATGGTCGAGGAACATGATATGGATGACGTCTTACTAGAGGGTAATGAACCCTCAACCTATAAAGGTGTCATGACCAGTTCTGACTCAAAGCTATGGCTAGAAGCCATGCAATCCGAGATGGACTCCATGTATGAGAACAACGTGTGGGATCTTGTGGACCTACCTGCAAAGGTACGCCCCCTTCAATGCAAATGGCTTTACAAAATAAAGCATGCCGTGGAAGGTAAACAAGACATCCATAAGGCAAGACTAGTTGCTAAAGGTTTCACCCAAGTCCCAGGCTTGCACTACGATGAGATCTTTGCACCCGTAGTCATGCTACGTTCCATTCGGATTATCTTAGCGATAGCCGCATTTCATGACTATGAAATATGGCAAATGGACGTTAAAACCGCCTTCTTAAACGGTTATTTGGAGGAAGAGTTGTACATGGTATAACCCGAGGGTTTTATTGATCCAGAACATCCTAAGAAGGTTTGCAAGCTTAAGCGTTCCATCTATGGACTTAAGCAAGCATCGCGGAGTTGGAATCATCGCTTCGACCAAGTGATAAAAGAGAATGGTTTCATTCGATCAGTCGAGGAACCATGTCTCTGTTGGGAAATGTGTCCTCAACAATAGTGCGATCACGTAATTAAATCTCATGACGAGAATGCGCAAGGGATGATACGAATTATTAGTCAACTGACCAACATTAATCGGTAATGATTGGCTAGCTAGAGTTTGACATTACTGTCGTATGACGGTGATGGTCAGTTGATCCCTTTAGGTCACACCTTTAGGACAATTCCCTTAATTGTTAAAGTGATCAAGTGTATATTGATACGATTTGATCATATTCCTTAAACTCGTATATCGAGACATTAGAGGTTAAATCTTATTGTAAGATTTATGTTTAAAATTGAAATGTGTCAATTGTTAAACATTAAACGATATTTTATCATATCGTTATTAGAATGAATTGGGTTGAAATTAATACAAAGGTTGTAAATCGTAATGACGATAAAATTATTTATTTTATATTAGTAATTACGAATTACATGTCAATTAATAAATATGATTTATTTAATAATATTTATATGATAAATATTTATATTAAGATAATTGTTATTTATTCCTAGTAACATATAAGATGTCACACTTGGTACAATTGAACAATTGACAATTTATAAAATGAAGTCCATTTTAAGTGTTAAAGTGGACGGCTAGGTGAGGGTGGTTGGAGGTGATTATTGTGCATTAAGCACACCTTAATCATCATGTTTAAAGGTGTGTCTTGGAAACACAATCTAGGCCACCCAAAAGAGCATGGGTTAGAGAGTTGTCTCTCCTTCGTTCCCCATCATACCCGGCCCCCTTAAACCCTAAGCATACTTACATAAATATGTAAGTGGTGCATTATTCATAACTAATGATAATACAATATTTTCTAAGTGTGTAGAAAACTCAAAAACTCTCTAAACCTAGCCGAGATACACTAAGTGTAAGAGAGATTTTATAACCTCAAAACATATATTATAAAGATAATATCAACATACTAGTAGTAGTATTGCATTTATATTCTAATAAGAGTGATTAGAATTATTAAGGAAAAATCCGATTCCTAGTCTAGCACTAATTAGGGTTCGGTTTGTTGAGGGCTTGTCTTGGTGCATCCAAAGGAGGTATTCTACATTGGGTACTTGGAGGATCATCCTTGCTAAGCTAGGACCGAGTGTAAGAACACGGTTTTCTCCTTATTTCCGCATATAGTAACATGCATAAGATCTTATAAACGAGTTTATTTATTTGTTAATTAAAGAGTTAATTAAAGGTTTTGTTAGTATGACTAAAATTAGTTTATGAGCAACTAGTTAAACCTAACAATTGGTATCAGAGCCAGGTTGTTTGCATGCTTTCCGTTTACGTTTTTACGGAGTTATAGAGATAACATAAATAAAATTTGGAATTTTCGTTTTAATATATGATATGCACGAAATTTATTTAGCATGATACCTACTGTTTTCTAAAATGTTTTAGAATAATTTGGAATATATTTTGCATGAATATTGTTTATTGGTACTTAAATCTCGGTTTTAATATGTTTTAATGGTTAAAAATGTTTATTTTTGGGAAAAATAGTTAAAATAAGCTTCTGGCCGAGATTTTTCAGTATGATATCACATGTATTTTCTATAATATGAATATGAATTTTCGTAAATTATGGACCTTTAAATCGTGTGATATGGATTTTAATGGTTAAAATGCAATAAGATGAATAAAAATGGGTTAAAATAGTTATATTATGAATTTTACTATAAAAATTTATGAGGATGTCACATGCAATATTTAAAATTTATGTTGAATTTTCCAGAAATTTATCTCAAATATTGCAATATTATAGATTTTTAATGTAAAAATCGGGTAATTAGTGACATAATTTCGACTTTAATAGTTTAAGTTGGAATTTGGCCATAAAAATTTAACACGATGTCATATATATTATTTCCAGCATGTATAAAATTTTCGAGAATTTTATCTTATTTTATGCTTGAGAAATAATTTTAAAAGTTAAAATCGTACGATATATGACGTAAATCGTTAAAATTTGCAAATGTTGTTATAATGGCCAAAAAATGTAACCCATATTAAGTCATATATGATATGTTCATCATGAAAATTATCTTGGGAGCCAAAAGTTTCAGATTTGATTTGATTTTATTTTAATTTGTTAAAAGTAGCATTTAAAATTAAATAAAAAGAGTCATGCAATTATTTCGGCTATGGGGCAATGTGCCATTTAATTTTCTGTCCATCTTCTGTTCTTAAAATGTTTTGGAAGGTATAAAAATATTATTAGTATTTATTTGCATTTATGAAGTTAATTATTGAATTTTCCGACTTAAATTGCTCGTTTTACGTGTTATTTTCGAAATAATAATAAAACCGTATAAAATACTAATATTTTAACTTTCTGAAAATTTAAGAACATTCTGGATTTTTCAAAATTTGAATTTTGAATTTTCGAAATTTTAATGACTCTTTTGCATTTTTATATTATTTTTCCCGTAAAACCGAGTAATACCGATCAATATTAAATATGTTAAGTTAAGTCATGTTCAAAGTTTGAGTAAGACTAAATTTTGAATCCTATAAGAGTTGGGATGATTAACTTAAGGATGAAAACCGTTTCATATAATGCATAGTGTTGTTAATCGTTAAAACACGTGATTCCACAAACCGAGGTTTGCGATAACTATTTAAATAAGTGTTTTAAATAGGACGATTTGGCTTAGGGTTTGCATGTTAATTCATATTTATATAAGCATTGCATATTTATATTATGAATGTCATGATTTATTTTTACGTAATTTTGGGAATTATGTAATTTACTTAGTATGGCCTTAGTTTTAAATCGGTATTTCCCGTAATGTAAGGGGTTACCGATTCGGTTGTAATTTTGTGATCTCGTATCACCCAATTGTAATTTATTTCTATTTTATAATGTATAAAGTAGACTAGAAAAGTTGTAATATTTGTAAAATCCGGAGTTCCTTGAAGACGGTGCCATTCGGAAAGGAGTTCCGATCAAGACGGTGTTTACCTCGAAGTGCGTGCCGCGTGAAGTTCAAGGGACCAAAGGAGTTGGTTTCCGAATTTGTACTTTGTTATTTCTTTTCTAGGAAAGGCCATACTAGGGTTTATTTATGCTTTTATTTTTGCTTTTTATATGTTTGCATGCATAGCCAAATCGTCATACATCGTATCATGCATGTTTCGACCTAGTCGACCTAGTCTTTTATTTTATCGAAAATTCACCGACTTAGTTCACTTAAAACGGAGATAGATAATAATTTGACTAGATCTCTTACAAATAAATATTGAGACTTAGCCTTACCAAAAAGTACGGACCCATGAATCCCTTCTTCACAAGAACGTAGGCTCGGCTACACCGGGGTACTGAATTTGTCACGTTGGGTAAGTGGGGTAATAAGATTACACCTTGAAATTTGGTTGATCTCAACGAAAGTATTCGTAACCGTAGTTGCAATAAGTTCGGGCTAAGGATAATTTTAAGAAAATTGTCGACCGAGAGTTCTAAGAGTAGAACCGATTAAAGAGTTAATCCACCAAATTATACCGATACGGGTTGAATCGGCTACACCGTGCCCGGATTAGTATGGGTTTGGGTCTCGGGATTGTTTACTTAATTGGGTAAGAGATCATTAAGTAAATATATGACTAAACTTGTTAAAGTTATAGTTTAAATTATGAATTTAAAATGATGTTGTTTTCCTTTTATTATTGTAGTTTAATTTTCAACATCGACTATGGCAACCAACGCTCCACCTCTCACTAACGTATCATGGCTTCGATCCTTTATGGATCGTTGCAAACTCGATAAGCATGGTTCCAATTTTAAGGATTGGGATGCGCAATTGCTTTTGGCCGCTCAAGGTGACGATAAGAGTCGTTACCTATCCGAAGCCGCTCCTCCCGCTCCAACCGCTCGTTCGTCGGTCCAAACTCGTGAGGCCTATGAAGCCTACATGAAAGAGTCCTCCGCTCTTAAAAATGTGCTCATCTTCTCCATGGAGCCGGATCTCCAAAGGAGTATGATTAAGTTGACCACATCATATGAGATATACACCAAGCTTGCGACCATGTTTTCGCAAACTCCTAGGGTGATTCAATATGAGGCGGCTTCCGCCTTCTTTGACATTACATTCAAGGAAGGGCAAAAGATAAGTCCTCATGTGCTCAAACTCGTTGAGCTCGCGGAAACTCTAAAAGCTCAAGATGTTGATGTTCCCGACTCTCTAATTATTGACCGAGTTCTTCACTCGCTCAATAAGGTTAAGGCGTATGCTCAATTCCGGGTGAATTTCAATATGCGAAACCAAGAGACCACGTTGGACGAGTTGCATAAGATGCTAGTCCAAGCCGAAAGGGACATGGGACTTCATGAAAGTTCCACCAAGGATGTTTTGAACATCGAAAAGAAAGGGAAAACGAGCTTCAAGAGGAATGCCTCTAAAGGCAAGGGCAAGAAAACGTTCAAGCCCAAGGCGACCAAAGAAAAGACCTTTTCGAAAGGCGCTTCCACCTCGTCTTCAAAAGAGCAAGACAAGTGCCATTATTGCACGAGGATCGGTCATTGGAAGCGAAATTGCCCCAAATACTTAAGCGATCTCAAAAATGGGAAGGCAACCGCCGTAGGTAATAATTCTCGTTTAAATTCATGTCATTTATCAACTTATGTATAATGATACAAGTGTGTTGATATTTACCCTTTTTAAATGTTTTAAAGGGGCGCCTCCTAATAATGATAAGGGCAAGGAAAAGGAAGCTTGAGGTTCCTTATTTGGATGGCTCCGGTAGCATCCAATTGATCGAAGACTTGAAGAGCTAGGCTCTAATTTTCATATTGTCTTCTTTCATATTTTGCATTTATTTATGGAACAATTATTTTCTTGTAAGACAAGGATTAAAATCCTAAAACAATGGTTGTAGTTTTGGATATTGGTGACTTGGTTTTCAACCCGAGTCACTACTTTTGTTCTTAATCAATGTTTTGATTTCTCGAATAAATTGCATGCCTTGTTTAAACATGAATAATAGTGATTTTATCACGCAATAAACAATTGATACGATCAATATAAGATAATCAAAGAGTTGATTAAAACGGAGAACTACACCCCATGAGATAGATTCAATCAAAATGAGACTATATCAGTTCATTATAAGATTTTCATTTTAAGTGAAAATGAGAATGTATTCATCACACCTATCAAACTTCAAACATTCAGATACATTGGTTAATCGAAATAGCTATCCTTAAACAAATAAAGGTTATTGTTAGAAGGATAGAGTGGGAGAAAATATTTCGCTCCAAACCAATGATGAAAATAAAGGAAGGATCTTAGAGAAGATTCCTTACTTGGGAGTCTTAAGAAGAGCCCTAAATGATTTGAAGAAACTACGAGAGGACACTGAAGAAACTACGGGAGGACACTCGAAGAAAGGTTCTTTATGTTCATTGTTTCATAAAGAGGAAACATGAAACCCCGTATGACATCGGAAGGAAAACGGTTCCTTAATAAATGATTTTCTAAGTTTATAAGATAAAAGAGAAGAAATCATCTCAATCCTCTTAATGTAGTTATAAAGAAATTATCATGTCATTTTCGTCTCGAGGAAACGAAGACATGATAAGAAGGTAATGAATGATTGAATGGAAACAGATCACTATAGGGATAGTGATAGTGATAATGATTCAAGTAATAGTTTAACATGCGAGAAATGAAAGGTTCATTTAAAGATACCGAGAAATATTGATTTTAGTGGGAGCAATTTTCATTAAAAGAATTAAGCCTACCATTTAGAGAGAATGGGTGATTCTTTAAGGTGTAAAGAATGAGAGGTTTTCAATTCTAGATGATCAAATACCTTATATCATAAGATGATGGAGCTTTATGGGAAGGTTTATTATATGGATAATAAAAGGTCGCCCACTAGAAGTTAGAATGGTTGGATACATTATTCATAACGATGAATGAAACCATTATCAAATAGCCAAGATGAGTGAAAATTATTAAAATGATGAAATCATAAATAGACTACAATATAGATTTCAGTACATAAGTGACTATAGAGAGTGATTTTTAATCCCTCCAGTATATCGATACGTCACAAGTTATGAGATAACAGTGGGAGCTTTCCTCCGGAAAGGAAACTCAAAATCTAGAAAGAGTTCTAGATATGTACTCAAATAGAATCATATTATACGGGATAATATGAGAATAAAGGAGACCAAAATTTGTAAGTTTTGCAAATTATGAATAAAGGTTTATTCGCAAAACACTAATACAAATAGATGATTGTGCATCAAATGCAAGATAATAGTATTGACTATTGTTGCATAACAACATCATTTGAGTTATGATTAACTCAAAATGAAAGATACTTTGTCAGAATCCAAATGGGTTGTATGAGACAATATTGAACCCCATAAGTGAACTGGATTGACTTAGTATGGCCCCTAGCCGCTTACATGAGGTGACATCTCGAAGCGACTAGAGTGTGAGGCGATTGATGGCAAGTTCAAGTGCCATAGAGTCATTTGTGATGACTAGTCGATCACATAGGCAGACTGTAAGAGACACTCTGTCGGGCAATGTGACCGCTTATAGAGTTCTGGAAATTTTATAGCCGGGTCGTGGCAAGAGCTGCTATAGTATTCTTGTGAGTCAATTCTTAGACTAAAGACTACTCTCCCAAGATGGTACAGTTTAGGCATAGCTTTGATCCATTCTCTACGACTTTTCATAACTGGAGTCAAATGGGATTGTTTTGGGTTGTGACTGACTGTGACTAGTTGAAGGAAGTAGTGCGATAGAAATTGTCCACCCCTTGTCAGGGTTGTTCAAATCTCAGGGCCACTCGAGGAGAAGTTAACTGGAAATGCGTGGCCACGCTCGGAAGGTATCTATGGTAGATAATTCCGGTCAGACAGTTATTCTCCAGATCGAGGAAACCACTCATGATATGATCAAATGCAAGTACGACCTCAGAGAGACATCTTGCATTGAGTGGGAGATTGTAATAGGACAAGAGAATTGGTGACGCACACTTGTCGAGGACAAGTGGGAGATTGTTGGGAAATGTGTCCTCAACAATAGTGCGATCACGTAATTAAATCTCATGACGAGAATGCGCAAGGGATGATACGAATTATTAGTCAACTGACCAACATTAATCGGTAATGATTGGCTAGCTAGAGTTTGACATTACTGTCGTATGACGGTGATGGTCAGTTGATCCCTTTAGGTCACACCTTTAGGACAATTCCCTTAATTGTTAAAGTGATCAAGTGTATATTGATACGATTTGATCATATTCCTTAAACTCGTATATCGAGACATTAGAGGTTAAATCTTATTGTAAGATTTATGTTTTAAATTGAAATGTGTCAATTGTTAAACATTAAACGATATTTTATCATATCGTTATTAGAATGAATTGGGTTGAAATTAATACAAAGGTTGTAAATCGTAATGACGATAAAATTATTTATTTTATATTAGTAATTACGAATTACATGTCAATTAATAAATATGATTTATTTAATAATATTTATATGATAAATATTTATATTAAGATAATTGTTATTTATTCCTAGTAACATATAAGATGTCACACTTGGTACAATTGAACAATTGACAATTTATAAAATGAAGTCCATTTTAAGTGTTAAAGTGGACGGCTAGGTGAGGGTGGTTGGAGGTGATTATTGTGCATTAAGCACACCTTAATCATCATGTTTAAAGGTGTGTCTTGGAAACACAATCTAGGCCACCCAAAAGAGCATGGGTTAGAGAGTTGTCTCCCCTTGGTTCCCCATCATACCCGGCCCCCTTAAACCCTAAGCATACTTACATAAATATGTAAGTGGTGCATTATTCATAACTAATGATAATACAATATTTTCTAAGTGTGTAGAAAACTCAAAAACTCTCTAAACCTAGCCGAGATACACTAAGTGTAAGAGAGATTTTATAACCTCAAAACATATATTATAAGGATAATATCAACATACTAGTAGTAGTATTGCATTTATATTCTAATAAGAGTGATTAGAATTATTAAGGAAAAATCCGATTCCTAGTCTAGCACTAATTAGGGTTCGGTTTGTTGAGGGCTTGTCTTGGTGCATCCAAAGGAGGTATTCTACATTGGGTACTTGGAGGATCATCCTTGCTAAGCTAGGACCGAGTGTAAGAACACGGTTTTCTCCTTATTTCCGCATATAGTAGCATGCATAAGATCTTATAAACGAGTTTATTTATTTGTTAATTAAAGAGTTAATTAAAGGTTTTGTTAGTATGACTAAAATTAGTTTATGAGCAACTAGTTAAACCTAACAGTCTCTATATCAAGTCGAGTGGGAGCAAGATTGTATTCCTAGTACTGTATGTCGATGACATACTCTTGATTGGGAATGACATACCTCTCCTTTCTTCGGTTAAAGCATGGTTGAAAAACCATTTCCAGATGAAAGATCTGGGAGAGGCACAAAGAATTTTGGGCATCCGTATCTACAGGGATAGATCACGACGGATGTTGTCTCTCAGTCAGGAGTCTTACATAGATAAGATTCTAGAGAGATTCAGCATGACGAACTCCAAGAAAGGGTTCCTTCCTATGACTACTGGGCTTCACTTGAGCAAGTCTCAAGAAGCTAAGACATTGGAAGAGAAGGAGCGCATGAGTCGGATTCCTTATGCTTCGGCAATAGGATCGATCATGTATGCCATGATATGCACACGTCCAGACGTTGCATATGCATTGAGTATGACCAGTCGATTCCAAGCTCATCCAGGTGAACAACACTGGATGGCCGTGAAAAACATTCTTAAGTACCTACGGAGGACTAAAGATTGGGGATTGACTTATGGAGGCGACTCAACGCTCTGCGCCACGGGTTACGCATATGCTAGCTTCCAAACGGATCGAGACGACTCGAAATCTCAGTCTGGATTCGTTTTTACTCTTAATGGCGCTGCTGTCAGCTGGAAAAGTTCTAAACAGAGTGTTACAGCAGATTCTACTACTGAGTCCGAGTACTATGCCGCCTCAGAAGCAGCTAAGGAAGCAATATGGATGCGTCAATTCTTACAAGGACTATCAGTAGTGCCTAGTTCGAATGACCCAATCACCGTTTATTGTGATAATAAAGGTGATATCTTCCAAGCTAAGGAGCATAAGTCTAGCAACAAGGCTAGGCATGTACAACGGAAAGCTCATCTAATTAGAGATTACGTGGAGCAAAAGGAGATTTTCATTGATAAGATCGCTACGGATGACAACATAGCTGATCCTCTCACTAAAGCATTACCACGTGATAAGCATGAAGGGCACATTCATTCCATGTGAATTAGATGTGTTCCTAAGTTGTAGTACTCTTTTATGAATTCATGTAATAATTCATTTTCTCGTGTACTCTATTCAACCTCATTGTTATGATATATAATGTTTTGTTTTTCATGTGGAATTGTACGCCAATTTTGAACACCACAAAGTGAACTGAATAACATTACATCGTTTTAGTCCTTGATTACCCACTTGAGCTGATAACTCAGGTAATCATTTTGTGACGTTGGTTGATGGTGGGTTCAACGAGCCATAAGTCACGCGGATGACTGACCAATCACAAAGGCGAGTTATACGGATATCTCGTAGGACACCCCGTGACAACGTTATGGAGTCCTAAATGTTTTATAACATTGGGTGCCAGGTCGTGGATAGGACCTCCATAGTGTTCCTTAGAGTCGAGTCTTTTGACTTTCAACTGTCTCTTGAGATTAAGGCAGATTTTGGGTAACTTTGGTTTCTTTCCCACGGTCATCGTAACAGGGGCCAAGAGGATTTTTTCTGGGTAATTTCATGCTGCGCGATATCGGCAGGATTCGAGTTGAGGGAAATATCCAAACCCTTATCAGGATTTTATCATTTCTCAGGACCACTCGAGGAGTAGTAACTGAAATGCATGGCCATGCTCGAATACAGATTCGTTTTATCAGTTAAGTTACTCTCTAGTCGGGGAAACCACTCTTGATACAGATCGCTTGTGAGATACGACCTTTGCGAATGCGGATTTGCAAATTGTCTTACATTGAGTGGGAAAAAAATTTTAAAAGGATATTGGAATTGGTTATCGCACCTACACTTGTACGGACAAGTGGGAGTTTGTTGGAGCCTTGTGTCCTCCACATGTAGTGTGATAACGTCATTGCACATACCCTTGTACGGACAAGTGGGAGATTGTTGGGGCTGGTGTCCTTGACAATTAAGTACAATGACTTATTAAATCTCTTTAAGGATCACAAGGGCATACTTCAGTATTATTACCAGTTGATCCACGTTTATCAATAACGGTTGGTTTGTTAGATAAGTTTGACGTTATTGTCATACGGATGGCGGTGATCAACTGGTCCCTATACGTCACACCTATAGGACACGTTTGAGAGATGTGAAGGTATGAAAATACAGTCACATTTATGCCGGATACGACTAAACAGTTAGTCAGAGGTATTGACTATTAAATTAGTCAATAAGATGTTGAGATTATTATTTATTTAATACGGATTAAATAATTTTAGCTAATACGAATTACATGATTAATTCGTAAATTAAATATAAACGGTTATATTTAATTAAATATTGTATTCGCGTATTAATATAAACAGTTATATTAATTTGGGTAATTATACAATATCGTAATTTTATCAGACCGTTATTAATACATCGACTGCATTAATATCTGATAACACGTATGCGATTTATAATAAAAATCCCGCAAATAATATTTAGCAAATTGGGTCGAATCACGCAAAGGAATAACGTAAGAGTGGAAAAAGCCCACTCTTACCCTATACCCATTCGGCCGGCCGACCCAGGGCTACATAAGGAGAGTCCTTCTCCTTATGTCAGTGACTCTTGGTTTTAACTGTTGAATCATAATTCTCACAATTAGGGTTTTGAGAGCATTCTTCTCCCAAAACTCAGATCTCACATCTAAAACCTCAAAGGCTCTCCCCATATTGCAAGGCAATTGGAGAGTATTTTCTAGCACACGCGGCATCATCTCAAATCAAGTCTTGGGTGCAAGTTATAGGAGGGAATTTACTTTAATTCCTGTTCTTAGACCTATTCAAGCAAGGACCCAAGGTTGTATTCTTTTTCATGTTTTTATTTATCTTATGACAATAATCACAACTGTAATTTTCATTATAATCTTGCAAGTTTAGGGCGAAAACATGATTTATTCCCCACAAGCTTAACACATATCCCAATACACAGCTATCGCACAACGGGTCCAGAGGTGAGCTTAAAACATATCCCGTGTACGACAACCGATCACGTGTCAGGTCCAGAGGTGAGCTTAACACATATCCTGACACGCCACAAGCAAAACACGTAACGGGTCCAGAGGTGAGCTTAACACATATCCCGTCACGCGACATACAAAACACGTAGTGGGTCCAGAGGTGAGCTTAACACATATCCCACCACGCGACATCCAACTCAATCATTAGCATCCAAAGATAGAAACTAACCTATAGTCCTAACTTCTTAAACCACTAAACAACACTTAATTGACCTCGGGAACTAAGTTGAGGGAGAGCCGGTTTCCCTTTCGGTTGCCCGACCGAGGGGTCTTTATCCTCACTCCATTCCCGAACCCAATATAGTGTCGCCCATCCTCCGGGGGCCTCAAACACATGTCAAAGATACAAGGAACGAGTTTCAATTAAAACCGATTAAGCGTTTGAAAGATACGAACGATTTACAAAATCAAAACAGCCAACAGGGGTCCCCAGCCGGTCGGCAAGCAGCCGGTCGGCCGGCTGGTGAACCCTTCAGCCTTCCTTTCACTAAAACGAGAATAGCACAAAAGGACTCCCAGCCGGTCGGCAGGCAGCCGGTCGGCCGGCAGGTAACCCAATCATAGGTTCTCAAAAACTCGCAACCCATTCCCCAATGCACTCCCAGCCGGCTGGCAGGCAGCCGGTCTGCCGGCTGGGCTCCCTATATATTCATGTTCTCGCAAAAACACAAAAGCAACACAAAGAGACCACCAGCCGGTCGGCCGGCTGGCAGTCCCAAAGCCAAATTCCTTCAAATTCGCAAAAATCTCATAAGACGCTCCCAGCCGGTCGACCGGCGGCCAGTCGGTCGACCGGCTCAGAGAGCCTGTTCGTAAATTTCGCAATTCCAGCCTACTCAAAATACAATAAATCGACACCAAATTCTTATGAATCGTTACCAATGAAGTTTACTCAACATTATGAATCATCCAATACTATTATCTAACAGCAAACAAAACCCATAACAATCCTCAAACGATTAATTCATGTATCCGTCTTAACCTTGTGAAAAACTGAAAATAAGCTTAAGAACATATAAACACACCACCAAGCATGAATTCTTCACATAAGAACAATCCTATACATGTTTCTAAGTCCATTAAACATAACTCTTCAAACAAAGTCAGAAACAATATGAAGAACACATCAAAAGTGCTAATATTCACAATAAGCCCGAGTTTTCTCATTATCGTCACCTTAAAGCGATCCGGCTTAAAGATCCTCCTCTACCACAAAGCTATCAACCTCCGGGTCGTCCAAGCCCACGCCTACAAGCACGAAAAACGATGTTAACGGTCCGAAAAACGGAATTAGGCAAAACAGCCCAATTTTCGAAGTCGATGAAATGCAAAACGAAAGTGATAGATGGCTTGCAAATTCGATGAGGATTCCAAAAATGTTATTGTTACCTTGATTTGATGAACGGATGATGGAGAAATGATCAAAAGATGATGAATAAAATGGAGGTTTTAAGAGAATATGAGTTTATAGTGAAATGTTGTTTTGAAGAGGATGAATGTCGACATGTGAGATTTTAAGGGTTTAAGTAATTGTCCTTTCCGTATTAAATGAAACGGGTTAGGATACTTGAACGGATATTTAAGGTGTGAACTTAACCTTACCAAGTGTGTATTCGTCTTATGGACTTAAGGTTCTTAAGACGGATCTTACTAATTATTTAAAATACTTTTCGATAAATAATTAAAATATTATTTTATAACTTAAAATAATTAAAAACGCTTAAAGTATATTTTATAAAAATACGGGCTGTTACAATCA
Source organism: Silene conica (assembly GCA_029255685.2). NCBI lineage: Eukaryota > Viridiplantae > Streptophyta > Magnoliopsida > Caryophyllales > Caryophyllaceae > Silene > Silene conica. The sequence goes on along the minus strand of CM055317.2, from coordinate 5,869,799 downwards.
CCCCAACTTCAAAAAGTTTCGTCCTCGAAAGTCGAACGAAGATAAATTCTAACTAACTATACCTCAATCGAAAAGAGAAGGATGCGCGATACGCATCGATGCCTCGGTCTCCCACGTCTGCTCCTCAACATCACCACAACGCCAAAGAATCTTCACTAAAGGCACCACCTTAGCTTGCTCCTAAGCTTCCTATCCTGACGGTCAAGGATCTTCACTTGACGCTCCTCAAAAGCAAGACTCGGCTCCAAGTTCTCGATCTCTCTAGGCAGAACATGACTCGGGTCACTAACGTACTTACGGAGCTGAGAAACATGAAAGACGCTATGAACCTTGCCCAAACTAGGAGGCAAGTCCAAACGATAAGCAGCAGCACCAATCCTCTTCACGATCTCAAAAGGCCCAATATACTTAGGACTCAACTTGCCTTTAACTCCAAACCTCTTAACACCCTTCATCGGTGAAACTCTCAAGAAGACTCTAGCTGTCACCCACCTCAAACTCGAGAGGTCTACGGCGAACATCAGCATAGGACTTCTGCCGGTCCTGAGCGGCCTTCATCCTATTCCTGATAAGCTGAACCTGATCAATCGTAACAGCTAACTGGTCTGGTCCTAGGTCGTGCACGTCACTCGCCTGATCCCAACAGATCGGACTACGGCACTTCCTACCATAGAGAACCTCGTACGGAGCCATACCAATAGATGAATGGTAACTGTTGTAAGAAAACTCCACCAACGGCAAACACTGCTCCCAAGAACTCTGAAAATCGAGGGGACAAGCGCGGAGCAAATCCTCTAGTGTCTGTATAGTCCTCTCGGACTGACCATCGGTCGCGGCATGAAATGCGGTGCTCATCAACAAAAGGCTACCCATAGCCTCCTGTAAAGCCTTCTAGAATCTGGAGCAAAAACGAGGATCACGATCTGAAACGATCTCTCTCGGCACACCATGATAGCGGACTATCTCAGAAATATAAGCCCTGGCTAAACGATCCATATCCCATGTCTCTCTGATAGGCACAAATCTGGCACACTTAGTTAGCCTATCCACAATAACCCAAATCGCATCCTTGCCTCCCACAGTCTTAGGCAATGCTGTCACGAAGTCCATCGATATACACTCCCACTTCCACTGAGGGACGGGAAGCGGCTATAGCAAACCACCTGGCCTCCTATGCTCTATCTTGACTTGTTGACAAGTCAAGCACCTACTCACGTAGTTAAAAATGTCTTTCTTCATCCCGGGCCACCAAAATATAAGTCCCAAGTCCTTGTGCATCTTCTCTCTGCCCGGATGAACTGAATACGGTGTCAAGTGAGCCTCATCAAGAACCCTCTTCCTCAAAACTGGCACATCTGGAACATACATCCTACCACGGAATCTAAGGAAACCATCAGCATCAATCACTAAGTCAGGTGCAACTCCACTCGAAATCTTAGCCTCGAACTTCTTGAAATCAGCATCTGAAGGTAAACTCTGGCGAATCTCCCAATATAAGGACGGCTCGGCAGTCATAGCAGCTAACCTGTAACATCCCGTATTTTCGTAAAATCTAATTTAATCGTTTTAAATTATTTTAAGTAATAAAATAATAATCTAGTAATTTATCTCGAAAGATTTAATTTAATAAGTGAGATCCGTCTTAAGAACCTCAAGTCCTTAAGACGAATACAACTTGGTATCATTTAAATATCCGACTCAAATATTCATTTCCATATCCGTTTCTAAAATCCGTAACCGTTTAGGCAAGTCGGAAAGGACAACTCACTTGTCCTCTCTATAAACAATATGTCGACATCTTATTTTCCAAGAAACCCTCCACTGTAAAACAAATTCATCCTAAAACCTCCATTGATACTTCCTTCCTTCAAGCTTTTCTTCATCATCCGTTCTTCAAATCGCAAAAGTAAGTACATTTTCGGAATCCTCGTTCAATTTCCAAGTCATCTATCACTTCGGTTTCTCGTTTCCATCACTTCGAAAATTCAGCCTGTTTTCATAATTCCGTTTTTATGCTCTTAAACCGGTTTTCTTTGTTTTCAGGCGAAGGATTTGACAACCCGGACGTTGATAGCTTCATACTCGAGGAAGATCTTTAACCGGATAAGCTTGTGAGGTGACGATAATGAGAAACTCGGCCTTTATGTGTATATTAGCATATTATTGTGATTCTTGTGTTGGTTTCTGTTTTTGTTGTTATATATTGATCAAAGGACTTAGTAACATGTTTAGGATGATGTTGTTGTGAAGAATTCATGCTTAAACTTGTTGTTGTGTATCCTTAAGTATATTTTCAGTTTTTCTCATTGATGAGCTCCATTTTGGTCATCATTTCCTTTGCATTTTCTTTGTTTTCGGTCACGATTCGGCCTCGATTTGCGTGTCTTGAGGTGTTTTTACGTCCGTTGCCTCGTATATTCCTATTCTGTCCAATTTTTGTAGGCATTACAGCGGGGGCGAAGAAACGAGACAAATCGACCCGAATTTGGAGCGATTTATGAAGAATTGTGAAGGATTTGTGATTGTTGCCTCCCAGGCCCTCCCAGCCGGTCCCCAACCGGCGGCCGGTCGGCCGGCTGGGAGCTCTGACTTAGGATTTTTGGCGTAAAAGAAGAGAAAATGCAGATTCATGGAACAAGGCCCCCAGCCGGTGGCCCACCGGCAGCCGGTCAGCCGGCTGGGGAGGCTTTCCTATACTTAGCCAAATTCGAAGAATGAAGAAAATGAATTGTTGGGCAGAACTCTGAAAAAGGACTCCCAGCCGGTGGACAACCGGCAGCCGGTCCACCGGCTGAGGGGACCTGTGCTGAAAGAAGTTTGAAGAAACAATCAGAGCTGAAAGATAGGCTTCCCAGCCGGTGCCAGACCGGCAGCCGGCCGGTCGGCTGGGAATGCATGATCATTGAAGAAAATTGAAGAAAAACTCAGAACTCAGATTTGGGCTCTCAGCCGGTCCACCACCGGCGGCCGGTCGACCGGCTGGGAAGCATTTTTCAGAAATTCGCGCACTATATAAACCCGCACTTAGTCTTTCATTTGCATAGGGGATATTACGTGACTTTTACACACTTTTCTAGGGTTTTGCACTGTTCCATTGTTCTATACTTAGACTCAAAAAACTCTCTTAATATTTTAATCCTCTTTAGATCTTAGTTTAATCTTTCAATATTAGTTAATCCTTTCTTAGTAATTCTCTTAGCTTTGTTCTTGGGCAATTTTAGAAGACTCTTATTGGGTTGTAATTTGAGGGTTTGAGAGAATCCTCCAAGTTGTAATCCAAGTTCCTTGCTTTTTCCTTATTATTGGTATAATCTTCTTCATCTCTACTTTATCTTTGCATTTCCTTTAAGTTTTGTTTGTTTAATTGTTTAGTCTTACTTAATCCAACATGTCTAGCAATTCCTCATCATTTGTTTACATACTTATGTTAGCCATGTGTGAGTAGTTCCCCTACTAGGGTTAGGGGTGTGCTTTGGTTTGTTGTTAGCTATGAATCTTGCTTAGGGTTATGATTTGGTTCTCTTCTTTGCTAGGTTCTCATTTATGCATGTTACATGTTTGATGAAAAGTCACAACGATGGTTGGATATTATTCTCATTGTTGTTGGCCTTTGATGATAGTCTAGGGCTTTCGCGGACATGTATATTTGTTAGGTTGGCCCTATTTGTAGCGAAAGCTAGAATAGGGATCGACTTTAGGGGAGTCAAATCGATAGACGAGACAAACCTAGGCCTAGTATAGTGGAGACCTTAGATTCCCTTGCATGATTCGTTACCAACCTACCTTAGTACCCCCGACACCTTAGTATCTTTTATCCATCTATTTCATCTTGACACTTGTGCTCTAATTTATCTTTAGTAGTTGTTAATCAATCACAAACTTATTACCCAACTCGAGCTTGAACTAGAACTTAAATATACAACTTCCCCACCGTCTTTTGGGTTCGACCCTAAATTATACTCCCTCCGTTCGATTCCACTTCGCAGGTTTGCTTTTTCACGTTCGCCAACGCACGTTTTACATGTTAAATATCTTTAGCTACGTAGTTGCAAAAATTATAAAAGTTAGTTATTTTCAATGTATTCGTAAAGACGAATCAAACAAGACCCCACATGAATATGTTTTCTCTTACGTATTAGGAGAAAATTGAGATTAAATGTCCACTTGTGAATAGTGTACAAAAAGCAAACCCGCGAAGTGGAATCGAACGGAGGGAGTACTACTTAATTTGGGAGTTTATAAATTGTTTTTGGTGCCGGAATCGACGGCAAAATCCGGCCATCAAAATGGCGCCGTTGCCGGGGACGGTGTTTAGAAGTTGTGTAGTTTAGTTTTAGTTTTAGTCTTGAGTTAGTTGAGCTTGCTTTTGTTTTGATAAAGGATTTGGTAGTTATTTGTAGAGTGCTTGTTTTATTGCTCACCCTAGTGTTTGATAAACACTAGGACGACTAATTGGTTTGCTAAGTTTTATGCCTAGGGGTGACTCTAGCTCTTTGTTGTCATCTTCCGAACCGGAGAGGCTCTTTCGGGCCCTAAGGAGGAAGACTATTGCAAGGGTGAGAATTGCGTCCCAAGCTTCTACTAGCCAAAACAACCCCTCTTCATCCGAACCACCAAGTCCCAATCAAAGCAATCCTAGCCCAACATCCGAAAGTTTTGACAATCCGTTTTATCAATCACCACCACAATCACCACACTTCCCAAACAACCATCAAATTCACATAATGGCCGCTCTTCGTGATTATAACCGGCCCAATCACAATGACACCACCAATCCAATCAACTCTGGGGTTCTTGTTCCTCAAAATTTCGAAATACATCCTTCCCAAATGAGTTCAATCGAAAAGAATGCCTTTAGCGGGGCTTCCCACGAAGATGCTCATGGGCACCTAAGAAAATTCAAGGGTAAAGTCGCGATGATAAAGAAGACCGGAGTACCCGAGGAGACATTAAGGCTTATGCTTTTCCCCTATTCCTTAACCGACAAGGCCGATAGGTGGCTAAATGTCCATGCTCCAAATACATTCACCACATGGGATGACTTGGCAACGGCTTTCCTTGCCAAGTACTACCCATCATCCAAGACCGCGATGCTCCGGAATGAGATAACACAGTTTCAACAAGACGAGGGAGAGTCTTTGGGAGAAGCTTGGGATAGATACCAAGATTTGCTAGCCAAGTGCCCACACCACGGGATACCACCTTGGTACACAACTCAAACTTTTTTCCAAACCCTTCTCTCCCGGACTAAGGAAATGGTTAATGCATCGGCGGGTGGTAGCTTTGACCACTTGCCACATGAGGAAGGAACGGAACTCATTAAGAAGATTGTTGATTCGGAGGAAAACTATGGTACTAGGGGGAATGTCTTGAGGAAGAGTAGTAAGTACCCTAGTGAGCACCTCTCCAATGCTAAGGCAAACGAAGAAACCAACGCCAAGTTGGATATGCTAACCAAGAAATTGGAGGAATTGACAAAGGGCTCCACTAGCAAAGAAACCAAGAACAATGTCCCGGGGATGTACCAAGTAAATAGTGTTGCCACATGTGATTTATGCGGAGGAAGTGGGCACACATTTGAAGTTTGTGCAAACAACTCAATTGAGGGAAGTGGAAGTGAGGAAGAATTGTATGCTTTTCAAGCATTCAACAATCCTAGAAACCAAAATACTTTCAACCCCAATTCAAACTACTATCACCAAGGGATTAGAGGTAGTCCTTATATGAGTTACAAGAGCACCAATGTGTTGAATCCTCATCAAATTCAACAACCTCAAGGGCAAAACCCCCCCGGTTTTCAACCAAGGGGCGGAAACTTCAATCCAAGGAACAATTTCAACAACAATTTCTACCAAGGCAACCAATCCAATCAAGCCAATCAAGGCTTTCAACAAGGTTTCAATGATCCACACTTCAACCCCAATTTCCAAAACAACCAAAATCCACAAAATTTCAATCCAAATTTCAACAACAACCCAAACTACAACCAACACCAAAACCAAAACTTCAATCCACCACCATTTCAAAACAACCCCAATCAAAATCAAACCAACTACAACCACAACCCACAAAATCCCAACAACCCAAATTACAATCAAAATTTCAACCAAAACTTTCCACCAAACAATCAAGGCCAAAACTTCAACAATCAAGTTCCGAAGGGCAACTCTCGAGGTGGGGGTGCAAGGAATGATTATGGATTCCCCTTGCCCCTCACCAATGTACCTCACCAAGATACTAGTGATTCCCAAGTGGGTGAGTTATTGAAGCTTGTCAAGAACATGCAAGCAACTCATACCCAAGAGATGGCTAATTTGAAGAGTGCCAACCAAAGGGAGATACGGGAAATGGAGGCTCGAGTTGCCTCTCAAGCTCTAGCCAATCCACAAAGGCCACCGGGCGGCTTCCTTGCCCAAGGTCAAAGTTCCAAAGATGCATCACACAATCACCAAGCACATGCGGTGATTTTGAGAAGTGGAACGGAGCTAGAAGACCCGTACAAAGACTACAACTATGGTGAAGAGGAGCCTATCTTGGAGCTTGTGAAAGACAAAGGAAAAGGAGTCGATGGTGGCAATTCAAGGGATGATGACTTTTATGTGGAGGACCTCCCTTATGAGGAGAAAGAAGATGAAGTTATCTTGGAGGAGGTGGATGCTAGACAAGAGGAGTTGGTTCCACAACCAACTACTAAGGTAACAAGCAAACCAACACCCACCAAGGTACTATCTAACCCTCAACCAACTAGTTTGCCTTATCCTTCAAGGGCTTTGAAGGGAAAGGAGAACCTCAAGTTCACAAATTTTTGTAAAATGATTGAAAAACTTGAAGTGACTCTTCCCTTTACGGAGGTGATATTGAATATGCCAACTTATTCCAAATTCTTAAAAGAAATTTTGTCGGGCAAGAGAACCTTGGGTGACCAAGAAGTAATGGCTATGAGGGAGGAGTGTAGTGCACTTCTCCTCCAAAAGGAGCCAAAGAAACTTGGTGATCCGGGGAGTTTCTCTATCCCTTGCATAGTTGGTGGCATTCCAATCTCTCGTACCCTTTGTGATTTAGGAGCTAGTGTAAGTGTACTTCCTTTGAAAGTTGCAAAAAGAATTGGTTTGAATGATTTAGTTCCTACAAGTATCACCCTCCAATTGGCGGATAGATCCGTCAAGCGCCCTTTGGGAGTGCTTGAGGATGTACCCGTCAAAGTGGGTAAGCATTTGATTCCCGCCGATTTCGTTGTCCTTGATATTCCGGAGGATAGCCACACTCCCATCATCCTTGGTAGGCCTTTCTTGGCTACCGGAGGCGTCTTGATAGACGTTAAGAATGGGCGGCTCACCTTTAGAGTTGGGGATGACAAAATTGAGTTTAATCTACCTACTATGATGAAAGGTCCAAAGCATGATGAGGCATTTACATTGGACATTGTGGAGCAAGTGGTAAGGGAGATGGTAGAGATGGAAGAAGAGGAGGAAGGCCACATGGAACAATTATGTGGCATCACAACTAGTGAAGACAAAGAAATGGATGAGGACATTGAGCTTGAAGATGAAGAAGTTGAGAAGGTGGAGGGAATGCTCCCTCCAAAGGTACAACTCAAAACCCTTCCTCCCTCCCTCAAGTATGCCTTTCTTGGGGAGGGAGAGGCTTACCCGGTAATCATCAATGCCAACCTCAATGAGCAACAAGAATCCAAACTCATTTCAACTTTAAAGGATCATAGGAGCTCATTGGGGTATAGCCTTGATGACATCAAGGGGCTAAGCCCGAACCTTTGCATGCATAGAATAATTCTAGAGGAAGGGAGTCGACCTAGAGTGGAAGGTCAAAGGAGATTGAATCCGAAAATGGCGGATGTAGTGAAGAGTGAAGTCCTTAAATTGCTTGAGGCCGGAATCATATATGAGATCACGGATAGTCGGTGGGTGAGCCCCGTCCATGTTGTCCCCAAGAAGGGGGGGTGTAACATTGGTTACACAAGAGGATGGGACCCTCTTACCGACTCGTCCGGTGACCGGTTGGAGGATGTGCATCGATTACCGTAAGTTGAATGCGGCAACTCTCAAAGACCATTTCCCAATCCCCTTCATTGATCAAATGCTTGAGAGGCTTGCGGGGCATTCGTACTATTGTTTTCTTGACGGTTATTCCGGGTTTTTTCAAATACCTATTCACCCGGAAGACCAAGAGAAAACAACTTTTACATGCCCCCAAGGTGTGTATGCTTATCGGCGGATGCCATTCGGGTTGTGTAATGCACCCGGCACCTTTCAAAGGTGCATGATGGCCATCTTTGCCGATTTCCTTGAGAAATCTATGGAGGTTTTTATGGACGATTTTAGTGTTCATGGTGATTCATTTGACCTAGGGCTTTCTAATCTTGTAAATGTATTGAAAAGATGTGAGGAGCACAATCTTGTCCTAAATTGGGAGAAATGCCATTTCATGGTAGAGGAGGGGATTGTGCTCGGTCACATAGTGTCCAAGAGGGGCATAGAAGTTGATGGTGCAAAAGTGGCGGTCATTGAGAACTTGTCACCCCCCACAAATGTGAAAGGGGTGAGGAGTTTTCTTGGACATGCCGGCTTTTACCGGCGTTTTATCAAAGATTTTTCCAAAATTGCCAAGCCATTGACTTCTCTTCTTCTCAAGGATGCTCCCTTTTTGTTTACTAATGATTGTCTTGAAGCCTTTGCTAGGATCAAAGAAGCACTTGTGACGGCTCCTATTATTCGTGCTCCGGATTGGGGATTGCCTTTTGAGATTATGTGTGACGCATCCGACTACGCGGTAGGAGCGGTCCTAGGTCAAGTTGTGGATAGGAAACACCACGTGATATACTATTCAAGCAAGACTCTTGATTCAACTCAAGCAAAGTATTCCACAACCGAAAAGGAGATGTTGGCAATCGTGCATGCCATTGAGAAGTTTCGGCAATATCTCATGGGATCTAAAGTGGTGGTGTACTCCGATCACACCGCTTTGAGGCAATTAATGTTGAAGAAAGATGCCAAGCCAAGACTCTTGAGATGGGTTCTTTTACTCCAAGAATTTGATCTAGAGATAAGAGACAAGTCGGGGTCGGAGAATGTGGTTGCGGACCACTTGTCTAGATTGACTTTTGAGGATCATGGTTTGCATGATAGAGATGGCCCAATCAATGAATGGTTGCGTGAGGATAGTTTGATGGCAATAGGCAATAAGTTGCCTTGGTTTGCGGATATTGCCAATTATCTTGTTAATGGCTTTATCCCGGAGGAGTTGGAAGCAAGAGAAAGGAGAAAGTTGAAGGTTGATGCTAAGAGATATTTTTGGGATGATCCCTACCTTTTCAAGAAGTGTGGGGATGGGCTCTTGAGGAGATGTGTATCAAAGGAAGAGGGGCTCGAAATTGTTGATAGGCTTCACAACTCCGCCTATGGAGGGCACTTGGCGGCTTCACGGACTATAGCCAAGGTTCTTCAAGGAGGGTTCTTTTGGCCTTCAATGTTCAAAGACATTCACGATGTTGTTAGATCTTGTGATGCTTGTCAAAGGTCGGGCAACATCGGTAAAAGGAATGAGATGCCCCTAAAAACCATCTTGGAGATTGAGTTGTTCGATTGTTGGGGGATTGACTTCATGGGACCTTTCCCCAATTCATGCGGGAATGAGTACATCTTAGTAGCCGTGGATTACGTCTCGAAATGGATTGAGGCGGTTGCCTCCCCCACCAATGACTCCAAGGTAGTGGTAAAGCTCTTCAAGACCATCATCTTTCCCCGTTTTGGTGTACCCCGAATAGTGATAAGTGACGGAGGTTCTCACTTCCGGAAACATACTTTCAAAGCCCTCCTAGCCTCCTATGAAGTGACCCACAAGGTAGCACTTGCCTACCATCCTCAAACTAGTGGGCAAGTGGAGGTTTCAAATCGTCAAGTCAAAGCTATTCTAGAGAAGGTGGTGCAAAAGAACCGGAAAGATTGGTCCCAAAAATTGAACGATGTGCTATGGGCTTTGAGGACGGCCTACAAAACTCCTATAGGAATGACCCCCTACAAGCTTGTGTACGGGAAGGCATGCCACCTCCCGGTGGAGCTTGAGCACAAAGCTTGGTGGGCCTTGAAGGAGATGAACTTCAATTTAGACATGGCCGGGGAGAAAAGGTTCTTTCAAATGAGCGAGCTCGAGGAGCTTAGATATGAAGCTTATGAGAGTTCAAAACTCTATAAGGAGCAAACGAAGAAGTGGCATGATGCCAAGCTAGTGAAGAAAAATGTGAGCGTAGGAGACCTTGTTCTCCTCTTCAATTCTAGAGTCAAGAACTTTCCCGGGAAGCTTAGATCACGGTGGTCCGGGCCCTTCAAAGTGATGGATACTTCTCCTCATGGGGCCTTTGAGCTTTGGAGTGAAGGCGGTGGCATCTTCAAAGTCAACGGGCATCGGATTAAGCGCTATTATGAAGGAGACTCCAAAGGCACCGTCGAAGTTGTTGACCTCGGGGACCCACTCCCCGAGGAGGATTAATTTCAAGGAAGTTTGATCATGAAAGGTTTGGTGGAGTCCCTCAACAACCACCGGTTGTGAGTATTAGTTCTCTTTAGTTCATCTAGTTTACATGTTAGTTTCTTTATTAGTTCGGTTTTAGTTTAATTTTTAGGTTGCATGAGATGTTTGGATATGTTTGTTGCTTGTTTGTGGAAGATTCATGGGTATAGTCGGAGGATTATTGGCATAACCGTTGTAGGCAAAGTTGATTTTTATGTTCAAATTAAATTATTTCTCGAAATAGTGTACAGGTACTCTCAGCCGGCCCACCGGCCGACGGTACCATACCGGCTGGGAGGACCTGGACACATTTCTGTTTTTGATAGTTTATTTGGACAGATTTCAGATTTTGCATCCCCAGCCTGTACCTGACCGGCAGCCGGTCCACCGGTTAAGAAGGCGAGTTCCTTATTCAAAAATCAAATTGCAAGGAGAAAATGATTCCCAGCCGGTAGGCCGGCAGCCGGTCCACCGGCTGAGAATCAGGAATGTGTGAACATACTTGGCGAAAAAAGCAAGGAGAAGGGAACCCCAGCCGGTCGGCCGGCAGCCGGTCCGCCGGCTGGGAGTGTTTTTGTATGTGAAGGATTCGAAGAAAAGAAGAAGGAGTTGGACTCTCAGCCGGTCGGCCGGCAGCCGGTCCGCCGGCTGGGAGTGTTTTTGTGAGTAAGAATAGAAGAAGAGGAGAAGTGGAAATTGAAGACCTGATTTTGAGCCGGTCGGCCGGCGGCCGGTCCGCCGGCTCAGAATCAAAGCCCTTTGAAAAAAATCGAAAAAATCAAAAAATTTTGAAACCCTCACTCTCAGCCGGTCGACCGGCGGCCGGTCCCAGACCGGCTGAGAGTCGTCTGTCGCGTGAATTAAATCTCGATAACCCTCTTTTCTTTCTCATTTCTACCTCATTTCCCTACCATTTCCCTTCATTTCTTCTTCATCCTTCCTTATTTTCTCCTCTCCATTCATCCTTTACCCTCAAATACTCCCTCAAACTTCACCAAACTCTCTCAAATCAAAACCCCCTTTATTCCCTCATCACCTTATCCTTCAATTAACCATGTCGGGAAGAACAGAAAGGCGATCCAAATCAAGGCACGACCCAAGGGTGGAGCAAGAATATGAAAATGTAATGGGAAGTGGCAACATTGGCCCGGATCCTTGCTTTCCCGGTCTCACATTTGCCTCAATCCAACAAAAAGGACCTCATTGATTTCATGGCCCGAGTTGACTTAGGCATGAAGAGTGCAGCGGATTTAGCTGACCAGCGCCAAGCCATTGCCGATGAGCGGCATAGGGATTTGACCTATAGGATGGATTACCTTTACCATGATCAAGCTTATGGGTCATTTCCGAGTTATGATCGGTCCGTCCGCGAGGGTTATCATCATCCGGATGGTGGTCGCCCGTCTTACTACATGCCTCCGGATAGGGGTTATGTGCCTCCTGAGGGTCGTTTTTACGGGGAGATTAACGTCGCCCCGGGTTATTTTTCAAACCCGATCTTTCCCCCCAACTTTCGGGGTAATGAGGATTCGGGCCCTCCGAGGCATTCATCCTTCCATGGCGGTTATGGTGATGCGGGAGCTAGTGGATCGCAAGCCTCCCCCTTCCGCGATTTCGTGAGCAACCCGAACGACTTCATGGTCGTTGATGGCGGCAATGGGAATGATGATGATGGTGGCGGTGATGAAAGATATGAGTCCGAGGATCATTTTGATGATAGCTTTGATGAGTGACCACCTTTGGAGGTGGTAGATGGTGATGATTATGCTCCCCTTGCAAAATCCAAAACAAGTCAAGTAACTCCCTCAATCCAAATTTCTCTTTTAGTTTGCATTTTACTTTCTAGCATGCATTTAGTTAGTTTCGTTTATATTAGTTAGTTTCTCTTAGCTTGTTTTAAGTTTTTAATTCATCTTTGCATATCATTTAGTTTAGATGCATATAGTTGCATTCATTTAGATGCATTAGATTTATATTTTTGTATAATATTGTCACATGTAGTTTGCATACATGTAGAATAGAGCATTTAGTCTAGTTTTTAGTTTTTCTCTTCTTTTGTTTATCTTTGTTTTTAATGCCTTCTTAAAAACCAAAAAACCAAAAAAAAAAAAAAATTGAAAAACCAAAAACTTTCAAAAATATGTCCTTTATTTTCCGGTTTTCCTCCTCACATTATGCACATAAATAAGTGTGGGGAGGAAGAACCGTTTATTTCAAAAAAAATACAAAAACAAGTTTTTATTTTCTCAAAAATTTCAAAAAAGCCAAAAACATGTTGTTTTCGTTCTTTTGCTTCATTTCCCCCTTTGCACTTCATTACATTGAGGACAATGTAAATCTTAAGTGTGGGGAGGGAAAATATCCACCTTGTGTATATTTGATTGCTTCTGTAAGTATGAAAAACCTCAAAAATACCAAAAAAATCGAAAAATTTGAAAAATTCAAAAACATGTTTTTACCTTATTAGTGTAGAATTGTATATACTTGTGTTTGCTTTCCCTCCTTTCGCATAGGTAACACTCGCTTGAGCACCGCTTTGGATCTTGAAGACACCACGGTATGATCGTTCCAACCTCTATTTCACTCTCATTTTCTTCCTTTTGTTACAATTGAGGAGGATGGGCTTGTATTTGGAGGATGTGGAGTACATTGTGGAGAATTGTGTGTGGCTTGTGTGCTTTTGTGCTGTTAGGAGATGCATTAGCTTCATTTGGCATTTAGTTTGATAGTCTCATTTGCATTATAACATGTCTATATTAGTCGCATTCATGGCATATAGTTGCATTTAGGATAATGCTTTGAAAATGCCTAATTGAGAACTTTGACAAAATCGTTTAAGCATTTGCAAATAATTCTTCTACTTGGGACTTTGTCTTTTAGAATGATTTTTAAAACACCCTAGGTCATGCTTTTCTAGTATCTTTCTGACCATGGTCCAATACCAAGTCAAGGGTTTGCATGTGAGTCACCTTGTCCACCCCCGTGATGTGAAGTGGTTTTGATTATCTTGTCTTGGTGACCTTGTTCGACTTGACGGTTTGGCAACCCAAAAATAACTTTCATGAATAAATTTGGAATGCTCTTGTCAATGATCATAAGAAGTGGAAATGTTTTGAAAAAAAGAAAAAAAGAAGCCTTAAGTGAAAAAGAAAAGAAAAAAAAATGGTTAATGAAAAAGGAATAAGAACATGTTGTTTTGGTGGAGGCGTACCACTTCGATGTGCTTTGGAGGGTAGTCATTGAGTTGGCTTCCCACTTGGTTGTGAATTCGACCGCCCAAAGACAGAGTGATTGTCACCCCGATAAGCTATTGTCTAGAGGTTAACCGGTTGCCTAATAAGCGATTGGCGAAAGCAAAGGACATTAGCACGCGTGGGACAAACCCCATCCTAACTCATGGCATGAAAAAGAGATGAAAAAAAAAATTGAATGAGGTCAAGTTTTGATTGTAATCCACCATCTTGTATTGATTTGAGCATTTCATTCCAAAAAAATCAATTTTGCCTTGCCATTTTGTCGATCTTGGGACGACCCATGACCTTTACTTTGTGAAGAATCTAGACTTGTTGTATCTTTTGCCTTTAGCATTGCGGGGATCATCATTCCATTCCATCCGATCGCCCTTGACAAAAGTATTTGGATAACGGTTATGAAAGTAGCCTAGTTTAGCATGATTTGGCGGTGTTTTGTTGTCATCCTTCTTGCCTTAGTGACTTGTAGAATTAATATTTGTAAAGGAGTTTACGGCTTTGAATTTGTTCCCTTTTAGTTATTTTCCGCCGCTTGAACGAGGCAAGCGGTTTTCTTTCTTTTCCGATGCATGTTGCTTGTCTATACGTGTTTTGTTTTTACTTGTTGGCATCAAAAGTTTTGTAGCAAGACCTTACTTGCCTTGCAATAGGGCATTCTCCCTCATGAATGTCAAATTGTGAGTTGAAAGGGCTACGGGTGTAGCTAAACCCGATTCGGCTTATAGTTAGCCTAGTTAGTTTGTTTCTTTGTTTTTAATAAGGGTTATATAGTTACTTGATCTCTTACTCGAGGACGAGTAAGGCTTAAGTGTGGGGAATTCTGATGAGCTCCATTTTGGTCATCATTTCCTTTGCATTTTCTTTGTTTTCGGTCACGATTCGGCCTCGATTTGCGTGTCTTGAGGTGTTTTTACGTCCGTTGCCTCGTATATTCCTATTCTGTCCAATTTTTGTAGGCATTACAGCGGGGGCGAAGAAACGAGACAAATCGACCCGAATTTGGAGCGATTTATGAAGAATTGTGAAGGATTTGTGATTGTTGCCTCCCAGGCCCTCCCAGCCGGTCCCCAACCGGCGGCCGGTCGGCCGGCTGGGAGCTCTGACTTAGGATTTTTGGCGTAAAAGAAGAGAAAATGCAGATTCATGGAACAAGGCCCCCAGCCCGTGGCCCACCGGCAGCCGGTCAGCCGGCTGGGGAGGCTTTCCTATACTTAGCCAAATTCGAAGAATGAAGAAAATGAATTGTTGGGCAGAACTCTGAAAAAGGACTCCCAGCCGGTGGACAACCGGCAGCCGGTCCACCGGCTGAGGGGACCTGTGCTGAAAGAAGTTTGAAGAAACAATCAGAGCTGAAAGATAGGCTTCCCAGCCGGTGCCAGACCGGCAGCCGGCCGGTCGGCTGGGAATGCATGATCATTGAAGAAAATTGAAGAAAAACTCAGAACTCAGATTTGGGCTCTCAGCCGGTCCACCACCGGCGGCCGGTCGACCGGCTGGGAAGCATTTTTCAGAAATTCGCGCACTATATAAACCCGCACTTAGTCTTTCATTTGCATAGGGGATATTACGTGACTTTTACACACTTTTCTAGGGTTTTGCACTGTTCCATTGTTCTATACTTAGACTCAAAAAACTCTCTTAATATTTTAATCCTCTTTAGATCTTAGTTTAATCTTTCAATATTAGTTAATCCTTTCTTAGTAATTCTCTTAGCTTTGTTCTTGGGCAATTTTAGAAGACTCTTATTGGGTTGTAATTTGAGGGTTTGAGAGAATCCTCCAAGTTGTAATCCAAGTTCCTTGCTTTTTCCTTATTATTGGTATAATCTTCTTCATCTCTACTTTATCTTTGCATTTCCTTTAAGTTTTGTTTGTTTAATTGTTTAGTCTTACTTAATCCAACATGTCTAGCAATTCCTCATCATTTGTTTACATACTTATGTTAGCCATGTGTGAGTAGTTCCCCTACTAGGGTTAGGGGTGTGCTTTGGTTTGTTGTTAGCTATGAATCTTGCTTAGGGTTATGATTTGGTTCTCTTCTTTGCTAGGTTCTCATTTATGCATGTTACATGTTTGATGAAATGTCACAACGATGGTTGGATATTATTCTCATTGTTGTTGGCCTTTGATGATAGTCTAGGGCTTTCGCGGACATGTATATTTGTTAGGTTGGCCCTATTTGTAGCGAAAGCTAGAATAGGGATCGACTTTAGGGGAGTCAAATCGATAGACGAGACAAACCTAGGCCTAGTATAGTGGAGACCTTAGATTCCCTTGCATGATTCGTTACCAACCTACCTTAGTACCCCCGACACCTTAGTATCTTTTATCCATCGATTTCATCTTGACACTTGTGCTCTAATTTATCTTTAGTAGTTGTTAATCAATCACAAACTTATTACCCAACTCGAGCTCGAACTAGAACTTAAATATACAACTTCCCCACCGTCTTTTGGGTTCGACCCTAAATTATACTACTTAATTTGGGAGTTTATAAATTGTTTTTGGTGCCGGAATCGACGGCAAAATCCGGCCATCACTCATTTTGCGACGGATACTCGATATATTCATTTGAGGATTGTTATGGGACTTACTTGCTGGTAGATTAGTAGTAATTGATGTTTGATATTGTTGGGTAAACACCTTGTGTAGCAAATTTGAAGGTTGTAGGTCGTTTAGTGAAGTTTTTCACATATTGCGTTTTTGCGATTTTCTGTCACAGGCTCTCTGAGCCGGTCGACCGACCGGCCGCCGGTCGACCGGCTGGGAGAGCATATTGGGTATTTTTCGAGATTTTGAGAATCAGGCCTTGGGACTGCCAGCCGGCCGACCGGCTGCCTGCCGACCGGCTGGTGGTCATTTTCCTTGTATAGTGTGTTTTTGCGATGAACATAGAATAGAAAGGAGCCCAGCCGGTAGACCGGCCGCCTGCCAGCCGGCTGGGAGCGCATTTGGGGAATGGTTACGAGTTTCGTGAAGGCTTGGGAAGGTCTTCCCAGCCGGCCGACCGGCTGCCTGCCGACCGGCTGGGAACCCTTTCTTGTGTGTTCTCGGTTTTAAAGGAAGAAGAAGGCTGAGAGGTCACCAGCCGGCCGACCGGCTGTCTGCCGACCGGCTGGGGACCCCTGAAGGCTTTTTATTGTTTTTCGATCGTAACTTTTGAACGGTTGATCGGTTTGGATTGAAATTCGTTTTGTATACCTGTGATATATATTTGAGGTCCCCGGTATACGGGCAACACCATATTGGGTTCGGGAAAGGAGTGAGGATAGAGACCCCCCCGTCGGGTAACCGAAAGGTAAACCGGCTCTCCCTCGTCCCAGTTCCCGGGATCAATTAAGTGTTGATTAGAGGTTTAAGAAGTTAGAACTATAGGTTAGTTTCTACCTTTGGATGTTAGTGGTTATAATGGTTGTCGCGTGGTGGGATATGTGTTCAGTTTACCTCTGGACCCACTACGTGTTTATATGCCGCGTGACGGGATATGTGTTAAGTTCACCTCTGGACCCGTTACGTGTTTTGCTTGGGCGTGTCAGGATATGTGTTAAGCTCACCTCTGGACCTGACACGTGATCGGTTGTCGTACACGGGATATGTGTTAAGTTCACCTCTGGACCCGTTGTGCGGCGACTGCGTATTGGGATATGTGTTAAGTTCACCTCTGGACCCAATACATGTTTGTAGCATTGGGATATGTGTTAAGCTCACCTCTGGACCCTTTGCTTTTGGATGATTAGGGATATGTGTTAAGTTCACCTCTGGACCCTTTTCATGATTGTAAGTTTAGGGATATGTGTTAAGTTCACCTCTGGACCCTTTACTTGATTAGATGTTGGGATATGTGTTAAGTTCACCTCTGGACCCGACATAGTGTAGTAATGGGATATGTGTTGAGTTCACCTCTGGACCCGTTGCTAGTTTTAAGGATGTTTATATGCTTGCCTAGATGATGGTACAGTGTCAGATATGCATGATGAGTTATGGATGTTTATCTGCTTGCCTAGATGATGGTACAGTGTCAGATATGCATGTCGAGTTATTGATGTTTAGTCATTTGAGGTTAAATCATCCAAGGCGTTGGATGACTCTTGTTCGGTTTCATAAATAGTTGGATTGAAAGACCCCCCGACTGGGTAACCAGTAGGGAGACCGGCTCTCCTTCCTATTTGTTTATGAAGTTGGTTGAGAGCCGTGCATGTTAATCGCATGATAGTAAGAGATCAGATGATGAGATATTTATGCTTCACATGTTGTTATATGTTGGAGTATTCTGTATTGTTTTATGTGTTACGTGTTGTCACAAAAGGTGGCTAGGAGAACTCTAGTCACTCCCCACTGATTGTGGCGTACATGTTTTCATGTATGTAGGTACATGCAGGATTGGAGATCGGGGTTCACGAGAGCTAGCGAGCGATGATCCTATCATCATGACTTACCCTTATTTATTGTTTAGCTGGACTCGTAGTTTTGATACTTTGTTTTGGTGCCTGTAGGGATGTTCCATCTCAGGCTGTGTACATATTTCATTTCAGTACTTAGAACTGCTACTTAACTCTTTTGGTTTCAGTTTCAGTTACGTTTCAGTTTAAGACTTCTCGCATGTTGTTTAGTTTACTTTAAAAAGTTTAAATTCCGCTGCATTTTTAGTACTTTTGTGTGTTTATATTTCCGCTTTCGCGAGGGGTTTTACAGTTGGTATCAGAGCATTATTGCTCCCGACGCACTCATGTGACCCCCAACCTTAACTTGACCAAATAAACAAATAATGAATGAGAGATGGGTAGATCTAAGGACTTATTTTGTAGTCTATTTGTGATTGCTAATTGCTAAGCTAATCCTTGTTTTCTCTTTTGAAGGATGGTGAGACCTAGGGCTGCTGATAACATTGTGCTGCAAGCAATTCAGCATTTGCTTGAGACTCAGAGACAGCAAGCAGGGAATGTTCCACCTCCTCCACCGCCAGGAAACGAGGCTAATCGTCCTGGTAGTTTCTCATGGATAGCTTCGCAGATGTCCCGTAGCCACGTGAAGACATATGATGGCGAGGTCGATCTGGTAGCTCTTACCGAGTGGTTCAGGGAGATGGAGAGGAGCTTTGCTATGTATTCGGTGAGTAGAGAGGATAGAGTGCGGCTAGCCACTCACTTTCTTACGCTTGAGGCCGATAGGTGGTGGGCGTTGACAGGACCTACTTTCACTCTTGATCCATTGTTCGATTGGGATGCTTTTAAGGATAAGCTCGAGACGAGGTTCTATCCTAAAGAGCTCAGATCACAGCGACTCAAAGAATTCATGGATTTGAAGCAAGGCAAGATGTCAGTTCAGGAGTTCAAAGACCGTTTCAACCAGCTAGCTCACTTTGCATCGAGGTTTGTCAGAGATGAGGCCGAGAGAGTCTACTTTTACCGTGGCAAGCTAGGGCCACGCATCGAGAGCATGGTTCGTCGAGACTCTACTTCTTTTGTAGAGGTGTATGATGATGCTATTTGGGCCGAGAGTTCTATTCGTGCCATAGATGCTGAGACCCGTGCCGCTACTTCTAGTGTGACTCCTCACCAGAGATCAGTGTACCAGGGAAAGAGACCATTTGTTCCTTCTACTTCTTCGCCTTCTTCTCAGAAGAAGCGTTTTGAGAGGTTCTCTGCTCCGGTTGCTAAGACCTTTGTTCACACCGACACATCTCCTAGTGTTTGCCACCGTTGTGGTAAACCTTCTCATCCGGGTTTTGACTGTTTCAAGAATGCCTATAAGTGTTTCACTTGTAATGGATTTGGGCATCGATCGTATGAGTGTCCTGAGAGGAACACCGCACTTGGCAAGGCTGCCACTGCTGCTGCAGCGACTAAAGGAGGGAAGCCGAAAGGGAAGATTTTTGTGATGACTAGGGCTGAGGCAGAGGCTCATCCAGACATTGTTGCAGGTATATTTTCTGTTCTTGGCGCTGAGTGCCTTATTTTATTCGATACTGGAGCTTCTTTATCATTTATATCGACTCAGTTCGCCGATCGTCTAGCTCTTGAGTCTTCATTGGTTGAGGAGACTTCTATTTCCTTACCTTCTGGAGACGTGTTTTCATGCTCTTCGTCCCATAGGGATGTTCCTATTGTTATTGGTCAAGCCACATTTCCAGCGGACTTACTGAGATTTCCTCTCGAGGAGTTTGACATTATCCTCGGTATGGATTGGTTATCGCGATACCATGCTCGCTTCGAGTGTCGCGACCAGAAAATCTACTTGAGGAGTTCTTCAGGAGTTCGTGTTTCCTATAGGGGAACTCGCCCTAAAAAGGGTGTCCGAGTGATTTCTTCGATGAAAGCTTCTCATCTTCTTAGGAAGGGTTGCCAAGCCTTCCTGTGTGTTGTTACAGCTGCTAAACCATCGCTACCGAAGCTTGAAGATGTAGCCATTGTTCGTGAGTATCCAGATGTGTTCCCAGATGATTTGCCAGGGATACCGCCAGAGAGAGATGTGGAGTTTACCATTGAGCTTGTTCCAGGTACCGGACCGATTTCTAAAGCCCCTTACCGTATGGCTCCGCCAGAGTTGAAAGAGTTGAAGCAGCAATTGGAAGAGATGATCAGAAGGGTTTCATTAGACCTAGTGCTTCTCCGTGGGGTGCTCCCGTTTTATTCGTTAAGAAGAAAGATGGTTCCATGAGACTGTGCATTGACTATAGAGAGTTGAACCGAGTGACCGTGAAGAACAGATATCCTTTGCCTAGGATAGATGACTTATTTGATCAGTTGAGAGGTGCTTCTAGGTTTTCCAAGATTGATCTTCGATCGGGTTATCATCAGATTCCAGTGAGAGAGGCTGATATTGCGAAGACTGTTTTTCGTACCAGATATGGACATTTTGAGTTCGTGGTTATGCCATTTGGGTTGACTAATGCACCGGCTATTTTTATGGATCAGATGAACTGTACTTTCAGTGAGTTCCTTGATACTTGTGTTGTGGTTTTCATTGATGACATCTTGATTTATTCGAAGACCGATGAGGATCATGCTGAGCATCTTCGGTTGATTCTAGGGATTCTGCGCAGACAGAAATGGTTCGCAAAGTTTTCGAAGTGTGAATTTTGGCTCTCGAAAGTTGCCTTTTTAGGACATGTGATATCCAGCGAGGGTGTGATGGTAGATCCCGCGAAGATAGAGGCTGTGCTTGATTGGGAGAGTCCCAAAGATATTGGAGAGATCCGTAGTTTCCTTGGATTGGCTGGTTATTATCGTAGATTCGTCGAGGATTTCTCTAGATTAGCTCGCCCGATGACTCAGTTGCTGAAGAAGGAAGCCAAATTTGTGTGGACCGACAAGTGTGAGAGTTCTTTCCAGGAGTTGAAGACCAGATTGACTTCCGCCCCCGTGTTAGCTTTGCCAGAGATCGGAGTTGACTTTGATGTGTATTGTGATGCTTCGATGTTAGGACTTGGATGCGTACTGATGCAGAGTGGTAAGGTGATAGCCTACTCATCTAGACAGTTGAGAGTTCACGAGGTGAACTATCCGACACATGATTTGGAGTTGGCCGCAGTTGTTCATGCCTTGAAGATGTGGCGACATTACCTGATTGGATCTCATTGCCGTATTTTCACAGATCATAAGAGTCTTAAGTACATCTTTACACTAGTAGAAAAACCCCCTATAGCGGCGGTTGTAAATGGGCTTTTTACGGCGGTTCTTATAATTCTTGGTGCGCCGTTTATTTTGGCGTCGTTTAGCCTTTGCGGCGGTTGCAACCGCCGCTAAAAGTGACCTATTGTGGCGGTTTTGAAACAGAACCGCCGTATTAGGTTTATATAATACGACGGTTTTTAAACAAAACCGTCGTGTTAGGTTTATATATAACGACGGTTTTTATACAGAACCGCCGTCTTAGGTTTATATAAAACAACGGTTTTTATACATAACCGTTGATTTTGGTTTATATACAACGACGGTTCTAACACAACTGCCGGTTTTGGTTTAAATATAACGACGGTTTTTTAAAATAACCGCCGTGTTAGGTTTATATAAAACGACAGATTATTAAAAGAACCGTCGTGTTAGATTTTAAAAAAACGGCGGTTTGTAAATACAACCGTCGTTTTAAGGTTCTATTAAACGACGGTTTTTAACACATTCGCCGTTAAAAACATTTATAATTTTATTTTTAAAATATTTATTTTCACGAAAATTTTTGCGGCACCTCCCCATATATTTAATAATCCCAAACATTACATAAATAAAATGAAACCTGCCAATAGAAATGTAACCACATTTACAATATTTCAAACAACACAAATCCAACAACGTTACATCAATCTCGCATCGATCATAACCAAACTTAAAAATAACATCAACATCCTACCAAAGATAACTATAAGTGTATGAATAACATACATGCCAAAACCAATCTACGATAAGTTTTCTAAACATTTGGCCGTCCACTCTTCCTTGATCTTATAAATATCGCGAATTGACATGATGATTCCTCCATGAGCTGTATATAGTTAGTCAAAAGGTGAATTAGTAAGAATATAATTAATCTACATCAACTAGATAAATAAAAAAATACGATGAACGGAAATAAGATATACCTTCACAAATTCTTCTTCTTTACATCTTGCAAAGTAAAATGTTATGTTATACATCCATTTCATGACATAATAACCACACTCGTATTCTTTTGGTTGTTGAGGATACTGAAATGTATAGAAAAAAATATAATATTAGTTATGTAACATAAAACGTTATCATAATTCAAATGAAGTACTCAAAAGTCTCTTCCTATGCAGATGGTCTTCGTTTGTTTGGAATGGATTGGTTATGCCAAAACATCAATTTATTTGTTGGTTAGTTATGCATAATGCATTAAGAACCAATGATAAATTGATTGGCTATGGCATTGACATTTAGGCCGATTGCTATTTGTGTGGACAGGCGCTTGAATCTTCTGAACATTTATTTTCTGGCTGTGCATTTAGTACTCAGGTGGTGATGGCGTTGAATGGCATGACTCACATGACAATTCCCTTCATTCAGCCTATGCAGTGGTGTACTCAGACCATGGGGAATAGTCTGCAATTCGGAATTAAAGTAGCAGTGATTCTGAGCACAATGTACCGCCTTTGGATGCAGCGCAATCAGTGCATACAAACCCAGATGCTTAACATTCCGAAGAGGGTAGCAGAGCAAGTCAGGGAGGATGTTTGTGTTAAGGTTCGAACCCGGGCAGCAGTAATACGAGATATCTATATGATTCGTGACTACCATTCATAGTAAAAATGTGAGAAAATTGAACAGCCAGACCTTAGGATTAGCCGCATTGTCAAATTGTTGAAGCATGTATGAATCAGGAATACTTCTTAATATTTCCTCAACTGCTCCTTTCATACCCTTAGCAGGGTCAGTCAAGACTAGCTCAGCTCCAAATGCTTTCAAAATTACTCTCCTCTCCATACTCATAGAAGTTGACATAGTCAATATCAATTTGTATCCTCTTGCTGCGGCTATAAAAGCAAGACCAATGCCCGTATTTCCACTTGTAGGCTCCACTAGTGTAGTCTAAAGGGTAACAATGCAGTAGAAAAATAAATTAACAGTAAGAACTCAGTCAATAAAACAGAAGAAATTACAATGTATCATAATAAAAGAAAAGGAAATAAAATAAACACAAATTTAGAAGTGATTGATAGTCAGAGATGTGAAGATTACAACGAGGCCATATGCAAGGCATTGTTAAACTTGGCAATGAGCCATATGCCCAATGGCCACACTCAATCAACAATGACATTACAGCAAGTGCCTTGACGACTATTGTCTATGGCAAGATAAGATGGGACGGATGTATGCAACCTTTTCTTTCCGGTGAAAAGATGTACACGCTGTTTCCAAATATGAGCATAATCAACTACATTGACATTAACCGTGTGCCTAAAAGAGTCTTGCCTATGGCATAGTTTTATAGGTGAGGGGTATCATGGTATTCAGCTTGGGCTACCAGCGCACCAAACAATGGGAAAGCCAAGAGTTGTGCACATTAGCATTCACTACACTGTTTAATCCATGCTTGAAACAACGAATCTGTTATTCGTAAAAGGAAGTGGGAAGGTAACACAGTATACCAAAGTACCCAATTCCAAATGTCACCTTTCCACAAACCTAAAGAATAACAGAATTGCAACTGAAAAATATATCATGAGTGATTTGAAAATAGTCAAATGGCAAACAAGGAGATCAAATATGCAATAAGCTATGCAAATATTGATGCCCAACTGTCCAGTAATGTCAAGCGTAAGATGGATTGATGAAATGATGAAAAGCACAAAGTAATACCTTTCCAGCAGTGATAAGTCCCTTTTGCTCAGCATCAGTAACCAAACTGTACCCAATCCTGATATATAATACAAAAGAAGGAATCAGTACATTCGATGGCTATATGCACACAATAGATTATTACCCCTATTTCACTGACTCGACCCCATTTGACTTTTCTAGTGAGGAGAAGAAAGTCAATGGGTTTAATCCACTGAAACATAGGGAGTATGAGATATCATTTGCTATAAATAAGAGGAATACTTATTGTCTCTCAGCCTTGAAAGTGAAACACAAACCAACAGGCTCCCTTGACAGATTAAGACACTTTCGAAACGTTGACAACAAAACAAGACTTGCTTAATAATCACAACCTAGCATAATACGCTTTCTAAAGAGAAATATGAGTACTTAATTAAAGCCACCTTAAAAATTACAAGGCAGGTATTCAATTAGAGTGACACGAAGGAAAGAAAGAAAGAGACTTTGCATCCTCTTTACCTGTCCTTGACGCTGCAACATGGCGCCATGCTCTCAAGTTTAGCAGCAATGTTTGCAACAGATCCATCCACGATTGTTAAGATACACCATTGGTGTTTTTCCAATCAGCTGTCACATAGCAAGAAGAAGAAAAGATTTCCTTAGAAAGTTGAACATGAATACAAAGGATAACATGAAAAGGACATGGATACCTCAAGCCAGCTAATGTAGAGAAAGTATAAGTTAGTAATGTTAATTCTCGATCTTTTGGGTCTAGTTTCATATTAAAGTTTATGCCTTCGACTCTTTGCATCATCAGTATAAATTTATAACTAACCAAGTCACCATCAAATAAAGTTCTAATGGAGTATAGGTCAGCTCTCTCAAACGCCAATCATTAATCCTCAACACATACAATTGAACAAGCTCAAAATCGTGAGTTACATACAAACTGATCATATATGGCTCCATATCACTAGCTCAATCCTCAAAATTCCAAAGCAGTAAGAAAAATCAGACATTTGTTTCAAAATGTACTTTCGTTCATCATTTTCCTCATCTTCAAAATTATTTTAAAGTAAAGTCTTGTCATTAAATTTAAGCAATCAAATACTCACAAAAACTTGGGAGAGACTCTCTTACTAACTCATTGAGATACTACTTTTTCCATTTTATTGCAGATTATAACCTTTTTTATTAGTACACCATTTTATCTCATACATAACCATTTTATGACTTTTTGTACCATTTTTACGACACCATTTTAAATTTGACCCATAGCATTTTTCCTGCCCATTGCTTCAAATTCCAATCATATATGTCACTGAAAAAACAGTTTCCAATCAATTTACAAACAACATGACAAACAATAACCCCTAAAATCAAATCAAATCAAACCAAATAATAGAATCTTATCATAACCAATCAAATTAAATTCAAGTCATAAACCCTCAATTTTCTTATTATCTACTGGAGAGAGCAAAAAAATAAAATACCTTCGATTCAGATATGCAGAGGCGGGAACAGAACGTACGTATGTCGTGTTGAAGGAGATCGAAAAGCGGGAATAAGGCAGAGGTATGCACCCTAGGGACGAAAGGTTAGTGATGGACGGTGATAATGGACGGAGGATTAAGCAATGGAGGTTACTTCAGATGGCGGTTTTGCGCTCGGGGGTGACGAAGAGTCGGAGTATGGGTAGGAATGTATATGGCGGTGATTTTTGTTTTTTGAGGTTATTAGTAATACGAGGTACTGATGAGTATTAGACTATTAGTTGTGAATTGATTAATTAATCTTATTAGATATTTAATTATTAATTGATTGATTATTGCTATTATTATTTAATTAATATTTGTTGTTTAGCGGATTTAGGTTTTGATATTAGACGTAAATAATAATTATTATAATTATTATTATTATTTGAAGGTATTGACATCGGTTCTTGTTAAAACCGCCACAAAAACATATACGGCGGTTCTATAATAAAAAAATATTGTCAAGTATTATTAACTTTAACGTCGGTTCTAGTTAAAACCGCCACAAAAACATATAATGGCGGTTCTTTAATACAAAAGTGTTGTCAAGCATTATGAGTTTTAACATCGTTATTAACGGCGGTTGTTAATACAACCGTCGTAATTGATTTATAGCGGCGTTTCTTATCTAAAACC
Source organism: Silene conica (assembly GCA_029255685.2). Classification (NCBI taxonomy): domain Eukaryota; kingdom Viridiplantae; phylum Streptophyta; class Magnoliopsida; order Caryophyllales; family Caryophyllaceae; genus Silene; species Silene conica. Next base: position 5,843,580 of record CM055317.2, on the reverse strand, counting down.
GCCGTAAATATCTACTTCTATTATGGCGGTTCTTAATTTAAACCGCCGCAATAGACCTCCTACACCTTAAAAAATCCCCTCCCGCCATTTTTTTTTAGCTTTTTACAACAGTTCTTTTAGAACCGCCGCGATAAACGCGTCGCGGTAGGGGTATTTTCTACTAGTGTTACTCAGAAAGACTTTAACATGAGACAGAGACGTTGGCTAGAGTTGGTGAAAGATTACGACATCGAGTTGTTATATCATGAGGGAAAAGCCAATGTAGTTGCAGATGCGCTTAGCCGTAAGACTTCTCACTCGATGAGTGCCATGAGAGTATTGCCCGATGAGTTGTGTTCCGAGTTCCGGAAGCTGAGATTAGAGATGGTGGGTAGTGGTTTTGATTGGTTAGCTACTATGACTGCCGAGCCGTCTTTATATTGGGAGATTCGCCAGAGTTTGCCTTCAGATGCCGATTTCAAGAAGTTCGAGGCTAAGATTTCGAGTGGTGTTGCACCTGACTTGGTGATTGATGCTGATGGTTTCCTTAGGTTCCGTGGTAGGATGTACGTTCCTGATGTGCCAGATTTGAGGAAGAAGGTTCTTGATGAGGCTCACTTGTCACCGTATTCCGTTCATCCAGGAGGAGAGAAGATGCACAAGGATTTGAGGCTTATGTTTTGGTGGCCTGGTATGAAGAAGGAGATCTTGGACTACGTTAGTAGGTGCTTGACTTGTCAACAAGTCAAGATAGAGCATAGGAGACCTGGTGGTTTGCTACAGCCGCTTCCCGTTCCTCAATGGAAGTGGGAGTGCATATCTATGGATTTTGTTACTGCTTTGCCTAAGACCGTGGGAGGCAAAGATGCGATTTGGGTTATTGTCGATCGTCTAACTAAGTGTGCCAGATTCGTGCCGATCAGAGAGACATGGGATATGGACCGTTTAGCCAGGGCTTATATTGCTGAGATAGTCCGATATCATGGTGTCCCGAGAGAGATAGTTTCAGATCGAGATCCGAGATTTTGTTCCAGGTTCTGGAAGGCTTTGCAGGAGGCGATGGGTAGCCGTTTGTTGATGAGTACCGCATTTCATGCCGCGACCGATGGTCAGTCCGAGAGGACTATACAGACACTTGAGGATTTGCTCCGCGCTTGTGCCCTCGATTTTCAGAGTTCTTGGGAGCAGTGTTTGTCGTTGGTAGAGTTTTCTTACAACAACAGTTATCATGCTTCCATTGGTATGGCTCCGTACGAGGCTCTTTATGGTAGGAAGTGCCGTAGTCCGATTTGTTGGGATCAGGCTAGTGACGTTCGTGATCTAGGACCGGACCAATTAGCTGTTACTATCGATCAGGTTCAGCTTATCAGAGGTAGGATGAAGGCCGCTCAGGACCGGCAGAAATCCTATGCTGATGTTCGCCGTAGACCCTTAGAGTTTGAGGTGGGAGACCGAGTCTTCTTGAGAGTTTCTCCGATGAAAGGTGTTAAGAGATTCGGAGTTAAGGGCAAGTTGAGCCCTAAGTTTATTGGCCCTTTTGAGATCGTGAAGAGGATTGGTGCTGCTGCTTACCGTTTGGACTTGCCTCCTAGTTTGGGCAAGGTTCATAGCGTTTTCCATGTTTCCCAGCTCCGCAGATACATTAGTGACCCGAGTCATGTTTTGCCTAGAGAGATTGAGAACTTGGAGCCGAGTCTTGCTTTCGAGGAGCGTCCAGTGAAGATCCTTGACCGACAGGAGAGGAAGCTTAGGAGCAAGGTGGTGCCCTTGGTGAAGATTCTTTGGCGTTGCGGTGAGGTCGAGGAGCAGACTTGGGAGACTGAAGCATCGATGCGTGCTGCGCATCCCTTCTTATTCGATTGAGGTATAGTATATAGATTTATATCCGTTCGAGTTTCGAGGACGAAACTTTTTGAAGTTGGGGTGATTGTAACATCCCGTATTTTCGTAAAATCTAATTTAATCGTTTTAAATTATTTTAAGTAATAAAATAATAATCTAGTAATTTATCTCGAAAGATTTAATTTAATAAGTGAGATCCGTCTTAAGAACCTCAAGTCCTTAAGACGAATACAACTTGGTATCATTTAAATATCCGACTCAAATATTCATTTCCATATCCGTTTCTAAAATCCGTAACCGTTTAGGCAAGTCGGAAAGGACAACTCACTTGTCCTCTCTATAAACAATATGTCGACATCTTATTTTCCAAGAAACCCTCCATAAAACAAATTCATCCTAAAACCTCCATTGATACTTCCTTCCTTCAAGCTTTTCTTCATCATCCGTTCTTCAAATCGCAAAAGTAAGTACATTTTCGGAATCCTCGTTCAATTTCCAAGTCATCTATCACTTCGGTTTCTCGTTTCCATCACTTCGAAAATTCAGCCTGTTTTCATAATTCCGTTTTTATGCTCTTAAACCGGTTTTCTTTGTTTTCAGGCGAAGGATTTGACAACCCGGACGTTGATAGCTTCATACTCGAGGAAGATCTTTAGCCGGATAAGCTTGTGAGGTGACGATAATGAGAAACTCGGCCTTTATGTGTATATTAGCATATTATTGTGATTCTTGTGTTGGTTTCTGTTTTTGTTGTTATATATTGATCAAAGGACTTAGTAACATGTTTAGGATGATGTTGTTGTGAAGAATTCATGCTTAAACTTGTTGTTGTGTATCCTTAAGTATATTTTCAGTTTTTCTCATTTTGCGACGGATACTCGATATATTCATTTGAGGATTGTTATGGGACTTACTTGCTGGTAGATTAGTAGTAATTGATGTTTGATATTGTTGGGTAAACACCTTGTGTAGCAAATTTGAAGGTTGTAGGTCGTTTAGTGAAGTTTTTCACATATTGCGTTTTTGCGATTTTCTGTCACAGGCTCTCTGAGCCGGTCGACCGACCGGCCGCCGGTCGACCGGCTGGGAGAGCATATTGGGTATTTTTCGAGATTTTGAGAATCAGGCCTTGGGACTGCCAGCCGGCCGAACGGCTGCCTGCCGACCGGCTGGTGGTCATTTTCCTTGTATAGTGTGTTTTTGCGATGAACATAGAATAGAAGGGAGCCCAGCCGGTAGACCGGCCGCCTGCCAGCCGGCTGGGAGCGCATTTGGGGAATGGTTACGAGTTTCGTGAAGGCTTGGGAAGGTCTTCCCAGCCGGCCGACCGGCTGCCTGCCGACCGGCTGGGAACCCTTTCTTGTGTGTTCTCGGTTTTAAAGGAAGAAGAAGGCTGAGAGGTCACCAGCCGGCCGACCGGCTGCCTGCCGACCGGCTGGGGACCCCTGAAGGCTTTTTATTGTTTTTCGATCGTAACTTTTGAACGGTTGATCGGTTTGGATTGAAATTCGTTTTGTATACCTGTGATATATATTTGAGGTCCCCGGTATACGGGCAACACCATATTGGGTTCGGGAAAGGAGTGAGGATAGAGACCCCCCGGTCGGGTAACCGAAAGGGAAACCGGCTCTCCCTCGTCTCAGTTCCCGGGATCAATTAAGTGTTGATTAGAGGTTTAAGAAGTTAGAACTATAGGTTAGTTTCTACCTTTGGATGTTAGTGGTTATAATGGTTGTCGCGTGGTGGGATATGTGTTCAGTTCACCTCTGGACCCACTACGTGTTTATATGCCGCGTGACGGGATATGTGTTAAGTTCACCTCTGGACCCGTTACGTGTTTTGCTTGGGCGTGTCAGGATATGTGTTAAGCTCACCTCTGGACCTGACACGTGATCGGTTGTCGTACACGGGATATGTGTTAAGTTCACCTCTGGACCCGTTGTGCGGCGACTGCGTATTGGGATATGTGTTAAGTTCACCTCTGGACCCAATACATGTTTGTAGCATTGGGATATGTGTTAAGCTCACCTCTGGACCCTTTGCTTTTGGATGATTAGGGATATGTGTTAAGTTCACCTCTGGACCCTTTTCATGATTGTAAGTTTAGGGATATGTGTTAAGTTCACCTCTGGACCCTTTACTTGATTAGATGTTGGGATATGTGTTAAGTTCACCTCTGGACCCGACATAGTGTAGTAATGGGATATGTGTTAAGTTCACCTCTGGACCCGTTGCTAGTTTTAAGGATGTTTATCTGCTTGCCTAGATGATGGTACAGTGTCAGATATGCATGATGAGTTATGGATGTTTATCTGCTTGCCTAGATGATGGTACAGTGTCAGATATGCATGTCGAGTTATTGATGTTTAGTCATTTGAGGTTAAATCATCCAAGGCGTTGGATGACTCTTGTTCGGTTTCATAAATAGTTGTATTGAAAGACCCCCCGACTGGGTAACCAGTAGGGAGACCGGCTCTCCTTCCTATTTGTTTATGAAGTTGGTTGAGAGCCGTGCATGTTAATCGCATGATAGTAAGAGATCAGATGATGAGATATTTATGCTTCACATGTTGTTATATGTTGGAGTATTCTGTATTGTTTTATGTGTTACGTGTTGTCACAAAAGGTGGCTAGGAGAACTCTAGTCACTCCCCACTGATTGTGGCGTGTATGTAGGTACATGCAGGATTGGAGATCGGGGTTCACGAGAGCTAGCGAGCGATGATCCTATCATCATGACTTACCCTTATTTATCGTTTAGCTGGACTCGTAGTTTTGATACTTTGTTTTGGTGCCTGTAGGGATGTTCCATCCCAGGCTGTGTACATATTTCATTTCAGTACTTAGAACTGCTACTTAACTCTTTTGGTTTCAGTTTCAGTTACGTTTCAGTTTAAGACTTCTCGCATGTTGTTTAGTTTACTTTAAAAAGTTTAAATTCCGCTGCATTTTTAGTACTTTTGTGTGTTTATATTTCCGCTTTCGCGAGGGGTTTTACATAACCAATCAAAACCACTACCCACCATCTCTAATCTCAACTTCCCGAACTCGGAACACAACTCATCGGGCAACACTCGCATAACACTCATCGAATGAGAAGTCTTGCGGCTAAGCGCATCAGCAACAACATTGGCCTTTCCCTCATGATACAATAACTCAATGTCATAATCCTTAACCAACTCTAGCCAACGTCTCTGTCGCATATTAAGGTCTTTCTGGGTGAAAATGTACTTAAGACTCTTGTGATCCGTGAAAATACGACAATGAGATCCAATCAAGTAATGAAGCCACATCTTCAAGGCATGAACAACTGCAGCTAACTCAAGATCATGTGTAGGATAGTTCACCTCGTGAACTCGCAACTGTCTAGATGAGTAAGCTATCACCTTACCACTCTGCATCAACACACATCCAAGCCCTAACATCGAAGCATCACAATAAACATCAAAGTCAACTCCAATCTCTGGCAAAGCAAGTACGGGAGCGGAAGTCAACCTAGTCTTCAATTCCTGGAAAGAACTCTCACACTTGTCGGTCCACACAAACTTAGCTTCCTTCTTCAGTAACTGAGTCATCGGGCGAGCTAACCTAGAGAAATCCTCAACAAATCTACGATAATAACCCGCTAAACCAAGGAAACTACGGATCTCTCCCACATCTCTGGGACTTTCCCAATCAACAACGGCTTCAATCTTCGCGGGATCAATCATAACTCCCTCACTAGATATCACATGTCCAAGAAATGCAACCTTAGAAAGCCAAAACTCACACTTAGAGAACTTCGCGAACCACTTCTGTCGACGTAAAATCCCAAGAATCAATCTAAGATGCTAAGCATGCTCCTCATCGGTCTTAGAGTAAATGAGGATATCATCAATAAACACCACCACACAAGTGTCAAGATACTCACTAAAGGTGCGGTTCATCTGATCCATGAAAATAGCAGGTGCATTAGTCAACCCAAAAGGCATAACCACGAACTCAAAATGCCCATATCTGGTACGAAAAACAGTCTTCGCAATATCAGCCTCTCTCACTGGAATCTGATGATAACCCGATCGAAGATCAATCTTAGAAAACCTCGAAGCACCTCTCAACTGATCAAACAAATCATCTATCCTAGGCAAAGGATATCTGTTCTTCACGGTCACTCGGTTCAGCTCTCTATAGTCAATGCAAAGTCTCATGGAACCATCTTTCTTCTTAACGAACAAAACTGGAGCACCCCACGGAGAAGCACTCGGTCTAATGAATCCTTTCTCGATCATCTCTTCTAACTGTTGCTTCAATTCCTTCAACTCTGGTGGAGCCATACGGTAAGGAGCTTTGGAAATCGGTCCGGTACCTGGAACAAGCTCAATGGTAAACTCCACATCTCTCTCTGGCGGTATCCCTGGCAAGTCATCTGGGAAAACATCTGGATACTCACGAACAATGGCTACATCCTCAAGCTTCGGTAGCGATGGCTTTGCAGCTGAAACAACACACAAGAAGGCTTGGTAACCCTTCCTAAGAAGATGAGATGCTTTCATCGAAGAAATAACACGAACACCCTTTTTAGGGCGAGTTCCCCTATAGGAAACACGAACTCCTGAAGAACTCCTCAAGCAGATTTTCTGGTCGCGACACTCGAAGCGAGCATGGTATCGCGATAACCAATCCATACCGAGGATAATGTCAAACTCCTCGAGAGGAAATCTCAGTAAGTCCGCTGGAAATGTGGCTTGACCAATAATAATAGGAACATCTCTATGGGACGAAGAGCAGGAAAACACGTCTCCAGAAGGTAAGGAAATGGAAGTCTCCTCAACCAATGAAGACTCAAGAGCTAAACGGTCGGCGAACTGAGTCGATATAAGTGAAATAGAAGCTCCACTATCGAATAAAATAAGGCACTCAGCGCCAAGGACAGAAAAGATACCGGCAACAATGTCTGGATGAGCCTCAGCCTCCGCCCTAGTCATCACAAAAATCTTCCCTTTCGGCTTTCCTCCCTTAGTCGCTGCAGCAGCAGTGGCAGCCTTGCCAAGTGCGGTGTTCCTCTCAGGACACTCATACGATCGATGCCCATATCCATTACAAGTGAAACACTTATAGGCATTCTTGAAACAGTCAAAACCCGGATGAGATGGTTTACCACAACGGGGGCAAACACTAGGAGATGTGTCGGTGTGAACAATGGTCTTAGCAACCGGAGCATAAAACCTCTCAAACCGCTTCTTCTGAGAAGAAGGCGAAGAAGTAGAAGGAACAAACGGTCTCTTCCCCTGGTACACTGATCTCTGGTGAGGAGTCACACTAGAAGTAGCAGCTCGGGTCTCAGCATCTATGGCACGAATGGAACTCTCGGCCCAAATAGCATCATCATATACCTCCACAAAAGAAGTCGAGTCACGACGAACCATAATCTCGATGCGCGGTCCTAGCTTCCCACGGTAAAAGTAGACTCTCTCAGCCTCATCTCTGATAAACCTCGATGCGAAATGAGTAAGTTGGTTGAATCGGTCGGTAAACTCCTGAACTGACATCTGTGCTTCAAATCCATGAATTCTTTGAGTCGCTGTGATCTGAGCTCCTTAGGATAAAACCTCGTCTCGAGTTTATCCTTAAAAGCCTCCCAATCGAACAAAGGATCAAGAGTGAAAGTCGGTCCGGTCAACGCCCACCATCTATCGGCCTCAAGGGTCAGAAAGTGAGTGGCTAGCCGCACTCTATCCTCTCTACCCACCGAATAAATGGTAAAGCTCTTTTCCATCTCCCTGAACCACTCGGTAAGAGCTACCGGATCAACCTCGCCTCCATAAGTCTTCACGTGGCTCCTGGACATTTGGGACGCTATCCAAGAGAAGCTACCAGGACGATTAGCCTCATTGCCTGGCGGTGGAGGAGGTGGAACATTCCCTGCTTGCTGTCTCTGGGTCTCAAGCAAGTGATGAATTGCTTGCAACATAATGTTATCAGCAGCCGTGGGTCTCACCATCCTTCGAAAGAGAAAACAAGTATTAGCTTAGCAATTAGCAATCACAATTAGACTACAAAATAAGTCCTTAGATCTACCCCATCTCTCATTCATTATTTGTTTATTTGGTCAAGTTAAGGTTGGGGGTCACATGCGTGCGTCGGGAGCAATAATGCTCTGATACCAACTGTAAAACCCCTCGCGAAAGCGGAAATATAAACATACAAAAGTACTAAAAATGCAGCGGAATTTAAACTTTTAAAGTAAACAACATGCGAGAAGAATTAAACTGAAACGGAAACTGAAACTGAAATAAAACAAAATAGATAAGTAACAGTTCTAAGCATCAAAACCAAATATGTACAACAGCCTGGGATGCAACATCCCTACAGGCACCAACCAAAAACTGTATCAAAACTAAGAGTCTAGCTACTCGATAAATGTAGTAAGTCGTATGATGACAACAGGATCATCACTCGCTAGCTCTCTCGTGAACCCCGCCAACCTGCATGTACCTACATACATGAAAACATGTACGCCACAATCAGTGGGGAGTGACTAGAGTTCTCCTAGCCACCTTTTTGTGACAACACGAAACACATAAAGCAATACAGAATACTCCAGCATATATATAAACATGTGAAGCATAAACAGCTCATCAACTGTTCTCATACTATCATGCAACTCTAATGCACGGCTCTCAACCAACTTCATAAACCGTTAGGAAGGAGAGCCGGTTTCCCTACTGGTTACCCAGTCGGGGGGTCTTTCAATCCAACTATTTATGAAACCGATCATAGAGTCATCCAATGCCTTGGATGAACAAACTATAACTCAAACATTATAAACATCAACTTCATCATGCATATCTGACACTATACCAACTCTAGGCAAGCAGATATAAACATCAACAAACACTAGCAATGGGTCCAAAGGTGAACTTAACACATATCCCACTACCAAACAATGTCGGGTCCAGAGGTGAACTTAACACATATCCCAACATGAAAATCAAGTAAAGGGTCTAGAGGTGAACTTAATACATATCCCTATACTTACAATTCAAGAAAAGGGTCCAGAGGTGAGCTTAACACATATCCCTAATCATCCAAAAGCAAAGGGTCCAGAGGTGAGCTTAACACATATCCCAATGCTACAAACAAGTATTGGGTCTAGAGGTGAGCTTAACACATATCCCAATACACAGCTTTCGCACAACGGGTCCAGAGGTGAGCTTAACACATATCCCGTGTACGACAACCGATCACGTATCAGGTCCAGAGGTGAGCTTAACACATATCCTGACACGCCACAAGCAAAACACGTAACGGGTCCAGAGGTGAGCTTAACACATATCCCGTCACGCGACATACAAAACACGTAGTGGGTCCAGAGGTGAGCTTAACACATATCCCACCACGCGACATCCAACTCAATCATTAGCATCCAAAGATAGAAACTAACCTATAGTCCTAACTTCTTAAACCACTAAACAACACTTAATTGACCCCGGGAACTAAGTTGAGGGAGAGCCGGTTTCCCTTTCGGTTGCCCGACCGGGGGGTCTCTATCCTCACTCCATTCCCGAACCCAATATAGTGTCGCCCATCCTCCGGGGGCCTCAAACACATGTCAAAGATACAAGGAACGAGTTTCAATCAAAACCGATTAAGCGTTTGAAAGATACGAACGATTTACAAAATCGAAACAGCCAACAGGGGTCCCCAGCCGGTTGGCAAGCAGCCGGTCGGCCGGCTGGTGAACCCTTCAGCCTTCCTTTCACTAAAACGAGAATAGCACAAAAGGACTCCCAGCCGGTCGGCAGGCAGCCGGCCGGCCGGCTGGGAACCCAATCATAGGTTCTCAAAAACTCGCAACCCATACCCCAATGCACTCCCAGCCGGCTGGCAGGCAGCCGGTCTGCCGGCTGGGCTCCCTATATATTCATGTTCTCGCAAAAACACAAAAGCAACACAAAGAGACCACCAGCCGGTCGGCGGGCAGCCGGTCGGCCGGCTGGCAGTCCCAAAGCCAAATTCCTTCAAATTCGCAAAAATCTCATAAGACGCTCCCAGCCGGTCGACTGGCGGCCGGTCGGTCGACCGGCTCAGAGAGCCTGTTCGTAAATTTCGCAATTCCAGCCTACTCAAAATACAATAAATCGACACCAAATTCTTATGAATCGTTACCAATGAAGTTTACTCAACATTATGAATCATCCAATACTACTATCTAACAGCAAACAAAACCCATAACAATCCTCAAACGATTAATTCATGTATCCGTCTTAACTTTGTGAAAAACTGAAAATAAGCTTAAGAACATATAAACACACCACCAAGCATGAATTCTTCACATAAGAACAATCCTAAACATGTTTCTAAGTCCATTAAACATAACTCTTCAAACAAAGTCAGAAACAATATGAAGAACACATCAAAAGTGCTAATATTCACAATAAGGCCGAGTTTTCTCATTATCGTCACCTTAAAGCGATCCGGCTTAAAGATCCTCCTCTACCACAAAGCTATCAACCTCCGGGTCGTCCAAGCCCACGCCTACAAGCACGAAAAACGATGTTAACGGTCCGAAAAACAGAATTAGGCAAAACAGCCCAATTTTCGAAGTCGATGAAATGCAAAACGAAAGTGATAGATGACTTGAAAATTCGATGAGGATTCCGAAAATGTTATTGTTACCTTGATTTGATGAACGGATGATGGAGAAATGATCAAAAGAAGATGAATAAAATGGAGGTTTTAAGAGAATATGAGTTTACCGTGAAATGTTGTTTTGAAGAGGATGAATGTCGACATGTGAGATTTTAAGGGTTTAAGTAATTGTCCTTTCCGTATTAAATGAAACGATTTAGGATACTTGAACGGATATTTAAGGTGTGAACTTAACCTTACCAAGTTTGTATTCGTCTTAAGGACTTAAGGTTCTTAAGGCGGATCTTACTAATTATTTAAAATATTTTTCGATAAATAATTAAAATATTATTTTATAACTTAAAATAATTAAAAACGCTTAAAGTATATTTTATAAAAATACGGGCTGTTACAGATTAAATCTGACATTGCGGTCTCGTGGGGATCTAAGGGTATTCGCTCTGGTGCCAAAGTGATCCTTAATGGAGTTGGATGGAATTTTGGTGCAGCATCGACTCTTTGCATTTGGGACTCTAACTGGGTGAATGGATTAAAACCTCCCTTTATTACTAAGTTTGGTTTCCCTCCACCGTCTCATATGCATTTTTGGACTATTGCTGATCTGATATTTCCTAATAAAACGTGGAAGACGGAGCTTATTTACGAAATATTTCCGGAAGAATGGGCTAGAAATATTTGTGCCCTGCCTATTAGTGCTTCTATTGAGAAGGATACTATTTTTTGGAAGGCTTGCAAGGATGGTTTCTACTCTGTTAAAACAGGTTACGGGATTTGTCTTGCTAATTTTCTAGAAAATTCTTCTTCAAGAACGGATCGTAATCGGGCATCCCCAAGGGTTAAGATTTTCTGTAAGACCCAACTTTGGTCTCTTCCAGGGCCTAATAAATGGAAAATTCTTATTTGGCGTATTTTTACGAACTCTCTTTCGTTGGGTGCGGAGTTTGCTAGAAGACACTTATTGGTTTCAACGTCTTGTCCTCTTTGCTCAAAGGATGCCGTGTTGGAAACTGCGGAACATCTTTTTCGGGATTGTGATTGGACTAAGCGCATTTGGGCTTCTTCCTTCTTTAGGATTAGATGTGATCTGGATTCTTCCCTTGCCTTGAAGGATTGGATGATGAATTGGTTTTTCCTTTTTAGGAAAATGGATGATTTTGAGTCTGTTGCTATCCAATTCTTGTCCATTTTCTGGAGTATCTGGTGTGTTCGAAACTCTGTGGTTTTTAGTGGGAAGTCTCCTTCTCCTGTTTTCTTCTTTCAATTACAGAAGGCAACGTCTTCTTTGGCTCTTTCGGCTTTCAAACCACTCGACTCTTCTAGTATCGAGAAGGATTCGTTGTTAGACAATATTAGGGATCACTTTCCTGTTTATCTCGTTAATGGTATTGGGAGTTGTATGCCTCACCGTTTGAAGGTCGATGCATGTTGGCTCTCATCTCTTAAAGTTTCAGCGGGTTGGGTTGTCTATACCCCGAACGGTTCTTGTATGGGTATTTTCTCGTTGGGTTTTAATGCTTCTTCCCCCTTTACTTGCTGAGGCGCAGGGACTTATTTTTGCTATCAAGTGGGCTAGTAATCATGGTTTGTTGCATTTGGATATTTCGTCTGATTGTCTTATCCTCGTTCAGCAGATTGCAGGTGCATTAAAGGAGCATGTTAGTATTATGGGTATTTTATCAGATATTAGATATGTCTTCTCCTTGTTTCATTGTCTTTGTATTAGCTTTATACCAAGGAACCTAAACAAGGCTGCTCATAACCTTGCGAAGGCCTCTGTTTAATTTGGTATAAGTTTACTCCTGCCAAAAAAAAAAAAAAAACAATTATCAACAATAATATTACATAATTTTTTAAACAATACTAACATTATATTATTTATAATAATACTACTTCTAACATATACTACCTTAAACATTATTATTCAAAAACTCGGACACACTACCTTAAACAACAACCTCAATTAACTTAATAATATAAATTTAGCAAAAATCTCCAAATTATATAAACTTTAACCCCCAATTTAGCCCTAATTAAATATCAATTAAAAACATAACAACATCAACAAGGCTAACAATATTGTCTTACACTAATTAGGATTTTTTTAGATTATTTGTAATGTTGAATAAGTCTTGTCTTACGACTTACCAAACTTTTGTCTCAAGACTATCAATAATCTTTTTTAACATTTGGTTATCATTACATAACCTTTCTCTTTTGTTTTGTTTGTTCTATCATTATTATGGACCCAAATGGGTGCCTCCGAAGCTATAAACGACATTCTGGCCATTCCTATTCCTTTTCATGACGATGTTGATACGGTAATATGGAATGCGTCTAGAGATGGAGTGTACTCGGTAAAGAGTGGATATAACTCAGCTTTTTCTCAATGGTGGATTCAACATGCTACCACCAAAGATCTTTGCAGGAAGAGCTATAATCCTCCACATTTACCGTGGAAAAAAATCTGGAAGCTACCAATTCCTATGAAATGGAAAATTTTTGTTTGGAAAATCATGTCCCAGACATTACCATGTGCTGTCGAAATTTATAAACGAAATGGACCATCTGAAGGTATTTGTCACTTATGTGTGGAACATAATATACCTGAAACGCTCAATCACTTGCTACGAGATTGTCCTGCTGCCTCAAATATCTGGTTTTTGTCACCACTTAGTATCAGAACTTCGACGAACAACCATCTTTCAGTTCAAACTTGGATAGCAAACTGGATTGCTTTTTTGGCTAAACAGAAGGATCACCTGTTCCTCATCTCGACATTTATGTCCACTTTATGGCTGATTTGGTGTGTTCGGAACGAGAGTTTCTTTCAAGGGACTAGTCTAAACCCAGGAGCAATATTGAATAGAATTCATAGGCTGGTCGCGGATAATCTTCAAGTTATTAACAAGGATATTCAGCAACGGCAGATCAAGAACGTGGAGTTAATAGATTCAGATTACTTTACTATGGCGGAGAGAATTACCAACCATTTTCCGGTAAATATTATTGGTTCTGTTTTATGTTATAACTCCGTTCGAATCAAATGTGATGCAGCATGGAAACAAGATGGAAAAGCATCGGCGGGATGGATACTAAGAGACTTTAAAGGAAACACTATCAAGACAGGGACTTCGCAATTTCGGGCAATTTCACCAGTCCATGCTGAAGCGGTAGCTTTACTCTCTGCCTGTAAGGATGCTGTACGTAGTGGTTTCTATCATCTGGACGCTACATCAGATTGTCTTACGCTGGTTTTGCAAGCAAATGGATGCGGGGTGTCGGATAAGGATATCGTCTCATCAATCAAGTCTTTACTTAGTTTTATTAGTAATTGTCATTGCTTTTCTTTGAGTCACTGTCCTAGATTGTTAAATAGATCTGCTCATGAGCTAGCCAAATCGGTAAGCTGAGCAAATCATATGCATCCGTCAAAAAAAAAAAAAAAAAAAAAAAAATTCACCGTTTGTTTGGGAACTTTAAATTGGAATTAAATTCGGTAATTGGCACATTTTAGGTGTTTGAGAACCTCACGAATTTGAAATTGAAATTAACTCAATTCCTTATCAATTCTAAGCTAGTTTAAATTGGGGTTTTCAAATCTCTACAATATACTAGTCATTTCAATTCTATCACTGCTTATGTTTTATTTTATGGCCCAAATTTCATCACAAGATTTTACTTATAATATTTATTCCAATCGCATATATTTTTTAGAATAATATTCAATTTTTTTTCAAATATAAATTAAATCAATCAATGACCTCGAGCCATATTCGTGTTGCCCAATTCCAATTGCAATTTCATTTCCATGGGTTCCCAAATTAAATATTGGAATTAGATTTGGACTTAAATGCAGACATTTGAACTACAATTAAAATCGTAAAAATGAAATTAATTACTTGTTTTCAAACGCTACATAATATAATTTTTAGGTAAATGTTTGACCAATACTTAAAAACCATATTTCATCTAGCTTATCCAACCAATCTTTATAACTTATTGTCCTAAAAGTGATAGGAATAATCTTAATTTTAAACAATTAGAGTAAGAAGGCGACTTGATAATATTATTACATCAAATTTAGTACGGAGTCTTTAGGTATTGATTACGAATTATGGATATCTTGATATTGTTTACAAAAACGGGTTCTTATGTTGGTATTATTTATTAATTTCTTCTTATTTTTTTTAGTTTAACGGAGCCGGCACTTAATAGTATAATAATAGAGGGAATGAGTATTAGAACTTGAGACTTATTGTTCAAAATACATATCTTAACCTCAAAATAGTGACATCTAAGTTTATATGAACTACAATTATTGTTTTTTTTTGCTTTCCATTTTACCTTCGTCCATAAAACTATGAAAAAAGAACCTTATTAATTAACAACTTTTGGGCAAAATCGGCTTATATCAGGTTCTCTCAACGAGATAAACTTTAAGTTTTCAGTTGAGTGTCGAGTTTAGGCTTTTAGAGGCCGCCACTACTCTTATGATCAATTAATGAGATAAAATTGGCTTACAATAAGATCAATCGACTAAGAGCTTTCTGGCCCAACCCTAGACACTCTAACTTATTTTCAAACTTGCTCCTATTTTGAATGAGGAGATAATTTTCTAAATGTATTACCTAATTTTTTTTTTCTGTATGTATTTGGTAAATATCATAAAAATGATATAATTGAAGTATATATTACTAATAAAACAAAGTAATTTAAAAATTAACGAGCTAAACCGAGCTTCTGAAATAATCTTACTATGTTTGAGCTTGGCTCGGTTTGGGCTTATCTTTCTTCGAGCTCGGCTCGGTTTGAGCTTATCTTTCTTCGAGCTCGACCTCGGTTCGGTTTGGGCTTATCTTTCTTTAAGCTCGGCTCGGTTGGAGTTAGTCGACTTTTTATATATTACACAATATAACGGCTTGTACATACCCAGTCCAATATAACAACTTCTCTATTTATAAATCAAGTATCAAGATAAAATAATACAACAATAGGCTAAAGGACCACCTGAAACTTACCTACTTATCAGTTATCGCATGTATTTTAATTTGGTGATTAAAACTAAGATATCGCAGCAATTGGTCACAAATTTAAATCCCCTTCTTTTATATACAATTACTAGTTTATTACTTACTAATCTAACTATGGGTCTTATTATTGGTAAAACTCACCAAAATCTTAATATTATATCACATTTGCGTTTCACTAACTTTTATTATTTCTTTATTATCCAGACTAAGCTCAGACTCATCATTTATGCTTCATACATTATTAGTCCGACTTATCTCAGACACTACTTTCCCATTTCACTTTTCTTTACAAACTTGGGAAAATAAAAGAAAAGACACATGAAATTCACGCATTGGATTATTTCTTTCGAAAATGGGGTCAAAGTGTCAAACTCACTCAAAGTCTTAAATTCAGTCTTAAATTTCCGATACTCAACTTACGGCTTTGTTAAGACTTTGTTAGATTATTAGTAGTCTTAACATAAGACTTAACAAAGTTTTGTCTCAAGACTATCAATAATCTTTCTTTTAACATTTGGTTATCATTAAATAACCTTTCTCTTTTGTTTTGTTTGTTCTATTATGGACCAAAAATTCACTGTTTGTTTGGGAACTTTAAATTGGAATTGAGTTCCGTAATTGACACATTTTAGGGGTTTGAGAACCCCACAATTTTGGAATTGGAATTGACTCAATTCCTTATCAATTCCAAGTTGGTTAAAATTTGGGGTTCTCAAATCTCTACAATATGCTAGTCATTTTAATTCCATCGGTGCTTAAGTTTTATTTTATGCCGCAAATTTCAACAATTATAATATTTTCCAATCGCATATATTTTTCGGGATAATATTTAATTTTTTTCAAATATAAATTAAATCATTCAATGACCTCGACCCATATTCTTGTTGCCCGATTCTAATAACAATTTCAATTTCATGGGTTCCCAAATTAAATATTGGAATTAGATTAGGAATTAAATGTAAACATTTGAAATAAAATTGAAATCGTAACAATGAAATTAATGACACCGGGTGTTACTCAAATTGAGCGACACCCGGGATATAATTGTAATTTACATATGCAATTGTTGTTCCCTCCATCAATATTCAAATTTTAAACTTATTTGTGGTAAAGAGTAGTTTAGGAAACTAGCATTAATTAAATAATTTAAGGGTTTGATTTGTAGTCTAATGCGGTCAACATCGACGGTTTGACCACCGTTTAACTCCAGCGGACCGTTTACGACCGGTGGATGGCGGTCAATGGTTGAAGACGATCAGCCGTCAATTGAAACTTCTAAAAAATTCTTAACGAGGCTTGAACTCGTAACCTCTTGAATGACATGCACTTGCTATTACCACTATGACACTTGCATCTTGTTGTGATTTTAGTATCTCTTTTGTTTTATATACACTTGCATCTTGTTGTGATTTTAGTATCTCTTTTATATATAATGAGAACCATGAGAACTCTACCTTACGAACTTTTAAACAAAGAATTAATGACATATTTGGATTCGGCATGGAATTTTATGGCTAGAGAACATATTTCTTGGTCCAAAAAATATATTCTAGTGACGGAAATCGAGGTGAGATACGTTTTATTAATTTTCATGCACCTACTACCGATTTTTACGTATCTATCATTTTTCATGCACCTAGAACTCGTTTTAATGCACGTAGAGCATCTTATTTCATGCACCTAGTACTCATTTTCATGCATGTAAAAAATTTCATGCACGTAGTGGTCATTTTCGTGCATTTATAGCCCTTTTAGTATACCTAATTGTATTTTCGTACACTAAGTATATATTTTGTTAATAAAATCAATAAATTTTGTTTAATGATACTAAAGTGTGTATTTGAATAAGTTAAAGTAATGCTAAATGATCCATCGAAACTTTCGAAGCGAGATTTGGTGGAGATTTAGTGAGGGTTCTCATGGTTCTCATTATAAGGGTGGTTCTCACCGGATCTCGACCCTATATATATATATATATATATATATATATATATATATATATATATATATATATATATATATATATATATATATATATATATATATATATATATATATATATATAGAGAGAGAGAGAGTTGGGATCACATGAGTCCACCCTAAATATTTGAGTCCATGAGTCTAACAATGATATCATAAGTTATATAAAAAAGTATCACGTTTTTTCAATATCAAATATTTTTCCTTTTTTTGTTTTTTCTTTTTCAATATCATTTTTTTTTTCCTTTTCTTTTAAAATGACATTTTCTTTATTAAAGAAATTCCCTTTTTCAGTATGCATTTTTTTTTAAAACAAACACGTTTTTTTTAATAAAAAGGCGTTTTTTCTCGAATTTTTTTTCATTACAATAACCGGTTCTTCAAAATAATATCACCAAAAAAAATTCGAGAAAAAAAATTTTCGGAAAAAAATTTCGAGAGAAAAAATTGAAAAAAAAAATTTGGAAAAAATATTTCCGGGAGAAAAAGTTCTTGAAAAAATTTCGTGATATTGTTTAATATAGTGCGTGATATTGTTTATCAAAAGACGTTTTTCCTCGAAATTTTTTTCGATTTTTTTTCATTACAATATCACAAGTTACTCAATACAATATCACCGGTTCTTCATAATAATATCACAAAAAAAAAATTCGAGAAAAAAATATTTCGGAAAAGAAATTCGAGAGAAAAAATTGAAAAAACAAATTCGAAAAAAATATTTGCGGGAAAAAAAGTTCTTGAAAAAATTTCGTGATATTGTTTAATATAGTGCGTGATATTGTTTAACAAAAGGCGGTTTTTCTCGAAAAAATTTTTCAATTTTTTTCACTACAATATCACGAGTTACTCAATACAATATCACCGGTTCTTCAAAATAATATCACAAAAAAAAAATTATGAAAAAAAAATCGAGAAAAAAAATTGAAAAAAAAATCTTGAAAAAAAAAATCCGGGAAAAAAAGTTTTGGAAAAAAATTTCGTGATATTGTTTTATATAGTGCGTGATATTGTTTCATGTGATATTGTATTGAAAAGTTAGTGATATTGTAGACTTTGTAGTGTAAAAAAAAGTGATATTTTTTTAATACAACTTGTGATACTTTAAATGGACTCATGGACTCAAATATTTAGGTGGACTCACCGGATCCCGCCTCTATATATATATATATATATATATATATATATATATATATATATATATATATATATATATATATATATATATATATATATATATATATATATATATATATATATATATATATATATATATATATATATATATATATATATATATATATATATATATATATATATAGACTTGGGATCCGGTGAGAACCACCTTACAATGAGAACCTTGTGAGAACTCTACCTTACGAACTTTTTAAAAAAAATTAATAACATAATTGGATTCGGCATGGCATTTTATAGCTAGAGAACATATTTCTTGGTCTAGAAAATAAATACTAGTGACGAAAATCAAGGTGAGATACGTTTTATTTATTTGCATGCACCTACTATCTATGTTTTCGTATCTATCATTTTTCCGCCACTAGGATTTATTTTCTAGACCAAGAAATATGTTCTCTGGCCATAAAATTCCATGCCGAATCCAATTATGTCATTAATTTTTAAAAAAAAACTCCGTAAGCAAGAGTTCTCACCGGTTCTCATTGTAAGGTATATATATATATATATAGACTTGGGATCCGGTGAGAACCACCTTACAATGAGAACCTTGTGAGAACTCTACCTTACGGACTTTTTTTAAAAAAATTAATAACATAATTGGATTCGGCATGACATTTTATAGCTAGAGAACATATTTTTTGGTCTAGAAAATAAATACTAGTGACGGAAATAAAGGTGAGATACGTTTTATTTATTTGCATGCACCTACTATCTATTTTTTCGTATCTATCATTTTTCCGCCACTAGTATTTATTTTCTAGACTAAGAAATATGTTCTCTGGCCATAAAATTTCATGCCGAATCCAATTATGTCATTAATTTTTAAAAAAAAACTCCGTAAAGAAGAGTTCTCACCGGTTTTCATTGTAAGGTGGTTCTCACCGGATCCCAACCCTATATATATATATACACACACACACACACACACACACATATATATGGTAATCTTTAAACGTAGTTCTAACTTATATTCAATGTACCCAGTATAAAATCAATATAATTTTCAGTTAGTTAAATGTATTTGATAAAAATTGAACAAAATATTTTATGTACTTATATTTTTTACGATTACGGGGTTTAGTCGAATATGAAATTCAATCTTGTAAATACACCATCCCTCTTTTTTTTACTACCCAAGGTTTTGATGCATTTCGAAATAGAGAAATATCTACTGGAGCAGGTGCTATTCGAGAACAATTAGCAGAGTTGGATTTGCGAAGTTTACATGATTATATTACGAAATTACATTTATTATAGGTCATATTATTATAACAAAAAAAATTATGTACATACAGTGTATTTATGGCAAAGGTACATTTTATTTTTATTGTGTCTGGCTTCGCACGGGATACCTTTATTTAGCATTAATATATATTTTCAATTAACTAAAACTATTCTAAAGTTGCATAACTAATAAATTTACATAAATATATTTTCCTATGAGACGGGCTATATATCTTAAAATTACAATGAAATAAATTATGAGACAAATTCACTACTCCTGCTATTAATATTTCACTTAAATCGATTGCTTAGCTAATTTTCATGTATACTTTATTTTATTTTTAGAATTATTATTTTTATTACATTCGTTGTTATTATTGTTATTATTTTCATTAATCTCGTTGTTATATAATATTTAGGTAAGTATTTAAATTAAAAACATATTTTAAGCTATATTACTCGTTGTAAATAAATTTGGTCTATTTATACGAATTGTCAGATATAATCTATAATCGGTATAACTTATTACGTAATTAAAAAAAATAGTGTTTTAAGGCATGGTCAGTTTTATAAAACCTAACAAAGAATTTAGAAATCCTAGACTATGAGTTAAAATATTTTCATGAAATATCGATTTTAAGCTATGATTAATATAATTTAATCGTATCTGCATATAAAACATATTTTAGGCTATATAACTTTAACATATTTTCATGAAATATCCGTTTAACTTAGTACATCTTAACATAAACTATTGATTTTAACTTTATTCTATAGGCTACGATCAATATAATTTAGGATTATTTACATGAAAAGTCGGATTTCGAAATTATAATCGGTATAACTTAGTACGTATATGCATAGATATTAAATTTAAGTTTTGATCGGTTTAACTTAGTAGAAACGTATTTACATAAAATGTTGATTTTAACTTTATTTTATAGGCTATGAATCTATGATCAATATAATTTAAGACTATTTACATAAAATGTCAGATTTAGTTATAATCGGTAACGAATTCATTTTGCGCCAATGGTGTTAAAATCAAAATTAGGGATAAATTCGAAAAATGCACCACGTTACAAAATTAGCCTAAAATTAAATTTTATGCCAAAAATATAATAGTTGTTCTTTCATATAAATTTAACTCATTTATGAAATTTTTACCATAAATTTTCCATACGAAAAAAAAATTGTTGTTGTCACAGTTCGAACACGGGTTGGATTACTTTGAAATGAGTTTTTGCAAAGTGACTTGTAACGAATTAAGCAAGGGTATCATCACGTCTATTTAGTGATTACATTTGTATATATTGTTTATTTACTAGTTAAATATTTTTAGATTCTAAAAAATTGACTCGACAATTTTTTTTCTTCTGTTATTTTGTATATTTTGTTAACATATTAAGAACTCTTCTTTTTTAAAACAAATTATTGTTACCTCAATTTTAGGAAAGGATTAAGTGTATAATATCTTTCACTTTTTTTTTTCTCCTCTAAAACGAAAAACTACTTATTATGCAAAAATACTTTTATAATATTTATTTTAATTTCGTAAAATATTTTCTGTATGTAAGCCAAGATTTATACTATGCAGAAAAAAACAATAATATAAATAAAAAACAGATAATAAAAATATTATAATTATTTATTTCAATAAATAAAAAGTACAATGAAAAAACAACGTGGAAAAATATAAAAATATAAATAAAACGAAATATGAAAGTATAAAAATAAAACGTGATATTTTTTTTCATAATTAAAAATCAGAAAAACAGTTTAAAAAAATATGGAAATATAAATAAAATGGAAAAGATATGATATAATGCAAAGGATATGGTCAAATGGAATGATTTAAGAATCCATGTTAAAAAAAAGTAAAAGATATTATACACATAATATTTCCTAAAATTAAGCTAACAATAATTTGTTTTAAAGTGAAAAATAGATAAACTAAATCTTTAAGAAATGAATAGATGAAGCACACGAATAATATGAATTACACAAATAATATAATGATACGTAATTGCAAAATGGATGTGCTGATACCCTTGCTTACTTTTTAATATTACTTGTAAAAGACCTGCTTCTTGATGTACGCGTGTTCGAACCCCAATATTAACCTTTTTTTCTTTTCATTTCCACCCTTTTTTCTCACTAACCTAAATTAAGGTTCATCAAGTTTCCTAAATTAGGTTTCATCAAGTTTTCCCCAAATTGAAAGTTAATTGATTTTGTCAATCGAATTAGGATTCATCATTATAAATTAAGGTTCATCAACCTTCTTCAGCAACTGAGTCATCGGACGAGCAAGTCTAGAAAAGTCTTGCACGAAACGTCGGTCGTAACCTGTCAATCCAAGGAAACATCGGATCTCTCCCACATCTTTGGGACTCTCCCAATCTATCACAGCCTCTATCTTGGAGGGATCAACCATAACACTCTCACTGGAGATGACATGTCCTAAAAAGGCAACCTGAGACAACCAGAACTCACACTTCGAAAACTTAGCAAACCACTTCTGACGGCGCAGAATCTCAAGTATCAAGCGAAGATGTTCGACATGTTCATCATCAGTCTTCGAATATATCAAAATGTCATCAATGAACACCACAACGCAAGTGTCCAAGTACTCTCTGAATGGCCTATTCATCTGATCCATGAATATTGTAGGATCATTGGTCAACCCAAACGGCATGACCACAAACTCAAAATGTCCATATCTGGTACGGAAATCAGTCTTTGTAATGTCAGCCTCTCGAATTGGAATCTGGTGATACCCTGATCGTAGATCAATCTTGGAAAATATGGAGGCACCACAAAGTTGATCAAATAGGTCATCGATCCTAGGTAAAGGATATCGGTTCTTCACCGTAACCCTGTTCAGTTCCCTGTAGTCGATACACAATCTCATCGATTCTCCTTCTTCTTGACAAAGAGCACTGAGCACCCCATGGAGAAGCACTCGGTCGAATAAATCCCTTCTCGATCATCTCTTCCAATTGCTGCTTCAGTTCCTTCAATTCAGGCAGAGCCATCCGATATGGAGCCTTAGATATAGGTCTGGTACCTGGTACAAGCTTGATCGTAAACTCAACATCTCTCTCAGAAGGTGTACCCGGCAACTCTTCTGGAAAGACATCTGGAAACTCTCGAACAATGGCTACATCTTCAAGCTTTGGCAACGACGGTTTCGCGGCTGAAACAACACACAGGAAGGCTTGACAACCCTTCCTAAGAAGATAAGAAGCTTTCATTGAAGAAATGACGCGAACACCCTTTCGGGGGCGAGTTCCCTTATAGGAAACACGAACTCCTGTAGGACTCCTCAGACTGATTTTCTGGTCACGGCACTCGAAACACGCATGGTACCGAGACAACCAATCCATACCGAGGATAATGTCAAATTCCTCGAGAGGAAACCTCATTAAGTTCGCTGGAAAAGTGACACAACCAATCACAATAGGAACATCCTTATGGGAAGAAGAGCAGGAGAAAACGTCTCTGGAAGGCAATGAGATAGAAGTCTCCTCAACAATAGAAGACTCCAGAGCTAGTCTATCGGCGTACTGAGTCGATATGAAAGACAAGAAAGGATATGCATCTGGAGTTATCAAAGAAGGTGATGCACAAAGAAAGGGAAGTATCTTCGAAGCTCAGAAGCACTCTCCAACTGTAGCAAGAATCTTGTATCTTCGGTAGAAACTACGGTCTTGATCGCCAAATGGATAAGCTCACGGTTCAATCAACGAGATAAACTTTAAGTTTCGAGTTGAGTGTCGAGTTTAGGCCTTTAGAGGCCACCACTACTCTTATGATCAATCAATGAGATAAAATCGGCTTACAATAATAGGATCAATCGACTAAGACCTTCCTGGCCCAACCCTAGACACTCTAACCCATTTTCAAACTTGCTGCTATTTTGAGCGAGGAGATCATTTTTATAAATGTATTACCTGATTTTTTTTCTGTATATATTTGGTAAATATCTTAAAAATGATATAATTTAATTATATATTACTAATAAAACAAATCAATTTAAAAATTAACGAGCTAAACCGAGCTTCCGAACTAAATCTTAGTAAGTTTGAGCTTGGCTCGGTTTGAGCTTATCTTTCTTCGAGCTCGAGCTCGGCTCGGTTCGAGTTAGTTGACTTTTTATATATTACACAATATAATAGTCGTACATACCCAATCCAATATAACCACTTGTTTATTTATAAATCGAGTCTTAAGATAAAATAATACAACAATAGGCTAAAGGACCACCTGAAACAACGTACCTACTTATCACATGTACTTTAATTTGGTGATTAAAAGTAAGATATCGTAACAATTGGTCACAAATTTAAATCCCCTCATTTTATTATCATACAATTACTAGTTTATTACTTACTAATCTAATTAAGGGTCTTATTATTGGTAAAACTCACCAAAATCTTAATACTCTATCACATTTGTGTTTCACTAGCTTTTATTATTTCTTTATTATCCAGACTAAGCTCAGACTCATCACTTTATGCTTCATACATTATTAGTCCGACTTAACTCAGACGCTACTTTTCCATTTCACTTTTCTTTACAAACTGGGAAAAATAAAAGAAAAGACACATGAAATTCACGTATTGGATTATTTCTTTCGAAAATGGGGTCAAAGTGTTGGGAAATGTGCCCTCAACAATAGTGCGATCACGTAATTAAATCTCATGACGAGAATGCGCAAGGGATGATCCGAAATTATACAGTCAACTGACCAACATTAATCGATAATGATTGGCTGACTAGAGTTTGACATTACTGTCGTATGACGATGGTGCTCAGTTGATCTCTTTAGGTCACACCTATAGGACAATTCCCTTAATTGATATATTGATCAATTGTTATGATACGAGTTGATCAAATTCCTTAAAACTAAATATCGAGAAATCAGAGGTTAAATCTTAATGTAAGATTTATATTTGAAATTGAAACGTGTCAATTGTCAAATTTTGATCGATGTTTATGAAACGTCGAAGTTAGAATGAAAAGGGTTCGTGGTTATTACAAATGTTGTATATCGTATTGACGATTATTATAATAACCACATTATGAGACGGTAATTATGAATTACTAAGTTAATTTGTTAAATATGATTTAATTAATTTAGAAATAATATTTATTTGATAAATATGTATTTTAAATTAATACAATTGTATTTTTATGACATAGGATGTCACATGTCACACAATTGTACAAATTACATTTTTTTATAAAATGAAGATCCATTTTATCTTATGTGTGCTGATTTGTGGGAAGAGTTTAAGGGTTTAAATTGTGTGATTAAAACACAATCATGATGGTAGCTTTAACCTAATAATAGGCTTGCATGCCTATATAGCATGGGTTAGTGAAAAAGAGCATAAAGGACCCTTCCCCATACACACAACCTCACGGCATCCCTCACACCACCCATTTATGTGAATTGTTCACATTGTTTTCATGCTAACCCAAAGTTAAAATTTCTAGTATAAGAAAACCTCTCATATATTTTCTAGTAAGAGAAAATATTATTCTCTAATAAATTATAATAAGATTATACTAAACATACACTATAATAGTTATATTATTTCATTTTAGTATTCTAATAAGATTAGAATACGTTTTTAAGGAAACCGAGTTCCGGCACCTAGTCCGTGTAAGCTCTCGGTTATTAAGGGAAAGTCTTGGATTCATCATAAAGGAGGCAAGCTATTTTGGTTGCTTCGTGGAGGATCATCCTAGCATAAATTTGGACCGAATGAAAGGGTTCCATATTCTATTTTCGTATTTTGTTTTTGCATGCATAAGATCTTGTCACCTAAATTAAAGAGTTAATTTGGTAAATAAATTAGTATGACTAATTTTATAGTAGGGCTAGTACGACAAACCCTACACAAAGTCACTCAATGTCTTAAATTCAGTCTTGAATTTCCAATAATCAACTTACGGCTTTTTTAAGACTTTCTTAGATTATTAGTAGTCTTAACTTAACACTTAACAAAGTTTTGTCTCAAGACTATCCATAATCTTTTTTTTACATTTGGTTATCATCATTAAATAACCTTTCTCTTTTGTTTTGCTTGTTCTATCATTATTATGGACCAAATTCACGGTTTGTTTGGGAACTTCAAATTGGAACACATTTTAGGTGTTTGAGTACCCCACGAATTTGAAATTGGAATTGACTCAATTCCTTATCAATTTCAAGTTGGTTAAAATTTGGGGTTCTCTAATCTATACAATATGCTAGTCATTTCAATTCCATCAGTGCTTAAGTTTTATTTTATGGCGCAAATTTCATCACGTATTATAATATTTTCCAACCGCATATATTTTTTAGGATAATATTTATTTTTTTTCAAATAAAAATTAAATCATTCAATGACCTCGACCCATATTCTTGTTGCCCAATTCTAACTACAATTTCATTTTCATGGGTTCCCAAATTAAATATTGAAATTAGATTAGGAATTAAATGCAAACATTTGAACTACAATTGAAACCGTAAGAATGAAATTAATTACGTGTTTTCAAACACTACATAATATAACATTCAGGTAAATGTTCAACCAATACTTAAAAACCATATTTCATCTAGCTTATACCTAATCTTTATAACTAATTGTCCCAAAAGTGATCAGAATAATCTTAATTTTAATAGTTAGCTATATAATTGTCTCCCAGTTTACATAAATGGGTTATCCGTGTTAAAAAAAAAAACTCAACCTAACCCGACCCTTAAGTTAGCTTTGTTTGAAGAGTAACAATCTAGCTCATGTACGTTAAATCATATAAACCTTTAAAAAGTTATCGTTAATATACTATTTTGCATAAAAATCATATTTGGCAAATATGATAGTCGCAATTTGTGGTAAATAAACATTCACAAATTACAATGACCATATATTTACCTCGAAACAAGGATCCCAACTTAAATTAAGAAAGGTAGAGGCTAGTTTATGATTTTACAATACAATACAATATATATATGTGTATATATATATATATATGTGTGTATATATATATATATAATATATATATATATATATATATAATATATATATATATATATATATATATATATAGACTCGGGATCCGGTGAGAACCACCTTACAATGAGAACCTTGTGAGAACTCTACCTTACGCACTTTTTTTAAAAAAATTAATAACATAATTGGATTCGGCATGACATTTTAAAGCTAGAGAACATATTTTTAGGTCTAGAAAATAAATACTAGTGACGGAAATCAAGGTGAGATACTTATTATTTATTTGCGTGCACCTACTATCTATTTTTTCGTATCCATCATTTTTCCGTCACTAGTATTTATTTTCTAGACCAAGAAATATGTTCTCCGACCATAAAATTCCATGCCGAATCCAATTATGTCCTTAATTTTTTAAAAAAAACTCCGTAAGGAAGAGTTCTCACCAGTTTTCATTGTAAGGTGGTTCTCACCGGATCTCAATCCTATATATATATATATATATATATATATATATATATATATATATATATATATATATATATATATATATAGGCCGGATCACGTGAGGCCGCCTATTACGGTGAGGCCGCCGGACCTCACGCATCCCCAAGCTGTTTGGGCCAAATTCACTCACCCTCAAGCTGTTGGGCCGACTTAACACTCCATTATTCAATGTTTGGGCTGAAAAATTTGGGGTCTTCACAAGTTAAGCTTCTAGTTTCACAGTTTCACAATATTTGCTTCCAGTTTCACAAGTTAAGCATCTAGTTTCACAAGTTAAGCTTCTATTTTCACAAAATAAGCTTCTAGTTTCACAAGTTAAGAATCTAGTTTCACAGTTTCACAGTTTCACAATATTTGCTTACAGTTTCATATCTTAAGCATCTAGTTTCACAAGTTAAGCTTCTAGTTTCACAGTTTCACAGTTTCACAATATTTGCTTCCAGTTTCACAAGTTAAGCATCTAGTTTCACAAGTTAAGCTTCTATTTTCACAAAATAAGCTTCTAGTTTCACAAGTTAAGCATCTAGTTTCACAGTTTCACAGTTTCACAATATTTGCTTACAGTTTCATATCTTAAGCATCTAGTTTCACAAGTTAAGCTTCTAGTTTCACAGAATAAGCTTCTAGTTTCACAAGTTAAGCATCTAGTTTCACAGTTTCACAGTTTCACAATATTTGCTTCCAGTTTCACAAGTTAAGCATCTAGTTTCACAAATTAAGCTTCTAGTTTCACAGTTTCACAGTTTCACAATATTTGCTTACAGTTTCACATCTTAAGCATCTAGTTTCACAAGTTAAGCTTCTAGTTTCACAGAATAAGCTTCTAGTTTCACAAGTTAAGCATCTAGTTTCACAGTTTCACAGTTTCACAATATGTGCTTCCAGTTTCACATATTAAGCATCTAGTTTCACAAGTTAAGCTTCTAGTTTCACAGTTTCACAGGACCACAAGTTAAGCATCTAGTTTCACATATTAAGCATCTGATGTTGCGAGTTACTTCAGTTGGTTCATGTTTTGCATACAAGCGCAGAAATCAATTATCGCAACTTGAGACTTGATTGATGATGATATCGGCACCGAATCAATTATCACACAACTTCAGAACAAATCTACTTCTAATTATAAAACGCTAAATTAAAGATAGTTCGTGTTTTGCAATTACAAACGTGCGACAATCGCAGAAATCAATTATCGCAACTTGAGACTTGAATGATGATGATATCGGTACTGGTACGACATCGGATGACGACGAAAAGCCGACAAGGATCACCAGAAGACCGAGATCTTTGAATTGCTAGTGAAATCAATGTTTAATTAGCGAAAGTGCAGAAAAGTTTAGAGAAAATGAAGCCTGGAAGAAGTAGTTGTCAAGTATCTTTATCTTTGACAAAAGAGAGAGAAAGTGCAGAAAAGTTTAGAGAAAATGAAGAGAAAATGAAGAGAAAGGAGAGAGAAAGTGAGGTTACGCGCAAAATTAATATTGGAATGACAGTTTGGTTGGGTTTTGTTTAGGAACACGTGGCAAGATCTGGTGCGCCCATATTATTTAGATCTGACGGTTTATAATAGGTCCGGCAGCCTCACGCTAAGAGGGCGGCCTCACGTGATTCAAATTCTATATATATATATATATATATATATATATATATATATATATATATATATATATATATATATATATAGAGTTGGGATCACATGAGTCCACCCTAAATATTTGAGTCCATGAGTCTAACAATGATATCATAAGTTGTATAAAAAAGTATCACGTGTTTTCAATATCAATTTTTTTTTTCCTTTTTTTGTTGTTTTCTTTTTCAATATTACTTTCTTTTTTCTTTTTTTGCCTTTTCTTTTAAAATGACATTTTCTTTATTAAAAAAATTCCCTTTTTCAGTATGCACTTTTTTTAAAACAAACAAGTTTTTTTTTTAATAAAATGGCGTTCTTTCTCGATTTTTTTTTCATTACAATATCACAAGTTACTCAATACAATATCACCGGTTCTTTAAAATAATATCACAAAAAAAAATTCGAGAAAAAAATATTTCGGAAAAAAAATTCGAGAGCAAAAATTGAAAAAAATATTTCCGGGCAAAAAAGTTCTTGAAAAAATTTCGTGATATTGTTTAATATTGTGTGTGATATTGTTTAACAAAAGGCATTTTTTCTCGAAATTTTTTTTCGATTTTTTTCATTACAATATCACAAGTTACTCAATACAATATCACCGGTTCTTCAAAATAATATCACAAAAAAAAAATTCGAGAAAAAAATATTTCGGAAAAAAAAATTCGGGAGAAAAAATTGAAAAAAAAATTTGAAAAAAATATTTCCGGGAAAAAAATTTCGTGATATTGTTTAATATAGTGCGTGATATTGTTTAACAAAAGGCGATTTTTCTCGAAATTTTTTTCGATTATTTTTCATTACAATTTCACAAATTACTCAATACAATATCACCGGTTCTTCAAAATAATATAAAAAAAAAAATTTGAAAAAAAAAATTCGAAAAAAAATTCGAGAAAAAAAATTGAAAAAAAAAATTTCAGGAAAAAAAGTATAGGAAAAAATTTCGTGATATTATTTTATATAGTGTGTGATATTGTTTCCTTTGATATTGTATTGAAAAGGTTGTGACATTGTGATATTGTAGTGTAAAAAAAACGTGATATTTTTTAATACAACTTGTGATACTCTAAATGGACTCATGGACTCAAATATTTAGGTGGACTCACCGGATCCCGCCTCTATATATGTATATATATATATATATATATATACACATATATATATAGAAATTGAATCACGTGAGGCCGCCCTCTTAGGGTGAGGCTGTCGGACCCTTCTAAACCGTTAGATTTAAGTATGACGGACGCACGAGATTGTGCCACGTGTCCTATATAACATTAAAAAAAAAAACTGACATTACAGCCGCCACTATCAAACTCATCCATCTTCTTCTCTCCAACCTCTTCCCTCACTCCTTCGCCACCACCAGTGTTGATATTTGCCTCGTTCGCTACTCCAACCACCTTATCATCACCAACCACCGCCCCTACTTCTTCCAATACCAGTGCCGCCTCAACCTCGTTCGCTACGCCAGGTGGAAATGACGACGTAGGAGACACAGGTAACGGCGTTGGCTCTGGTGTCGTGTACAACGCCGGAGTTATCGGCGGTCGTACTGTAACGTGACTAAATTGCGGCGTCGATGCGACAGAGTTACGGCGACGAAGCTGAGGATGCGGCGGCGGAACATCGAACTTTCTAGAAGATGATGATTTGAAATCCTCTAATGGTGGCAACGACGTCGTATTACGCCGTTCAAGCTTCGGATACGCATCTTCTACAAAAATATTCTCGTTTTTCTTCTTTAACGACGTCGTTTTTGCGGTTGTTGTTGTGGTCGTTGTTGTTGTTGCTCCAGGTTCCAGGAATCGATCTAACTGTATTGCTGAGAACGTTGGCATCTTCTGCTTCTGAAAATTCAAAACAATTAACAAAAAAATTATAAAATTGACTTACATGAATAATTAAATTTCGATGAATAATTAAATTGAACGAGGTTGAGCCAACGTCGTTACCTGTGTTGACAGAGTACCGAACGCCGGCGTTGATGACGGCGTACCGAACGACGGTGTTCCGAACATTTTTAGTGTGATGTTTTAGGATTAGTGAGTGAGTGTGAGATTGTGAAACTAGATGCTTAACTTGTGAAACTAGAAGCTTAACTTGTGAAACTGGAAGCAAATATTGTGAAACTGTGAAACTGTGAAACTAGATGCTTAACTTGTGAAACTAGAAGCTTATTCTGTGAAACTAGAAGCTTAACTTGTGAAACTAGATGCTTAAGATGTGAAACTGTAAGCAAATATTGTGAAACTGTGAAACTAGATGCTTAACTTGTGAAACTAGAAGCTTAACTTGTGAAATTGGAAGCAAATATTGTGAAACAAACTAGATGCGTAACTTGTGAAACTAGAAGCTTATTCTGTGAAACTAGAAGCTTAACTTGTGAAACTAGATGCTTAAGATGTGAAACTGTAAGCAAATATTGTGAAACTGTGAAACTGTGAAACTAGATGCTTAACTTGTGAAACTAGAAGCTTAACTTGTGAAACTGGAAGCAAATATTGTGAAACTGTGAAACTAGATGCTTAACTTGTGAAACTAGAAGCTTATTCTGTGAAACTAGAAGCTTAACTTGTGAAACTAGATGCTTAAGATATGAAACTGTAAGCAAATATTGTGAAACTGTGAAACTAGATGCTTAACTTGTGAAACTAGAAGCTTAACTTGTGAAACTGGAAGCAAATATTGTGAAACTGTGAAACTAGAAGCTTGGGGATGCGTGAGGTCCGGCGGCCTCATCCTAAGAGGCGGCCTCACGTGATCCGGCCTCTATATATATATATATATATATATACACATATATATATATATATATATATATATACACATATATATATATATATATATATCACATATATATATATGTCCTAGAATAAAAGGAGATATCATCATTATTGAATAAAATAAAAACAAAAAACTTGAAAACCCAAAAAAATTTAAAAAAAACTCCAATAAGATGTCGAGCTTTAAACTGTCATTGTTTATATCCTTGCTTTATTTGTCCATTTCATCCGTGAGATGTCAGACCGTATTCGATATTACAAAATTCGGTGCTAAAAATTTTGAAGATTCCACAGAGGTATGCTAAAGTATATAAATTTACTACTAGCGCCAACATGACTTATTTACGGTTAAATTTGCTATTTTTAATCAAGAATGATTTAATTTATATGTATAAATAATTCAGATATCATATTCAAAATTTTATATCCGTACTCCTTAACATTTTTTGTGTCATAGTTATGAATAATAGTGGTATCTACAAATATATACTGAATTATTTATATAACAATTATATATATTATGTTCGATTATATATATTATGTTATGTATCTTCATTAAAGCATGCACAAGAATGAAAAAATATAAATTAGAATATCAATAGGCAATGATGAAAGCATGGAAGGGAGCATGTGCATCAACAACAGCATCAAAAATAGTAGTACCGGGAGGAACATACATGATGAACTCCATTAACCTTGTCGGTCCATGCAAAGGCCAAATTACAATCGAGCTTGCGGGTAACTTCAAGGACCCTGCTGTTCCGAACGAGATGAAAGACAAATCCACTTGGGTTAAATTTGAGCATATCGACGGGCTCGTCGTGACTGCCCTTAAGGGCGGTGGTTCCTTCGACGGTCAAGGCCAAATCGCTTGGAAGTTTAACAGATGTGCTCAGACTAGCACTTGTGATGAGCTTCCTTACGTACGTCATTTTCTAATTAAGCTACTATACCTTTTTAAGTCTGTGCTATTTCGTCTCAGGTTCGTATAACTGTTTGTTTTTGTAAATCGCCAATGCAGAACTCCGGGTTCAACTTCCTCAATAATTGTAAGTTTAGTGGTATCAAATCCATCAACAACAAGTTGTACCACATGAGAGTTTTGGGTTGCAAGAACGTGACACTCTATGACACCACTATTGAAGCTCCAGCTACCAGTCTTAATACGGACGGTATCCACATTTGACGGTCTGAAGGTATAAACGTGATCCTTGCCAACATCAAAACAGGGGATGATTGCGTGTCCATGGGAGATGGTGTGAAGAAAATCCTTGTTGAGTCGGTTACTTGCGGTCCAGGACACGGTATTAGCATTGGAAGCCTCGGAAGATACCAAAATGAGGCTCCTGTCACCGGTGTCACTATCAAGAAATGCAAATTCAGCAACACTGATAATGGTGTTAGAATCAAGTCTTGGCTCGGTTCTTACGAAGCTGTCGCATCAGACTTACACTTTGAGGATATCA
Source organism: Silene conica (assembly GCA_029255685.2). Classification (NCBI taxonomy): domain Eukaryota; kingdom Viridiplantae; phylum Streptophyta; class Magnoliopsida; order Caryophyllales; family Caryophyllaceae; genus Silene; species Silene conica. The sequence goes on along the minus strand of CM055317.2, from coordinate 5,810,310 downwards.
CTGTGGAAAATGTTGGAAACCCTATTCTTGTTGATCAGGAGTACTGCCCTTACGGCCACTGCAAAGCAAAGGTAAGCCTTATATACCCTATATTTCTACTTTAATGTTGTTGATAATGTGTTTTAGATGTTGATTTAATGGATATGTTTTTTTTTAAAAAAAAAAAAAAATTAGACGCCTTCCAAGGTTAAGATCAGCAACATTAGCTTCAAGAATGTGAGAGGAACAGCAAGTACAAAAGAGGCGGTGAAGCTATTGTGTAGTAGTGGCTCACCCTGTGATGAGAAGGTGGAACTCGCGGACGTTGACTTCACATTCAAGGGTGGTGCGGCTGTCTCAATGTGCAAGAATGTGAAACCAATCTTATCTGGCAAGCAAAACCCCAAAGCTTGTGGTGCACCTGCTCCTGCTGGTCCGTAGATTTTTCATTAGAGAATAAGTGTATCATTGATTTAAGTATACAATTTGTATTTAGTAGATATGGAGCACATTTGAGTTCACCCTTACATATTTACAAGGGATGCATATGATGATTGCTCTTAGTCCTTGGACTATTTATTACCAATAACATGGACATTGATCATTGGATATGTTTAATAGAGTTAATTGATAAACATTGTCAATATAAGGAGCCATTTTTATAAACAGTACCAACATAATCAATAATTTGTAATCATTGCCATATTAACTATTAGCTACAAATATTACTAGGTCGCCTGAAAATCTCATCTTCCCCTACTAGATAAAATCCAAGAAACCATCATTCAAATACAATTTTCAACTCAACCACTTTCAAGCTCCCTCTCTTAGATGAAAAACATGTAAAGTATGAAAAAAAAATTAGAGTAAGAAGGCGACTTGATAATATTATTACATATAATTTAATATTTAGGTATTGATTACGAATTATGGATATGTTGATATTGTTTACGAAAACGGGTCCTTATGTTGGTATTATTTATTGATTTATTCTTATTTTTTTAGGTTTAACGGAGCCGGTATTTAATAGTATAATAATAGAGGGAATTGGTATTAGAATTTGAGACTTATTGTTCACAATTCATGTCTTAACCTCAAAGTAATGACATCTAAGTTTATATGAAATACGATTATTGTGTTTTTTTTATTTTCCATTTTACCTTCATCCATACAACTGTGAAAAAAAAAACCTTATTAATTAATAACTTTTAGGCAAAATTGGCTTACATCAGGTTCTATCAACGAGATAAACTTTAAGTTTCGAGTTGAGTGTCGAGTTTTGGCCTTTAGAGGCCGTCACTACTCTTATGATCAGTCAATGAGATAAAATCGGCTTACAATAGGAACAATCGACGACTAAGACCTTCCTGGCCCAACCCTAGACACTCTAACCCATTTTCTAATTTACTCCTATTTTGAGTGAGGAGATCATTTTTATAAATGTATTACTTGATTTTTTTTTTCTGTATGTAATGGTAAATATCATAAAAATGATATATTTAAGTATATATTACTAATAAAACAAAGCAATTTAAAAATTAATGAGCTAAACCGAGCTTCTGAACTAAATCTTAGTACGTTTGAGCTTGGCTCGGTTTAGGCTTATCTTTTTTCGAGCTCGGCTCGGTTTGAGCTTATCTTTCTTTGAGCTCGAGCTCGGCTCGGTTCGGGCTTAGCTTTCTTCGAGCTTGGCTCGGTTCGAGTTAGTTGACTTTTTATATATTACACAATATAATAGTCGTACATACCAATCCAATATAACCACTTGTCTATTTATAAATCGAGTCTCAAGATAAAATAATAGAACAATAGGCTAAAGGACCACCTGAAACAACGTACCTACTTATCACATGTACTTTAATTTGGTGATTAAAACTAAGATATCGTAACAATTGGTCACAAATTTAAATCCCCTCCTTTTATTAGCATACAATTACTAGTTTATTACTTAATAATTTAATTAAGGGTCTTATTATTGATAAAACTCACCAAAATCTTAATACTCTGTCACATTTGCGTTTCACTAATTTTTATTATTTCTTTATTATCCAGACTAAGCTCATACTCACTTTATGCTTCATATAATATTATTCCGCCTTATCTCAGACACTACTTTTTTATTTCAGTTTTCTTTACAAACTGGGAAAAACAAAAACAAAAGATACATGAAATTCACTTATTGGATTATTTCTTTCGAAAATGGCAATGGGGTCAAAGTCACTCAAAGTCTTAAATTCAGTCTTGAATTTCCAATACTCAACTTACGGGTTTGTTAAGACTTTGTTAGATTATTAGTAGTCTTAAGTTAAGACTTAACAAAGTTTTGTCTCAAGACTATCAATAATCTTTTTTTTTTTAACATTTGGTTATCATCATTAAATAACCTTTCTCTTTTGTTTTGTTTGTCTTATCATTATTATGGACCAAAAATTCACGGTTTGTTTGGAAACTTTAAATTGGAATTGAGTTCCGTAATTGACACATTTTTGGTGTTTGAGAACCCCACGAATTTTGAATTGGAATTGACTCAATTACTTATCAATTCCAAGTTGGTTAAACTTTGGGGTTCTCAAATTTATACAATATAATAGTCATCTCAATTTCATCGGTGCTTAAGTTTTATTTTATGACGCAAATTTCATCATGTATTACAATATTTTCCAATCGCATTAATTTTCCGGGATAATATTTAATTTTTTTCAAATATAACTTAAATCATTCAATGACCTGGACCCATATTCTTGTTGCCCAATTCTAATTACAATTTCATTTTCATGGGTTCCCAAATTAAATATTGGAATTAGATTAGGAATTATATGCAAACATTTGAACTACAATTGAAATCGTAACAATGAAATTAATTACGTGTTTTCAAGCACTACATAATATAACTTTCAGGTAAATATTCGACCAATACTTAAAAACCATATCTCATCTAGCTTATCTACCTAATCTTTATAACTTATTGTCCGTAAAGTGATCAGAATAATCTTAATTTTAAACAGTTAGCTGTATAATTGAGTCTCAATTTACATTAATGGGTTATCCGTGTTAAAAAAAAACTCAACCTAACTCGACCCTTAAGTTAACTTTGTTTGAAGAGTAACAATCTAGGTCATGTACATTAAATCATATAAAACTTTAACATTAACCTACAAGCTCTATATGCTATTTTGCCTAAAAATCATATTTGCAAATATGATAGTCGCAATTTGTGGTAAATAAACATTCACAATTATCGTGACCATATATTTACCTCGAAACAAGGATCCCAACTTAAATTAACAAAGGTAGAGGCTAGTTTATGATTTTACAATACAATATATATATATGTCCTAGAATAAAAGGAGATATCATCATTATTGAATAAAATAAAAACAAAAAGTTGAAAACCCAAAAAAGAATTAAAAAAAAAAAACTCCAATAAAGATGTCGAGCTTTAAACTGTCATTGTTTATATCTTTGCTTTATTTGTCCACTAGTTTTATGCCCGTACAAAAAAATGTACGGGTCTATTTCTAAAAATTTCGTAAATATATTAAAAAAATTAGTACAAATATAATTTAATATGAACTTAAATGAGAAATATATAAATTATGAATTCGGGGATGATTTTGACTCCAAATAATTGATTTACTGGTATAATTAAATTTTTTTTTAATGATTATATAAATATAAATTGAAATAAATAATCATGATATTATAAAATAAATTTGAACCATATAAAATAGATAAAAAAATTGTATTGTATTTCTATATCTTACCCTTTAAATAACTTACTCTCTAAATGAAAGTAAATGATTGAAATATTTTTAATAGCAGTCTCTTAAAATTTGTGGATGATTTTATAAAGAAAATAATAATGTATTGTTATTAAGACCATCTTTTTACTCGATGTTAATGTAGTTTTAATTGACTAATTCTCGAAGGTTGTTATATTTTCTTAAAAATCGTAAATTTATATTTTTTTTTGTTAATTTAATGGGTTGGGTTTATTTGATCTTATTCAAAAAAAATTGATCTACGTTTCTTTCATTTTTTAATCTACGTTTTTTTGTTAATTTTTATCTCCTCGTGTATTTTTTTTCATTTTTTAAATTTTATGGGTTGGGTTTATTTGATCTTATTCAAAAATATTTAATCTACGTTTCTTTCATTTTTTAATTTACGTTTTTTTGTTAATTTTTATCTCCTCGTGTATTTTTTTTCATTTTTTTAGATATACGTATGTTTGTTAATTTTTAACTCTTTGTATAATTTTTTTCGTTTTTCATACCTCTAAATATTTGTTAATTACTTCTAATTGTCCAACTTTTTTTAATATTGTTGAATTTTATGTTTCTGGGTAGAATTTTAGTGATTTTTTATTTTCGAATTTGGAGTAAAACTGTTTTTTTTTTTATTATGGAGATAAAAATTATTTGTAACTTTAGAATGTTAAATGGAGAAAAGTAAAATGAAGAAAAATTAAAGCTCCTTGTGTGAGTGGTGGCACATGGTGAGAAAAAAAGTTTTTAATTTCCTATAATTAAGCAACTAATGAAAAAACAGGAAAAGTTGTTCCTTTTATAGATAAGGGATTTAATCTAAAACTGTATATAATAAAACGGCATTGTATATTTTTGTTGACCCCAACTATTTCTGAGCTTGTAAAAATATATATTTTGGGCTAATAGACAACCATAAAAACATGGAACGATATAGATGCATGAGTCGTCAATATCACCTAATAAAAGTTATTACTCGTATTATTTTATGTAGCCTTAATTTACCATTTCGCAAAATTCTACTTTACGACGGTCGCACATGCGACAGTAGGAAAGTGATCACATTTTGATACGTAGTGACCACTTTTGATTAAATAGTGACCATTTTTTTTTCATATTTTCGGAAATATAGATATTTTTAGGATTTATTTTTCATCAAAATCTTAAAATTTTGGCCTCGTGTTAAATTTAATGTATATGTTTATATAGTATAGAAATTTGCTTTTATACATTTTAATTGTCACAAATTATAGAGTAATACGGTCTCATATAAAAAGTTGTTCCTTCAGTGCTAATAAACGATTTTTCTTTTATATATGTTGATCGTCTTATGATATGAGAGTATGAGACCGTTCATACAAAAATTCTAATTTAATTTTAATTGTCAAGGTATCCAAGAGGTTAATTTTCCGGAATTGTAATTTTTTTTTTATTAAAATTTGTTGTCCACTATATAGATTTCCGATTTTTTTCAAATTTTCTTTTATTGTAAAGTTGAATGTGATTAATTTTTGTATTATAAGCTTTTTAACATATGAATTATGTATATAAAAAATAATAAGAAATGAGGAGAGAGGGTAATTAATTGGAGAGAAAGTAAGTGGAGAGAGTGGGGTTGGTTAATGTGTAAAAAAAAAAGTAAAAAGTAAAAGTTTCAACCAATCACAAGCCTGGAAATAACCTTACTTTTATAGATAGGGGATTTCATCCGTGAGATGTCAGACCGTATTCGATATTACAAAATTCGGTGCTAAGAATTTTGAAGATTCCACAGAGGTATGCTAAAGTATATAAATTTACTACGATTGACAACATGACTTATTTACGGTTAAATTTGCTATTTTTAATCAAGAATGATTTAATATATATGTATAAATAATTCAGATATCATATTCAAAATTTTATATCCGTACTCCTTAACATTTTTTGTGTCATAGTTATGAATAATAGTGGTATCTACAAATATATACTGCATTATTTATATAACAATTATATATATTATGTTCGATTATATATATTATGTTCTGTATCTTCATTAAAGCATGCACAAGAGTGAAAAAAATATAAATTGGAATATCAATAGGCAATGATGAAAGCATGGGAAGGGAGCATGTGCATCAAAACCAGCATCAAAAATAGTACCAGGAGGAACATACATGATGAACTCCATTAACCTTGCCGGTCCATGCAAAGGCCAAATTACAATCGAGCTTGCGGGTAACTTCAAGGCCCCTGCTGTTCCGAACGAGATGAAAGACAAATCCACTTGGGTTAAATTTGAGCATATCGATGGGCTCGTCGTGACTGCCCTTAAGGGCAGTGGTTCCTTCGACGGTCAAGGCCAAATCGCTTGGAAGTTTAACAAATGTGCTCAGACTGGCACTTGTGATGAGCTTCCTTACGTACGTCATTTTCTAATTAAGCTACTATACCTTTTTAAGTCTGTGCTATTTCGTCTCAGGTTCTATAACTGTTTGTTTTTGTAAATCGCCAATGCAGAACTTCAGGTTCAACTTCCTCAATAATTGTAAGTTTAGTGGTATCAAATCCATCACCAGCAAGTTGTACCACATGAGAGTTTTGGGTTGCAAGAACGTGACACTCTATGACACCACTATCGAAGCTCCAGCTACCAGTCTTAATACGGACGGTATCCACATTGGACGGTCTGAAAGTATAAACGTGATCCTTGCCAACGTCAAAACAGGGGATGATTGCGTGTCCATGGGAGATGGTGTGAAGAAAATCCTTGTTGAGTCGGTTACTTGCGGTCCAGGACACGGTATTAGCATTGGAAGCCTCGGAAGATACCAAAATGAGGCTCCTGTCACCGGTGTCACTATCAAGAAATGCAAATTCAGCAACACTGATAATGGTGTTAGAATCAAGTCTTGGCTCGGTTCTTACGAAGCTGTCGCATCAGACTTACACTTTGAGGATATCACTGTCGAAAATGTTGGAAACCCTATTCTTGTTGATCAGGAGTACTGCCCTTACGGCCACTGCAAAGCAAAGGTAAGCCTTATATACCCTACATTTGTACTTTAATGTTGTTGATAATGTGTTTTAGATGTTGATTTAATGGATATGTTTTGAAAAAAAAAAAATTAGACGCCTTCCAAGGTTAAGATCAGCAACATTAGCTTCAAGAATGTGAGAGGAACAGCAAGTACAAAATAGGCGGTGAAGCTATTGTGTAGCAGTGGCTCACCTTGTGAGAAGGTGGAACTCGCGGACATTGACTTGACATTCAAGGGTGGTGCGGCGGTCTCAATGTGCAAGAATGTGAAACCAATCTTATCTGGCAAGCAAAACCCCAAAGCTTGTGGTGCACCTGCTCCTGCTGGTCCGTAGATTTTTCATTAGAGAATAAGTGCGTGTATCATGTTGGAAAATGTGTCCTCAACAATAGTGCGATCACGACAGTGATAAAAATCATTGTCATAAATCTTATGAAATGAATATGCAAGGGACGATCCAATATTGATTTAGTCAACTGACCAACATTAATCGGTAATGATTGGCTGACTAGAGTTTAACATTACTGTCGTATGACGGTGGTAGTCAGTTGATCCCTTTAGGTCACACCTATAGGACAGACCCCTTAAATAATATATCGATTAATTGTATAGGATACAGATTGATCGATATTCTTAAAACCGTATGTCGAGAATTTAGAGGTTGAATCTTAAAGTAAGATTTATATTTGAAATTGAAATGTGTCAATTGTCAAATATTAATCGATATTTATGAAATGTCGAAATTAGAATGAGATGGGTTCGTGGTTATAACAAATGTTGTATATCGTATTGACGATTATTATAATAACCATATTTTGAGACGGTAATTACGAATTACTAAATTAATTTGTTAAATATGATTTAATTAATTTTAAAATAATATTTATTTGATAAATGTTTATTTTAAAATTAATACAATTGAATTATGTCACATAGGATGTTACATATTACACAATTGTACAAGTTACAATTTTGTAAAATAAGGTCCATTTTACAATATAATGTGTCGAGTATGTGCATGTGTTATGGATTAATGTTGGTAATATTAATTCTTACACACATAATGATTACTATAAGATAGTCTTACATACCTATTAGTAGGTATGCATACTTGAGTGCATGTGTAAGACAAGCAACCTATTTTGGTCTTCAAAATACACATATCACACGACACACCCAACTCATCAATTCTCATTCTCTCTTTATATATACATGTGATACTTTACATGCAAATACTAATCTTTCTTCTTGGATAATTTTCTAGTGTAAGAAAATTCAAGAAAAACCTCATAAATATTATTCATATAATATTTTCTAATATACTAATATTAGTATTAGTACACGGTTTTAAGATAACCTAATTCCGTCTTCTAGCTCGAGTTCGGTCTTCGGTGTTTAAGGGTAGGTCTTGGGTGCAACGTAAAGGAGGCAAGCTATTTTGGTTGCTCCATGGAGGATCGTCCTAGCACTATTTTGGACCGGTTGTAAGGCCCTTTTCATTATTGTTCCGCATATGTTGTTGCATGCATAAGATCTTGAGTATAAATTAATATGAGATTAATTAATTAGTAAAATTAGTAAGAATAATAATATGAACATGTTAGTAATGACTACCTTAGTTTCCAACAAGTGGTATCAGAGCATTAGGTTGCTTGCATGCAACTCGATTTTTACGTTTTTGCGAGAAAATGTGATTTTAATTAAAAACGAAAATGATTAGTATATATATGATATGCACGAAAATCATATTGCATGTGTATCTTCTGGTCTTAAAATAGTTTTAAGTCATTTTGATGATTTATGGAATAATATTGTTCAAATTTATAATTAAATTGTTTAATTTATGCTTAAAATCGGTTAAAAATGTTTTATTATGGGAAGAATAGCTAAATAATGTTTCTGGCCATGAATTTTAAATATGTTCTCACATGCATTTAACATATTATGAATATAAATAATTTTCGAAATTATTGAGTTTTATGCATGGTTTATGATTTTTAATGGTTAAATAGTCATAAAATGAGTTAAATATGGGATAAATAGTTATATTATGAATTTAAATATAAAAGTTTTTGTAGATGTCACATGCAATATTTAAAATATATGATGAATTTTCCAGAAATTTTGTCTTTAATATTGCATGAATATTGATTTTTATCGTAAAAATCGTAATATTAGTGACATATTTTAGCTTAAATAGTTTAAGTTCGAATTTGACCATAAAAATTTAATATAGTGTCACATATATTATTTCTAGCATGCATGTGAATTTTGAGCTTTTAATCTCGAATATTGCATGAGAAATGATTTTAATCGGTAAAATCGCGTAATATATGACACGAATTATTAAAAATAGTAAATGTTGCTAAAATGGTCCGAAAAATTCACCCATATTATTCATATTATATATGATCATCAACATTTTTTTATTTAGTGCCAAAAGTTTCTGAAACTTTATTTTTAATTTTAAAGAATTAAAGTTGATATTGAGTGTTTAAGGAGTCATAATCTTACTTTTCAGCTCTAAAACAGTGTGCATCTGATTTTTCTTGCATTTTCAGATACTTTGAGTGTCTAGGAAGATGTAAAAATTATATTGGTATTTTATTTCATAATTTTTGAAATAGTTTTGAATTTTTCGATTAATTATGCATGTACACGACATATTTTACGAAATAAATAAGTATATTTTGAAAATATTTGAATTTTAAGGATCTGAAATTTTAGAAAATTTTCAGTATGTTCAAAATTTTTAATTTTGAATTTTCGAAATTTTTATGACTCGTTTAATTATTTTAATGCTATTTCCCGTAAAACCGATTAAAACCGAACAATATTAAAATAAAAGTTAAGTTAATTTTTCGAAATTTGAGTAAGACTAAATTTTGAATCCTAAAATGTGTTAGGAAACTTAACTAAATCATGAATAGTGATTCATAGAGTGATTAGTGATTTTAAAATGTTTAAATCACGTTATTCCATAAAACCGTGTTATTACGAATAACGATATTTAAAACGTGTTTAAATAGGACGATTTGGCTTAGGTTTTGCATTTTAGATAAGCATTGCATATTTAATTATTGTTTATGAATGTCATATTTTATTTACGTAATTTCGAATTATGTAATTTACTTAGTATGGCCTTAGATTTTAATCGATATTTCCCGTAATGTAAGGGTTTATCGATTCGGTTGTAATTTAATGTGATCTCGTATCACTTCATTTTATTGTTTTATTTTATTTTATAATGTATAAAATAAATAGAAAATTTGTAATTATTTGTAATTCCGGAGATCCTTGAAGACGGTGCCATTTCGGAAAGGAGTTCCGACCAAGACGGAGTTTGCCTTGGGATGCGTGCCGTGTGTGAAGTTCAAGGGACCAAAGGAGTTGGTTTCCGAATTTGTAATTTACTTTATTTTCTATTTTAGGAAAGGCCATACTAGGGTTTTATTTATGTTTTTATTATTTATGCTTATCATATTTGCATGCATAGCCAAATCGTCATCCAAACTCATGCATTTCATCGATTTTATCGACCGTGTCAATTAATTTATCGATAATTCACCGACTTAGTTCACTTAAAGGAGATAGATAATAAATTGACAAGATCTCTTACGTTATTTAAAAATCGAGACATAGCCTTACCAAAAAGTAAAGGACCCGCGAAGGATCTTCTTCACAAGGGAGTAGGCTCGGCTAAACCGGGGTGCAAACCTTATTACGTTGGTGAAGTGGGGTAATATGATTACTTATTCTTGAAATTTGGTTGATCTCGACGAAGGTATTCGAGCCACCGTAGTGGTAATAAGTTCGGGCTAAGATAAGAATTAGTGTAATTTTATCGACCGAGAGTTCTAAAAGTAGAATCGATTAAGGGGTTAATCTACCGAGTCATATTAATGAGGGATGTATCGGCTAAACCGTGCCCGAGTTAGTGTGTATTTGGGTCTCGGGATCATTTACTTAATTGGGTAAGAGATCATTAAGTAGATGCTTAACTTGATTAAAATTTACAAGTTTAATTATTAAAAAGATAATTGTGTTTTAATTCCTTTATTTTCATTTGTAGTTCATTTTTCGACTTTCAATCAATGGCAAATAACGCTCCACCACTCCCACAACACGTTTCATGGCTTCGATCTTTTATGGATCGTTTCAAGCTTGAGAAGCATGACGCCAATTTTAAAGATTGGGACGCCCAATTGGTGTTGGCCGCGGAAGCCGACGATAAGACTCGTTATCTTACCATTGCCGCTCCTCCCACTCCCGGTGCTCGTTCATCGGAAGCGACTCGTGAGGCCTATGAGGCCTACATGAAAGAGTCACATGCTTTGAAGAACGTGCTTATATTTTCGATGGAGCCGGATCTCCAAGAAGAATGATTAAGCTAGCCACGGCTAATGAGATTTACACTAAGATTGCGACCATGTTTTCGCAAGCTCCTAGAGTAATCCAATATGAGGCGGCCTCCGCATTCTTTGATTTGACCTTTAAGGAAGATCAAAGGGTTAGTCCTCATGTGCTCAAAATGGTTGAGCTAGCCGAAACCTTGAAGTTGCAAGGGGTGAATGTTCCCGACTCGCTTATTATTGACAAAATCCTTCACTCCCTCAACAAAGTGAAATCGTATGTTCAGTTTCGGGTAAACTATAACATGCGAAATCAAGAAACCTCCTTGGACGAGTTACATAAGATGTTGGTCCAAGCGGAGAGGGATATGGGACTTAATGAGAGTTCCACAAAGGATGTGCTTAATATCGATACAAAAAGCAAGAGGAAGTTTAAGCGCAAGGCCAACAAGGGTAAAAATGTTAAAGCCTTCAAACCCGCATCTCCTAAGGAGAAGACTTTTACGAAAGGTGCTTCTTCTTCATCGTCATCAAAGGTTGATGACAAGTGCCATTATTGCACTAAGATGGGGCATTGGAAGCGGAATTGCCCGAAGTATCTCCATGACCTCAAAGCCGGAAAGGTTCTTGCAGTAGGTATAAATTCTCGTCTAATTCATGTTATTTAATCAATTTTTGTATATTGATGCAAGTTATTGATTATCACCCATTATAAATTGTTTTAAAGGGGCTCCTACCAAAGATAAAGGCAAGGAGAAGGAGAAGGAAACTTGAAGTTCCTTCCATGGATGGCTAAGGTAGCATCCGAGATTGAAGACATGAAGAGCATGGCTCTATTTTTCATTTGATGTCTTCTTTCTTTTTGCATTTTAATTTAAGAACTTTGTATTTCTTGTACGACAAGAATCTTGTTGAAACAATGGTTGCAATAGTGGTGACTTGGTTTTCAACCCAAGTCATCCTTTTGTTCTTAATCAATCATGTTTGGTTGTTTTAAAATGCTTTTATATGATATATAACATGAGTAATATGATAGGATCATTATAAAAGTAACACGACTTACTTAAAAACGAGAATTGCATCCCGTGAAATACTTCAAATTCAAACATAAGAACATTAGTTCATTATAAGATTTTCACCTTAAATGAAAGAATATGTTAATATCTCAATACTCACATAATTCTTTATCCAATACATTGTTGACGGGCGAAAAATGCTATCCTTCTTAAATAACGGTTATTTTAAAGGATAGAGTGGCAGAAATTCTACGCCCGCAAACCAATGAAATAAACATAGGATCTTAGAGAAGAGTCCTATAAGGAGTCCTTAATAAGAACTCTAAAAGATTGGATAGAAGAAACTACGAGAGGACACAGAAGAAACTACGCGAGGACACAAAAGAAATGTTCCATATGTTGTCATTAGTTCCTAGAGAGGACAAAGGGAACCGCGAGTGTTAACAGAAGGAAATCGTTTCCATGATGTTAATGTTTCTGTTTTATAAAGATAATAGAGGAGATATCATCTCCCGTTCTCGTGGGAAGGAAAATGAAAAATGAAATGTTCATAGCGAGTTGAGAAAATGTTTGAAGTAAATCAAAATGAAATGTTCATTATGAGTTGAGAAGATGTTTGAAGATGTTACCTAATCACTATGAAGATAGTGGGAGTTATTAAACTATAAGATAGTAATATGGAATTCAGTGGGAGAAAAGTTATTAAGGAAACGAAACCTACCATTTAGAGAGAATGGCGATTCTTTAAAAAGTAAAGAATATGAGGTTTTCAATTCCAGATGAATGTATGTTGAGAACATAAATTGTAAGTGAGTTTATTATGTGATAATGAAACGTCACCGATCAGTTAAAAAGGTTTGGATTTGAATCCGAGATATGAAAATGTTAATTCATATAACCTTGATCAAAATGCCATAAGTTGAAATAAAGCCCTATTTCGATATAAGTTTCTCGAGGAGAACTAAGAGATCGAATCTAGGTTAACTACGATATGAATTCTAGTACAATATGACTGTGTTCATATGGATGACATGTCATAAGTTTTAAGTAAACAGTGGGAGCTTCCTTAAAGTAAGGAGACTCGAGTCGAGTATAAAGACTTGAAATGTACTTGAATAAGATCATATTATGCGAGATAATATGAGTCATAAGGAAACCGAAATTTGTAGGTTAAAGGATGTGAAGATAGGGTATATTCACATAGCAAACCATTAATACAAATTGATGTATGATCATCAAAGATTCACTACAACAAAATGGCACTTGCGCCACGATTTATGTCACGGGAATTCATAATTCGTGACTAAATTTGCTTAGTCACGGGAAAAAAAGTCCCCTTCCTTCAAAATTAATTGGTAAAAAAATTTATGTCACGGGAAAATATATCCGTGGCAAATAATTGTTTTTAGTCACGAATTAAGCCATGACCGTGGCTAACAAATGTGTTTAGTCACGCATCAAGTCACGAACGTAGCTAATAATTATTTTTAGCCACAATATCGTGGCTAATTATGATTTATTGTCACAGGTAAGTTAACCGTGACTAATTAGTCTGCTTAGCCACACTGAATTCTTAACGTGACTAATTATGACTTATTGTCACAGCTAAATTATCCGTGACTATATTGCTCTTAGCCACACACTGAATTCTTACCGTGGCTAATTGTAATTTATTGTCACAAGTAAATTACCCGTGACTAATTATTGCTCTTAGCTACGCACTGGATTTTTACCGTGACTAATTATGATTTATGGAGATAATTAGGCTAACAATGTGGCTGCCTCCTCGTTTCCATTCATTCTATTCTTTCGGAAGGACTCTTAGAAAAAGTAGCCAATGATAGACGTCTAACTGGTTAACTTGTCTAGAAGCATAAATTGATCGTTACGCTATCTTTTGGTCAAGGAGACCATTTTAGTATTGCAGAGAAGGCGAACTATTTGGTTTTCATGATCAAACGTTATGTTATCGTTAGTGAGACTGTTCTAAGACTGGCTGATCTCCAATGCTGGCATAGCTTGTCATTTCGTCGCTTCCAGGTGAAATTTGGTTGCATAATTGTTATTATTATTTCACTTCTCTTGCTTGTATGCTAACAACAGATATGCTGCTTGTCAGATGGAACTATATCTTAATCCAAATCTATTAATGAAATGGAAAAATAGGACAGAAACAGAAGCCGAAAAGGCTAAGAAACGAGGAGAAAGCTATGATTTGTTAAGTTATGTCACTAGTAGAAAAACCCCTATCACGACGCCTTTATCATGGCGGTTCTAATAGAAACTCCGCGAAAAGCCTAAAAATTGGCGGGAGAGAATTTTTCAAGGTGTAACAGGCCTATTGTGACGGTTTAAATTAAGAACCGACGTAATAGAATTAGATATTTACGACAGATTCATATACGAAACGCCACTATAAGTCAATTACGTCGGTTGTATTAAGAATCGACGTTAAGGTTAATAATAGTTGACAATACTTTTTTATTAAACAACCGTCGTCATATATTTTTGTGGCGATTTTAACAAGAATCGACATCAATACCCACCTGAATAATACATCAATACTTTATTTATGAAGTAAAATACAATGATTCATAATAATAAAATCATAAAACTCACTTAAAAAAACACATTCACCGCTCAAATAATCATGATGAACATTAGTAATAAATCTTTTCGTTTTGGTCATAACGAAGACAAATTTTCTTTGATCCCTTTCATTTTGCCTCCTTCGTCTTCTCTTCCTCAGTCAGTCCTTTTCTCCCTCCTTCGTCTTCTCTTGAGGTTTGTTCGTTATCGTTGTCCTCTGGTAAGTTTTAAAACCCAATTCAGTTTTCGAATTTTTATTTTCGTCCAATTCCGGTAACCCTAATTTTAGTGATTATATTTGTGAAATATTTTTCAATAATTAGTTCATAGCCCTTCTGCATTCTCACTAATCCCTAAATGGAAACATAATAAATGGATATGTGGATTGGAAATCGCAAAAAGTGTTGAACAAGGAAGATATTATGAAAGCTAAGAATTTTCATGGCAGTATAAGGTTCTAGGAGCCAAGTTTGATTGAATTTTCTTATTTATTTGAGTTTATTGCTAGTGCGCCTTACTTGAAACATGAAAAGTCTATTTTGTTCTTTGTTGAGGAATTATGGAACCGTGTTCCTTTGATTTAGTCTGTTTGTTCTTTGTTGAGGTATTATGAAACGCTAAATGTTTTTTTTAGTTTTGTTTCTGGAAAAATTACTTGATTTGAGCTCTTTTGCTTGAAAATTAGCCTCACTATTATCCGCTAAATACTCTACTGGAAGAGTCTTATATAAATGCGCTTTAAGTATATAGCTGGTTGTTGGTTTAAGAGGTTGTTCATCTAAATCATCAACTAGTGTATTTAGACTTCAATTGCCTGTTTTGCTCGGATTGGTTGCTGTGAATTGTATTAGGAAATTGAAGTAGGTTTCTTTGAGTTGAGCCAAGTCAAGCACTCGTGCTCGTTGATCGAAGCTTCTTTCCCTCTAATAGCTTCTCCTTAACACTCCTATTAAATAGAGAAACAAGCCCAAGAGTCTTCCAGTTCAACAACAACGATGATCGCCCTGATGAAGCCTTTACCACTGATTCCATTCTACAAATGAACCAGGGAAGCAGGTTTAGCATTTACAACTCCTGTGTAAGGCAACTGGTAAGGAAGAGTCCATATATTAGAAAGAGTAAGTACTGATGAGTATTTGTATCGATGATGGATGTCATTGATATTTTGATATCATATAGATTGTATAAAGAGAAGAGTTCCAATTATGCACCGAAAACTGGGGTTCATTATGAGGGCATTTACAGAATTGAGAAGTGTTGGCTTAAGCTCCGACAAGAAGAAAAATATGGAAAGGTAAAAAAAGTCTAACTGTTTATTGCCCCTTTGTGTTTAGAAAATATTGAATAACATCTTTTGACGGTGTTTTTGGTTTTTTTTTGTGCTTCAGCAACATAAGGTGTGCAAATATCTATTTGTTAGATGTGAAAACAGCCCAACACCATGGACAAGGTTGATACATTTTCAACGTATATTCTACTACGTTTAACTTTTATGGTTGTAATTTATGACAATTTTAGTTTTGATGTGGCAGTGACGAGCATGGTGACAAGCATTGGTGATAGGCCAAGACCATTGCCATACGTACCAGAGCTGAAACATGTTATTCAGCCAACTCAGAGAAAACAAAGTGCACACTGGGATATTGATGCGAGTAGCTTGCTAGTTGTTGTGTGATGTTGATATTCTTGACATAAATTCTCTTCTGGCCTTTAGCCTTTTTTGTGCCATAGTCTGGACTTAGAATCTCAGATCAGGTGTCAGTAGATGTTCTTTGGTGTTTCATAGTTCATATTATCACTCTATTTTGCAGTGGACCAATTTACCCTTTATCCGCGAACCAATGATTTGTATTAAACTTCCATTCATGCGATATCCTGACTACATACACTCAAACTCTTTTTGGTCTTCAGTATAAGGTTATTCTACACTTTTAGCTTTTATGAGTATTTATCACACTTCTGCCTTCTTCGATCTCATTCTCATCAACCTTTCTACTTTCTTAATGCAGGATCTCAGAATGGGAAACGGGCCTAACCCAAACACAGGGGACATTGTCTTGGTAGGTCAACCTTCTGCATCATTTTGCAATCTTTATGCCTTTCTACTTTCTACTAGTGTCTGGAAGTGACATATCTAAAAAAGATGTTTGAAGAGTTCCTCGAAGTGTATGAAATTTCTGTATACTTTCATGCTAAACTAACCTTTCCAGTTGCCTTTAGTACTTACACATTTTACATTAGGTGCTCAATTCTAAGGTATTCCAGAATGTACAACATGATTCAAAAAATCGCGATGATGGCAACTTTGTAAAAGTTGATGATGCTTGCATCTTATACTGTGAGAGGTTTATGGAGCTTCTTATTGATCTATTGAGCCAACTGTGGAGAAGGAGGTACATGGAAATATGGAACTATTTTATCTTTTTCTCAACGTATTTTTTTTCTTTTAACCTCTAGGCATTTTGTTTATTCCTTTAAGATAGTTTGTTTGGCGATCTGCAATGAAAATAAAATATACTCTCTCCGTTCAGTATAATTCCATACATTTATCAAAATAAACCTCACATATAAATCATACTCCCTCCGTCCCGGTCATTTGTTATCTATTTCTATTTTGGGGTGTATCATTGAATTGTTATCTATTTCCATATTTGGCAACTTTTTGTGGATGACATTTGATTATATGTGGGGCCATATAATTTGTGTGGTCCAAATTCATTTATACTTCTTTTCTTAATCTTTGTGTTAAAAGCAATAGATAACAATTGATCGGGACGGAGGGAGTAGTTTATTTCAAATGACACTTGTATAATATTTGTTTTTTCTTTGTTTTTGGTGTAGGTGTTTCAGTTGCTTTTCTCTAGGTTTGGGTGTACAACTATGGAGCAAACAAGTTTACATCCGAAGAATACGCCACTAAATTTATAATTCTTACGAGCATTAGGCTCACACCTTTGGATTTTTTTCCGGACATGTATTTCACTTTACTTATTTTTTAGCGCTTTCTTAGCTGTTATAAAACACAAGGATCCTACATTTTATGTAATCGAAAATAAGATCTTATTCCATTTTTATGAGCGTATGTGTTATCTACCAGTTAATTAATAATGTGTTAGCCACGAAACTATAAAATTTGCCACGATAATATTTGTGGCTAATAATTTTATGCTACAGGGGTATTTCGCCACGTTATTGTTTCGTGGCTAGTACGTTTAGCCACGAGAATTTTA
Organism: Silene conica; assembly: GCA_029255685.2. NCBI lineage: Eukaryota > Viridiplantae > Streptophyta > Magnoliopsida > Caryophyllales > Caryophyllaceae > Silene > Silene conica. The sequence goes on along the minus strand of CM055317.2, from coordinate 5,792,357 downwards.
TTATTCAGACACGATGATATTTGTGGCCAACAATCTTTAGTCACGGGACGTGTTTTTGCCACGTTACTATTTCGTGGCTAGTATCTTTTAGCCACAATAAATTTTGTGGCTGTCAATATTTAGCCACGAGAGTTTATCTTTTGTCACGTTATTATTTTGTGGCCAGTAGTATTTAGCCACTAATTTTTTTTAATTTGGTCATAATATTAACTTGTGACTAAAACAATTTTAGCCACGGGGAAACTTGTTTAGCCACGCTATTTTAGCCACGGGAAATACCGTGGCAAAATTCCTAATTTTAGCCACGTTGCAGTTTTTCCCATGACTAAAATTTTGCCACGGCCACTTGGGTCACGACTGATTTCCCGTGGCAAAATTATATAGCCACGAGAATTTACCACTTGCGCCACGTTTTTAAACGTGACGCAAGTGCCATTTTGTTGTAGTGATTGTTCATGTGGAGCAACAATATCGTATTGATTGTTCGCACATAACAATCACTCTTATCGTTTGAGTTATTATTATTATTAATATTAACTCACAATTTATACTTTGTGAAATCCAAATGGGTTGTAAGAGACAATTTGAACCCCATAAGTGAACTGGATTGCTTAGTATAGCCCATAGTCGCTTGTATGAGGTGACGTCTCGAAGCGACTAGAATGTGAGGCGATTGATGGCAAGTTCAAATGTCATAGAGTCATATGGGATGACTAGTCGATCACATAGGCAGACTGTGTAACACTTTGTCGGGCATTTAGTGACCGCTTATAGAGTTCTGGAAATTTTATAATTAGCCTGGTCGTGGCGAGAGCTACTATATTATTCACATAAGTCGATTCTTTGACTTGAGACTGTTCGCCCAAGGTGATGCAGCCTCAGATTGACTTTGATTTTAGCTCTACGATCAACCGTTAAAGGGGGTCAAATGGGCTTCTTTTGGGTCATGATGGACTGTGTTAACGAAGGGAACAGTAGGATAGGAATTGTCCAACCCCTTGTCAGGGTTGTCTTAAATCTCAAGGCCACTCGAGGAGAAGTTTAACTGGAAATGCGTGGCCACGCTCGGAAGGTATCTATGGTAGATAATTCCGATCAAAGCAGTTAAATCTCCAGATCGAGAAAAACCGCTCAAGATATGATCAAATGCAAGTACGACCTGGAAGACACCTTGCATTGAGTGGGAGATGACGTAATAGGACAAGAGAATTGGTGACGCACACTTGTCGAGGACAAGTGGGAGATTGTTGGGAAATGTGTCCTCAACAATAGTGCGATCACGACAGTGATAAAAATCATTGTCATAAATCTTATGAAATGAATATGCAAGGGACGATCCAATATTGATTTAGTCAACTGACCAACATTAATCGGTAATGATTGACTGACTAGAGTTTAACATTACTGTCGTATGACGGTGGTAGTCAGTTGATCCCTTTAGGTCACACCTATAGGACAGACCCCTTAAATAATATATCGATTAATTGTATAGGATACATATTGATCGATATTCTTAAAACCGTATGTCGAGAATTTAGAGGTTGAATCTTAAAGTAAGATTTATATTTGAAATTGAAATGTGTCAATTGTCAAATATTAATCGATATTTATGAAATGTCGAAATTAGAATGAGATGGGTTCGTGGTTATAACAAATGTTGTATATCGTATTGACGATTATTATAATAACCATATTTTGAGACGGTAATTACGAATTACTAAATTAATTTGTTAAATATGATTTAATTAATTTTAAAATAATATTTATTTGATAAATGTTTATTTTAAAATTAATACAATTGAATTATGTCACAGAGGATGTTACATATTACACAATTGTACAAGTTACAATTTTGTAAAATAAGGTCCATTTTACAATATAATGTGTCGAGTATGTGCATGTGTTATGGATTAATGTTGGTAATATTAATTCTTACACACATAATGATTACTATAAGATAGTCTTACATACCTATTAGTAGGTATGCATACTTGAGTGCATGTGTAAGACAAGCAACCTATTTTGGTCTTCAAAATACACATATCACACGACACACCCAACTCATCAATTCTCATTCTCTCTTTATATATACATGTGATACTTTACATGCAAATACTAATCTTTCTTCTTGGATAATTTTCTAGTGTAAGAAAATTCAAGAAAAACCTCATAAATATTATTCATATAATATTTTCTAATATACTAATATTAGTATTAGTACACGGTTTTAAGATAACCTAATTCCGTCTTCTAGCTCGAGTTCGGTCTTCGGTGTTTAAGGGTAGGTCTTGGGTGCAACGTAAAGGAGGCAAGCTATTTTGGTTGCTCCGTGGAGGATCGTCCTATCACTATTTCGGACCGGTTGTAAGGCCCTTTTCATTATTGTTCCGCATATGTTGTTGCATGCATAAGATCTTGAGTATAAATTAATATGAGATTAATTAATTAGTAAAATTAGTAAGACTAATAATATGAACATGTTAGTAATGACTATCTTAGTTTCCAACATATCATTGATTTAAGTATACAATTTGTATTTAGTAGATATGGAGCACATTTGAGTTCACCCTTACATATTTACAAGGGATGCATATGATGATTGCTCTTAGTCCTTGGACTATTTAATTACCAATAACATGGACATTGGTCATTGGATATGTTTAATAGAGTTAATTGATAAATAGCATTGTCAATTTAAGTAGCCGTTTTTATAAACAGTACCAACATAATCAATAATTTGTAGTCATTGCCATATTAACTATTAGCTACAAATAGTACTAAGTCGTCTGAAAATCTCATCTTCACCAACTAGATAAAATCCAAGAAATCATCATTCAACTACAATTTTGAAATCAACCACTTTCAAGCTCCCTCTCATAGATGAAAAACATGTAAAGCATGAAAAAAAAATTAGAGTAAGAAGGGGACTTGATAATATTATTACATAAAATTTAATATTTAGGTATTGATTACGAATTATGGATATGTTGATATTGTTTACAAAAACGGGTCCTTATGTTGGTATTATTTATTGATTTATTCTTATTTTTTTAGGTTTAACGGAGCCGGTACTTAATAGTATAATAATAAAGGGAATGAGTATTAGAACTTGAGACTTATTGTTCACAATACATGTCTTAACCTCAAAGTAATGACATCTAAGTTTATATGAACTACAATTATTGTGTTTTTTTTATTTTCCATTTTACCTTTATTATCCATATACAACTGTGAAAAAAAACCTTATTAATTAATAACTTTTAGGCAAAATCGGCTTAGATCAGGTTCTATCAACGAGATAAACTTTAAGTTTCGAGTTGAGTGTCGAGTTTTGGCCTTTAGAGGCCGTCACTACTCTTATGATCAATCAATGAGATAAAATCGGCTTACAATAGGATCAATCGACTAAGACCTTCCTGGCCCAACCCTAGACACTTAACCCATTTTCAAATTTACTCCTATTTTGATTGAGGAGATCATTTTTATAAATGTATTACCTGATTTTTTTTCTGTATAAATTGGTAAATATCATAAAAATGATATAATTTAAGTATATATTACTAATAAAACAAAGCAATTTAAAAATTAACGAGCTAAACCAAGCTTCTGAACTAAATCTTAGTACGTTTGAGCTTGGCTTGGTTTGGGATTAGCTTTCTTCGAGCTCGGCTCGGTCCGAGTTAGTTGACTTTTTAAATATTACACAATATCGTACATACCCAATCCAATATAACCACTTGTCTATTTATAAATCGAATCTCAAGATAAAATAATACAACAATAGGCTTAAGGACCACCTGAAACAACGAACCTACTTATCACATGTACTTTAATTTGCTGATTAAAACTAAGATATCGTAACAATTGGTCAAAAATTTAAATCCCCTCCTTTTATTAGCATACAATTACTAGTTTATTACTTACTAATCTAATTAAGGGTCCTAATATTGGTAAAACTCACCAAAATCATAACACTCTGTCACATTTGCGTTTCACAAACTTTTATTATCTCTTTATTATCCAGACTAAGCTTAGACTCACTTTATGCTTCATATATTATTAGTCCGACTTATCTCAGACACTACTTTTCCATTTCACTTTTCTTTACAAACTGGGAAAAATAAAAGAAAAGACACATGAAATTCACGTATTGGATTATTTCTTTCGAAAATGGCAATGGGGTCAAAGTCACTCAAAGTCTTAAATTCAGTCTTGAATTTCCAATACTTAACTTACGGCTTTGTTAAGACTTTGTTAGATTATTAGTAGTCTGAACTTAAGACTTAACCTAGTTTTGTCTCAAGACTATCAATAATCTTTTTTTTAACATTTGGTTATCATCATTAAATAACCTTTCTTTTTGTTTTGTTTGTTCTATCATTATTATGGACCAAAAATTCACGGTTTGTTTGGGAACTTTAAATTGGAATTGAGTTCCGTAATTGATACATTTTAGGTGTTTGAGAACCCCACGAATTTGGAATTGGAATTGACTCAATTACTTATCAATTTCAAGTTGGTTAAAATTTGGGGTTCTCAAATCTATACAATATGCTAGTCATTTCAATTCCATCAGTGCTTAAGTTTTATTTTATGGCGCAAATTTCATCACGTATTACAATATTTTCCAATCGCATATATTTTCCAGGATAATATTTTTTTTTTCAAATATAAATTAAATCATTCAATGGCCTCGACCCATATTCTTGTTGCCCAATTCTAATTATAATTTCATTTTCATGGGTTCCCAAATTAAATATTGGAATTAGATTAGGAATTAAATGCAAACATTTGAACTACAATTGAAATCGTAACAATGAAATTAATTTCGTGTTTTCAAACACTACATAATATAACTTTCAGGTAAATATTCGACCAATACTTAAAAACCATATTTCATCTAGCTTATCTACCTAATCTTTATAACTTATTGTCCCAAAAGTGATCAGAATACTCTTAATTTTAAACAGTTAGCTGTATAATTGAGTCCTAATTTACTTAAATGGGTTATCCGTGTTAAAAATAACTCAACCTAACTTGACCCTTAAGTTAACTTTGTTTGAAGAGTAACAACCTAGCTCATGTACGTTAAATCATATAAAACTTTAACGTTAACCTACAAGCTCTATATGCTATTTTGCATAAAAATCATATTTGGCAAATATGATAGTCGCAATTTGTGGTAAATAAACATTCACAATTATCATGACCATATATTTACCTCGAAACAAGGATCCCAACTTAAATTAACAACGGTAGAGGCTAGTTTATGATTTTACAATACTATATATATATATATGTCCTAGAATAAAAGGAGATATCATCATTATTGAATAAAATAAAAACAAAAAATTGAAAACCCAAAGAAAAAAAAAAAAAAAAAAAAAAAACTCCAATAAGATGTCGAGCTTTAAACTGTCGTTGTTTATATCCTTGCTTTATTTGTCCATTTCATCCGTGAGATGTCAGACCGTATTCGATATTACAAAATTCGGTGCTAAGAATTTTGAAGATTCCACAGAGGTATGCTAAAGTATATGAATTTACAACTCGTGAAAACATGACTTATTTACGGTTAAATTTGCTATTTTTAATCAAAAATGATTTAATATATATATGTATAAAAAATTCAGATATCATATTCAAAATTTTATATCCGTACTCCTTAACATTTTTTGTGTCATAGTTATGAATAATAGTGGTATCTACAAATATATACTGAATTATTTATATCACAATTATATATATTATGTTCGATTATATATATTATGTTCTGTATCTTCATTAAAGCATGCATAAGAGTGAAAAAATATAAATTGGAATATCAATAGGCAATGATGAAAGCATGGAAGGGAGCATGTGCATCAACAACAGCATCAAAAATAGTAGTACCGGGAGGAACATACATGATGAACTCCATTAACCTTGCCGGTCCATGCAAAGGCCAAATTACAATCGAGCTTGCTGGTAACTTCAAGGCTCCTGCTGTTCCGAACGAGATGAAAGACAAATCCACTTGGGTTAAATTTGAGCATATCGATGGGCTCGTCGTGACTGCCCTTAAGGGCGGTGGTTCCTTCGACGGTCAAGGCCAAATCGCTTGGAAGTTTAACAGATGTGCTCAGACTGGCACTTGTGATGAGCTTCCTTACGTACGTCATTTTCTAATTAAGCTACTATACCTTTTTAGGTCTGTGCTATTTCGTCTCAGGTTCGTATAACTGTTTGTTTTTGTAAATCGCCAATGCAGAACTTCAGGTTCAACTTCCTCAATAATTGTAAGTTTAGTGGTATCAAATCCATCAACAGCAAGTTGTACCACATGGGAGTTTTGGGTTGCAAGAACGTGACACTCTATGACACCACTATCGAAGCTCCAGCTACCAGTCTTAATACGGACGGTATTCACATTGGACGGTCTGAAGGTATAAACGTGATCCTTGCCAACATCAAAACAGGGGATGATTGCGTGTCCATGGGAGATGGTGTGAAGAAAATCCTTGTTGAGTCGGTTACTTGTGGTCCAGGACACGGTATTAGCATTGGAAGCCTCGGAAGATACCAAAATGAGGCTCCTGTCACCGGTGTCACTATCAAGAAATGCAAATTCAGCAACACTGATAATGGTGTTAGAATCAAGTCTTGGCTCGGTTCTTACGAAGCTGTTGCATCAGACTTACACTTTGAGGATATCACTGTCGAAAATGTTGGAAACCCTATTCTTGTTGATCAGGAGTACTGCCCTTACGGCCACTGCAAAGCAAAGGTAAGCCTTATATACCCTACATTTGTACTTTAATGTTGTTGATAATGTGTTTTAGATGTTGATTTAGTGGATATGTTTTTTTTTTAAAAAAAAAATTAGACGCCTTCCAAGGTTAAGATCAGCAACATTAGCTTCAAGAATGTGAGAGGAACAGCAAGTACAAAAGAGGCGGTGAAGCTATTGTGTAGCAGTGGCTCACCTTGTGAGAAGGTGGAACTCGCGGACATTGACTTGACATTCAAGGGTGGTGCGGCTGTCTCAATGTGCAAGAATGTGAAACCAATCTTATCTGGAAAGCAAAACCCCAAAGCTTGTGGTGTACCTGCTCCTGCTGGTCCGTAGATTTTCATTAGAGAATAAGTGTATCATTGATTTAAGTATACAATTTCTATTTAGTAGATATGGAGCACATTTGAGTTCACCCTTACTTATTTACAAGGGATGCATATGATGATTGCTCTTAGTCCTTAGACTATTTAATTACCAATAACATGGACATTGATCATTGGATATGTTTAATAGAGTTAATTGATAAACATTGTCAATATAAGGAGCCATTTTTATAAACAGTACCAACATAATCAATAATTTGTAGTCATTGTCATATTAACTATTAGCAACAAATAGTACTAAGTCGCCTGAAAATCTCATTTTCACCTACTAGATAAAATCCAAGAAACCATCATTCAAATACAATTTTCAACTCAACCACTTTCAAGCTCCCTCTCTTAGATGAAAAACATGTGAAGTATGAAAAAAAAAATTAGAGTAAGAAGGCGACTTGATAATATTATTACATAAAATTTAATATTTAGGTATTGATTACGAATTATGGATATGTTGATATTGTTTACAAAAACGGGTCCTTATGTTGGTATTATTTATTGATTTATTCTTATTTTTTTAGGTTTAACGGAGCTGGTACTTAATAGTATAATAATAGAGGGAATGAGTATTAGAACTTGAGACTTATTGTTCACAATACATGTCTTAACCTCAAAGTAATGACATCTAAGCTTATATGAACTACAATTATTGTGTTTTTTTATTTTCCATTTTACCTTCATTATCCAAATACAACTGTGAAAAAAAAACCTTATTAATTAATAACTTTTAGGCAAAATCGGCTTACATCAGGTTCTATCAACGAGATAAACTTTAAGTTTCGAGTTGAGTGTCGAGTTTTGGCCTTTAGAGGCCGTCACTACTCTTATGATCAATCAATGAGATAAAATCGGCTTACAATAGGATCAATCGACTAAGACCTTCCTGGCCCAACCCTAGACACTCTAACCCATTTTCAAATTTACTCCAATTTTGACTGAGGATATCATTTTTATAAATGTATTACCTGATTTTTTTTCTGTATAAATTGGTAAATATCATAAAAATGATATAATTTAAGTATATATTACTAATAAAACAAAGCAATTTAAAAATTAATGAGCTAAACGAAGCTTCTGAACTAAATCTTAGTACGTTTGAGCTTGGCTCGGTTTGGGCTTAGCTTTCTTCGAGCTCGGCTCGGTCCGAGTTAGTTGACTTTTTATATATTACACAATATCATACATACCCAATCCAATAAAACCACTTGTCTATTTATAAATCGAGTCTCAAGATAAAATAATACAACAATAGGCTTAAGGACTACCTGAAACAACAAACCTACTTATCACATGTACTTTAATTTGCTGATTAAAACTAAGATATCGTAACAATTGGTCAAAAATTTAAATCCCCTCCTTTTATTAGCATACAATTACTAGTTTATTACTTACTAATCTAATTAAGGGTCCTAATATTGGTAAAACTCACCAAAATCTTAATACTCTGTCACATTTGCGTTTCACAAACTTTTATTATTTCTTTATTATCCAGACTAAGCTCAGACTCACTTTATGCTTCATATATTATTAGTCCGACTTATCTCAGACACTACTTTTCCATTTCACTTTTCTTTACAAACTGGGAAAAATAAAAGAAAAGACACATGAAATTCACGTATTGGATTATGTTAGTAGGTGCTTGACTTGTCAACAAGTCAAGATAGAGCACTGGAGGCCTAGTGGTTTGCTACAGCCGCTCCCCGTTCCTCAGTGGAAGTGGGAGTGTATATCTATGGACTTCGTTACAGCATTGCCTAAGACTGTTGGAGGCAAGGATGCGATTTGGGTTATTGTGGATAGGCTAACTAAGTGTGTCCGATTTGTGCCTATCAGAGAGACATGGGATATGGACCGTTTAGCCAGAGCTTATATTGCTGAGATAGTCCGCTATCATGGTGTCCCGAGGGAGATAGTTTCAGATCGAGATCCGAGATTTTGTTCCAGGTTCTTGAAGGCTTTGCAGGAGGCTATGGGTAGCCGTTTGTTGATGAGTACTGCTTTTCATGCCGCGACCGATGGGCAATCCGAGAGGACCATACAGACACTAGAGGATTTGCTCCGCGCTTGTACCCTTGATTTTCAGAGTTCTTGGGAGCAGTGTTTGCCGTTGGTATTTTCTTACAACAACAGTTATCATGCTTCCATTGGTATGGCTCCGTACGAGGCTCTTTATGGTAGGAAGTGCCGTAGTCCGATTTGTTGGGACCAGGCTAGTGACGTTCGTGACCTAGGACCGGACCAGTTGGCTGTTACTATTGACCAGGTTCAGCTTATCAGAGGTAGGATGAAGGCCGCACAGGACCGGCAGAAATCCTATGCTGATGTTCGCCGTAGACCCTTAGAGTTTGAGGTGGGTGACCGAGTCTTCTTGAGAGTGTCTCCGATGAAGGGTGTTAAGAGGTTTGGAGTTAAGGGCAAGTTGAGTCCTAAGTATATTGGACCTTTTGAGATCGTGAAGAGGATTGGTGCTGCTGCTTATCGTTTGGACTTGCCTCCTAGTTTGGGCAAGGTTCATAGCGTTTTTCATGTTTCCCAGCTCCGTAAGTATGTTAGTGACCCGAGTCATGTTCTGCCTAGAGAGATCGAGAACTTGGAGCCGAGTCTTGCCTTCGAGGAGCGTCCTGTGAAGATCCTAGACCGTCAGGATAGGAAGCTTAGGAGCAAGGTGGTGCCGCTAGTGAAGATCCTTTGGCGTTGCGGTGATGTTGAGGAGCAGACATGGGAGACTGAGGCATCGATGCGTATCGCGCATCCTTCCCTTTTCGATTGAGGTATAGTATATAGATTTACATCCGTTCGAGTTTCGAGGACGAAACTTTTTGAAGTTTGGGTGATTGTAACAGCCCGTATTTTCGTAAAATCTAATTTAATCGTTTTAAATTATTTTACGTAATAAAATAATATTTTAATAATTTAATTCGGAAGATTTTAATTTAATAAGTAAGATCCGTCTTAAGAACCTCAAGTCCTTAAGACGAATACAAACTTGGCAACATTTAAATATCTGACTTAAATATCCGTTCTAATAATTCGACCCATTCTTTTAATACGGAAAGGACACCTCACATGTACCCTACTCAAATAAAGTGTCGACATTCATCTTCCTCAACATTTCATTTTTACAGTAAAACCAAACTCTCATAAACCTCCATTTCTAAGGATTTCTTTTGAGCTTTTCTTCATCATCCGGTACTCGAATCGAGGTAACAACGACATTTTCGGAATCCTCATTCGATTTCCAAGCCATCTATCACTTTCTTTTCGTAAATCCTTAAACTCGAAAATTGGACTGTTTTCTCTTAATTCCGTTTTAAGTGCTTAAAATTCGTTTTCTATGTTTGTAGGTGTTGGCTTAGACGATCCAGAGGTCGATAGCTACATAGTTGAGGAGGATCTTTAGCCGGATTAGCTTGAAAGGTGACGATAATGGGAAACTCGGCCTTTGTGTGTATATTAACATGTTGTTGTGATTCTTGTGTTGGTTTCTGTTTTTGTTGATGTATATTGATCAAAGGATTTAGTAACATGTTTAGGAATGTTTGTTGGTGATGAATTGATGCTTGTTGTTGTTCATAAGATCATAAGTTGTTTTTCAGAAATTTACCCATTTTGCGACGGATACTCGATATAACCATTTGAGGATTGTTATGGGATTTGTATGCTGGTAGGATAGTGATATTTGATGATCATTTTATTGGGCAAATGATGCTTGTAGCGATTTTTGAAGTTTACATGTCGAATTGTGATGTTTTCAAACAAGCTGAAAAATGCGTTTTTACGGACAGGCTCTCTGAGCCGGTCGACCGACCGGCCGCCGGTCGACCGGCTGGGAGAGCATTTGTGTGTTTTCGTAAAATTTTGTGAATGTTGGCCTGCCGACCGGCTGCCTGCCGACCGGCTGGTAGTCATTTTTGCATAGTGGGTTTGCGAAGAATATAGGATAGAAGGGGAGCCCAGCCGGCAGACCGGCCGCCTGCCAGCCGGCTGGGAGTGCTTGTGGGTTGGTTACGAGATTGTAAAGGCTAGGGGAAGGTCTTCCCAGCCGGTCGACCGGCTGCCTGCCGACCGGCTGGGAGCCCTTTTGTGTTCTTGGTTTTTAAAGTGAAGGGAAGGCTGAGGAGGTCACCAGCCGGCCGACCAGCTGCCTGCCGACCGGCTGGGGACCCCTGTAAGCAAATTTTGAAATTGTAAATCGTCGCAACTTTTAAACGGTTAATCGGTTTTGATTGAAACTCGTTTTGTATACCCGTGATATATATTTGAGGTCCCCGGAGGATGGACAACATTATATTGGGTTCGGGAATGGAGTAAGGATAGAGACCCCCCGATCGGGTAACCGAAAGGGAAACCGGCTCTCCCTCAACTTAGTTCCCGGGGTCAATTAAGTGTTGATTAGGAGTTAAGAAAAATAGAACTATAGATTAGTTCATAGACTTTGGTTGACATTGTATTGATGCGTATTAAGTTATGCCTTAAGCTGGCCTCTGAACTTAATACGTGAGTTGATTGTCATATATGGGGATATGCCTTAAGCTGGCCTCTGAGCCCTATATGTGTATGTTTGTCGTGTCTAGGACATGCCTTAAGCTGGCCTCTGAGTTCAGACATGTGTGATAGTGATCGTGTTGGAACATGCCTTAAGTTGGCCTCTGAGTCTGACGAGTAGAGCAGCTCACAACGGGGTAGCTAAGGAACTGACACCTTGCCCGGGGTGCAGATGTTTGGTGCTAGAACATGCCTTAAGCTGGCCTCTGAGTTTAGTACCTTGTGATGTGGTGAAGGGACATGCCTTAAGCTGGCCTCTGAGTCCTTTACTTTTGGATGCTAGTCTATGCCTTAAGTTGGCCGCTGAGTCTAGTGTCTTGCTGATTGGCAGGTCCATGCCTTGAGTTGGCCTCTGAGTCCTTGCTTGCTGAATGTTTTGGTGTTCAGGTTATGTCTTAAGTTGACCGCTGAACCTTTACACTTGCTGAATGTTTTGGTGTTTAGGTTATGTCTTAAGTTGACCGCTGAACCTTTACACTTGCTGATTGATTTGGTATTAGGTTATGTCTTAAGTTGACCGCTGAACCTTTTACTTGCTGAATTTATCTGCTTGCCTGGAGTTGGTACGTGTCAGATCTAGATATTGATAATGATGAGTAAATGTATATTTGTTTGAGTTATGGTTTGATCATCCAAGGCATTGGGTGACTCTTAGTTCGGTTTCATAAATAGTTGGATTGAAAGACCCCCCGACTGGGTAACCAGTAGGGAAACCGGCTCTCCTTCCTAACGGTTTATGAAGTTGGTTGAGAGCCGTGCACTAGAGTTGACATGTTAATATGAGATCAATTGATGAGATGTTTATGCTTCACATGATGATTTATGTCGGAGTATTCTGTATTGTTTTATGTGTTACGTGTTGTCACAAAAGGTGGCTAGGAGAACTCTAGTCACTCCCCACTGATTGTGGCGTACATGTTTTCATGTATGTAGGTACATGCTGGTTGGAGATGGGTTCACGAGAGGGCTAGCGAGTGATGATCCTGCTGTCATCATATGACATACCTTATATCGCCTAGCTAAACTCTTAAACTTTCATACTTTACGTTTTGGTGCCTGTAGGGATGTTCCATCCCAGGCTGTGTACATATTTCATTTCAGTACTTAGAACTGTTACTTATCTATTTTGGTTTTATTCCAGTTTCAGTTTCTGATTCAGTTTAAGACTTCTCGCATGTCGTTTAGTTTACTTTAAAAAGTTTTAATTCCGCTGCATTTTTAGTACTTTTGTATGTTTAAATTTCCGCTTTCGCGAGGGGTTTTACATTATCTACCTAATCTTTATAACTTATTGTCCCAAAAGTGATCAGAATAATCTTAATTTTAAACAGTTAGCTGTATAATTGAGTCCCAATTTACTTAAATGGGTTATCCGTGTTAAAAAGAACTCAACCTAACTTGACCCTTAAGTTAACTTTGTTTGAAGAGTAACAATCTAGCTCATGTACGTTAAATCATATAAAACTTTAACGTTAACCTACAAGCTCTATATGCTATTTTGCATAAAAATCATATTTGGCAAATATGATAGTCGCAATTTGTGGTAAATAAACATTCACAATTATCATGACCATATATTTACCTCGAAACAAGGATCCCAACTTAAATTAACAAAGGTAGAGGCTAGTTTATGATTTTACAATACAATATATATATGTCCTAGAATAAAATGAGATATCATCATTATTGAATAAAATAAAAACAAAAATTTGAAAACCCAAAAAAAAAAGAAAAAAAAAAAACTCCAATAAGATGTCGAGCTTTAAACTGTCGTTGTTTATATCCTTGCTTTATTTGTCCATTTCATCCGTGAGATGTCAGACCGTATTCGATATTACAAAATTCGGTGCTAAGAATTTTGAAGATTCCACAGAGGTATGCTAAAGTATATGAATTTACAACTAGTGAAAACATGACTTATTTACGGTTAAATTTGCTATTTTTAATCAAAAATGATTTAATATATATGTATAAAAAATTCAGATATCATATTCAAAATTTTATATCCGTACTCCTTAACATTTTTTGTGTCATAGTTATGAATAATAGTGGTATCTACAAATATATACTGAATTATTTATATCACAATTATATATATTATGTTCAATTATATATATTATGTTCTGTATCTTCATTAAAGCATGCATAAGAGTGAAAAAATATAAATTGGAATATTAATAGGCAATGATGAAAGCATGGAAGGGAGCATGTGCATCAACAACAGCATCAAAAATAGTAGTACCGGGAGGAACATACATGATGAACTCCATTAACCTTGCCGGTCCATGCAAAGGCCAAATTACAATCGAGCTTGCTGGTAACTTCAAGGCTCCTGCTGTTCCGAACGAGATGAAAGACAAATCCACTTGGGTTAAATTTGAGCATATCGATGGGCTCGTCGTGACTGCCCTTAAGGGCGGTGGTTCCTTCGACGGTCAAGGCCAAATCGCTTGGAAGTTTAACAAATGTGCTCAGACTGGCACTTGTGATGAGCTTCCTTACGTACGTCATTTTCTAATTAAGCTACTATACCTTTTTAAGTCTGTGCTATTTCGTCTCAGGTTCGTATAACTGTTTGTTTTTGTAAATCGCCAATGCAGAACTTCAGGTTCAACTTCCTCAATAATTGTAAGTTTAGTGGTATCAAATCCATCAACAGCAAGTTGTACCACATGGGAGTTTTGGGTTGCAAGAACGTGACACTCTATGATACCACTATCGAAGCTCCAGCTACCAGTCTTAATACGGACGGTATCCACATTGGACGGTCTGAAGGTATAAACGTGATCCTTGCCAACATCAAAACAGGGGATGATTGCGTGTCCATGGGAGATGGTGTGAAGAAAATCCTTGTTGAGTCGGTTACTTGCGGTCCAGGACACGGTATTAGCATCGGAAGCCTCGGAAGATACCAAAATGAGGCTCCTGTCACCGGTGTCACTATCAAGAAATGCAAATTCAGCAACACTGATAATGGTGTTAGAATCAAGTCTTGGCTCGGTTCTTACGAAGCTGTCGCATCAGACTTACACTTTGAGGATATCACTGTCGAAAATGTTGGAAACCCTATTCTTGTTGATCAGGAGTACTGCCCTTACGGCCACTGCAAAGCAAAGGTAAGCCTTATATACCCTACATTTCTACTTTAATGTTGTTGATAATGTGTTTTAGATGTTGATTTAATAGATATGTTTTTTTTTAAAAAAAAAATTAGACGCCTTCCAAGGTTAAGATCAGCAACATTAGCTTCAAGAATGTGAGAGGAACAGCAAGTACAAAAGAGGCGGTGAAGCTATTGTGTAGCAGTGGCTCACCCTGTGAGAAGGTGGAACTCGCGGACATTGACTTGACATTCAAGGGTGGTGTGGCTGTCTCAATGTGCAAGAATGTGAAACCAATCTTATCTGGCAAGCAAAACCCCAAAGCTTGTGGTGTACCTGCTCCTGCTGGTCCGTAGATTTTCATTAAAGAATAAGTGTATCATTGATTTAAGTATACAATTTGTATTTAGTAGATATGGAGCACATTTGAGTTCACCCTTACTTATTTACAAGGGATGCATATGATGATTGCTCTTAGTCCTTAGACTATTTAAATACCAATAACATGGACATTGATCATTGGATATGTTTAATAGAGTTAACTAATAAACATTGTCAATATAAGGAGCCATTTTTAAAAACAGTACCAACATAATCAATAATTTATAGTCATTGCCATATTAACTATTAGCTACAAATAGTACTAAGTCGCCTGGAAATCTCATTTTCACCTACTAGATAAAATCCAAGAAACCATCATTCAAATACAATTTTCAACTCAACCACTTTCAAGCTCCCTCTCTTAGATGAAAACCATGTAAAGTATGAAAAAAAAAAAAATAGAGTAAGAAGGCGACTTGATAATATTATTACATAAAATTTAATATTCAGGTATTGATTACGAATTATGGATATGTTGATATTGTTTACAAAAACGGGTCCTTATGTTGGTATTATTTATTGATTTATTCTTATTTTTTTAGGTTTAACGGAGCCGGTACTTAATAGTATAATAATAGAGGGAACGAGTATTAGAACTTGAGACTTATTGTTCACAATACATGTCTTAACCTAAAAGTAATGACATCTAAGTTTATATGAACTAAAATTATTGTGTTTTTTTATTTTCCATTTTACCTTCATTATCCATATACAACTGTGAAAAAAAAACTTTATTAATAAATAACTTTTAGGCAAAATCGGCTTACATCAGGTTCTATCAACGAGATAAACTTTAAGTTTCGAGTTGGGTGTCGAGTTTTGGCCTTTAGAGGCCGTCACTACTCTTATGATCAATCAATGAGATAAAATCGGCTTACAAATAGGATCAATCGACTAGGACCTTCCTGGCCCAACCCTAGACACTCTAACCCATTTTCAAATTTACTCCTATTTTGACTGAGGAGATCATTTTTATAAATGTATTACCTGATTTTTTTTCAGTATAAATTGGTAAATATCATAAAAATGATATAATTTAAGTATATATTACTAATAAAAGAAAGCAATTTAAAAATTAACGAGCTAAACCAAGCTTCTGAACTTAGTACGTTTGAGCTTGGCTCGGTTTGGGCTTAGCTTTCTTCGAGCTCGGCTCGGTCCGAGTTAGTTGACTTTTTATATATTACACAATATCATACATACCCAATCCAATATAACCACTTGTCTATTTAAAAATCGAGTCTCAAGATAAAATAATACAACAATAGGCTTAAGGACCACCTGAAACAACGAACCTACTTATCACATGTACTTTAATTTGCTGATTAAAACTAAGATATCGTAACAATTGGTCAAAAATTTAAATCCCCTCCCTTTATTAGCATACAACTAGTTTTGTAACCCGTGAAATTCACGGGATATTCTGTTTCTATTGTCATATTTTAGTACTTTAATACAATAGCATACTACAATTAACTTAACTTACGATTTTCGTGTTTTAATGGTTGTATAAAGTCAATTAGTCTTTTTTAACACGGTTTTTTCATAATTTAGAATGCTATATAGTAGATACACCTTCCAAAACTAAAGTAAATCGATGCAAACTAAAATAAATTAGTTATATAGCTATTCATATAATTACATACACAAAACAATATTATTGTCAAGCAGGGATCTACAAAAATGAAGCATCATCACAAATTAGATATTAAAATTTCATCAATTATGAAAATAACATAAAACACACGATTATGAATCTTATGACATAACTGTCTTTTCACAAACCCATAATATTGTAGTTAACACAATAGTAAATTGCGGAACCAAGAATTTGAAAGGAACAACTTGAACAACTATTGGCTCATCATTAGGCCGAATACTTTATCTGTTAAACAATATTATACAAAAATGTGTTATGTCGTCTTCTTTAATATTCAAACCAAAAGAAAAGTGGAAAGAATATCTATTACCATTATTTTCCAATTTCATGTGATGCTATTGATATGTAAGTATGTCACACCCCTGCAATTTGAATACAAACAAAAAATAATAATGGGTTATTCTACATGGTAACCCTGTATTTTTTCAAATTCTACAAGGTAACCCTATTTTTCAGAGATCACACATGGTAACCCTCAACTTTATTGCCGTGACCCTTAATTATTTTTCCGTCAATTTTGTCCGTTAAGTATGTGACGTGACAAATTGAATTTTGAGATTTTCTATAAGGTAACCCTATATTTTTAAAATTTTTACAACATAACCTTAGTTTTGCTACAAATCACTTGTATATAAAAACATAATCCATTAATTAATCTTAATTTCACAATTTTGCTTGATTACACCTAAATTGCCGAATTCACCCTCATTATCCTTCAATAGACCCAGTTTTGAATAAAAAACTTCAAGAAAAACCTTGTTCGAAAACAAAAAATTCCCAATAAAATATTCTAAATATCATAGTAAAAGTACTATATATTGAACATTATAATAATCAATCCCAAATTTAATTCATAGCATTAATCTAATTAATTTTTTTTAAACCTCAACAAATATCCCAAAACAAAAAATGTTGTAAATGCAATAATGACTTTAATTGTTCGATATATTCATACACTAAAGTTTGGTACAATTGAGGAGTAGAGACTCATTTGTAAACATTAAGCTTAATAGTGGATTTCTTTGTTAATTATTAAACCCGATTTTTGGAGATTTATGGTAATGATACTTTGAAGAGATGATATTAAAAGTTGACATTATTTTGAGTAATCGAGTGAAAGACGTGTTAATAATAATAAGTTGAGGAAATAAGAGAGTATTTTTAAAATTATTTCTTTTGTAAAAAAACAAATAGAGTTATTTTGTAGGATAAAACAAAACAGAAGGTTACCTTGTAGAAAATCTCAAAATTCAATTGGCCACGTCACTTATTTAACGGGCAAATCTGACGGAAAAAAAGTTAAGGGTCACGACAATACATATTAACAAAGTTGAGGGTTACAAGGTGTGTTCACTAAAAAGTAGGGTTACCACGTAGAATTCGAAAAAATACAGGGTTACCATGTAGAATAACCCAATAATAATTAAATTAGATTCTTATTCTAACTATTAATTCAACATGTGAAAACGATAAAAAGCGAAACAATTCACTTATTTCTTTATATATATACAGTTACCTACCAAATTTCTATATAAAAATAAAAATTAGGATTAGTGTGATATTTATAAAAGATCATTTTTGTAATTCATTATCTCATTAATATCACCAATTTATTAAGGGGAAGAAGAAAAGTTGTGAATGAAAAGTTATAATATTTAGGCTATTTAGCATATTACTACCTAATAAGTCTAAAATTTTGCATCTTACTACCTGATATGTTCAATTATTCAAATAACTACCTAATAAGTGTAAAACTGACACGGTTACTACCAAAATGACGGAAATTGCTAAAAACTAACGGAAATCAATTTATTTCGCCCCGTTTAAATTTAAAACCTAATTTAATACCCATATTACCCTTCCCCTCTCCTTCCTCCATTAAAACACCTTTCTACTTCAACAAAACTCATTTCTCCTCTCATCAATCTCGTTCTAATTCATTAATGGAACCCATTTCCTCTAGATTTTCATCAATCTTGTTCTATTTTCATCAATAAATCCCAAATTTCTCCCTAAATCTTCAAATTTTTCCGGTGGTAACATGTCTTCAAGGGTCTAATTGGGGGAAGAAGAAAGTTGGTTGTTTTTTTGAGTGAAATTGAGAAATTCCGGAAAAAAAAAAGTTGTTGGAATAATGGAGAGAATGATAGAAGAAAGTGAGAATAAAGAGATTGATTTGAATGTTGAACCAAAATCATGGAGTTTAATCCGGTGAGGGAGAGAGTTGAAGATGTTTTATTAAGAAAGGGTAAAATCGTCATTTAACTTATCCCGAACATTTAAAACTAACTTAAGTTCGGTTTTCGTCAAAAAGGTAGCAAACTGATTAATGTTGTGTGATTTTAGGTAGTAAGTTGCAAAATTAATTATATTAGATAGTAATATGCAATTTTTTGAACTTATTAGGTAGTAATTTGTCATATTTCCTAATATTTATGATAATATAATTACAAAATACAATAATGGTGATTAAAAACATACTATTAAATAAAAGAAGTAGATGTTAAATAGATTATGATAAATTTAGAACCAAAGTTGTGAGTGGAAACTAAAAAGTTTCTATTAATTTATTTTGTGTGTTTGCAACTAATATTTTATATTTTTTTATATTCGTAAACATATGATTCCTAATATTTGGAGATGAATTTTAAAAGACAAATGAGTAAGTGAGGTGTTTAGTCTTTTTCTTTTTATATAATATTGTACCGAGTTTATTATCGTAGTGCATTTTTTACTCGTTATCGTAATTTTCATTACTTGTCTTGTTGTCTATAAAGTATAAACTTTAAAAACTCTAACCTAATACTTTGAAATCTAACTATACAATGTGAATTTGCAAGGGTAACATCACTTTTAAAATTTGTTAATTCATCAAATTTTAATATGCACCATTAATTTAAAAATAATCATGATAATTATGACGTTTTTGTAAAACATTTTAGTATATATATTTTATGTGTATATGAAAAGTTAATTCAATAAATTTTGCCCTTAAATTAGCGTCGTGTCACAATAAAGTTTTGCCATGTCACAATTATTTTTTGCTATTAGTTTGCTATTAAGTTTATCCTATTAATAAGATTTTATAGATAGATTTATAGATATATATATATATAGTATAGTTTTATTACTTTTCAGCATTATTTTTATTCTTAGCAAATTATAAAATTAGAGACTGTAAATTTCTAATTGAAGTTTAACATATTATAGTTTTTAAAAAATCTAATATTTAATGTTAATTATGTTATTATTTGCCCTTAAAATTTAAAAAATTTTATTTTTTATTTTTTATAAACGGCGTATAAATAAGAATTATATGGTATTTATTCGTTCCTTAAAATATTCTAGCAACAAATATTGATATTTTAAATTTATTAAGAATTTTAATTTTTATTTGTTATTTAATTTATCTAGAAATTAAAAAGACCAAAGTTTAATGTTTCTTACTTGTTATGGTATTCACATTTAATGTTTTGGAAATTTTTTCTTTTTATTTTAAAATAAAAAATATTATGTGGCTCCATGTCATGTGTAATAAGTGACGTGGCTTTTTGTTAATGCTAGGTGACATTGTCTATGTGGCATTTTAAGTTACCCTTTTAATAATACTAGTTTTATGCCCGTACAAAAAATGTACGGGTCTGCTTCTAAAAATTTCGTAAATATATTAAAAAATTAGTGCAAATATAATTCAATATGTACTTAAATGAGAAATATGTAAATTATGAATTCGGGGATGATTTTGACTCCAAATAATTGATTTACCGGTATAATTAATTTTTTTAATGATTATTATAAATTGAAATAAATAATCAAACTTTATGAAATAAATTTGAACCATATAAAATAGATAAAGAAATTGTATTGTACTTCTTACCCTTTAAATAACTTACTCTCTAAATGAGAGTAAAATGATAGAAATGTTTCTAATAACAGTCTCTTAAAATCTGTAGCTTTTATAGTATAAAAATTTGTGGATGATTTTATAAAGAAAATAATAATGTACTGTTATTAAGACCATCTTTTTACTCGATGTTAACCTACTCCCTCCTACCCACAAATAATGTCCCATTGTCCATTTCTGTCTATTCAGCAAAGTGTCCCATTGTTCATATTTAGTAACTTTTTTACTTGTTTTTTTACCATTCTACCCTTACAAAATTCCATTTATTACCCACCACCCACCTCATTACCCAATAACATAACACTCTCTCCAATCTACATACCCCTACCCAACCAAAATATTAAACAACTAATATCTCATAAATTTGGTACTTTCTTAACAATGAGACAATATTTATGGGTAGGAGGGAGTAATTTTAATTGACTAATTCTCGAAGGTTATTATATATTCTCGAAAATCGTAGATTTATATTTTTTTGTTCATTTTATAGGTTGGGTTTATTTGATCTTATTCAAAAATCTTTGATCTACATTTTTTTCATTTTTTAATCTACGTTTTTTTTGTTAATTTTTATGTCCACGTGTATTTTTTTCATTCTTTTAGATATACGTATGTTTGTTAATTTTTAACTCTTTGTATAATTTTTTTCGTTTTTTCGTTTTTCATACCTCTAAAGATTTGTTAATTACATCTAGTTATCCAACTTTTTTTAATATTGTTGAATTTTATGTTTTTGGGTAGAATTTTAGTGATTTTTTATTTTCGAATTTGGAGTAAAGTTGTTTTTTTATTATGGACATAAAAATTATTTGTAACTTTAGAATGTTAAATGGAGAAAAGCAAAATGAAGAAAAATTAAAACTCGTTGTGTAAGTGGTGGGACATGGTGAGAAAGAAGTTTTTTAACTTCCTAAAATTAAGCAACCAATGAAAAAGCATGAAAAGTTATTCCTTTTATAGATAAGGGGTTTTACCTTACGTGAAATCCTATAAGAAAAAAATAAGTAACAATTGTATTTTGATCATATTTATCCCTTAACGTAATTTCATGCTTTTTTTAAAAAAATAATTATCTGTTATAGCTCTGGTTTCGACTATTTCAGTTGTTTGTATTTTACTAAATCACCTTGCAAAAATTAAAAACATTTTAGGTTTTATCTTTTTCTATATATTATCGTTTACTATATTTTTTTGAAACCTATTATTATATTATTCAACCAATCACGTCGATCGGAAAAAGCTTCCTTTAATAATATAGATAGATAGATAGATAGATTTGTATCGTTGGGTTGGATTGAAAGCGTTGAAGACGAAAAAGATCGGGGTGATTCTGATTATGCTGATATACATGATTTTTGTTTTTTTTCAATAAGAGATTTTTATGACAACTTTGGCGAAATATGATCATTTTGATATATATCGGACCTTTGTATATCGTATTTTACCGTATTTTATCTTGTTTCGTATCTTAATTTATTGATTTGATTGGAAAATTTAACGTAAGTTAAATCTTGGATTTTAATAATTTTTGCTGTTTGTAGTTTTTTGTTTTTTCGGATTTAATTTTGGACCGTTAAATATTGTATTTAATTTGACCGTCGTATATTGTTATTTAAATTTTCGATTAATAGTAATTTGATCATATCGTATTTTATTATGATAATCACGAAATGTAATACTGCAATCGATTTCTTAATTAGGAATGAGGAAATATCAGAATACGTAATTAGGGAAGAGTAGAGATCGAAATTAATTCTGAATTTAGGAGAGAGGTAAATTAAATCTGTGTAAAGGTTGTGGGCCCATATCTTCCTAATTATAAGCGGCCAATGGGAAGCCTTTAAAATCTATCCCTTTTATAGAGATAGATTGTATAGATTACTAGTTTATTACTTACTAATCTAATTAAGGGTCCTAATATCGGTAAAACTCACCAAAATCTTAATACTCTGTCACATTTGCATTTCACAAACTTTTATTATTTCTTTATTATCCAGACTAAGCTCAGACTCACTTTATGCTTCATATATTATTAGTCCGACTTATCTCAGACACTACTTTTCCATTTTACTTTTCTTTACAAACTGGGAAAAATAAAAGAAAAGACACATGAAATTCACGTATTGGATTATTTCTTTCGAAAATGGCAATGGGGTCAAAGTCACTCAAAGTCTTAAATTCAGTCTTGAATTTCCAATACTTAACTTACGGCTTTGTTAAGACTTTGTTAGATTATTAATAGTCTTAACATAAGACTTAACAAAGTTTTGTCTCAAGACTATCAATAATCTTTTTTTTAACATTTGGTTATCATCATTAAATAACCTTTCTTTTTGTTTTGTTTGTCCTATCATTATTATGGACCAAAAATTCACGGTTTGTTTGGGAACTTTAAATTGAAATTGAGTTCCGTAATTGACACATTTTAGGTGTTTGAGAACCCCACGAATTTGGAATTGGAATTGACTCAATTACTTATCAATTTCAAGTTGGTTAAAATTTGGGGTTCTCAAATCTATACAATATGCTAGTCATTTCAATTCCATCAGTGCTTAAGTTTTATTTTATGGCGCAAATTTCATCACGTATTACAATATTTTCCAATCGCATATATTTTCCGGGATAATATTTATTTTTTTACAAATATAAATTAAATCATTCAATGGCCTCGACCCATATTCTTGTTGCCCAATTCTAATTATAATTTCATTTTCATGGGTTCCCAAATTAAATATTGGAATTAGATTAGGAATTAAATGCAAACATTTGAACTACAATTGAAATCGTAACAATGAAATTAATTTCGTATTTTCAAACACTACATAATATAACTTTCAGGTAAATATTCGACCAATACTTAAAAACCATATTTCATCTAGCTTATCTACCTAATCTTTATAACTTATTGTCCCAAAAGTGATGAGAATAATCTTAATTTTAAACAGTTAGCTGTATAATTGAGTCCCAATTTACTTAAATGGGTTATCCGTGTTAAAAAGAACTCAACCTAACTTGACCCTTAAGTTAACTTTGTTTGAAGAGTAAAATCTAGCTCATGTACGTTAAATCATATAAAACCTTAACGTTAACCTACAAGCTATTTTGCATAAAAGTCATATTTGGCAAATATGATAGTCGCAATTTGTGGTAAATAAACATTCACAATTATCATGACCATATATTTACCTCGAAACAAGGATCCCAACTTAAATTAACAAAGGTAGAGGCTAGTTTATGATTTTACAATACAATATATATATGTCCTAGAATAAAAGGAGATATCATCATTATTGAATAAAATAAAAATAAAAAATTGAAAACCCAAAAAAAAAAAAAAAAACTCCAATAAGATGTCGAGCTTTAAACTGTCGTTGTTTATATCCTTGCTTTATTTGTCCATTTCATCCGTGAGATGTCAGACCGTATTCGATATTACAAAATTCGGTGCTAAGAATTTTGAAGATTCCACAGAGGTATGCTAAAGTATATGAATTTACAACTAGTGAAAACATGACTTATTTACCGTTAAATTTGCTATTTTTAATATATATGTATAAAAAATTCAGATATCATATTCAAAATTTTATATCCGTACTCCTTAACATTTTTTGTGTCATAGTTATGAATAATAGTGGTATCTACAAATATATACTGAATTATTTATATCACAATTATATATATTGTGTTCGATTATATATATTATGTTATGTATCTTCATTAAAGCATGCATAAGAGTGAAAAAATATAAATTGGAATATCAATAGGCAATGATGAAAGCATGGAAGGGAGCATGTGCATCAACAACAGCATCAAAAATAGTAGTACCGGGAGGAACATACATGATGAACTCCATTAACCTTGCCGGTCCATGCAAAGGCCAAATTACAATCGAGCTTGCTGGTAACTTCAAGGCTCCTGCTGTTCCGAACGAGATGAAAGACAAATCCACTTGGGTTAAATTTGAGCATATCGATGGGCTCGTCGTGACTGCCCTTAAGGGCGGTGGTTCCTTCGACGGTCAAGGCCAAATCGCTTGGAAGTTTAACAAATGTGCTCAGACTGGCACTTGTGATGAGCTTCCTTACGTACGTCATTTTCTAATTAAGCTACTATACCTTTTTAAGTCTGTGCTATTTCGTCTCAGGTTCGTATAACTGTTTGTTTTTGTAAATCGCCAATGCAGAACTTCAGGTTCAACTTCCTCAATAATTGTAAGTTTAGTGGTATCAAATCCATCAACAGCAAGTTGTACCACATGGGAGTTTTGGGTTGCAAGAACGTGACACTCTATGACACCACTATCGAAGCTCCAGCTACCAGTCTTAATACGGACGGTATCCACATTGGACGGTCTGAAGGTATAAACGTGATCCTTGCCAACATCAAAACAGGGGATGATTGCGTGTCCATGGGAGATGGTGTGAAGAAAATCCTTGTTGAGTCGGTTACTTGCGGTCCAGGACACGGTATTAGCATTGGAAGCCTCGGAAGATACCAAAATGAGGCTCCTGTCACCGGTGTCACTATCAAGAAATGCAAATTCAGCAACACTGATAATGGTGTTAGAATCAAGTCTTGGCTCGGTTCTTACGAAGCTGTCGCATCAGACTTACACTTTGAGGATATCACTGTCGAAAATGTTGGAAACCCTATTCTTGTTGATCAGGAGTACTGCCCTTACGGCCACTGCAAAGCAAAGGTAAGCCTTATATACCCTACATTTGTACTTTAATGTTGTTGATAATGTGTTTTAGATGTTGATTTAATGGATATGTTTTTTTAAAAAAAAAAAATTAGACGCCTTCCAAGGTTAAGATCAGCAACATTAGCTTCAAGAATGTGAGAGGAACAGCAAGTACAAAAGAGGCGGTGAAGCTATTGTGTAGCAGTGGCTCACCTTGTGAGAAGGTGGAACTCGCGGACATTGACTTGACATTCAAGGGTGGTGCGGCTGTCTCAATGTGCAAGAATGTGAAACCAATCTTATCTGGCAAGCAAAACCCCAAAGCTTGTGGTGTACCTGCTCCTGCTGGTCCGTAGATTTTCATTAGAGAATAAGTGTATCATTGATTTAAGTATACAATTTGTATTTAGTAGATATGGAGCACATTTGAGTTCACCCTTACTTATTTACGAGGGATGCATATGATGATTGATCTTAGTCCTTAGACTATTTAATTACCAATAACATGGACATTGATCATTGGATATGTTTAATAGATTTAATTGATAAACATTGTCAATATAAGGAGCCATTTTTATAAACAGTACCAACATAATCAATAATTTGTAGTCATTGCCATATTAACTATTAGCTACAAATAGTACTAAGTCGCCTGGAAATCTCATTTTCACCTACTAGATAAAATCCAAGAAACCATCATTCAAATACAATTTTCAACTCAACCACTTTCAAGCTCCCTCTCTTAGATGAAAAACATGTAAAGTATGAAAAAAAAAAATTAGATAAGAAGGCGACTTGATAATATTATTACATAAAATTTAATATTTGGGTATTGATTACGAATTATGGATATGTTGATATTGTTTACAAAAACGGGTCCTTATGTTGGTATTATTTATTGATTTATTCTTATTTTTTTAGGTTTAACGGAGCCGGTACTTAATAGTATAATAATAGAGGGAATGAGTATTAGAACTTGAGACTTATTGTTCACAATACATGTCTTAACCTCAAAGTAATGACATCTAAGTTTATATGAACTACAATTATTATTGTGTTTTTTTAATTTCCATTTTACCTTCATTATCCATATACAACTGTGAAAAAAAACCTTATTAATTAATAACTTTTAGGCAAAATCGGCTTACATCAGGTTCTATCAACGAGATAAACTTTAAGTTTCGAGTTGAGTGTCGAGTTTTGGCCTTTAGAGGCCGCCACTACTCTTATGATCAATCAATGAGATAAAATCGGCTTAGAATAGGATCAATCGACTAAGACCTTCCTGGCCCAACCCTAGACACTCTAACCCATTTTCAAATTTACTCCTATTTTGACTGAGGAGATCATTTTTATAGATGTATTACCTGATTTTTTTTCAGTATAAATTGGTAAATATCATAAAAATTATATAATTTAAGTATATATTACTAATAAAACAAAGCAATTTAAAAATTAACGAGCTAAACCAAGCTTCTGAACTAAATCTTAGTACGTTTGAGCTTGTCTCGGTTTGGGCTTAGCTTTCTTCGAGCTCGGCTCGGTCCGAGTTAGTTGACTTTTTATATATTACACAATATCATACATACCCAATCCAATATAGCCACTTGTCTATTTATAAATCGAGTCTCAAGATAAAATAATACACAAATAGGCTTAAGGACCACCTGAAACAACGAACCTACTTATCACATGTACTTTAATTTGCTGATTAAAACTAAGATATCGTAACAATTGGTCAAAAATTTAAATCCCCTCCTTTTATTAGCATACAATTACTAGTTTATTACTTACTAATCAAATTAAGGGTCCTAATATCGGTAAAACTCACCAAAATCTTAATACTCTGTCACATTTGCGTTTCACAAACTTTTATTATTTCTTTATTATCCAGACTAAGCTCAGACTCACTTTATGCTTCATATATTATTAGTCCGACTTATCTCAGACACTACTTTTCCATTTCACTTTTCTTTACAAACTGGGAAAAATAAAAGAAAAGACACATGAAATTCACGTATTGGATTATTTCTTTCGAAAATGGCAATGGGGTCAAAGTCACTCAAAGTTTTAAATTCAGTCTTGAATTTCCAATACTTAACTTACGGCTTTGTTAAGATTTTGTTAGATTATTAGTAGTCTTAACTTAAGACTTAACAAAGTTTTGTCTCAAGACTATCAATAATCTTTTTTTTAACATTTGGTTATCATCATTAAATAACCTTTCTTTTTGTTTTGTTTATCCTATCATTATTATGGACCAAAAATTCACGGTTTGTTTCGGAACTTTAAATTGGAATTGAGTTCCGTAATTGACACATTTTAGGTGTTTGAGAACCCCACGAATTTGGAATTGGAATTGACTCAATTACTTATCAATTTCAAGTTGGTTAAAATTTGGGGTTCTCAAATCTATACAATATGCTAGTCATTTCAATTCCATCAGTGCTTAAGTTTTATTTTATGGCGCAAATTTCATCACGTATTACAATATTTTCCAATCGCATATATTTTCCGGGATAATATTTTTTTTTTTCAAATATAAATTAAATCATTCAATGGCCTCGACCCATATTCTTGTTGCCCAATTCTAATTATAATTTCATTTTCATGGGTTCCCAAATTAAATATTGGAATTAGATTAGGAATTAAATGCAAACATTTGAACTACAATTGAAATCGTAACAATGAAATTAATTTCGTATTTTCAAACACTACATAATATAACTTTCAGGTAAATATTCGACCAATACTTAAAAACCATATTTCATCTAGCTTATCTACCTAATCTTTATAACTTATTGTCCCAAAAGTGATGAGAATAATCTTAATTTTAAACAGTTAGCTGTATAATTGAGTCCCAATTTACTTAAATGGGTTATCCGTGTTAAAAAGAACTCAACCTAACTTGACCCTTAAGTTAACTTTGTTTGAAGAGTAAAATCTAGCTCATGTACGTTAAATCATATAAAACCTTAACGTTAACCTACAAGCTATTTTGCATAAAAGTCATATTTGGCAAATATGATAGTCGCAATTTGTGGTAAATAAACATTCACAATTATCATGACCATATATTTACCTCGAAACAAGGATCCCAACTTAAATTAACAAAGGTAGAGGCTAGTTTATGATTTTACAATACAATATATATATGTCCTAGAATAAAAGGAGATATCATCATTATTGAATAAAATAAAAATAAAAAATTGAAAACCCAAAAAAAAAAAAAAAAAAACTCCAATAAGATGTCGAGCTTTAAACTGTCGTTGTTTATATCCTTGCTTTATTTGTCCATTTCATCCGTGAGATGTCAGACCGTATTCGATATTACAAAATTCGGTGCTAAGAATTTTGAAGATTCCACAGAGGTATGCTAAAGTATATGAATTTACAACTAGTGAAAACATGACTTATTTACCGTTAAATTTGCTATTTTTAATATATATGTATAAAAAATTCAGATATCATATTCAAAATTTTATATCCGTACTCCTTAACATTTTTTGTGTCATAGTTATGAATAATAGTGGTATCTACAAATATATACTGAATTATTTATATCACAATTATATATATTGTGTTCGATTATATATATTATGTTATGTATCTTCATTAAAGCATGCATAAGAGTGAAAAAATATAAATTGGAATATCAATAGGCAATGATGAAAGCATGGAAGGGAGCATGTGCATCAACAACAGCATCAAAAATAGTAGTACCGGGAGGAACATACATGATGAACTCCATTAACCTTGCCGGTCCATGCAAAGGCCAAATTACAATCGAGCTTGCTGGTAACTTCAAGGCTCCTGCTGTTCCGAACGAGATGAAAGACAAATCCACTTGGGTTAAATTTGAGCATATCGATGGGCTCGTCGTGACTGCCCTTAAGGGCGGTGGTTCCTTCGACGGTCAAGGCCAAATCGCTTGGAAGTTTAACAAATGTGCTCAGACTGGCACTTGTGATGAGCTTCCTTACGTACGTCATTTTCTAATTAAGCTACTATACCTTTTTAAGTCTGTGCTATTTCGTCTCAGGTCGTATAACTGTTTGTTTTTGTAAATCGCCAATGCAGAACTTCAGGTTCAACTTCCTCAATAATTGTAAGTTTAGTGGTATCAAATCCATCAACAGCAAGTTGTACCACATGGGAGTTTTGGGTTGCAAGAACGTGACACTCTATGACACCACTATCGAAGCTCCAGCTACCAGTCTTAATACGGACGGTATCCACATTGGACGGTCTGAAGGTATAAACGTGATCCTTGCCAACATCAAAACAGGGGATGATTGCGTGTCCATGGGAGATGGTGTGAAGAAAATCCTTGTTGAGTCGGTTACTTGCGGTCCAGGACACGGTATTAGCATTGGAAGCCTCGGAAGATACCAAAATGAGGCTCCTGTCACCGGTGTCACTATCAAGAAATGCAAATTCAGCAACACTGATAATGGTGTTAGAATCAAGTCTTGGCTCGGTTCTTACGAAGCTGTCGCATCAGACTTACACTTTGAGGATATCACTGTCGAAAATGTTGGAAACCCTATTCTTGTTGATCAGGAGTACTGCCCTTACGGCCACTGCAAAGCAAAGGTAAGCCTTATATACCCTACATTTGTACTTTAATGTTGTTGATAATGTGTTTTAGATGTTGATTTAATGGATATGTTTTTTTAAAAAAAAAAATTAGACGCCTTCCAAGGTTAAGATCAGCAACATTAGCTTCAAGAATGTGAGAGGAACAGCAAGTACAAAAGAGGCGGTGAAGCTATTGTGTAGCAGTGGCTCACCTTGTGAGAAGGTGGAACTCGCGGACATTGACTTGACATTCAAGGGTGGTGCGGCTGTCTCAATGTGCAAGAATGTGAAACCAATCTTATCTGGCAAGCAAAACCCCAAAGCTTGTGGTGTACCTGCTCCTGCTGGTCCGTAGATTTTCATTAGAGAATAAGTGTATCATTGATTTAAGTATACAATTTGTATTTAGTAGATATGGAGCACATTTGAGTTCACCCTTACTTATTTACGAGGGATGCATATGATGATTGATCTTAGTCCTTAGACTATTTAATTACCAATAACATGGACATTGATCATTGGATATGTTTAATAGATTTAATTGATAAACATTGTCAATATAAGGAGCCATTTTTATAAACAGTACCAACATAATCAATAATTTGTAGTCATTGACATATTAACTATTAGCTACAAATAGTACTAAGTCGCCTGGAAATCTCATTTTCACCTACTAGATAAAATCCAAGAAACCATCATTCAAATACAATTTTCAACTCAACCACTTTCAAGCTCCCTCTCTTAGATGAAAAACATGTAAAGTATGAAAAAAAAAAATTAGATAAGAAGGCGACTTGATAATATTATTACATAAAATTTAATATTTGGGTATTGATTACGAATTATGGATATGTTGATATTGTTTACAAAAACGGGTCCTTATGTTGGTATTATTTATTGATTTATTCTTATTTTTTTAGGTTTAACGGAGCCGGTACTTAATAGTATAATAATAGAGGGAATGAGTATTAGAACTTGAGACTTATTGTTCACAATACATGTCTTAACCTCAAAGTAATGACATCTAAGTTTATATGAACTACAATTATTATTGTGTTTTTTTAATTTCCATTTTACCTTCATTATCCATATACAACTGTGAAAAAAAACCTTATTAATTAATAACTTTTAGGCAAAATCGGCTTACATCAGGTTCTATCAACGAGATAAACTTTAAGTTTCGAGTTGAGTGTCGAGTTTTGGCCTTTAGAGGCCGCCACTACTCTTATGATCAATCAATGAGATAAAATCGGCTTAGAATAGGATCAATCGACTAAGACCTTCCTGGCCCAACCCTAGACACTCTAACCCATTTTCAAATTTACTCCTATTTTGACTGAGGAGATCATTTTTATAGATGTATTACCTGATTTTTTTTCAGTATAAATTGGTAAATATCATAAAAATTATATAATTTAAGTATATATTACTAATAAAACAAAGCAATTTAAAAATTAACGAGCTAAACCAAGCTTCTGAACTAAATCTTAGTACGTTTGAGCTTGTCTCGGTTTGGGCTTAGCTTTCTTCGAGCTCGGCTCGGTCTGAGTTAGTTGACTTTTTATATATTACACAATATCATACATACCCAATCCAATATAGCCACTTGTCTATTTATAAATCGAGTCTCAAGATAAAATAATACACAAATAGGCTTAAGGACCACCTGAAACAACGAACCTACTTATCACATGTACTTTAATTTGCTGATTAAAACTAAGATATCGTAACAATTGGTCAAAAATTTAAATCCCCTCCTTTTATTAGCATACAATTACTAGTTTATTACTTACTAATCTAATTAAGGGTCCTAATATCGGTAAAACTCACCAAAATCTTAATACTCTGTCACATTTGCGTTTCACAAACTTTTATTATTTCTTTATTATCCAGACTAAGCTCAGACTCACTTTATGCTTCATATATTATTAGTCCGACTTATCTCAGACACTACTTTTCCATTTCACTTTTCTTTACAAACTGGGAAAAATAAAAGAAAAGACACATGAAATTCACGTATTGGATTATTTCTTTCGAAAATGGCAATGGGGTCAAAGTCACTCAAAGTTTTAAATTCAGTCTTGAATTTCCAATACTTAACTTACGGCTTTGTTAAGATTTTGTTAGATTATTAGTGGTCTTAACTTAAGACTTAACAAAGTTTTGTCTCAAGACTATCAATAATCTTTTTTTAACATTTGGTTATCATCATTAAATAACCTTTCTTTTTGTTTTGTTTATCCTATCATTATTATGGACCAAAAATTCACGGTTTGTTTGGGAACTTTAAATTGGAATTGAGTTCCGTAATTGACACATTTTAGGTGTTTGAGAACCCCACGAATTTGGAATTAGAATTGACTCAATTACTTATCAATTTAGAGTTGGTTAAAATTTGGGGTTCTCAAATCTATACAATATGCTAGTCATTTCAATTCCATCAGTGCTTAAGTTTTATTTTATGGCGCAAATTTCATCACGTATTACAATATTTTCCAATCGCATATATTTTCCGGGATAATATTTATTTTTTTTCAAATATAAATTAAATCATTCAATGGCCTCGACCCATATTCTTGTTGCCCAATTCTAATTATAATTTCATTTTCATGGGTTCCCAAATTAAATATTGGAATTAGATTAGGAATTAAATGCAAACATTTGAACTACAATTGAAATCGTAACAATGAAATTAATTTCGTATTTTCAAACACTACATAATATAACTTTCAGGTAAATATTCGACCAATACTTAAAAACCATATTTCATCTAGCTTATCTACCTAATCTTTATAACTTATTGTCCCAAAAGTGATGAGAATAATCTTAATTTTAAACAGTTAGCTGTATAATTGAGTCCCAATTTACTTAAATGGGTTATCCGTGTTAAAAAGAACTCAACCTAACTTGACCCTTAAGTTAACTTTGTTTGAAGAGTAAAATCTAGCTCATGTACGTTAAATCATATAAAACCTTAACGTTAACCTACAAGCTATTTTGCATAAAAGTCATATTTGGCAAATATGATAGTCGCAATTTGTGGTAAATAAACATTCACAATTATCATGACCATATATTTACCTCGAAACAAGGATCCCAACTTAAATTAACAAAGGTAGAGGCTAGTTTATGATTTTACAATACAATATATATATGTCCTAGAATAAAAGGAGATATCATCATTATTGAATAAAATAAAAATAAAAAATTGAAAACCCAAAAAAAAAAAAAAAAAAAACTCCAATAAGATGTCGAGCTTTAAACTGTCGTTGTTTATATCCTTGCTTTATTTGTCCATTTCATCCGTGAGATGTCAGACCGTATTGATATTACAAAATTCGGTGCTAAGAATTTTGAAGATTCCACAGAGGTATGCTAAAGTATATGAATTTACAACTAGTGAAAACATGACTTATTTACCGTTAAATTTGCTATTTTTAATATATATGTATAAAAAATTCAGATATCATATTCAAAATTTTATATCCGTACTCCTTAACATTTTTTGTGTCATAGTTATGAATAATAGTGGTATCTACAAATATATACTGAATTATTTATATCACAATTATATATATTGTGTTCGATTATATATATTATGTTATGTATCTTCATTAAAGCATGCATAAGAGTGAAAAAATATAAATTGGAATATCAATAGGCAATGATGAAAGCATGGAAGGGAGCATGTGCATCAACAACAGCATCAAAAATAGTAGTACCGGGAGGAACATACATGATGAACTCCATTAACCTTGCCGGTCCATGCAAAGGCCAAATTACAATCGAGCTTGCTGGTAACTTCAAGGCTCCTGCTGTTCCGAACGAGATGAAAGACAAATCCACTTGGGTTAAATTTGAGCATATCGATGGGCTCGTCGTGACTGCCCTTAAGGGCGGTGGTTCCTTCGACGGTCAAGGCCAAATCGCTTGGAAGTTTAACAAATGTGCTCAGACTGGCACTTGTGATGAGCTTCCTTACGTACGTCATTTTCTAATTAAGCTACTATACCTTTTTAAGTCTGTGCTATTTCGTCTCAGGTTCGTATAACTGTTTGTTTTTGTAAATCGCCAATGCAGAACTTCAGGTTCAACTTCCTCAATAATTGTAAGTTTAGTGGTATCAAATCCATCAACAGCAAGTTGTACCACATGGGAGTTTTGGGTTGCAAGAACGTGACACTCTATGACACCACTATCGAAGCTCCAGCTACCAGTCTTAATACGGACGGTATCCACATTGGACGGTCTGAAGGTATAAACGTGATCCTTGCCAACATCAAAACAGGGGATGATTGCGTGTCCATGGGAGATGGTGTGAAGAAAATCCTTGTTGAGTCGGTTACTTGCGGTCCAGGACACGGTATTAGCATTGGAAGCCTCGGAAGATACCAAAATGAGGCTCCTGTCACCGGTGTCACTATCAAGAAATGCAAATTCAGCAACACTGATAATGGTGTTAGAATCAAGTCTTGGCTCGGTTCTTACGAAGCTGTCGCATCAGACTTACACTTTGAGGATATCACTGTCGAAAATGTTGGAAACCCTATTCTTGTTGATCAGGAGTACTGCCCTTACGGCCACTGCAAAGCAAAGGTAAGCCTTATATACCCTACATTTGTACTTTAATGTTGTTGATAATGTGTTTTAGATGTTGATTTAATGGATATGTTTTTTTAAAAAAAAAAATTAGACGCCTTCCAAGGTTAAGATCAGCAACATTAGCTTCAAGAATGTGAGAGGAACAGCAAGTACAAAAGAGGCGGTGAAGCTATTGTGTAGCAGTGGCTCACCTTGTGAGAAGGTGGAACTCGCGGACATTGACTTGACATTCAAGGGTGGTGCGGCTGTCTCAATGTGCAAGAATGTGAAACCAATCTTATCTGGCAAGCAAAACCCCAAAGCTTGTGGTGTACCTGCTCCTGCTGGTCCGTAGATTTTCATTAGAGAATAAGTGTATCATTGATTTAAGTATACAATTTGTATTTAGTAGATATGGAGCACATTTGAGTTCACCCTTACTTATTTACGAGGGATGCATATGATGATTGATCTTAGTCCTTAGACTATTTAATTACCAATAACATGGACATTGATCATTGGATATGTTTAATAGATTTAATTGATAAACATTGTCAATATAAGGAGCCATTTTTATAAACAGTACCAACATAATCAATAATTTGTAGTCATTGCCATATTAACTATTAGCTACAAATAGTACTAAGTCGCCTGGAAATCTCATTTTCACCTACTAGATAAAATCCAAGAAACCATCATTCAAATACAATTTTCAACTCAACCACTTTCAAGCTCCCTCTCTTAGATGAAAAACATGTAAAGTATGAAAAAAAAAAATTAGATAAGAAGGCGACTTGATAATATTATTACATAAAATTTAATATTTGGGTATTGATTACGAATTATGGATATGTTGATATTGTTTACAAAAACGGGTCCTTATGTTGGTATTATTTATTGATTTATTCTTATTTTTTTAGGTTTAACGGAGCCGGTACTTAATAGTATAATAATAGAGGGAATGAGTATTAGAACTTGAGACTTATTGTTCACAATACATGTCTTAACCTCAAAGTAATGACATCTAAGTTTATATGAACTACAATTATTATTGTGTTTTTTTAATTTCCATTTTACCTTCATTATCCATATACAACTGTGAAAAAAAACCTTATTAATTAATAACTTTTAGGCAAAATCGGCTTACATCAGGTTCTATCAACGAGATAAACTTTAAGTTTCGAGTTGAGTGTCGAGTTTTGGCCTTTAGAGGCCGCCACTACTCTTATGATCAATCAATGAGATAAAATCGGCTTAGAATAGGATCAATCGACTAAGACCTTCCTGGCCCAACCCTAGACACTCTAACCCATTTTCAAATTTACTCCTATTTTGACTGAGGAGATCATTTTTATAGATGTATTACCTGATTTTTTTTCAGTATAAATTGGTAAATATCATAAAAATTATATAATTTAAGTATATATTACTAATAAAACAAAGCAATTTAAAAATTAACGAGCTAAACCAAGCTTCTGAACTAAATCTTAGTACGTTTGAGCTTGTCTCGGTTTGGGCTTAGCTTTCTTCGAGCTCGGCTCGGTCTGAGTTAGTTGACTTTTTATATATTACACAATATCATACATACCCAATCCAATATAGCCACTTGTCTATTTATAAATCGAGTCTCAAGATAAAATAATACACAAATAGGCTTAAGGACCACCTGAAACAACGAACCTACTTATCACATGTACTTTAATTTGCTGATTAAAACTAAGATATCGTAACAATTGGTCAAAAATTTAAATCCCCTCCTTTTATTAGCATACAATTACTAGTTTATTACTTACTAATCTAATTAAGGGTCCTAATATCGGTAAAACTCACCAAAATCTTAATACTCTGTCACATTTGCGTTTCACAAACTTTTATTATTTCTTTATTATCCAGACTAAGCTCAGACTCACTTTATGCTTCATATATTATTAGTCCGACTTATCTCAGACACTACTTTTCCATTTCACTTTTCTTTACAAACTGGGAAAAATAAAAGAAAAGACACATGAAATTCACGTATTGGATTATTTCTTTCGAAAATGGCAATGGGGTCAAAGTCACTCAAAGTTTTAAATTCAGTCTTGAATTTCCAATACTTAACTTACGGCTTTGTTAAGATTTTGTTAGATTATTAGTAGTCTTAACTTAAGACTTAACAAAGTTTTGTCTCAAGACTATCAATAATCTTTTTTTAACATTTGGTTATCATCATTAAATAACCTTTCTTTTTGTTTTGTTTATCCTATCATTATTATGGACCAAAAATTCACGGTTTGTTTGGGAACTTTAAATTGGAATTGAGTTCCGTAATTGACACATTTTAGGTGTTTGAGAACCCCACGAATTTGGAATTAGAATTGACTCAATTACTTATCAATTTAGAGTTGGTTAAAATTTGGGGTTCTCAAATCTATACAATATGCTAGTCATTTCAATTCCATCAGTGCTTAAGTTTTATTTTATGGCGCAAATTTCATCACGTATTACAATATTTTCCAATCGCATATATTTTCCGGGATAATATTTATTTTTTTTCAAATATAAATTAAATCATTCAATGGCCTCGACCCATATTCTTGTTGCCCAATTCTAATTATAATTTCATTTTCATGGGTTCCCAAATTAAATATTGGAATTAGATTAGGAATTAAATGCAAACATTTGAACTACAATTGAAATCGTAACAATGAAATTAATTTCGTGTTTTCAAACACTACATAATATAACTTTCAGGTAAATATTCGACCAATACTTAAAAACCATATTTCATCTAGCTTATGTACCTAATCTTTATAACTTATTGTCCCAAAAGTGATCAGAATAATCTTAATTTTAAACAGTTAGCTGTATAATTGAGTCCCAATTTACTTAAATGGGTTATCCGTGTTAAAAAGAACTCAACCTAACTTGACCCTTAAGTAACTTTGTTTGAAGAGTAACAATCTAGCTCATGTACGTTAAATCATATAAAACTTTAACGTTAACCTA
Source organism: Silene conica (assembly GCA_029255685.2). Classification (NCBI taxonomy): domain Eukaryota; kingdom Viridiplantae; phylum Streptophyta; class Magnoliopsida; order Caryophyllales; family Caryophyllaceae; genus Silene; species Silene conica. The sequence goes on along the minus strand of CM055317.2, from coordinate 5,754,780 downwards.
CAAGCTCTATATGCTATTTTGCATAAAAATCATATTTGGCAAATATGATAGTCGCAATTTGTGGTAAATAAACATTCACAATTATCATGACCATATATTTACCTCGAAACAAGGATCCCAACTTAAATTAACAAAGGTAGAGGCTAGTTTATGATTTTACAATACAATATATATATGTCCTAGAATAAAAGGAGATATCATCATTATTGAATAAAAAAAAAAAAATTGAAAACAAAAAAAAAAAAAAAAAAAAAAAAACCCAATAAGATGTCGAGCTTTAAACTGTCGTTGTTTATATCCTTGCTTTATTTGTCCATTTCATCCGTGAGATGTCAGACCGTATTCGATATTACAAAATTCGGTGCTAAGAATTTTGAAGATTCCACAGAGGTATGCTAAAGTATATGAATTTACAACTAGTGAAAACATGACTTATTTACGGTTAAATTTGCTATTTTTAATCAAAAATGATTTAATATATATGTATAAAAAATTCAGATATCATATTCAAAATTTTATACCCGTACTCCTTAACATTTTTTGTGTCATACTTATGAATAATAGTGGTATCTACAAATATATACTGAATTATTTATATCACAATTATATATATTGTGTTCGATTATATATATTATGTTATGTATCTTCATTAAAGCATGCATAAGAGTGAAAAAATATAAATTGGAATATCAATAGGCAATGATGAAAGCATGGAAGGGAGCATGTGCATCAACAACAGCATCAAAAATAGTAGTACCGGGAGGAACATACATGATGAACTCCATTAACCTTGCCGGTCCATGCAAAGGCCAAATTACAATCGAGCTTGCTGGTAACTTCAAGGCTCCTGCTGTTCCGAACGAGATGAAAGACAAATCCACTTGGGTTAAATTTGAGCATATCGATGGGCTCGTCGTGACTGCCCTTAAGGGCGGTGGTTCCTTCGACGGTCAAGGCCAAATCGCTTGGAAGTTTAACAAATGTGCTCAGACTGGCACTTGTGATGAGCTTCCTTACGTACGTCATTTTCTAATTAAGCTACTATACCTTTTTAAGTCTGTGCTATTTCGTCTCAGGTTCGTATAACTGTTTGTTTTTGTAAATCGCCAATGCAGAACTTCAGGTTCAACTTCCTCAATAATTGTAAGTTTAGTGGTATCAAATCCATCAACAGCAAGTTGTACCACATGGGAGTTTTGGGTTGCAAGAACGTGACACTCTATGACACCACTATCGAAGCTCCAGCTACCAGTCTTAATACGGACGGTATCCACATTGGACGGTCTGAAGGTATAAACGTGATCCTTGCCAACATCAAAACAGGGGATGATTGCGTGTCCATGGGAGATGGTGTGAAGAAAATCCTTGTTGAGTCGGTTACTTGCGGTCCAGGACACGGTATTAGCATTGGAAGCCTCGGAAGATACCAAAATGAGGCTCCTGTCACCGGTGTCACTATCAAGAAATGCAAATTCAGCAACACTGATAATGGTGTTAGAATCAAGTCTTGGCTCGGTTCTTACGAAGCTGTCGCATCAGACTTACACTTTGAGGATATCACTGTCGAAAATGTTGGAAACCCTATTCTTGTTGATCAGGAGTACTGCCCTTACGGCCACTGCAAAGCAAAGGTAAGCCTTATATACCCTACATTTGTACTTTAATGTTGTTGATAATGTGTTTTAGATGTTGATTTAATCGATATGTTTTTTTAAAAAAAAAAATTAGACGCCTTCCAAGGTTAAGATCAGCAACATTAGCTTCAAGAATGTGAGAGGAACAGCAAGTACAAAAGAGGCGGTGAAGCTATTGTGTAGCAGTGGCTCACCTTGTGAGAAGGTGGAACTCGCGGACATTGACTTGACATTCAAGGGTGGTGCGGCTGTCTCAATGTGCAAGAATGTGAAACCAATCTTATCTGGCAAGCAAAACCCCAAAGCTTGTGGTGTACCTGCTCCTGCTGGTCCGTAGATTTTCATTAGAGAATAAGTGTATCATTGAATTAAGTATACAATTTGTATTTAGTAGATATGGAGCACATTTGAGTTCACCCTTACTTATTTACGAGGGATGCATATGATGATTGCTCTTAGTCCTTAGACTATTTAATTACCAATAACATGGACATTGATCATTGGATATGTTTAATAGATTTAATTGATAAACATTGTCAATATAAGGAGCCATTTTTATAAACAGTACCAACATAATCAATAATTTGTAGTCATTGCCATATTAACTATTAGCTACAAATAGTACTAAGTCACCTGGAAATCTCATTTTCACCTACTAGATAAAATCCAAGAAACCATCATTCAAATACAATTTTCAACTCAACCACTTTCAAGCTCCCTCTCTTAGATGAAAAACATGTAAAGTATGAAAAAAAAAATTAGATAAGAAGGCGACTTGATAATATTATTACATAAAATTTAATATTTGGGTATTGATTACGAATTATGGATATGTTGATATTGTTTACAAAAACGGGTCCTTATGTTGGTATTATTTATTGATTTATTCTTATTTTTTTAGGTTTAACGGAGCCGGTACTTAATAGTATAATAATAGAGGGAATGAGTATTAGAACTTGAGACTTATTGTTCACAATACATGTCTTAACCTCAAAGTAATGACATCTAAGTTTATATGAACTACAATTATTATTGTGTTTTTTTAATTTCCATTTTACCTTTATTATCCATATACAACTGTGAAAAAAAACCTTATTAATTAATAACTTTTAGGCAAAATCGGCTTACATCAGGTTCTATCAACGAGATAAACTTTAAGTTTCGAGTTGAGTGTCGAGTTTTGGCCTTTAGAGGCCGCCACTACTCTTATGATCAATCAATGAGATAAAATCGGCTTAGAATAGGATCAATCGACTAAGACCTTCCTGGCCCAACCCTAGACACTCTAACCCATTTTCAAATTTACTCCTATTTTGACTGAGGAGATCATTTTTATAGATGTATTACCTGATTTTTTTTCAGTATAAATTGGTAAATATCATAAAATTTATATAATTTAAGTATATATTACTAATAAAACAAAGCAATTTAAAAATTAACGAGCTAAACCAAGCTTCTGAACTAAAGCTTAGTACGTTTGAGCTTGTGTCGGTTTGGGCTTAGCTTTCTTCGAGCTCGGCTCGGTCCGAGTTAGTTGACTTTTTATATATTCAACAATATCATACATACCCAATCCAATATAGCCACTTGTCTATTTATAAATCGAGTCTCAAGATAAAATAATACACAAATAGGCTTAAGGACCACCTGAAACAACGAACCTACTTATCACATGTACTTTAATTTGCTGATTAAAACTAAGATATCGTAACAATTGGTCAAAAATTTAAATCCCCTCCTTTTATTAGCATACAATTACTAGTTTATTACTTACTAATCTAACTAAGGGTCCTAATATTGGTAAAACTCACCAAAATCTTTATACTCTGTCACATTTGCGTTTCACAAACTTTTATTATTTCTTTATTATCCAGACTAAGCTCAGACTCACTTTATGCTTCATATATTATTAGTCCGACTTATCTCAGACACTACTTTTCCATTTCACTTTTCTTTACAAACTGGGAAAAATAAAAAAAAAAGACACATGAAATTCACGTATTGGATTATTTCTTTCGAAAATGGCAATGGGGTCAAAGTCACTCAAAGTTTTAAATTCAGTCTTGAATTTCCAATTCTTAACTTACGGCTTTGTTAAGACTTTGTTAGATTATTAGTAGTCTTAACTTAAGACTTAACAAAGTTTTGTCTAAAGACTATCAATAATCTTTTTTTTAACATTTGGTTATCATCATTAAATAACCTTTCTTTTTGTTTTGTTTGTCCTATCATTATTATGGACCAAAAATTCACGGTTTGTTTGGTAACTTTAAATTGGAATTGAGTTCCGTAATTGACACATTTTAGGTGTTTGAGAACCCCACGAATTTGGAATTAGAATTGACTCAATTACTTATCAATTTAGAGTTGGTTAAAATTTGGGGTTCTCAAATCTATACAATATGCTAGTCATTTCAATTCCATCAATGCTTAAGTTTTATTTTATGGCGCAAATTTCATCACGTATTACAATTTTTCCAATCGCATATATTTTCCGGGATAATATTTATTTTTTTTCAAATATAAATTAAATCATTCAATGGCCTCGACCCATATTCTTGTTGCCCAATTCTAATTATAATTTCATTTTCATGGGTTCCCAAATTAAATATTGGAATTAGATTAGGAATTAAATGCAAACATTTGAACTACAATTGAAATCGTAACAATGAAATTAATTTCGTGTTTTCAAACACTACATAATATAACTTTCAGGTAAATATTCGACCAATACTTAAAAACCATATTTCATCTAGCTTATGTACCTAATCTTTATAACTTATTGTCCCAAAAGTGATCAGTATAATCTTAATTTTAAACAGTTAGCTGTATAATTGAGTCCCAATTTACTTAAATGGGTTATCCGTGTTAAAAAGAACTCAACCTAACTTGACCCTTAAGTAACTTTGTTTGAAGAGTAACAATCTAGCTCATGTACGTTAAATCATATAAAACTTTAACGTTAACCTACAAGCTCTATATGCTATTTTGCATAAAAATCATATTTGGCAAATATGATAGTCGCAATTTGTGGTAAATAAACATTCACAATTATCATGACCATATATTTACCTCGAAACAAGGATCCCAACTTAAATTAACAAAGGTAGAGGCTAGTTTATGATTTTACAATACAATATATATATGTCCTAGAATAAAAGGAGATATCATCATTATTGAATAAAAAAAAAAAAAAATTGAAAACCCAAAAAAAAAAAAAAAAAAAAAAACCCAAATAAGATGTCGAGCTTTAAACTGTCGTTGTTTATATCCTTGCTTTATTTGTCCATTTCATCCGTGAGATGTCAGACCGTATTCGATATTACAAAATTCGGTGCTAAGAATTTTGAAGATTCCACAGAGGTATGCTAAAGTATATGAATTTACAACTAGTGAAAACATGACTTATTTACGGTTAAATTTGCTATTTTTAATCAAAAATGATTTAATATATATGTATAAAAAATTCAGATATCATATTCAAAATTTTATATCCGTACTCCTTAACATTTTTTGTGTCATACTTATGAATAATAGTGGTATCTACAAATATATACTGAATTATTTATATCACAATTATATATATTGTGTTCGATTATATATATTATGTTATGTATCTTCATTAAAGCATGCATAAGAGTGAAAAAATATAAATTGGAATATCAATAGGCAATGATGAAAGCATGGAAGGGAGCATGTGCATCAACAACAGCATCAAAAATAGTAGTACCGGGAGGAACATACATGATGAACTCCATTAACCTTGCCGGTCCATGCAAAGGCCAAATTACAATCGAGCTTGCTGGTAACTTCAAGGCTCCTGCTGTTCCGAACGAGATGAAAGACAAATCCACTTGGGTTAAATTTGAGCATATCGATGGGCTCGTCGTGACTGCCCTTAAGGGCGGTGGTTCCTTCGACGGTCAAGGCCAAATCGCTTGGAAGTTTAACAAATGTGCTCAGACTGGCACTTGTGATGAACTTCCTTACGTACGTCATTTTCTAATTAAGCTACTATACCTTTTTAAGTCTGTGCTATTTCGTCTCAGGTTCGTATAACTGTTTGTTTTTGTAAATCGCCAATGCAGAACTTCAGGTTCAACTTCCTCAATAATTGTAAGTTTAGTGGTATCAAATCCATCAACAGCAAGTTGTACCACATGGGAGTCTTGGGTTGCAAGAACGTGACACTCTATGACACCACTATCGAAGCTCCAGCTACCAGTCTTAATACGGACGGAATCCACATTGGACGGTCTGAAGGTATAAACGTGATCCTTGCCAACATCAAAACAGGGGATGATTGCGTGTCCATGGGAGATGGTGTGAAGAAAATCCTTGTTGAGTCGGTTACTTGCGGTCCAGGACACGGTATTAGCATTGGAAGCCTCGGAAGATACCAAAATGAGGCTCCTGTCACCGGTGTCACTATCAAGAAATGCAAATTCAGCAACACTGATAATGGTGTTAGAATCAAGTCTTGGCTCGGTTCTTACGAAGCTGTCGCATCAGACTTACACTTTGAGGATATCACTGTCGAAAATGTTGGAAACCCTATTCTTGTTGATCAGGAGTACTGCCCTTACGGCCACTGCAAAGCAAAGGTAAGCCTTATATACCCTACATTTGTACTTTAATGTTGTTGATAATGTGTTTTAGATGTTGATTTAATAGATATGTTTTTTTAAAAAAAAAAAAATTAGACGCCTTCCAAGGTTAAGATCAGCAACATTAGTTTCAAGAATGTGAGAGGAACAGCAAGTACAAAAGAGGCGGTGAAGCTATTGTGTAGCAGTGGCTCACCCTGTGAGAAGGTGGAACTCGCGGACATTGACTTGACATTCAGGGGTGGTGCGGCTGTCTCAATGTGCAAGAATGTGAAACCAATCTTATCTGGCAAGCAAAACCCCAAAGCTTGTGGTGTACCTGCTCCTGCTGGTCCGTAGATTTTCATTAGAGAATAAGTGTATCATTGATTTAAGTATACAATTTGTATTTAGTAGATATGGAGCACATTTGAGTTCACCCTTACTTATTTACAAGGGATGCATATGATGATTGATCTTAGTCCTTAGACTATTTAATTACCAATAACATGGACATTGATCATTGGATATGTTTAATAGAGTTAACTGATAAACATTGTCAATATAAGGAGCCATTTTTATAAACAGTACCAACATAATCAATAATTTGTAGTCATTGCCATATTAACTATTAGCTACAAATAGTACTAAGTCGCTTGGAAATCTCATTTTCACCTACTAGATAAAATCCAAGAAACCATCATTCAAATACAATTTTCAACTCAACCACTTTCAAGCTCCCTCTCTTAGATGAAAAACACGTAAAGTATGAAAAAAAAAATTAGAGTAAGAAGGCGACTTGATAATATTATTACATAAAATTTAATATTTAGGTATTGATTACGAATTATGGATATGTTGATATTGTTTACAAAAACGGGTCCTTATGTTGGTATTATTTATTGATTTATTCTTATTTTTTTAGGTTTAACGGAGCCGGTACTTAATAGTATAATAATAGAGGGAATGAGTATTAGAACTTGAGACTTATTGTTCACAATACATGTCTTAACCTCAAAGTAATGACATCTAAGTTTATATGAACTACAATTATTATTGTGTTTTTTTAATTTCCATTTTACCTTCATTATCCATATACAACTGTGAAAAAAAACCTTATTAATTAATAACTTTTAGGCAAAATCGGCTTACATCAGGTTCTATCAACGAGATAAACTTTAAGTTTCGAGTTGAGTGTCGAGTTTTGGCCTTCAGAGGCCGCCACTACTCTTATGACCAATCAATGAGCTAAAATTGGCTTTGAATAGGATCAATCGACTAAGACCTTCCTGGCCCAACCCTAGACACTCTAACCCATTTTCAAATTTACTCCTATTTTGACTGAGGAGATCATTTTTATAGATGTATTACCTGATTTTTTTTCTGTATAAATTGGTAAATATCATAAAAATTATATAATTTAAGTATATATTACTAATAAAACAAAGCAATTTAAAAATTAACGAGCTAAACCAAGCTTCTGAACTAAATCTTAGTACGTTTGAGCTTGGCTCGGTTTGGGCTTAGCTTTCTTCGAGCTCGGCTCGGTCCGAGTTAGTTGACTTTTTATATATTACACAATATCATACATACCCAATCCAATATAACCACTTGTCTATTTATAAATCGAGTCTCAAGATAAAATTATACACAAATAGGCTTAAGGACCACCTGAAACAACGAACCTACTTATCACATGTAATTTAATTTGCTGATTAAAACTAAGATATCGTAACAATTGGTCAAAAATTTAAATCCCCTCCTTTTATTAGCATACAATTACTAGTTTATTACTTACTAATCTAATTAAGGGTCCTAATATTGGTAAAACTCACCAAAATCTTAATACTCTGTCACATCTGCGTTTCACAAACTTTTATTATTTCTTTATTATCCAGACTAAGCTCAGACTCACTTTATGCTTCATATATTATTAGTCCGACTTATCTCAGACACTACTTTTCCATTTCACTTTTCTTTACAAACTGGGAAAAATAAAAGAAAAGACACATGAAATTCACGTATTGGATTATTTCTTTCGAAAATGGCAATGGGGTCAAAGTCACTCAAAGTTTTAAATTCAGTCTTGAATTTCCAATACTTAACTTACGGCTTTGTTAAGACTGTAAAACCCCTCGCGAAAGCGGAAATATAAAACATACAAAGTACCAAAAATGCAGCGGAATTTAAAACTTTTTAACATAAATAAACATGCGAGGTGTTTTAACAACTAAACATGCGGAAGATAAATCATAGATAAGTATATAAGTACTATACAAAAGCAGCCCGGAAAAGCATATCCCTATAGGCACAAAAATACGGAATACATAAAGCTAAGGTCTAGCTAACGAATGGGTAAAGTCATCGATGAAGGATCATCGCTCGCTAGCCTCAACGTAACCCCCCTAAGAACAGCATCAAGCACCTACACACATACAACATGTGCGCCACAGTCAGTGGGGAGTGACTAGAGTTCTCATAGCCACCTAATGTCATACAACACAGAACATGTAAACAAGTATCATACTCCAACATAAACAATCATGTGAAGCATATATCTCAACTTCTCAAACTCTTATCATCATGCAAATACTATGCAAGGCTCTCAACCAACTTCGGAAACTATTTGGAAGGAGAGCTGGTTTCCCTTCCGGTTACCCGGCCGGGGGTCTTTCAATCCAAACCATTTACGAAACCAATTAAAGAGTCATCCAATGCCTTGCATGAACAACACTATAAACAAAGTAATATACTCATCACTATCAGCATACATATCTGGCACTGTACCAACTCTAGGCAAGCAGATGTACAGCAGTAAGTATATAACACCGTACCCCTACTCAGGCAAGTATATACCATCAGCAATATCAGACCATAACCCCAATCCTAGGCATTGAAGGATACAAATACACACTGCAAGGGAAAACTCATATGGAGACTCCATTATACAACCCCGGCATAAATACATAGCCTCAGCAAATACAATCCACAAGTATAAACACACCTCAAAATACAAAGGCAAGCAAAGACTGTGACCTAATCCCAATCACAGCCCCAATACAATATACCTCAAAATACAAAGGCAAGCAAAGACTGTGACCTAATCCCAATCATAGCCTCAATACAATACACCTCAAAATACAAAGGCAAGTAGAACTGTAACCTAATCCAAATTACAGTTCCACCAAACATACCCCATAATACAAAGGCAACACAAAACTGTGACCTAATCCAAATCACAGTCCTACAACAAAACACCTCAAAATACAAAGGCACGCAAAACTGTAACCTAATCCAAATTACAGTTTCACCATAATACAAGGCATACCAAACTGTGACCTAATCCAAATCACAGTTCTACCACAACATTCACATCAAAACTATAACTTAATCCTAGTCATAGTTTCCTAACTCCATTACAGAACTTACTCAATTCATAACCAAACATGCAAGCATCGTATATTCAAATCAACACCTAATTGACCCCGGGAATTAAGCCGAGGGAGAGCCGGTTTCCCTTTCGGTTGCCCGACCGGGGGGTCTCTATCCTCACTCTATTCCCGAACCCAATATAGTGCCGCCCGAACCTCGGGGACTCCAAACAAATATAGGAAGCATACGGAAAAAGAATCAATACAATCCGACTTGAAAATCACAAGTTATAAAACAACTAATACCATCAGGGGCTCTCAGCCGGTTGGGCACAGGCGGCCGGTCAACCGGCTGAGAGTCCTTTTACTCTCAAGCCGACAAGCACAAAAACAACACAATAGGTGTCCCAGCCAGCCGGCCGGCTGCCGGTCCACCGGCTGGGGACCCCTTCTCCATTCTTGCAAAAACAACACACAACACACTATAGGGTCTCCCAGCCGGCCGACCGGCTGCCGGTCCACCGGCTGCCGGTCCACCGGCTGGGGGCCCTTTTCCCAAATTTCTCAAAAATTAACACGACACAATGAGGGACTCTGAGCCGGCTGGTCGGCCGCCGGTCGGTCGACCGGCTCAGGGCCTCTGATCGCGTTTTCGCCATTTTTGTTATTCTCTAATCCGTTCGATACTTCACCAATCCGTCTTAAACATGTTTTTACGCAACAACACAACATTGCCCACATGTATACAACATCAATTACACATAAGAACTTGTTTACAAACAACCAATTCAAGAGTTAACAAGAAAATCTCAAATAAACCGGTCTTAACATGTATACTCCTAAATTCACTTTCTCATCAAATTCTTCCTCAAATCTTCACCAAAATCAGTTTATAAGACATTATAAGAACATTAAAGAACTTAATAACCATACTAACTTCATCAAAACACATTAAAATCACATAAAGTGCTAATTTAGATCAAAGGCCGAGTTTCTCATTATCGTCACCTTTAATCCGCGAATGCACCGGTTTACTCTTCAAGGATCACAAGCTCTTCCTCCGGGTTGTTACAAGCACCACCTTGAAGCACAAAAACACGGATTAAAGGGTAATTTCGTGATTAGGGAAAAACAGCCCCGAAATGAAGTTTCACGAAATTGAAAACGAAAGTGATAGAAAGATCATAAATCTCGCAAGGATTCCGAATATGTAACTTTTACCTTGATTTGATGAACGGATGATGAAGAATTAAGCAAAAGAAGATGAGGATTAAGGAGGTTTTAAGAAGATGAAGTTTACTGTATTCTTATTTGAGGTTGAAGGATTAAATCGACATATTTGGGTTTAAGGGGTTTATAAGTTGTCCTTTCACCTTTATTGAGTCGGGTTTACTCTATTCAAGCGAAACGGAAAAAGTGAAGCGGTTTGATATATAAAATGAACAAGGCATCTTAAGCTTAAACGATTTTTAAGACGAACTTAACGGAAATCTTAAAAACGTAAATTACAATTATTTTTAAATTATTATTAAATTCCGTGAATTACTTTATTTATATAAGATATTCCTTTACAAAAATACGGGATGTTACAAAGACTTTGTTAGATTATTAGTAGTCTTAACTTAAGACTTAACAAAGTTTTGTCTCAAAACTATCAATAATCTTTTTTTTAACATTTGGTCATCATCATTAAATAACCTTTCTTTTTGTTTTGTTTGTCCTATCATTATTATGGACCAAAAATTCACGGTTTGTTTGGGAACTTTAAATTGGAATTGAGTTCCGTAATTGACACATTTTAGGTGTTTGAGAACCCCACGAATTTGGAATTGGAATTGACTCAATTACTTATCAATTTCAAGTTGGTTAAAATTTGGGGTTCTCAAATCTATACAATATGCTAGTCATTTCAATTCCATCAGTGCTTAAGTTTTATTTTATGGCGCAAATTTCATCACGTATTACAATATTTTCCAATCGCATATATTTTCCGGGATAATATTTTTTTTTTTCAAATATAAATTAAATCATTCAATGGCCTCGACCCATATTCTTGTTGCCCAATTCTAATTATAATTTCATTTTCATGGGTTCCCAAATTAAATATTGGAATTAGATTAGGAATTAAATGCAAACATTTGAACTACAATTGAAATCGTAACAATGAAATTAATTTCGTATTTTCAAACACTACATAATATAACTTTCAGGTAAATATTCGACCAATACTTAAAAACCATATTTCATCTAGCTTATCTACCTAATCTTTATAACTTATTGTCCCAAAAGTGATGAGAATAATCTTAATTTTAAACAGTTAGCTGTATAATTGAGTCCCAATTTACTTAAATGGGTTATCCGTGTTAAAAAGAACTCAACCTAACTTGACCCTTAAGTTAACTTTGTTTGAAGAGTAAAATCTAGCTCATGTACGTTAAATCATATAAAACCTTAACGTTAACCTACAAGCTATTTTGCATAAAAGTCATATTTGGCAAATATGATAGTCGCAATTTGTGGTAAATAAACATTCACAATTATCATGACCATATATTTACCTCGAAACAAGGATCCCAACTTAAATTAACAAAGGTAGAGGCTAGTTTATGATTTTACAATACAATATATATATGTCCTAGAATAAAAGGAGATATCATCATTATTGAATAAAATAAAAATAAAAAATTGAAAATCCAAAAAAAAAAAAAAAAAACTCCAATAAGATGTCGAGCTTTAAACTGTCGTTGTTTATATCCTTGCTTTATTTGTCCATTTCATCCGTGAGATGTCAGACCGTATTTGATATTACAAAATTCGGTGCTAAGAATTTTGAAGATTCCACAGAGGTATGCTAAAGTATATGAATTTACAACTAGTGAAAACATGACTTATTTACCGTTAAATTTGCTATTTTTAATCAAAAATGATTTAATATATATGTATAAAAAATTCAGATATCATATTCAAAATTTTATATCCGTACTCCTTAACATTTTTTGTGTCATAGTTATGAATAATAGTGGTATCTACAAATATATACTGAATTATTTATATCACAATTATATATATTGTGTTCAATTATATATATTATGTTCTGTATCTTCATTAAAGCATGCATAAGAGTGAAAAAATATAAATTGGAATATCAATAGGCAATGATGAAAGCATGGAAGGGAGCATGTGCATCAACAACAGCATCAAAAATAGTAGTACCGGGAGGAACATACATGATGAACTCCATTAACCTTGCCGGTCCATGCAAAGGCCAAATTACAATCGAGCTTGCTGGTAACTTCAAGGCTCCTGCTGTTCCGAACGAGATGAAAGACAAATCCACTTGGGTTAAATTTGAGCATATCGATGGGCTCGTCGTGACTGCCCTTAAGGGCGGTGGTTCCTTCGACGGTCAAGGCCAAATCGCTTGGAAGTTTAACAGATGTGCTCAGACTGGCACTTGTGACGAGCTTCCTTACGTACGTCATTTTCTAATTAAGCTACTATACCTTTTTAAGTCTGTACTATTTCGTCTCAGGTTCGTATAACTGTTTGTTTTTGTAAATCGCCAATGCAGAACTTCAGGTTCAACTTCCTCAATAATTGTAAGTTTAGTGGTATCAAATCCATCAACAGCAAGTTGTACCACATGGGAGTTTTGGGTTGCAAGAACGTGACACTCTATGACACCACTATCGAAGCTCCAGCTACCAGTCTTAATACGGACGGTATCCACATTGGACGGTCTGAAGGTATAAACGTGATCCTTGCCAACATCAAAACAGGGGATGATTGCGTGTCCATGGGAGATGGTGTGAAGAAAATCCTTGTTGAGTCGGTTACTTGCGGTCCAGGACACGGTATTAGCATTGGAAGCCTCGGAAGATACCAAAATGAGGCTCCTGTCACCGGTGTCACTATCAAGAAATGCAAATTCAGCAACACTGATAATGGTGTTAGAATCAAGTCTTGGCTTGGTTCTTACGAAGCTGTCGCATCAGACTTACACTTTGAGGATATCACTGTCGAAAATGTTGGAAACCCTATTCTTGTTGATCAGGAGTACTGCCCTTACGGCCACTGCAAAGCAAAGGTAAGCCTTATATACCCTACATTTGTACTTTAATGTTGTTGATAATGTGTTTTAGATGTTAATTTAATGGATATGTTTTTTTTAAAAAAAAAAAAAATTAGACGCCTTCCAAGGTTAAGATCAGCAACATTAGCTTCAAGAATGTGAGAGGAACAGCAAGTACGAAAGAGGCGGTGAAGCTATTGTGTAGCAGTGGCTCACCCTGTGAGAAGGTGGAACTCGCGGACATTGACTTGACATTCAAGGGTGGTGCGGCTGTCTCAATGTGCAAGAATGTGAAACCAATCTTATCTGGCAAGCAAAACCCCAAAGCTTGTGGTGTACCTGCTCCTGCTGGTCCGTAGATTTTCATTAGAGAATAAGTGTATTATTGATTTAAGTATACAATTTTGTATTTAGTAGATATGGAGCACATTTGAGTTCACCCTTACTTATTTACAAGGGATGCATATGATGATTGCTCTTAGTCCTTAGACTATTTAATTACCAATAACATGGACATTGATCATTGGATATGTTTAATAGAGTTAATTGATAAACATTGTCAATATAAGGAGCCATTTTTATAAACAGTACCAACATAATCAATAATTTGTAGTCATTGCCATATTATATATTAGCTACAAATAGTACTAAGTCGCCTGGAAATCTCATTTTCACCTACTAGATAAAATCCAAGAAACCATCATTCAAATACAATTTTCAACTCAACCACTTTCAAGCTCCCTCTCTTAGATGAAAAACATGTAAAGTATGAAAAAAAAAAATTAGAGTAAGAAGGCGACTTGATAATATTATAACATAAAATTTAATATTTAGGTATTGATTACGAATTATGGATATGTTGATATTGTTTACAAAAACGGGTCCTTATGTTGGTATTATTTATTGATTTATTCTTATTTTTTTAGGTTTAACGGAGCCGGTACTTAATAGTATAATAATAGAGGGAATGAGTATTAGAACTTGAGACTTATTGTTCACAATACATGTCTTAACCTCAAAGTAATGACATTTAAGTTTATATGAACTACAATTATTGTGTTTTTTTATTTTCCATTTTACCTTCATTCTCCATATACAACTGTGAAAAAAAACCTTATTAATTAATAACTTTTAGGCAAAATCGGCTTACATCAGGTTCTATCAACGAGATAAACTTTAAGTTTCGAGTTGAGTGTCGAGTTTTGGCCTTTAGAGGCCGTCACTACTCTTATGATCAATCAATGAGATAAAATCGGCTTACAATAGGATCAATCGACTAAGACCTTCCTGGCCCAACCCTAGACACTCTAACCCATTTTCAAATTTATTTACTCCTATTTTGACTGAGGAGATCATTTTTATAAATGTATTACCTGATTTTTTTCTGTATAAATTGGTAAATATCATTGTTAATGATTCAATCTCCTTGAGTTCTCATTATGAAAGGAAGTACAATATATAAGTATTACATTCCTAGTTTCAAGGAGGAATTGATTGCTTAATAAATAACTAATAAAGAGCTACACTGAACATACACTATACATACAAACGGAAGGGAATATGGACAGATGCTATCATTAACTAACACACCCCCGCAGTTGGAGCGGGAGGGGAACGGACGCTTAAACTGGAGCAAAACCGTTGAAACAGATAACGTGGAAGACCTTTGGTGAAGATGTCGGCATATTGGTACTCAGCCGGAATGTGAAGGACGCGAACTTCACCAAGCTTGACTTTGTCCCGAACAAAATGAATGTCAAGTTCCACGTGCTTGGTGCGTTGGTGCTGAACAGGGTTGCCGGAAAGATAGACGGCTGAAATGTTGTCGCAAAAGACAACAGTGGATCGGTGGACTGGGGCGTTCAGCTCAAGTAATAAATTCCGGATCCAACTTGTTTCAGCCACGGTATTGGCAACGCCGCGATATTCGGCTTCAGCGCTGGAGCGGGAAATTGTGGGCTGGCGCTTTGAAGACCACGAAATGAGGTTATCACCCATGAAAACACAATACCCGGAAGTAGACCGTCGGGAGTCGGGACACCCACCCCAGTCAGCATCAGAATAAGCGGTAAGGTGGAGGGACGGAGACGGGCGAATGGCGATACCGTGACTCACTGTACCCTGAATATAGCGAATGATGCGCTTGAGAAATTGAAGATGCGGGGCACGAGGGTCATGCATGAATAAACAAACCTGCTGGACAGCATATGAGATATCGGGCCTGGTAAACGTAAGATATTGGAGGGCACCGGCAAGGCTACGGTATAGAGCGGGATCATCAACAGGGGGCCCGGAGGTGGCACTGAGTTTGGAGCCGGGATCCACAGGCGTGTGACATGGCTTACACGAACTCATATTGGCGCGTTGAATAATATCCTGGGCATAGTGCTCCTGAGAAAGAAAAAGGCCATTTTTGGAGCGAGTGACGTGAATGCCGAGGAAGTGGTGGAGATTACCGAGATCCGTCATTGCAAATTCACGGGATAAGAGGGCAATAAGAGACCGGATAAGAGCGGTACTGGAGGCGGTGAGGATAATGTCGTCCACATAAAGGAGTAGATAGGCGGTGTCCGTGTTTGATTTGTAGATGAAGAGAGACGGATCACATTTACTACTAATAAAGCCATGGGAGAGAACAAATGTGGCAAAGCGGTGGTACCACGCCCGAGGTGCCTGTTTAAGGCCATATAATGATTTCCGAAGCTTACAGACATGATGAGGAGCAGAGGGATCGACAAATCCGGGCGGCTGATGCATATAGACAGTTTCTTCCAAGTTACCGTGGAGGAAGGCATTTTTAACGTCAAGTTAGTTAATGGGCCATGACTTGGAAACTGCTAAACTCAGAATGGTGCGAATCGTCGTAGGTTTGACAACGGGGCTAAAAGTTTCATCACAGTCAATACCGACCTGTTGTGTTTTACCATTGACGACAAGCCGGGCCTTGTATCGTTGTAAGCTGCCATCTGCATGAAATTTATGACGATACAACCACAGACAACGAATAACAGATGCATCATTGGGTCTCGGGACCAAGTCCCATGTATGATTGTCCTTTAATGCGGTAAATTCGTCGGTCATAGCACGTTTCCAGTGAGGGTCGGCTAGGGCAAGGGCAGGGGACTTGGGTAAGGGGGAGATGGATGATGGGGCGGTGGTGGTGAGGGCTTTGGGTTTGAAAATGCCGTTCTTAGCGCGGGTGGACATGGGATGAGTGGGTAGACGGGCTGTTCGTGGGGGAGGGGGGTGGCGGTGGTGGTGGTGGTGGGGTAGGGGAGGCGGAATGTGGCGGGGAAGGTGGAGGGGAGGTTTGGGGCAGGGGTGTGGTCGCGGGTTGGGGGAGCGACGTAGGGGTGGAGGGTGGGGATCGAACAGGGGTCTGGGGTAGGGGATTATTAGAGGGGTGTGTGGGTGATTGGGCTGATGAGAGGGATTGGGCTGATGAGGGGGGTTGAGGGATTTTGGCCAGGGAGTCTGATGAGGGATTAAGAAAGAAGGTGGGTAAAGGGTCTGATGAGGGATCAAGGAAGGTGTACGAGTTGGGCCGTGGGCTAGGGATATTGGCAAATGGAAACACTGATTCTGCGAATGTGACATGACGCGAAATATAGACGCGACCGGAGGACATATCGAGACACCTATAACCGCGTTGGTTCGGGGGATAGCCAAGGAAGACACATTGAATGGACTTGGGGGCTAATTTATGTGGACGGGTGGCGGTAATATTGGGGTAACACGCACACCCAAAGACTCGAAGGTGGTCATAGGACGGGGTTTTGAGGTATAAGGCAGAGGTGGGTGTTTGGTAGTTGAGAGTGGAGGTAGGAAGGATGTTATGGAGATGAGTGGCTGTATGAAGGGCATCAACCCAATAGTGGGAGGGGAGGGATGCGTTTTGTAGGAGGACGAGTATGATGTCATTGAGGCGACGTATCATGCGTTCAGATTTGCCATTTTGTGGTGAGGTTTGTGGACATGAGAAGCGAAACACGAGTCCATGGTTTTGAGCAAACGAAGCAAAGGCATGATTATCAAACTCACGACCCCTATCACATTGGAAGGACTTAATTTTTGTGTGAAATTGAGTGGACACGAAGGTGGCAAATTGGGTGAATTTATCAAAAACCTGTGATTTGAACTTAAGCGGATAAACCCATACAAATTGGGAATAGTTGTCAATTAAGACCATGTAATACTTAAAGCCAGTTTTGCTTAAAATGGGTGAGGTCCAAAGATCACAGTGCACAATATCGAATGGGGTTAATGAACGCGAAGAAGAGTCATAAAATGGGAGACGTTTGTGTTTGCTTATTTGACACGACGGACATACACGAGAGTCGGGAGTCTGATTACATGAAATACGACGCTGAGAATTTAAAAGACGTAAAATAGATGACCCGGGATGACCAAGACGAGAGTGCCAGATATCTTGACCATGAGTGAGAAGGGCTTGAGGCAACTTGGAGGGACTCGGAGACGGGTGTGTAGACACGGGATAAAGGTCGCCATCACTGTCACTCCGCATAATCAGTGTCCCAGTCGGAATATCCTTCACAGAAAAGCCAAACGGGTCAAATTCGACACTAACATTATTGTCTTTTGTAAATTGACGGACAGATATTAAATTTTTGATAATGTTTGGTGTATGCAAAACGTGGTGGAGGTGCAAGGTACGGGAATTGGCGGAAATGGTAGAGGTGCCCGAGCCAAGTACAGGAATGCTATGACCATTTCCAACATAAATGGAACGAATTTTACTCGTATTAAGAGGAGTAGCAATCATACCTGGGTCGGAAGTGAGATGGGATGATGCACCCGTATCCATGAACCATGGGTCAGCCTGTTGTTGCACCGATAGAGCCTGGAACGCCTGACTCAGGTCTGTAGGCTGTGGGGGCTCGGATTCCAGAACATAAGCCTGGCCTTGGTTTCGGTAGGGTTGGCGAGTGGAGGGGATGGGTTGGCGCGGGTTTGTGGTTGGCCAGGGGGTCCAGCCAGGGTAGGTGGGGTAGGGACATGGGGGTGGGGTCCAGGGAGCAGGCCAGGAGGGCGGTCCCCACTGTGACGGATAAGCGGCAGGCTGGGGCGAAACAGAGGCTGATCGAGCGGAGTTGCTATTATTATAATTATTGTTGCGATTGTTATTATTTGTATTATTATTGTTATTGCGACGGTATCGATTGTTATTATGTGACGTATTAGTATTAGTATTGTGGCGTGGAGCAGCAGCGGTGGCCTTAGATGGCTGGTCAGTCCACGAGTCAGGGGGTGGGGCAGCCGGGGCGGCGAGGGCGGTGGCAGGTTCATCACGGCCAGACTTACGGTGGAGTTCTAATTCAAGCATACTACGGGCTGTTTCAAAGCTAGGCGTAGTTTGGTTAATATAGGATGCGACAGTATCATATTCACTAGGTAGGCCACGTACTAGTTGTATGACAAGGCGGCGGTCGGTGATGGCGGCGTCGACATCCTTGAGCATCCCGGCCAGTTCACGAAGGCGTTGACAGTATGCTTCGAGTGATGGCAGGCTTTCGAGACGCAGGGAATTAAATTCAGCCTCGAGAGCGGCGGCGCGAGCCCCCTTATTGTTGTTGAAGATATTTTCCACCCGGAGCCATGCTTCGCGGGCCGTTGATTCATCTTCTAACACGCGGGGAAGGAGCTCGTCGCTCATGGTACCGTATATCCATTGTAATACGTGTGCATCTATTTTGACCCAAGCATTATAGGACTCATCTTGCTTCAGCGGTGCCGGCGTTCCATCGATGTGGGAAAGAACGTCGTGCCCACGGGCATGGAGCTTGAATAGGCGAACCCAAGATGCATACGTAACTTTCGAGCCGTCGAGAACACGAACTTTGTTTTGGATGTTGGTAACGGTGAAAACGGGATGCAAGGGAGATTTAGATGAAGAAGAGGTATCGGCACCAATGGCCATAGTGACTAGCTATTTTCGAAAAAAAAGCAAGTTTACAGGGACAGAAACCAGGGTTGCTCTGATACCATGTTAATGATTCAATCTCCTTGAGTTCTCATTATGAAAGGAAGTACAATATATAAGTATTACATTCCTAGTTTCCAGGAGGAATTGATTGCTTAATAAATAACTAATAAAGAGCTACACTGAACATACACTATACATACAAACGGAAGGGAATATGGACAGATGCTATCATTAACTAACAATCATAAAAATGATATAATTTAAGTATATATTACTAATAAAACAAAGCAATTTAAAAAATTAACGAGCTAAACCAAGCTTCTGAACTAAATCTTAGTACGTTTGAGCTTGGCTCGGTTTGGGCTTAGCTTTCTTCGAGCTCGGCTCGGTCCGAGTTAGTTGACTTTTTATATATTAAACAATATCATACATACCCAATCCAATATAACCACTTGTCTATTTATAAATCGAGTCTCAAGATAAAATAATACAACAAAAGGCTTAAGGACCACCTGAAACAACGAACCTACTTATCACATGTACTTTAATTTGCTGATTAAAACCAAGATATCGTAACAATTGGTCAAAAATTTAAATCCCCTCCTTTTATTAGCATACAATTACTAGTTTATTACTTACTAATCTAATTAAGGGTTCTAATATTGGTAAAACTCACCAAAAACTTAATACTCTGTCACATTTGCATTTCACAAACTTTTATTATTTCTTTATTATCCAGACTAAGCTCAGACTCACTTTATGCTTCATATATTATTAGTCCGACTTATCTCAGACACTACTTTTCCATTTCACTTTTCTTTACAAACTGGGAAAAATAAAAGAAAAGACACATGAAATTCACGTATTGGATTATTTCTTTCGAAAATGGCAATGGGGTCAAAGTCACTCAAAGTCTTAAATTCAGTCTTGAATTTCCAATACTTAACTTACGGCTTTGTTAAGACTTTGTTAGATTATTAGTAGTCTGAACTTAAGACTTAACAAAGTTTTGTCTCAAGACTATCAATAATCTTTTTTTTAACATTTGGTTATCATCATTAAATAACCTTTCTTTTTGTTTGTTTGTCCTATCATTATTATGGACCAAAAATTCACGGTTTGTTTGGGAACTTTAAATTGGAATTGAGTTCCGTAATTGACACATTTTAGGTGTTTGAGAACCCCACGAATTTGGAATTGGAATTGACTCAATTACTTATCAATTTCAAGTTGGTTAAAATTTGGGGTTCTCAAATCTATACAATATGCTAGTCATTTCAATTCCATCAGTGCTTAAGTTTTATTTTATGGCGCAAATTTCATCACGTATTACAATATTTTCCAATCGCATATATTTTCCGGGATAATATTTTTTTTTTTTCAAATATAAATTAAATCATTCAATGGCCTCGACCCATATTCTTGTTGCCCAATTCTAATTATAATTTCATTTTCATGGGTTCCCAAATTAAATATTGGAATTAGATTAGGAATTAAATGCAAACATTTGAACTACAATTGAAATCGTAACAATGAAATTAATTTCGTATTTTCAAACACTACATAATATAACTTTCAGGTAAATATTCGACCAATACTTAAAAACCATATTTCATCTAGCTTATCTACCTAATCTTTATAACTTATTGTCCCAAAAGTGATCAGAATAATCTTAATTTTAAACGGTTAGCTGTATAATTGAGTCCCAATTTACTTAAATGGGTTATCCGTGTTAAAAAGAACTCAACCTAACTTGACCCTTAAGTTAACTTTGTTTGAAGAGTAACAATCTAGCTCATGTACGTTAAATCATATAAAACTTTAACGTTAACCTACAAGCTCTATATGCTATTTTGCATAAAAATCATATTTGGCAAATATGATTAGACCTGGCAAAAATATACCGAACCCGAAAAACCGACCGAAAATAACTGAATCGACACCTGACCGTACATCCGAAAGGTATAACTGAACTTCACCCCGAAACCTGAATCGACCTGAACTGATTCGAAATTGAACTGAATTTGTAATATCCGAAATAGGCCCGAGATCGAATAAACCTGTACTGTTTCAACCCGAATCGAAACACACCCGAACCGTTTTCAACCTGCTTAATGATGACCGAAATTCAACCGAAACCCGAAATTACCAGAATGTGATAATTGTCGTTTGTCAAACAAAAGAAAAAAAAAATTATTTATATACATATTTTTATATTGGCGGGTAAAATGATGGTTGGCGGTAAAATAATTCGAGAATCTACAATTTTTGGAGGCAAGATATAATTAGTTCGTCAATTTTTGGAGGCAAAATCAATTTTTTTACCATATTTGACTGCAATTTCAACCGAAATGATAAAAAAGAATCTGACAAAAGATATTTAGATGAACAAAATAACTAATCAAAGATTTAAAGCTCAAAATCTGGAAATTTCATTAATTAATTAGGGGTAATTAGAGATCTTCTTACCGAAATGAGATATCCTTTCTATCTTTACAAAATATATGGTGTATACGTGTTATGGATTGTATACCATATTTACGAATTGCGATTATTAAAAAGGAAAGTAGTTGGTGACTTGGTGTTATGATGTATACGTGTATTTTTTTCGACAAAGGTTGTATAGGTGTATTGACGTAATGAGTTTTTGATTTTTTAATTTTTATCATTTATTCATTTGCCATTTGTCATTTGTTATTGTTTTACATTATAGTTTTTAGTTTTTGACTTTTTAATTTTATGTACTTATTTCTCCACTTGATACTTAATAACTTATAAGTTCATCTAACTATATTGTCTATTTATACCCCTTCCGTCTCAAATTTTCAATCGTTTGTTTATATATTTCATCTTTTTATTTTGGATGCCTTTAGTAGACATTTTGATCATCCACACTCAATTTGATCAACTTAATAATTAATCCTAAAAGTATCAAGTGGAGAAATAAGTACTTAAAATTAAAAAGTCAAAAACTAAAAAGTAAAATGTAAAACAATAGCAAATGACAAATGAATAAATGATAAAAATTAAAAAATCAAAAACTCATTACGTCAATACACGTATACAACCTTTGTCGAAAAAAATACACGTATACACCATAACATCAAGTCACCAACTACTTTCCTTTTTAATAATCGCAATTCGTAAGTATTACATGTTTGACCGTTCATATTTAAATTATTTGTATATATAATATATCAATAACTATAGAAAAATAGATAAGAAAAAAAATGTGGAATCAAATTATATTACTATTAAAAGAATTTGAAATATTATCGGACAAAAATCTAAAAATTATATCAAAAACAAAATCGAAATATTTGATATATAAATATTATCCAATATTAATCCCTTGACATCCGATCCGAATATGGCCCGAATCGAATCTCATCTGCTCTGATATTGACCCGACCCGAGTCTCATCTGTTCCGAAATTAACCTGACTCGAACCTGAACGGACCCGAAATATTTACAACCGATTAAAAGCGAAAACTGATTCCAACCTGAATTGAACCAAACTGAAATCGAAAATAAAGGTAAACCGAAATAACCCGATCTGAATGAAACTGATCCGAAACTGAATCGAATGACCCGTTTACCAGGTCTAAATATGATAGTCGCAATTTATGGTAAATAAACATTCACAATTATCATGACCATATATTTACCTCGAAACAAGGATCCCAACTTAAATTAACAAAGGTAGAGGCTAGTTTATGATTTTACAATACAATATATATATGTCCTAGAATAAAAGGAGATATCATCATTATTGAATAAAATAAAAACAAAAATTTGAAAACCCAAAAAAAAAAAAAAAAAAAAAAAAACTCCAATAAGATGTCGAGCTTTAAACTGTCGTTGTTTATATCCTTGCTTTATTTGTCCATTTCATCCGTGAGATGTCAGACCGTATTCGATATTACAAAATTTGGTGCTAAGAATTTTGAAGATTCCACAGAGGTATGCTAAAGTATATGAATTTACAACTAGTGAAAACATGACTGATTTACGGGTAAATTTGCTATTTTTAATCAAAAATGATTTAATATATATGTATAAAAAATTCAGATATCATATTCAAAATTTTATATCCGTACTTCTTAACATTTTTTGTGTCATACTTATGAATAATAGTGGTATCTACAAATATATACTGAATTATTTATATCACAATTATATATATTGTGTTCGATTATATATATTATGTTATGTATCTTCATTAAAGCATGCATAAGAGTGAAAAAATATAAATTGGAATATCAATAGGCAATGATGAAAGCATGGAAGGGAGCATGTGCATCAACAACAGCATCAAAAATAGTAGTACCGGGAGGAACATACATGATGAACTCCATTAACCTTGCCGGTCCATGCAAAGGCCAAATTACAATCGAGCTTGCTGGTAACTTCAAGGCTCCTGCTGTTCCAAACGAGATGAAAGACAAATCCACTTGGGTTAAATTTGAGCATATCGATGGGCTCGTCGTGACTGCCCTTAAGGGCGGTGGTTCCTTCGACGGTCAAGGCCAAATCGCTTGGAAGTTTAACAGATGTGCTCAGACTGGCACTTGTGATGAGCTTCCTTACGTACGTCATTTTCTAATTAAGCTACTATACCTTTTTAAGTCTGTGCTATTTCGTCTCAGGTTCGTATAACTGTTTGTTTTTGTAAATCGCCAATGCAGAACTTCAGGTTCAACTTCCTCAATAATTGTAAGTTTAGTGGTATCAAATCCATCAACAGCAAGTTGTACCACATGGGAGTTTTGGGTTGCAAGAACGTGACACTCTATGACACCACTATCGAAGCTCCAGCTACCAGTCTTAATACGGACGGTATCCACATTGGACGGTCTGAAGGTATAAACGTGATCCTTGCCAACATCAAAACAGGGGATGATTGCGTGTCCATGGGAGATGGTGTGAAGAAAATCCTTGTTGAGTCGGTTACTTGCGGTCCAGGACACGGTATTAGCATTGGAAGCCTCGGAAGATACCAAAATGAGGCTCCTGTCACCGGTGTCACTATCAAGAAATGCAAATTCAGCAACACTGATAATGGTGTTAGAATCAAGTCTTGGCTCGGTTCTTACGAAGCTGTCGCATCAGACTTACACTTTGAGGATATCACTGTCGAAAATGTTGGAAACCCTATTCTTGTTGATCAGGAGTACTGCCCTTACGGCCACTGCAAAGCAAAGGTAAGCCTTATATACCCTACTTTTGTACTTTAATGTTGTTGATAATGTGTTTTAGATGTTGATTTAATGGATATGTTTTTTTAAAAAAAAAAAAAAAATTAGACGCCTTCCAAGGTTAAGATCAGCAACATTAGCTTCAAGAATGTGAGAGGAACAGCAAGTACAAAAGAGGCGGTGAAGCTATTGTGTAGCAGTGGCTCACCCTGTGAGAAGGTGGAACTCGCGGACATTGACTTGACATTCAAGGGTGGTGCGGCTGTCTCAATGTGCAAGAATGTGAAACCAATCTTATCTGGAAAGCAAAACCCCAAAGCTTGTGGTGTACCTGCTCCTGCTGGTCCGTAGATTTTCATTAGAGAATAAGTGTATCATTGATTTAAGTATACAATTTGTATTTAGTAGATATGGAGCACATTTGAGTTCACCTTTACTTATTTACAAGGGATGCATATGATGATTGATCTTAGTCCTTAGACTATTTAATTACCAATAACATGGACATTGATCAGTGGATATGTTTAATAGAGTTAATTGATAAACATTGTCAATATAAGGAGCCATTTTTATAAACAGTACCAACATAATCAATAATTTGTAGTCATTACCATATTAACTATTAGCTACAAATAGTACTAAGGCGCCTGGAAATCTCATTTTCACCTACTAGATAAAATCCAAGAAACCATCATTCAAATACAATTTTCAACTCAACCACTTTCAAGCTCCCTCACTTAGATGAAAAACATGTAAAGTATGAAAAAAAAAAATTAGAGTAAGAAGGCGACTTGATAATATTATAACATAAACTTTAATATTTAGGTATTGATTACGAATTATGGATATGTTGATATTGTTTACAAAAACGGGTCCTTATGTTGGTATTATTTATTGATTTATTCTTATTTTTTTAGGTTTAACGGAACTGGTACTTAATAGTATAATAATAGAGGGAATGAGTATTAGAACTTGAGACTTATTGTTCACAATACATGTCTTAACCACAAAGTAATGACATCTAAGTTTATATGAACTACAATTATTGTGTTTTTTTATTTTCCATTTTACCTTCATTATCCATATACAACTGTGAAAAAAAAAACCTTATTAATTAATAACTTTTAGGCAAAATCGGCTTACATCAGGTTCTATCAACGAGATAAACTATAAGTTTCGAGTTGAGTGTCGAGTTTTGGCCTTTAGAGGCCGTCACTACTCTTATGATCAATCAAAGAGATAAAATCGGCTTACAATAGGATCAATCGACTAAGACCTTCCTGGCCCAACCCTAGACACTCTAACCCATTTTCAAATTTACTCCTATTTTGACTGAGATCAATTTTATAAATGTATTACCTGATTTTTTTTCTGTATAAATTGGTAAATATCATAAAAATGATATAATTTAAGTATATATTACTAATAAAACAAAGCAATTTAAAAAATTAACGAGCTAAACCAAGCTTCTGAACTAAATCTTAGTACGTTTGAGCTTGGCTCGGTTTGGGCTTACCTTTTTTAGAGCTCGGCTCGGTCCGAGTTAGTTGACTTTTTATATATTACACAATATCATACATACCCAATCCAATATAATCACTTGTCTATTTATAAATCGAGTCTCAAGATAAAATAATACAACAATAGGCTAAAGGACCACTTGAAACAACGAACCTACTTATCACATGTACTTTAATTTGCTGATTAAAACCAAGATATCGTAACAATTGGTCAAAAATTTAAATCCCCTCCTTTTATTAGCATACAATTACTAGTTTATTACATACTAATCTAATTAAGGCTTATTCATTGTTTAAATACACTTTGCTGATTAATTTCATACTGTAAAAGATTTATACCATTTTATACGAGGTTTTTTTTGGAATTATCTTAACAAGTATAGCTGTTTCGCATCAATTTCCTATTTATTCTTCCGTCTTCTTCTTTGGTTACCATGTTAATTGTTTTTTCTCAAAATATTTTTGAGTTCACCCTTACTTATTTACAAGGGATGCATATGATGATTGATCTTAGTCCTTAGACTATTTAATTACCAATAACATGGACATTGATCATTGGATATGTTTAATAGAGTTAATTGACAAACATTGTCAATATAAGGAGCCATTTTTATAAACAGTACCAACATAATCAATAATTTGTAGTCATTGCCATATTAACTATTAGCTACAAATAGTACTAAGTCGCCTGGAAATCTCATTATCACCTACTAGATAAAATCCAAGAAACCATCATTCAAATACAATTTTCAACTCAACCACTTTCAAGCTCCCTCTCTTAGATGAAAAACATGTAAAGTATGAAAAAAAAAATTTAGAGTAAGAAGGCGACTTGATAATATTATTACATAAAATTTAATATTTAGGTATGGATTACGAATTATGGATATGTTGATATTGTTTACAAAAACGGGTCCTTATGTTGGTATTATTTATTGATTTATTCTTATTTTTTTAGGTTTAACGGAGCCTGTACTTAATAGTATAATAATAGAGGGAATGAGTATTAGAACTTGAGACTTATTGTTCACAATACATGTCTTAACCTCAAAGTAATGACATCTAAGTTTATATGAACTACAATTATTATTGTGTTTTTTTATTTTCCATTTTACCTTCATTATCCATATACAACTGTGAAAAAAAAAACCTTATTAATTAATAACTTTTAGGCAAAATCGGCTTACATCAGGTTCTATCAACGAGATAAACTTTAAGTTTCGAGTTGAGTGTCGAGTTTTGGCCTTTAGAGGCCGTCACTACTCTTATGATCAATCAATGAGATAATATCGGCTTACAATAGGATCAATCGACTAAGACCTTCCTGGCCCAACCCTAGACACTCTAACCCATTTTCAAATTTACTCCTATTTTGACTGAGGAGATCATTTTTATAAATGTATTACCTGATTTTTTTTCTATATAAATTGGTAAATATCATAAAAATGATATAATTTAAGTATATATTACTAATAAAACAAAGCCATTTAAAAAATTAACAAGCTAATATAAACCAAGCTTCTGAACTAAATCTTAGTACGTTTGAGCTTGGCTCCGTTTGGGCTTAGCTTTCTTCGAGCTCGGCTCGGTCCGAGTTAGTTGACTTTTTATATATTACACAATATCATACATACCCAATCCAATATAACCACTTGTCTATTTATAAATCGAGTCTCAAGATAAAATAATACAACAATAGGCTTAAGGACCACCTGAAACAACGAACCTACTTAGCACATGTACTTTAATTTGCTGATTAAAACTAAGATATCGTAACAATTGGTCAAAAATTTAAATCCCCTCCTTTTATTAGCATACAATTACTAGTTTATTACTTACTAATCTAATTAAGGGTCTTAATATTGGTAAAACTCACCAAAATCTTAATACTCTGTCACATTTGCGTTTCACAAACTTTTATTATTTCTTTATTATCCAGACTAAGCTCGGACTCACTTTATGCTTCATATATTATTAGTCCGACTTATCTCAGACACTGCTTTTCCATTTCACTTTTCTTTACAAACTGGGAAAAGTAAAAGAAAAGACACATGAAATTCACGTATTGGATTATTTCTTTCGAAAATGGCAATGGGGTCAAAGTCACTCAAAGTCTTAAATTCAGTCTTGAATTTCCAATACTTAACTTATGGCTTTGTTAAGACTTTGTTAGATTATTAGTAGTCTGAACTTAAGACTTAACAAAGTTTTGTCTCAAGACTATCAATAATCTTTTTTTTAACATTTGGTTATCATCATTAAATAACCTTTCTTTTTGTTTTGTTTGTCCTATCATTATTATGGACCAAAAATTCACGGTTTGTTTGGGAACTTTAAATTGGAATTGAGTTCCGTAATTGACACATTTTCGGTGTTTGAGAACCCCACGAATTTGGAATAAGAATTGACTCAATTACTTATCAATTTCAAGTTGGTTAAAATTTGGGGTTCTCAAATCTATACAATATGCTAGTCATTTCAATTCCATCAGTGCTTAAGTTTTATTTTATGGCGAAAATTTCATCACGTATTACAATATTTTCCAATCGCATATATTTTCCGGGATAATATTTATTTGTTTTCAAATATAAATTAAATCATTCAATGGCCTCGACCCATATTCTTGTTGCCCAATTCTAATTATAATTTCATTTTCATGGGTTCCCAAATTAAATATTGGAATTAGATTAGGAATTAAATGCAAACATTTGAACAACAATTGAAATCGTAACAATGAAATCTGACCTAAAATTAATTTCATACTGTAAGGCTTATTCATTGTTCCATATACACTTTGCTGATTAATTTCATACTGTAAAAGATTTATACCATTTTATACGAGGTTTTTTTTGGAATTATCTTAACAAGTATAGCTGTTTCGCATCAATTTCCTATTTATTCTTCCGTCTTCTTCTTTGGTTACCATGTTAATTGTTTTTTCTCAAAATATTTTTTTTCTCGAAATGTTTTTTTTCGAAATTTTTTGTTCTCGACATTTTTTTTTCGAGAATTATTTTTTCTTGAATTTTTTTTAAAATTTTTTTCCTAACATTGCTTTGAAGAATCCGTGATATCTTATTAAGTAACTTGTGCTATTGTAATAAAAAAAATCGAGAAAAAAAAGGGTTCACTCTTCCCCTCTAGGATGTCTTTTGATTTTTTATCCCGTTTGAACGAATATAGGAAAGGAAGGGTTTAGGGTTGGCTTACCGCCTAATCCAACTCTAAACCCTTTCCCGTCCCGTTAGGATACCCGATTCCCAAAAAACGGTTCACTTTTCCTTCTCTGGGGTGTCTTTTGATTTTTTTTGCCGTTTGAATGACAATAGGAAGGGAAAAGGTTTAGGGTTAGATTATGCGGATCTGCGATAGATACACACCTTTAAATGCGTAGATACATATGTCTAAATGCGTAGATACACACCTTTACATGCGTAAATACACATGGCTAAATGCGTAGATACACATGTCTAAATGCGTAGATACACCCCTTTAAATGCATAGATACACATGGCTAAATGCGTAGATACACATCTCTAAATGCGTAGATACACATGTCTAAATGCGTAGATACACACTTTTAAATGCGTAGATACACATGGCTAAATGCGTAGATGCACATTGCTAAATGCGTAGATACACATGTCTAGTAGATACACACATTTAAATACGTAGATACACAAGGCTAAATGCGTAGATACACACCTTTAAATTCGTAGGTACACATGTCTAGTAGATACACACCTTAAATACGTAGATACACATGGCTAAATGCATAGATACACATCTCTTAATGCGTAGATACACATGTCTAAATGCGTAGATACACATCTCTAAATGCGTAGATACACACCTTTAAATGCGTAGATACACCCCTTTAAATGCGTAGATACACACGTCTAAATGCGTATATACACATGGCTAAATGCGTAGATACACACCTTTAAATGCGTAGATACACATGTCTAGTTGATACACACCTTTAAATACGTAGATATACATGGCTAAATGCGTAGATACATACACATGTCTAAATGCGTAGATACACACCTTTAAATGCGTAGATACACATGTCTAAATGTGTATATATACACACCATTAAATGCGTAGCTACACATGGATAAATGCGTAGATACACATCTCTAAATGTGTAGATACACGCCTTTTAATGCGTAGATACACATGGCTAAATGCGTAGATACACACCTTTAAATACGTAAATACACATGGCTAAATGCGTAGATACACATCTCTAAATGCGTAGATACACATCTCTAAATGCGTAGATACACACCTTTAAATGCGTAGATACACACCTTTAAATGCGTAGATACATAACTTTGAATGTGTAGGTACACATCTCGAAATTTTTTTTATCGATAAAAAAAATGAAAAAGAAAATTTTCGAAAAACTCTCGAAATGTTTTTCATTAGAATAGCACAAGTTACTCAATACAATATCACAGGTTTTTCAAAAAAATATTCCGAAAAAAATGAAAAAAAAAATTTGGAAAAAAATGAAAAAAAAACTCGAGAATAAGCCATTAACAAGGTAACCAAAGAAGAAGCCAAAAAAACAAATAAGAAATTGATGCGAAACGGGTGTACTTGTTAAGTTAATTCTAAACAAATACCTTGTATAAGATTGTATAAATCTTATACTATATGAAACTAATCAACAAAGTCTGAGTGGCCCATTGGTTTAGGTGTTGGTCTTTGAAACTGGAGGTCCAGCTTTCCGCTCCTAATAGCCGCAGGTTTTGATTTTTGCTTAGTAGTAAAATCGTCGCGTCATATACTATACAATATTATACTAATCAACAAAAACATTGTGGCCTGTTGGTTAAGCTGTTTGGCTTCGATACTTGAGGTCGCGGGTTTTTTGATTTTTGCTTAAGATGTAGACCTCAATCCTCATTTAAGACGTAGACCTCACCTGATCCTCGCTCTATATAGAATTGGGATCCTATGAGAACCACCAATATAATGAGAACCATGAGAACTCTACCTTACGGACTTTTTAAAAAAAATTTAATAACATATTTGGATTCGGCATGGAATTTTATGGCTAGAGAACATATTTCTTGGTCTAAAAAATATATACTAGTGACGGAAATCAAGGTGAGATACGTTTTATTAATTTTCATGCACCTACTACGGATTTTTACGTATCTATCATTTTTCATGCACCTAGAAATCGTTTTAATGCATGTAGAGACTATTATTTCATGCACCTAGTAATCATTTTCATGCATGTAAAAAATTTCATGCACGTAGTGGTTGTTTTCGTGCATTTATAGCCGTTTTAGTATGCCTAATTGTATTTTGGTACATTAAGTATATATTTTGTTAATAAAATCAAAATTTTTTGTTTAATGATACTAAAGTGTGTATTTGAATAAGTTAAACTAATGGTAAATGATCCATCGAAACTTTCGAAGCGAGATATGGTGGAGATTAAGTGAGGATTCTCATGGTTCTCATTATAAAGGTGGTTCTCACCGGATCCCGACCCGTATATGATTTAGGATCGGGTGAGAACGATTATACGGTGTATATGGTGAGAACGAGTCACGTCCGTTGGATTAAAATACAATCAACGGTTAAGAAATACCCACAACCCACATTCTAGATAGATTTTTTTTTGGAGTAGATAATTTTTTTTTTTTACCTTTTTACACAAACTTAGATACATTATTTTACGGAGTAAATACTTTTTTTTTTACTTTTTTACGTAAACCTATATACATTTTTTTGACGGAGTAGTTACATTTTTTACTTTTTGACATAAACCTAGTTACATTTTTTGACGGAGTAGATACATTTTTTACTTAAATCTAGATACATTTTTTGACGGAGTAGATACATTTTTTACTTTTTTACATAAATCTAGTTACATTTTTTTACGGACTAGATACATTTTTTACTTAAACCTAAATACATTTTTTGACGGAGTAGATACATTTTTTTAACTTTTTTACATAAACCTAGATACATTTTTTGACGGAGTAGATACATTTTTATTTTACTTTTTTACATAAACCTAGATACATTTTTTGACGGAGTAGATACATTATTTTTACTTAAACCTAGATACATTTTTTGACGGAGTAGATACATTTTTTTTTAATTTTTAACCTAAACCTATTTACATTTTTTGACGGGGTATATAGATTTTTTTTACTTAAACCTAGATACATTTTTTGACGAGTAGATACATTTTTTTTTTACTTTTTTACATAAACCTAGTTACATTTTTTTACGGAATAGATACATTTTTTTTACCTTTTTACATAAACCTAGTTACATTTTTTGACGGAATAAATACATTTTTTACTTAAAACTAGATACATTTTTTGACGGAATAGATACATTTTTTTTACTTTTTACATAAACCTAGATATATTTTTTTACGGAGTAGATATATTTTATTTGGGGCCTCATGTTAGAGTTGTTTCGAGATTTAGAAGGTAGTATTATTTAATTGTCGAAATGGAATATAGAGATAATAAATGTAACAATGACTTTGTTATTTAATTGTTATACTAAAATATTAACATTGAAATATAATAATTATGTGCAAAAAGTATAATAAATTTTTTTAGCATTTATGAGATATGAAAAGAAAAATATTAACTTAGAAAAGTTAACACAAATTGAATTAGAGTGACAAAATTAAATTAGGGCCCGCCTGAAATAAAAATAATTGAAAAAAGTGGCAAAAGCTGGAAAATAGTAGTGGGCCAATTAAAAATTGAATGCAAATGCAAGAAAAAAAAATGCAAGAACGGGAGTCGAGCGCGGGTCTCTAAGAAAAATGCCATAATCAGAAACCACTATGATACATGTACATGGTTAAATTCTGTCCTTTTTATTATAGATTGTTAATACTTGGCAGAATTGGGCCCCAAAATCTTGGGGGCTTGTGCGCCTGAACGGATTGTGCACCCCTTGGGCTGGGCCTGGGTGATCTCAGCCTTCTATCTAATTCCAATCTAATGGTAGATATGCGTTCTCACCGTATGCACCGAATGATCGTTCTCACCGGATCTTGCCCCTATATATATATATATATATATATATATATATATATATATATATATATATATATATATATATATATATATATATAGGGGCAAGATCCGGTGAGAACGATCATTCGGTGCATACGGTGAGAACGAATACCAACCATTAGATTAAAGCGTATGTACGGCTGATAATAAACAAACACAACACTACCAGCCCAAATTGCACTCTCATCTCTGATCTCCATTTACACCTCTCGCCCGACAGCCCCATGACCAGCTCCTTCACTGACAGCCACCAGAAGCACCACCGTCCTGCCCAAAGGCTTGCACTATGCCGTCACCACCCCGTCGCCACCATCGCTCCAACCGATTCGACAATCAGTACCCTAAATTCCGCAGCGTCGAGCGTCGGCAGTGACAGTGATGAAGGTGGTCGGCTCCGGTGTCTGCGTGATGGTGACCGCCGGCGTTTGTGGTGGTAATGGTGGTGTCGATATATAATGGTGCGACAATGGTGGTCAGCTCTTCGCCGGAGTTGTGGGTGTGACATATGTCGCGGCTGTGATTCGTTGGTCTTTGGCAATCAGTGATGGTCGGGTGGTCATGGGTGAATTTACTTGTCAAAGTGTCATACTCAAAAAGCTTTTGTTGGCTTTGTATCACTCCCTGCTTCAAATTGAGTTTGGCTATCATATATGACTTTATTGGCCTTGTAGATGGAAGAAGAATCAAAAGAAGGAGAAGAAAAACCAGAAGTATGTCTCGTGGCATTATTGTAGCGCGAGTATTGTACTGGTTGTTGGTATTTTGGAGTTAACAATGGTTATTTTGGAGAAGAAAAACCATCTATATAAAAAAAAGTAAAAACAAATATATTTACTCCGTAAAAAAATGATGTATCTAGGTTTAAGTAAAAATATCTACTCCATCCAAAGATGTAACTAGGTTTATGTAAAAGAAAAATTAAAAATAATGTATCTACCCGTCAAAAAATGCTAAGTAAAAAAAATGTATTTACTCCGTCAAAAAATGTAACTAGGTTTATGTTATTAAAAATTAAAAAAAAAATATATCTACACCGTCAAAAAGTGTATCTAGTTTTAAATAAAAAAATGTATTTACTCCGTAAAAAAAATGTAACAGTTTATGTAAAAAATGTAGAAAAAAATGTATTTACCCGTCAAAAAATGTATCTAGGTTTTAAGTAAAAAAAATGTATCTACTCTGTCAAAAAATGTAACTAGGTTTATGTAAAAAAAGTAAAAAAAAAAAATGTATCTATTCCTTCAAGAAATGTATCTAGGTTTATATAAAAAAGGAAAAAAATGTATCTACTACGTCAAAAAATGTATCAAGGTTTAAGTAAAAAAAATGTATCTAGTTTATGTAAAAAAAGAAAAAAAAAATGTATCTAGGTTTATGTAAAAAAAGTAAAAAAAGTGTATCTATTCCATCAAAAAATGTATCTAGGTTTACGTAAAAAAGTAAAAAAAATGTATCTACTTCTTCAAAAAAATGTATCTAGGTTTATGTAAAAAAAAATGTATCTACTCATTCAAAAAATGTATCTAGATTTATGTAAAAAAAGTAAAAAAAAATATATGTACTTCGTAAAAAAATGTATCTAGGTTTACGTAAAAAAGTAAAAGAAAATGTATCTAATACTTCAAAAAATGTATCTAGGTTTATGTAAAAAAAGTAAAAAAAAATGTATCTACTCCTTCAAAAAATGTATCTAGGTTTATGTAAAAAAAGTAAAAAAAAAAATGTATCTACTCCGTAAAAAAATGTATCTAGGTTTACATAAAAAAGTAAAAAAAATGTATCTACTCCGTCAAAAAAATGTATATAGGTTTACGTAAAAAGTAAAAAAAAAAAAAAAAAAAAAAGTATTTACTCCGTAAAAAAACATCTAATTTTATGTAAAAAGGTAAAAAAAAAAAAAAAATATCTACTCCGTCAAAAAATCTATCTAGAATGTGGGTTGTGGGTATTTCTTAACCGTTGATTGTGTTTTAATCCAACGGACGTGACTCGTTCTCACCGTATGCACCGAATAATCGTTCTCACCCGATCCTAAATCTATATATATATATATATATATATATATATATATATATATATATATATATATATATATATATATATATATATATATATATATATATATATATATATATATATATATATATATATATATATATATATAGAGAGAGAGAGAGAGAGAAAGAGAGAGAGAGAGAGAGGCGGGATCCGGTGAGTCCACCTAAATATTTGAGTCCATGAGTCCATTTAGAGTATCACAAGTTGTATTAAAAAATATCACGTTTTTTTTACACTACAATATCACAATGTCACAACCTTTTCAATACAATATCAAAGGAAACAATATCACACACTATATAAAACAATATCACGAAATTTTTGCCAATACTTTTTTTCCTGAAATTTTTTTTTTCAAAATTTTTTTTTTCAATTTTTTTTCTCGGAAATTTTTTCTCGATTTTTTTTTCAAAATTTTTTTTTTCAAATTTTTTTTTTGTGATATTATTTTGAAGAACCGGTGATATTGTATTTAGTAATTTGTGAAATTGTAATGAAAAAAAATCGAAAAAAATTTCGAAAAAAAATGCCTTTTGTTAAACAATATCACGCACTATATTAAACAATATCACGAAATTTTTTTCCCGGAAATATTTTTTTAAAAAATTTTTTTCAATTTTTTCTCCCGAATTGTTTTTCCGAAATACTTTTTTCTCGAATTTTTTTTTTGTGATATTATTTTGAAGAACCGGTGATATTGTATTGAGTAACTTGTGATATTATAATGAAAAAAAGTCGAAAAAAATTTCGAGAAAAAACGCCTTTTGTTAAACAATATCACACACAATATTAAACAATATCACGAAATTTTTTCAAGAACTTTTTTGCCCGGAAATATTTTTTTCAATTTTTTCTCTCGAATTTTTTTCCGAAATATTTTTTTCTCGAATTTTTTTTTTTGTGATATTATTTTAAAGAACCGGTGATATTGTATTGAGTAACTTGTGATATTGTAATGAAAAAAAATTCGAGAAAAAACGCCATTTTATTAAAAAAAATGTGTTTGTTTTAAAAAAAGTGCATACTGAAAAAGGGAATTTTTTTAATAAAGAAAATGTCATTTTAAAAGAAAAGGCAAAAAAAAGAAAAAAAAAAGTAATATTGAAAAAGAAAAAAACAAAAAAAAGGAAAAAATTTGATATTGAAAACACGTGATACTTTTTTATACAACTTATGATATCATTGTTAGACTCATGGACTCAAATATTTAGGGTGGACTCATGTGATCCCAACTCTATATATATATATATATATATATATATATATATATATATATATATATATATATATATATATATATATATATATATATATATATATATATATATATATATATATATATATATATATATATATATGGTTGGGATCCGGTGAGAACCACCTTACGATGAAAACCGGTGAGAACTCCTCCTTACGGAGTTTTTTTTTAAAATTAATGACATAATTGGATTCGGCATGGAATTTTATGGCTAGAGAACATATTTCTTGGTCTAGAAAATAAATACTAGTGGCGGAAAAATGATAGATACGAAAAAATAGATAGTAGGTGCATGCAAATAAATAAAACGTATCTCACCTTGATTTTCGTCACTAGTATTAATTTTCTAGAGCAAGAAATATGTTCTCTAGCTATAAAATGACATGCCGAATCCAATTATGTCATTAATTTTTTTTAAAAAAGTCCGTAAGGTAGAGTTCTCACAAGGTTCTCATTGTAAGGTGGTTCTCACCGGATCCCAAGTCTATATATATATATATATATATATATATATATATATATATATATATATATATAGAGGCGAGATCCGGTGAGTCCACCTAAATATTTGAGTCCATGAGTCCATTTAGAGTATCACAAGTTGTATTAAAAAATATCACGTTTTTTTTTACACGACAATATCACAATGTCACAACCTTTTCAATACAATATCAAAGAAAACAATATCACACACTATATAAAATAATATCACGAAATTTTTTCCAATACTTTTTTCCTGAAATTTGTTTTTTTAAAAGAAAAGGCAAAAAAAAGAAAAAAAAAAAGTAATATTGAAAAAGAAAAAAACAAAAAAAGGAAAAAAATTTGATATTGAAAACACGTGATACTTTTTTATACAACTTATGATATCATTGTTAGACTCAAGGACTCAATTATGTAGGGTGGACTCATGTGATCCCAACTCTATATATATATATATATATATATATATATATATATATATATATATATATATATATATAGAGGCCGGATCACGTGAGGCCGCCTCTTAGGATGAGGCCGCCGGACCTCACGCATCCCCAAGCTTCTAGTTTCACAGTTTCACAATATTTGCTTCCAGTTTCACAAGTTAAGCTTCTAGTTTCACAAGTTAAGCATCTAGTTTCACAGTTTCACAGTTTCACAATATTTGCTTCCAGTTTCACAAGTTAAGCTTCTAGTTTCACAAGTTAAGCATCTAGTTTCACAGTTTCACAGTTTCACAATATTTGCTTACAGTTTCACATCTTAAGCGTCTAGTTTCACAATATTTGCTTCCAGTTTCACAGAATAAGCTTCTAGTTTCACAAGTTAAGCATCTAGTTTCACAGTTTCACAGTTTCACAATATTTGCTTCCAGTTTCACAAGTTAAGCTTCTAGTTTCACAAGTTAAGCATCTAGTTTCACAGTTTCACAGTTTCACAATATTTGCTTCCAGTTTCACAAGTTAAGCTTCTAGTTTCACAAGTTAAGCATCTAGTTTCACAGTTTCACAGTTTCACAATATTTGCTTACAGTTTCACATCTTAAGCGTCTAGTTTCACAATATTTGCTTCCAGTTTCACAGAATAAGCTTCTAGTTTCACAAGTTAAGCATCTAGTTTCACAGTTTCACAGTTTCACAATATTTGCTTCCAGTTTCACAAGTTAAGCTTCTAGTTTCACAAGTTAAGCATCTAGTTTCACAGTTTCACAGTTTCACAATATTTGCTTACAGTTTCACATCTTAAGCGTCTAGTTTCACAAGTTAAGCTTCTAGTTTCACAGAATAAGCTTCTAGTTTCACAAGTTAAGCATCTAGTTTCACAGTTTCACAGTTTCACAATATTTGCTTCCAGTTTCACAAGTTAAGCTTCTAGTTTCACAAGTTAAGCTTCTAGTTTCACAAGTTAAGCATCTAGTTTCACAATCTCACACTCACTCACTAATCCTAAAACATCACACTAAAAATGTTCGGAACACCGTCGTTCGGTACGCCGTCATCAACGCCGGCGTTCGGTACTCCGTCATCAACGCCGGCGTTTGGAACGCCGTCAGCAACACCAGCATTCGGATCATCAACGCCGTCGTTATTCTCAACACCGTCATCAACACCAGCTTTTGGTACTCCGTCAACGCCGTTATTCGGATCTTCTTCCGCTTTCTCTACTCCTTCGCTTTTCGGTCAAACTCAACAACAGCAGCCGACGCCGTTTGGTAATCAGCAGCAGAATACTGGTTTTGGATTTAATACGACGCCGTTTGGTAATCACGTGAGGCAGCAGCAGCAGCAAACGACGTCGTTTGGTAATCACTTTGTACAAATTCATATGTTGACAGTCAATTTAAATACAGTAAATTGAACGTGGCAAAATATGTAATTTATGATATTAAACTTTTCAGAGATGTGGAAGATTGGATGATGAGGAAGGAGAGAGAAGATACTTGATGAGAAGAAGAGAGAGAGAGATTCAATGGCGGAGGAAATCACATGTTATTAATAATAGATGACGTGGTTTGATCTGAACCACATATTATTAATAATTTGAATGGTAGAGATGAGTCCGGCGGCCTCACCCTAAGAAGGGTGCCTCGCGTGATTCAATTTCTATATATATATATATATATATATATATATATATATATATATATATATACTTGAAATCCGGTGAGAACCACCTTACAATGAGAACCTTGTGAGAACTCTACCTTACGGGCTTTTTTAAAAAAAATTAATAACATAATTGGATTCGGCATGACATTTTATAGTTAGAGAACATATTTTTTGGTCTATAAAATAAATACTAGTGACGGAAATCAAGGTGAGATACGTTTTATTTATTTGCATGCACCTACTATCTATTTTTTCGTATCTATCATTTTTCCGCCACTAGTATTTATTTTCTAGACCAAGAAATATGTTCTCTGACCATAAAATTCCATGCCGAATCCAATTATGTCACTAATTTTTTTAAAAAAACTCCGTAAGGAATAGTTCTCACCGGTTCTCATTGTAGGGTGGTTCTCACCGGATCCCAACCCATATATATATATATATATATATATATATATATATATATATATATATATAGAGAGAGAGAGAGAGAGAGAGAGAGGAGATCAAATGAGTCCACATCTTTGGTTGAGTCCTTGAGTCCTAATATTAGCCATTAGATATTGGAAATTGGATGGCTGGGATTAAAACAAACAAAACACTCACCAAACATGCATTTAATGTTTTGTCTCTCTTAATTTCAATTTGTCTAATTAATTACTTTATCTTTCTATTAAATAATTTATTAAATTAATGTTACCATTTAGATTTCAAATATGAAAATACAAATTTTTTTAAAAACGAAATATTGTACCCGCGTAAAATAAAAGCGGGTTCGTAAAACACTCCGTAAATTGTCATTCGGACTCCGATTAAGGCGAAACAAAAGCCTAAATTTATTATTTTTTCGAGCCCAACGCGATGGTGTTATTTTCTTAGGCCATTGAGTTTTCGAAATTTTCAGTATCCCTTCTAAATAATGTTGTGTGAGTTTAACTTTGATTTTTTAATGCGGTTTTGTATATAAAAATTTGAAATTATATAATTTGATCATTTTACGAGTGTAACTTTGGTCTTCTAATGATTTAATTGTGTAATTCTATTGTTTTACGAGTGTAACTCTATTGTTTTAATAGTGTAACTCCATTATTTTAATAATGTAATTTCATTGTTTTATGAGTGTAACTCTATGGTTCTACGAGTGTAACTCCATTGTTTTAATAGTGTAATTCCATTGTTTTAGGAGTATAACTCTATTAACTTCATTGTTTTATGAGTGTAACTCTATTGTTTTATGAGCGTAACTCTATTGTTCTATTGGTGTAACTCCATTGTTCTGTTGGTGTAACTCCATGGTTCTGTTAGTGTAACACCATGGTTATTTTAGTGCAACTCCATTGTTCTATTGGTGTAACTCCATGGTTATTTTAGTATAACACTATGGTTCTGTTGGTGTAACTCCATGGTTATTTTAGTGTAACTTCATTGTTTTAATAGTGTAACTCTATTGTTTTATGAGTGAAACTCCATTGTTTTAATAATGTAACTTCATTGTTTTAATAGTGTAACTCAATTACTATTAGAGTGTAACTCCATAGTTCTATTAGTATAACTTCATGGGTCGAAGAATGTAACTCAATGGTTTGAATAGAGGAACTCCATAGCAATATACGTGGAACTTCATACTATTAATTTGTGTAATTTCTTAGAACAACTTGTGTAACTCCATTTAATTACTTGTGTAGCTCTATACAATTACCGTGTAAGTCTATAGAATAATTTATGTAACTCCATGAAACAACTTGTGTAACTCCATACAATAATTTGTGTAATACCATGAAAACACTCTTATAACTTCATCTAGTAATTTATATAACTTCTTAGAACAACTTGTATAACTCCATATAATACTCCATATAATAATTTTATGTAACTCTATGAGAGTAGTTAAAGAACTCCATATTATTGGCTGTGGAACTCTATACAAATAATTGTGAAACTTTATACAATTGGCTATCGAACTCTATACAAATACTTATGGAATTAGTGAAACTCCATATTTTATGAGTGAAACACCATGGTTTATGAGAGTAACTCCATGCCTGTTATGAGTATAACTCCATAGTTTATAAATGTAATTTCACTATTAATTCTTCAACCTGAAAACGACAAAAAATAAATAGGAGACTACTACATTTACACTCAAATTAAATAAAAAGGGTGATTAAAATAAACAAAAGAATCAAGTTGACAATAAAACAATGTTCATTGTAATGGAATAGCTAATCAAATAACACCCAAAAATTATTCCGTGTCAATCCCAAGCTCCCAAACAAATAATCATGTACAAAATCAAATTCACTCTATAAGCAGTTTGTATGCAATGCGAAAAATTAAGAAAATATGGCCAATCCCAATTGGTATAATTTGGAATGAAAATGTGAATTAAAAACAAACCACCAAGATCATTAATTTAATCAAGTTAGAGCATAAGAGCATGAATCACGCAGCACTAAAACATGTATAAATAAATTAATACTCTTTTGATATCCAATTTCATAAAATTTACAACACTAAAACATGTATACATTAAACAAACTAGAGAATTGCAAATATCTGGACTCAAGAGCGATAAATTCTTACACATTGCTGATCTAATCCATAAGTATTAGTGGACGTTTTGGATCTATATTGTTATTATAAGCGATTAATTCTTGCAAATTGGAAAGAGGATTCCTTGGAGATTTGAACGAAAATAAGAAGACAAAAGGGATAGCTTGTATGCGTTTTTGAGTAGAATAACAAAGTCGAGAACAATAGCAATCAATACAAAGTTCTAGTATAATTAAGAAGGGAAATTTGTGAACAAAGAAGATGAATTGTTGCCATTTCTGTAACTGAGTTTAGTGAGAGATTTAAGAGTAGTGTTTGGTAGGGATGAATGAGCATGAGAATAATTTGTTTTACAGATTTGAAAAAATAGTATGGCCGTGGGAATGAATAGGAGAGAATATGGGGAAGTGGGGTTATGGGGTGTTAAAAAGCATGATTAGGTAGCTGTGGTTATTGGGAAGTGTAAATTTTAGTTAATCTAGTTTAATCTCAACCATCCAACATCTTAGATCTAAGGGTTAGTATTAGGACTCAAAGACTCAACACTAAGAGGTGGACTCATTTGATATTGGATATTAGAGATTGGATGGCTGAGATTGAAACAAAAAAAAAACACTCACCCAACATGCATTTAATGCTTTGTCTTTCACAATTTAATTTTCTCTCTCATAACATTAACTTCTAATTATTTATTTTTGAGTTTTAAAAACTTATGAGTGTAACTTTATTATTTAAGGCGTGTAACTCGATTATTTTAGACGTGTAACTCTATTATTTTAGGCCTGTAACTTTATTATTTTAGGTCTGTAGCTCTATTGTTTTAGGCGTGTAACTCTATTGTTTTAGGCGTGTAACTCTATTGTTTTAGGTGTGTAACTCTAATATAGTACTAATATAACTTTGATTTTTTTAATACGATTTTTTATATAAAAATTTATGAGTATAAATCAACTGTTTTATGCATGTAACTCTATTCTTTTAGGCGTGTAACTCTATTGTTTTAGACGTATAACTCCATTGTTTTATGCGTGTAACTCCATTGTTTTAGGCGTGTAACTCTATTATTTT
Source organism: Silene conica (assembly GCA_029255685.2). NCBI lineage: Eukaryota > Viridiplantae > Streptophyta > Magnoliopsida > Caryophyllales > Caryophyllaceae > Silene > Silene conica. Next base: position 5,711,851 of record CM055317.2, on the reverse strand, counting down.
AGGCTTGTAACTCTATTGTTTAAGGCGTGTAACTCTATTGTTTTATGCGTGTAACTTTATTGTTTTAGGCGTGTAACTTTATTGTTTTAGGCGTGTAACTCCATTGTTTTAGGCATGTAACTCTATTATTTTAGACGTGTAACTCTATTATTTTAGGCCTGTAACTCTATTTATTAAGGCGTGTAACTTCATTGTTCTAGGCATTATTTTATTGATGTAAGTCCACTGTTTTATTGGTGTAAGTCCATATGGTCCTTTTGGTGTAACTCTATGGTCCTTTTGGTGAGACTCTATGCTCCTTTTGGCGTAATTTCATTTCTCTGTTGTTCTGTTGTTATAACTCCATAGTTATTTTAGTGTAAATCTATAGTTATGTTAGTGTAACTCTATGATTTTATTAGTAAAATTACATCTAAGCAACCACCAACATCCAAAAATATTCAGATCTGGAAAAATAAAAAAACCACCACCAAAAACCACCACCAACGACAACCACCACACTGCCGCCACCACCACCCCACGTCATTACCACCACCCCCATCCTACACATGACGCACCACCACCACCAACCACTCATTTTCTCAAAATCTCGAAAAAAAAGAGAAAAAAACCACCGTCTGCCACCCCAACACCCACCACGACACAAATAAACTTTCAGATCTGAAAAAATAAAAAAGAGAAAGAAGAAGAGAATAAAAAACCGACTCAAGCAAATCTGTAAAATAAAAAAAATACCCACCACGACCAAAAATATCCACCACCACCAATAAACCGACTCAAAAAAACGACACTGTAAAATTTTAAAAGGAAATTTCCTTGTTGGCTGTAGAAAACAAAGAAACCAAACACCAATTTCAAAGGAAATTTCAAAAAAACGACACTGGAAAAACAAAGAAATCAAATTAAACACCAATTTTCACAAGCAAATCTGTAAAATTAAAAAAAAACCGACACTGTAAAATAAAAAAAACGACAACCAAATTTTCATATCTGAAAAAAATAACAAAGAGAAAAAAGAAGATGATAAAAAATACCGACTCAAGCGAAGATCTGTAAAATAAGACGAAAAAACCGGCACCAACAAAATTTTCAGATCTGAATACTACCTCCTTCTGTCCTATAAGGTTTGCTGTAGCGGCGACGGATGGGAGTCGGCGGAGTCGTTGTGGTGGTTAGCGGCAGTCGGTGGAGGTCAGAGGTCGGAGTCGGCGGCTGTGGTGGTTGGCGACAGTCGGAGTCTGTTGGGGCTGGTGTCCTTGACAATTAAGTACAATGACTTATTAAATCTCTTTAAGGATCACAAGGGCATACTTTTGTATTATTACCAGTTGATCCACGTTTATCAATAACGGTTGGTGATACGTGTCTATTTTATGATGTTTTACATCTATTTTTACACGTATTTGGTCGCTCATTTACTATGTTTTAGCCTCTATTTCCCACAAATTGTGTACTTTCGTATTTTTATGCACTTTTGCAGATTTATGCGGAAAAGAGACGATTTGGCACCAAATTCGTATCCTCAAGTCTTTAGCTTAATTAAGGAATAAAAGGAAAGTCAAACTGGAGACAAAGTCAAAGTGCCAAAGGTCAAAACAGAAGAAATCCGAAGACTTCCGTAAGAAGCGGTCGACCGACCAGTAAAATGGGTCGGCCGACCAGGCCCGATTTTCGCCAAGCCCAATTTTCGAGGAACTCCGGAAATAACAGAAGCCCAGCAAGAAGTGGTCGACCGACCAGTTATACGGGTCGGTCGACCAGAACAAAGCCCATACGATTTCTTTTCGTTTTTTAGAAATAAAGTAGAATTAGAATCTTAAGGAAACTCTTAGTTTTTGCCCTATATAAACTAATCTTGTGATTAGGGTTTAACATCGGATCTTTCATCAATCTAGACTTTAGTTCATCTTTTATCTTTATTCAAGAATTCTCAAGCATTCAATAAAGTTTATTCAGTTCTGCCTTAATTCCAATTGTGGTAATTCCTCTTTGATCTAGTTTTATTATTTTTCTTATTGCTTTTATTACAATTGTTAAGTTAGAATCTCAAGTTTTATTGAATCTTGCATGTTTAGATTATTTACCATGTTTTCCATGTTTATTCCCAAATTTGCATTCGTCTTAACAGTTATGAGTAGCTAATTTTCATATGTTAGGATGTAGGGGATAAAACGCATAGGTAAATAAAATCCGAAAACCCGACCTGTAGCAGGACCGCGGTCGGCCGACCGGAATAGCTGGTCGGTCGACCGAGGTCGTGGTCGGCCGACCGGAGTAGCTGGTCGGTCGACCACTCGCGTCTGTTTCCTTATTTCGCCTTTTCTTTTGAATTATAATATCCTGCAATGAGACCAATAGGAGACTTGTAGGATGTTAGTAATGACCTACCCAAGATTGAAAGATACGGGAAGGGCATTGGTTTACACCTTAAGACGGATAGGTTACTCAAGGCTGAAAGGTATGTAACCTGGGATTTAGGAATCACCCTTATTGTTGACACCCAATAATTGTGAGACCTAGGAACTAATAGCATAGGCCGAAAGGAGCTATTAGGTAGCATAGACCTAAAAAGATATGTTACACCCCCTTACGCGACTGCAATACATGTTGACCTTAGGATTTATTTTACCTTAGCTGTTTATTACCCAAACATCCTAGCATCCCCTTTTATTATATTTTATTCTCGTCTTTTAATTCTTGTTTTGTTTTTATCTTCGCCTTAGATATAGCATCAACCAATCAACCCCCAAAATTGTTACCTTAAACTTTAACACTAAGACAATAAACATTCCCCACCTCCTTGTGGTTCGACCCTGACTTTCACTATCTATTGTTTAAGTTAGGAATATAAATTTATCTTTGGTACCCTCAACGACGGGCATCAAATTTTGGCGCCGTTGCCGGGGAGGTGACGCCAGTGTTTATTGTTTTTTGTTTTTGTTTCTCTTTGTTTAAGGAACTTTTGTTCCTTAAACCTTCTCACCTTTTTCTTGTAGTTTCCTCTTATGCGCAGGTCAGTACAAGGAGAACTCCTACCATTTGATCTGGAAATTGAGAGGACTTTAAGAGAAAGAAGAAAGCAACTTCTAGCAAATCAAGAGGGAGGGTCACCATCCTCTTTATTTCAAGAAGACCTTTTCGAGTTATCACCATCTTCACCAAAAACACCACCTTCACAACCAAATTCACCCATCAACCCACTTTCACCAAAAACACCACCTTTTACCCACTTTCCAGTTTTTCCTAAAGAAGAAGATAACATGACAGAAGAAGCTACTATTGCCAGTCACTCTATGCCTCAGGCAAAGGACCTATACAAAGGGTTCACTTTACCTGCAGGTACTGGGAAGCCATTCGAGGCCAAGCCTGCCTATATTACTATGGTTGAAAGAAACCAATTCGGAGGCTCGGCCAATGAGGATGCAGCTAAGCATATTGAAATCTTCACAGATTACATATGCTCTATAGCACCCCCAGAAGGAGTGACGCAGGATCAGATTAAACAGACCATGTTTATCTTCTCCCTTAGGGACTCTGCGAGGGAATGGTACAGGGACCTTGACCGCACTGCTGCGGGAGTTACAGATTGGAACACCTTAGCCCTAGCTTTCTACAGGAAATACTATTCTGCATCAAAGACTAACGCCTTAAGAGCACAGATTACTAATTTCAAGCAAGGACCCAATGAAGACTTTAGCGAGGCGTGGGACAGGTTCAAGAGACTTGTTCGATCCATACCACATCACGGATTCGAACAATGGTTCCTTTGCAACCAGTTCTACAATGGCCTCTATGATGACAACAGGGCCTACTTAGATGCTGCAGCTAATGGAAGATTCCAGGATAATTCAGGAGAGACCAAAGGTCTCAAGTTAATAGAAGATGTTGCTGTGCACCGCGCTGAGCATGGTACTTCCAGAGGAAATCAGAGAAAATCAGAGTACAACCTGGCAGCAATTGAGGCCTTAACGGCCAAACTAGAAAAATTTGAGGCTGCAGGAAAGCTCGATCTAGGGAGTGGAAGCAAGGGAGGAATTTACCAGGTGAACGCCGTTCAGGACGGACCCTTTGCTTGTGAGAGGTGCGGTGGAGAAGGGCATGTGTCAAAGTTCTGCACTTCGTCTAATGAAACATGTGCCGCTTTTCAGCATTACCGTGGGAATAATTTCTATGATCCAAATAATAACAATGTCCATCCCAACTTAAGGTGGACAAGCCAGAATGTTCAAAACCCACAGCACATGCAACCTCAGCAAAATTCCACATATGTACCCCCACATAAACAGAATTTCCAAAGACCACCTTTCAACCCTCAACCACCTTCTAATCCACCACCCAACACAGATACTCTTATCCAAAACCTTATAGGGTTGGTTCAGAAGGAGTCACAGGCTAGAGAGGCGGGGATGAAGATGTTAGAGTCCCAGATTGCTCAGATCGCGAGCAAGAATGATACTAGGGCTCCGGGTCAGCTTCCAACTAAACCGGACCAGAAGAAGGAGACTCTAAACGTCGTAACCCTGCGAAGTGGAGCTAAAATGGGGGCTGAGACAGAAAAAACAGCGAGTAACAGAAAAGTCGGTCGACCGACCGAAGATTCTGGTCGACCGACCACGGAACAGGATCCGAAAATTTTTCCAGAACAGGAGACTGGTCGATCGACCAATGATACTGGTCGACCGACCACAGAAGCAGAGTCTGAAATTCCGTTTCGTCCAGAATTGCCAGATAACTTGTGGGATTTCCTTTTCAGGGGTGACAAGACCCCTAGATTTTTAAAAAGGGCTGCAAATACGGAATCCTCAGCTGCTCCCTTTCCAGAGAGACTCGTGCCTTCGAAGGATCAGGTATCTTTTAATAAATTTAAAGATGTAATTCGTTCATTAAATGTTCAAGTTCCATTTTTAGAATTAGTTCAGCAAGTTCCTTCTTATCTGAAATTCATGAGACAGCTTTTGTCAAGAAAGAGGTCTCTAGAAAAGGTTGAGTCGGTGGCTCTCACTGAAGAGTCATCTAGCTTTTTGTCTCATGTCATTGCCCCCCATAAATTAGAAGACCCTGGAAGTTTTTCTGTCCCCTGCAATATAGGAACCTTCCCAGTCAAAAAGGCTTTATGCGATTTAGGTGCTAGTATAAGTGTCATGCCCCTAAGCGTTGCCTTAAAACTAGGAATGACCGAATTTGCAGTAACCAGTATGACGGTCCAGATGGCTGATCGCACGTCTATGGAACCTATAGGGGTGTTAGAAAACATCCCTGTGCGTATTGACAGGTTTTTCTTCCCAGTAGACTTTGTTGTTTTGGACATCCCAGAGGATGCCCATATACCCATCATTCTAGGAAGACCCTTTCTTCACACTGCAGGTGCCATTATAGATGTAGGCACTGGAACTCTAACCTTCAAAGTAGGCAAACATTCTATCATCTATGGCCTATCCTATAGGAAGAAGGATGCTATGACCCCCATTACATGTAATGCTATAACTTCTGAAAAGAAGTATGAGGTTATCACTACTTCTCCACCTTTATTACCTGTTCCTGTATCTGTTTTTACACCTCCGCCCCAGATTGGGAGCAATAGGGAGAACACTTCTATCATGACTATTGCAGGAACTGGTTTGGGGAAACCCAAGGAGCAGGAAGTTATCATCCAGAGAGGAGGAATGGGATGCCTAAGCTATGGAGAGGATGAGGATCCAGACGTCGTGGATCGAGAAGAGAAAAAGAAGAGGAGGCAGGCTCAAGAAGAGAGACCGTCGCATATGCTTTGCGATGGAGGAAAGAAGATGTGTTTTGCCACTAAAGCGAAAACAGTGGAGACTACGGCGTGCCGTCAGAAGCCGTGGTCGGAAATCCTCCGCATCTTCAGCGGATAGTTATTTTTTAAATTGCAGTTTTAAGACAATTTATTTTATGTTGTGTGAGACTTTTTAGTTTGGCTTGCTAGTAGTTAAGACTTTAAGAATCGTTTTGGCATCTCGCGCATTGTTGGGCGCGCTATTTTCTTGTCTTTTTCAGGATTTTCGAGAAAAAACGAAGACCTCCACGACTCAGCTGGTCGACCGACCAGAAACATCAGTCGGTCGACCAGACGCCCTGTATCGCGGATTTTTCCACTGTTCACAGGAGGTCGATCGACCAGAAACACCGGTCGGTCGACCTACTGTCCGTTGCGGTCTTTCGTTTCTCTTCCTTGGATCTCGTGAATTCAACTCTTGGGTACTTGAGTGGCACTGCTGGCCACCAAAACCTCCCAGCTTACGCTGGTTTGGGGAGGTTTTTCTCATACATCTTTTAACCCAGTGAGTTCTTTCCAATTTTTCCTTTACTTTATTCTACTTACATTTGTCTTTTAATTTTCTGAAACCTTTACTTAGACTAATGCACAATGGGGACATTGTGCGGGTTGGTTGGGGAATGGTTTCATGTCATATGCATTGCATTTTGTCACACGTTTATTGCATTTCTGTCTTGCATCGTTCTTTTCTTTATTTTCCTTATATATACAAAAAATCCAAAAAAAAAAATTAAAAAAAAAAAAAAAAAAAAAAAAAAAAAAAAAAAAATTCAAAAATCCAAAAAATGCACGTTTATTTTAGCATATAGGTCGAGTCGGAACGAAAGTATTTCAAGGATGATTTAGCTATCTTACATGTTTATGCCTTTACCTTGCCTTGTCAACTTGTTTTTGTATGAGAGTCTTTTGCATATCTACGAGTTTTTGTCAACTTGCATATCTTGAGACTTGACTTATACCTTGGCGACCTACTATACATTCTAAGTTTTAGAGCCTTATTCCTGGTTTCATTCTTAAACCAGCTGTCTAGGATGTGAGTAGTACTCCCCTTGGAACATGTTACATCAATATGCATAAACATGAACTTGAATTGCTATATACTTGTTTTACTTTCTCGTTTTGTGAGTCTTGATACGTGCATTTGGGATCCCTTTTCTCATATTTACCCATAAGCTTCACATAGCCAAATTTGCCTTTTTATTCCCCCAAAACTACATCCCATACTTAGCCTACCCTTCCAAGCTAGTATCTGTGGTCTTTGGTTTATTTTTTTGAGGCATCTTGGTTTGTGTGCTATCATGAGCAAAAAGAGAAAAGAAAGAAAGAAAGCAAGAAAAGAAAAAGAACAGAAAAATTCAGAAAAGAAAAAAAATCCGGAAAATACAGAGCCAGTCGACCGACCACCTCTATAGGTCGGCCGACCAACTGACATGATCAAAAAAAAAAAAAAAAGAAAAAAAAAAAAATTCAGGACTTCCGAGCCTACCCTTCCAAGCTAGTATCTGTGGACTTTTAGAATCGTTTTGGCATCTCGCGCATTGTTGGGCGCGCATATTTTCTTGCTTTTTCAGGACTTCCGAGAAAAAAAAAAAACAAAGACCAGAAACATCAGTCGGTCGACCAGACGCACTGTATCGCGGATTTTTCCACTGTTCACAGGAGGTCGATCGACCAGAAACACCGGTCGGTCGACCTACTGTCCGTTGCGGTCTTTCGTTTCTCTTCCTTGGATCTCGTGAATTCAACTTTTGGTACTTGAGTGGCACTGCTGGCCACCAACAACCTCCCAGCTTACGCTGGTTTGGGGAGGTTTTTCTCATACATCTTTTACCCCAGTGAGTTCTTTCCAATTTTTCCTTTACTTTATTTTACTTGCATTTGTCTTTTAATTTTCTGAAACCTTTACTTAGGCTAATGCACAATGGGGACATTGTGCGGGTTGGTTTGGGGAATGGTTTCGTGTTACATGCATTGCATTTTGTCACACGTTTATTGCATTTCTGTCTTGCATCGTTCTTTTCTTTATTTTCCTTATATATACAAAAATCCAAAAAAATTAAAAAATTTTAAAAAATTCCAAAAAATGCACGTTTATTTTAGCATATAGGTCGAGTCGGAACGAAAGTATTTCAAGGATGATTTAGCTATCTTACATGTTTATGCCTTTACCTTGCCTTGTCAACTTGTTTTTGTATGAGAGTCTTTTGCATATCTACGAGTTTTTGTCAACTTGCATATCTTGAGACTTGACTTATACCTTGGCGACCTACTATACATTCTAAGTTTTAGAGCCTTATTCCTGGTTTCATTCTTAAACCAGTTGTCTAGGATGTGAGTAGTACTCCCCTTGGAACATGTTACATCAATATGCATAAACATGAACTTGAATTGCTATATACTTGTTTTACTTTCTCGTTTTGTGAGTCTTGATACGTGCATTTGGGATCCCTTCTCTCATATTTACCCATAAGCTTCACATAGCCAAAATTGCCTTTTTATTCCCCCAAAACTACATCCCATACTTAGCCTACCCTTCCAAGCTAGTATTTGTAGTCATTGGAGTATTTTTTTGAGGCATCTTGGTTTGTGTGCTATTATGAGCAAAAAGAGAAAAGAAAGAAAGAAAGCAAGAAAAGAAAAAGAACAGAAAAATTCAGAAAAGAAAAAAAATCCGGAAAATACAGAGCCAGTCGACCGACCACCTCTATAGGTCGGCCGACCAACTGACATGATCAAAAAAAAAAAAAAAAGAAAAAAAAAAAAATTCGTTCCAAAAATTCCTTTCTTTTATATGTTATAACTCCCATGCTTCATTCAAAAATATCTGGGAGTCCTTTCTTATTTAATGTGAGAGTTGTGCTACAAAAGAGCACTTTCTTAATATCAAAAAAGTGTGAAGTTGTTGTTGGAAATCAGTTTTACTAGCTTGGCTACCAACCCCACATATCCAAAAGCACCCTAACCACTTTCTACCTTTTACCTCACATATCTTTCATTACCTCAATTGCATGTATCTAGGCCATTTAATGAGATTGTTATACAAAGTTGTAGAATTCCTGTTCATGTTAGATTGCAGGCATGTTTCCATGGGTCGCAGTTAGGTGAGTGTCATTACAAAATTACTTCTTTCTATCTCTTACATATACTCACCCTTTGCTTCATGAGTGTCTCGAGCGTACCGCGAGAGTCCATGGTACAAGTCTCTATAGTCTTTATGTTTTCAAGTTTGACAACACCATAACTCATTTGCAAGATTTAAATGCTTTCTCATTTTGTACTTGGCATTGGTATAGGTTAACATGTAAATTTCGCTCTGAGATTGAAATCGTTCCATTAGTTAAGATCGAGTCTATTTCTTGCTTGAGGGCAAGCAAGGGTTTGGTTTGGGGAATTTGATACGTGTCTATTTTATGATGTTTTACATCTATTTTTACACGTATTTGGTCGCTCATTTACTATGTTTTAGCCTCTATTTCCCACAAATTGTGTACTTTCGTATTTTTATGCACTTTTGCAGATTTATGCGGAAAAGAGACGATTTGGCACCAAATTCGTATCCTCAAGTCTTTAGCTTAATTAAGGAATAAAAGGAAAGTCAACTGGAGACAAAGTCAAAGTGCCAAATTTCAAAACAGAAGAAATCCGAAGACTTCCGTAAGAAGCGGTCGACCGACCAGTAAAATGGGTCGGCCGACCAGGCCCGATTTTCGCCAAGCCCAATTTTCGAGGAACTCCGGAAATAACAGAAGCCCAGCAAGAAGTGGTCGACCGACCAGTTATACGGGTCGGTCGACCAGAACGAAGCCCATACGATTTCTTTTCGTTTTTAGAAATAAAGTAGAATTAGAATCTTAAGGAAACTCTTAGTTTTTTGCCCTATATAAACTAATCTTGTGATTAGGGTTTATAATCGGATCTTTCATCAATCTAGACTTTAGTTCATCTTTTATCTTTATTCAAGAATTCTCAAGCATTCAATAAAGTTTATTCAGTTCTGCCTTAATTCCAATTGTGGTAATTCCTCTTTGATCTAGTTTTATTATTGTTCTTATTGCTTCTATTACAATTGTTAAGTTAGAATCTCAAGTTTTATTGAATCTTGCATGTTTAGATTATTTACCATGTTTTCCATGTTTATTCCCAAATTTGCATTCGTCTTAACAGTTATGAGTAGCTAATTTTCATATGTTAGGATGTAGGGGATAAAACGCATAGGTAAATAAAATCCGAAAACCCGACCTGTAGCAGGACCGCGGTCGGCCGACCGGAATAGCTGGTCGGTCGACCGAGGTCGTGGTCGGCCGACCGGAGTAGCTGGTCGGTCGACCACTCGCGTCTGTTTCCTTATTTCGCCTTTTCTTGTGAATTATAATACCCTGCAATGAGACCAATAGGAGACTTGTAGGATGTTAGTAATGACCTACCCAAGATTGAAAGATACGGGAAGGACATTGGTTTACACTTTAAGACGGATAGGTTACTCAAGGCTGAAAGGTATGTAACCTGGGATTTAGGAATCACCCTTATTGTTGACACCCAATAATTGTGAGGCCTAGGAACTAATAGCATAGGCCGAAAGGAGCTATTAGGTAACATAGACCTAAAAAGATATGTTACACCCCCTTACGCGACTGCAATACATGTTGACCTTAGGATTTATTTTACCTTAGCTATTTATTACCCGAACATCCTAGCATCCTCTTTTATTATATTTTTATTCTCATCTTTTAATTCTTGTTTTATTTGCCTTAGATATAGTAACCAATCAATCAACCCCCAAAATTGTTACCTTAAACATTAACATTAAGACAATAAACATTCCCCACCTCCTTGTGGTTCGACCCTGACTTTCACTATCTATTGTTTAAGTTAGGAATATAAATTTATCTTTGGTACCCTCAACGACGGGCATCACTTGGCTACCAACCCCACATATCCAAAAGCATCTTAACCACTTTTACCTTTTACCTCACATATCTTTCATTACCTCATTTGCATGTATCTAGGTCACTTAAATGAGATTGTTATACAAAGTTGTAGAATTCCTGTTCATGTTAGATTGCAGGCATGTTTCCATGGGTCGCAGTTAGGTGAGTGTCTCTACAAAATTACTTCTTTCTATCTTTTACATATACTCTCCCTTTGCTTCATGAGTGTCTCGAGCGTACCGCGAGAGTCCATGGTACAAGTCTCTATAGTCTTTATGTTTTCAAGTTTGACAACACCATAACTCATTTGCAAGATTTAAATGCTTTCTCATTTTGTACTTGGCATTGGTATAGGTTAACATGTAAATTTCGCTCTGAGATTGAAATCGTTCCATTAGTTAAGATCGAGTCTATTTCTTGCTTGAGGGCAAGCAAGGGTTTGGTTTGGGGAATTTGATACGTGTCTATTTTATGATGTTTTACATCTATTTTTACACGTATTTGGTCGCTCATTTACTATGTTTTAGCCTCTATTTCCCACAAATTGTGTACTTTCGTATTTTTATGCACTTTTGCAGATTTATGCGGAAAAGAGACGATTTGGCACCAAATTCGTATCCTCAAGTCTTTAGCTTAATTAAGGAATAAAAGGAAAGTCAAACTGGAGACAAAGTCAAAGTGCCAAAGGTCAAAACAGAAGAAATCCGAAGACTTCCGTAAGAAGCGGTCGACCGACCAGTAAAATGGGTCGGCCGACCAGGCCCGATTTTCGCCAAGCCCAATTTTCGAGGAACTCCGGAAATAACAGAAGCCCAGCAAGAAGTGGTCGACCGACCAGTTATACGGGTCGGTCGACCAGAACAAAGCCCATACGATTTCTTTTCGTTTTTTAGAAATAAAGTAGAATTAGAATCTTAAGGAAACTCTTAGTTTTTGCCCTATATAAACTAATCTTGTGATTAGGGTTTAACATCGGATCTTTCATCAATCTAGACTTTAGTTCATCTTTTATCTTTATTCAAGAATTCTCAAGCATTCAATAAAGTTTATTCAGTTCTGCCTTAATTCCAATTGTGGTAATTCCTCTTTGATCTAGTTTTATTATTTTTCTTATTGCTTTTATTACAATTGTTAAGTTAGAATCTCAAGTTTTATTGAATCTTGCATGTTTAGATTATTTACCATGTTTTCCATGTTTATTCCCAAATTTGCATTCGTCTTAACAGTTATGAGTAGCTAATTTTCATATGTTAGGATGTAGGGGATAAAACGCATAGGTAAATAAAATCCGAAAACCCGACCTGTAGCAGGACCGCGGTCGGCCGACCGGAATAGCTGGTCGGTCGACCGAGGTCGTGGTCGGCCGACCGGAGTAGCTGGTCGGTCGACCACTCGCGTCTGTTTCCTTATTTCGCCTTTTCTTTTGAATTATAATATCCTGCAATGAGACCAATAGGAGACTTGTAGGATGTTAGTAATGACCTACCCAAGATTGAAAGATACGGGAAGGGCATTGGTTTACACCTTAAGACGGATAGGTTACTCAAGGCTGAAAGGTATGTAACCTGGGATTTAGGAATCACCCTTATTGTTGACACCCAATAATTGTGAGACCTAGGAACTAATAGCATAGGCCGAAAGGAGCTATTAGGTAGCATAGACCTAAAAAGATATGTTACACCCCCTTACGCGACTGCAATACATGTTGACCTTAGGATTTATTTTACCTTAGCTGTTTATTACCCAAACATCCTAGCATCCCCTTTTATTATATTTTATTCTCGTCTTTTAATTCTTGTTTTGTTTTTATCTTCGCCTTAGATATAGCATCAACCAATCAACCCCCAAAATTGTTACCTTAAACTTTAACACTAAGACAATAAACATTCCCCACCTCCTTGTGGTTCGACCCTGACTTTCACTATCTATTGTTTAAGTTAGGAATATAAATTTATCTTTGGTACCCTCAACGACGGGCATCAGTTGGCTTGCTAGATAAGTTTGACGTTATTGTCATACAGATGGCGGTGATCAACTGGTCCCTATACGTCACACCTATAGGACACGTTTGAGAGATGTGAAGGTATGAAAATACAGTCACATTTTGCCGGATAAGACTAAACAGTTAGTCAGAGGTATTGACTATTAAATTAGTCAATAAGATGTTGAGATTATTATTTAATACGGATTAAATAATTTTAGCTAATACGGATTACATGTTTAATTCGTAAATTAAATATAAACGGTTATATATTTAATTAAATATTGTATTCGCGAATTAATATAAACAGTTATATTAATTTGGGTAATTATACAATATCGTATTTTGTCAGACCATAATTAATATATCGACTGTATTGATATCTGATAACATGTTACGATTTATAATTAAAATCCCGCGAATAACTTATAGCTAAATGGGTCGAATCACGAATTAGAATAAGGTAAGAGTGGAAAGCCCACTCCTACCCTATTGGATATTTCGGCCAAGTGTAGTATATAAGGAGGAGACTTCTCCTTATGTAAAACACTGTTGTTGCACAGACTGATTTTACTGATAATCACATCTCAAGAAAAATTAGGGTTTTGAGAGCATTCTTCTCCCAAAACCTCAGATCTCACATCTAAAACCTTAATAGCTCTCCCAATATTGCAAGGCAGTTGGAGAGGATTTCTAGCACACGCGGCCACGTCTCATTCTAAGTCTTGGGTGCAAGTTATAGGAGGGAATTTGTGTTAATTCTTGTTCTTAGGCCTTTCGCACAAGGACCAAAGGTTGATTTCTTTTCTTATCCTTTTTAATCTTATGACTATAAACACAACTGTATTTTTCATTATAATCCTGCAAGTTTAGGGTGAATACATGCTTTATTCCCCACAAGTGGTATCAGAGCAAGGCCATGAAAATTTTACCTTTGTGTTTTTCGTAAGTTTTAAAACCTGAAAAATCGTCTTCTGCCGCTAAGTCGGTCGATCGACCCCCCGTTGCGGTCGGTCGACCGCCTCCTGCGTGTTTTTCTGTTTCGACAGTTTATCTTTTGTGAGAAATCGTGTTCAGAAACTCGGTTTCGTGTTTTGTGGTCGGTCGACCTGTTTTTCGGGTCGGTCGACCATTCTGCTTTAAAAAAAAAAAAAAAAAAAATTTTTTTTTCGTCAGGTGGTCGGTAGACCTGTTTTTTCGGTCGGTAGACCACCCCTGTAACAGAATCGTTTTTTTTTTATATTTTCCGAAAATAACATGTTTTATTTTCACATGGCCTTTAGTAATATACTATATACGGAAATACTATATTATTAATTTTGTGAAACGGTTCACCCTCGTTCGATACATATTATTTTAAAACGGTTTAAAATAATAGGATTATATGTTCATTAAAATTGGTGATTAAAGCGGTATAGTCACATAATTTTAATATTAAAAGGTGGTTTGGTAAAAATTTATTAATCATAATAACGGTATTATGTCATGTATGAATTTTAATTTAGTTGATGCATTTTATTTATCGTCTTGTTGAATGTCTAATGAATGCTTTCAATAACGTATTTAATTTTGCAAACGGTTGTAACTTAGTGTGGCCTTAGAAGATTGTGTCACCGTAATGATGGGACACATTCTTGCTTGTAATTTTGAGATCTTGTATCTTCGTTTTGGGTTTTTGCCATGTAATTACTTTTGTATTTAAATTAGAATGTATCTAGGACTACTTTTGTAATTTAAATTAGTAATTTTGTGAAGACCAAAGACGGAGACCGGATGCTCACTCCCGCTGCAAGGACCAAGATGGAACATCAAGACAAGCTTCTTGGGTCCAACGGTGGATTCCAAGTTGTTTTATGTTTATTTTGGTAGGATAGGCCACACTAGGACTTTTTATTTACGTTTATTGCTTTCATTTTATGCTTTCATCGATAATAGCTTGCATCATATTCCGCCTAAAACCAAACCACCTATATCATGCCTGAAAACTGACTCATGTAGAGGTCACGCGTTAGTTTTCTGTGACAATACAGATGTCACATGTCATTTGCAAAGCCATCACTTTATTTAATTCATTCACGCATATGCTAGATATTAGTTCACTTAATATGGATAAATAAAAGTTGATGGGGTCTTCCTCGTATAACCAAAAATTGAGACTAGTCTTTATAAATCAGCCTCCCATGAATCCCTTCTTCGTCGGTAGGCATAATATGACCCCTTCTACGTCGGGTAAGTGGGAACAGATGATTTATTTTATCTCAACATCATGGTCACTCGATACTATCTAGTGACTGAGATGGACTAATAGATAGAATATACAGAAATCTATCGACCAAGAGTTCTAACGATTGGAATTAGCCAAACTGTGGGCTTATCAATATACGGAAATTGAGTCTTGGGATCGTTTATATAATTCTTGAGGGAGATCAATTATATAAATGCATGAGTCTACGAGTTTAAATTCAATTTAATATAGACTTAAATCACAACAATAAGTTGCTTATATGGTTTTGTTTTATCTTCTTTTTCCAGTGTAGAACACGTTCATTAAAAACTGCTGTATAACTAAAATGGCTGGTGAAGACCCAATGCCAAGTGCCAAGCTAGCACGTGAATCCTGGCTAAAGGCCTTCATGGACTCCATGAATCAGTCAACTAGACTAAGGAATGATGGGTCAAACTTCTCTGACTGGGAGGCAGCACTACGGAATGCTGCCATTGCTGACGGAAAGCTTAAGTATTTAACTGAGCCCATTCCGGCACACCCAGGAACTGGAGCTAGAGCCAACGAAATTCGCGCTCATAGCGATTTCGTTATGGAAGCGGGTGCGATAAAGAACGTACTCATCTATGCAATGGAATCAAATTTGCAAAGACGCTTCATATCCCATGGTGCAAACAAGATTTTCACCACGCTCTCTAACGAATTCTCCAAGGCTCCGAGAATCGTTTCTTATGAGCATACCTGCCGCTTCTTTGAGGCGAAACTCCAGAAGGGCCAAGCTGTTAGCCCACATATTCTCAACATGATTGAGAATATCGAGAAACTGGAGACCCTAAACTGCAAGATCAGTGAGAACATAATCGTTGATCGTATGCTTCATTCGCTTCATGATGGGTTCGCCCTCTTTAGGGCCAACTACTACATGAACGACATGAAGAAGACTCCTCATGAGCTCCACTCCCTTCTCGTACAGACTGAGAAGGATCTAAAGTTAAGTGGGAGCATGAAGCAGGATGTTCTCATGATCTCCAGTAAGGGTAAGGGTAAGGGTAAAGCTAAAGCTCAGGGCGACCTAACAGTAGGCAAGCCCAAGTTTAAGAAGTCAGGATTTACTAAGAGTGGGCCAGGTGAGTCAAGCAACTCACAGGGCAAAACAAAGAGCAAGGATACTAGCATGGAATGTCACCATTGCCACAAGACTGGGCATTGGAGGCGCTCATGCCCCGTGTATCGCGAGGACATTAAGGCAGGCCGTGTTACTCCTGTTGGTATGTCTTCTTCATCTTTTATTCACATGATTGAGATTAACCACGCAAGTTGCGGAACTTGGGTACTTGATACTGGTTGTGGTTCTCATCTATGTAATCATGTGCAGGGCCTCCGAAACCAAGAACCCCTAATCAAGGGTGAGGTGGACCTGCGTGTCGGGAATGGAGCACGCGTTGCTGCAGTCTCGAAGGGAACATACGTGATCCAGCTTCCAAGTGGATTCGAGTTATTTTTATATAACTGTTATTATGTTCCTAGTTTGTCCAAAAACATTATTTCAGTTTCTGCGCTTGACAAACTCGGCTTTTCATTTGTAATAGAGAATAATAGCTGTATTTTCTCCTTACACAATATGATTTATGGCAAGGCAGTTTCCATGAATGGAATTTATGTTTTAGATCAAACCACTGAAATATTACATGTGAATAATAAGAAATTAAAGGTAGGTGACAAAGATCAAACTTACCTATGGCATTGTCGTATGGGACACATAAATGAGAAACGCGTGAAACAGCTCATACAGAATGGAGCTATCTCGCCCTTTGATTTCGAATCATATGGCACGTGTGAATCATGTCTCATCGGCAAGATGACTCGTATTTCCTTCAAAGGTGTTGGAATGCGCGCTGCCGACCTATTAGGACTCATACATACGGACGTATGTGGCCCTATGTCGATCAACGCACGAGAAGGCTATAGGTATTTCATCACTTTCACGGATGATTTGAGTAGATATGGCTATGTCTACTTAATGAAGCACAAAAGTGAATCCTTTGACAAGTTCAAAGAATACCAGAATCGGGTAGAGAACCAGCTGGGTAGAAAGATTAAAGCACTACGTTCTGATCGTGGTGGTGAGTATCTTTCACACGAGTTTGATCAACACCTTAAAGACTGTGGCATCGTGTTACAGTTAACTCCACCTGGAACACCACAATTAAATGGTGTGTCCGAACGGAGAAATCGGACTTTACTTGATATGGTTCGATCCATGATGAGTCACACCGTTGTGCCTGATTCATTGTGGGGCTATGCTCTTTTGTCGGCCGCTCTAATTCTTAACCGAAGTCCGTCTAAAGCTGTTGACAAGTCTCCATACGAATTATGGAAGGGAACGGTCCCCAACTTGTCCTTTATTCGGGTTTGGGGCTGCGAGGCTTATGTCAAGTGGAGACACGAGGATAAGCTCGGCCCGCGATCGGTCAAGACATACTTTATAGGTTATCCAAAGGGAACTTTTGGTCATTACTTCTACTCGCCAACCGAACAACGTGTTTTTGTTCCGGCTAGTGCGACGTTCTTAGAGAAAGAATTTCTCGCGAACAAGTCGAGTAATAGAACCTTCGAGTTATCGGAGGTTCAAGAACCAACTGCCGAGCAACCATTGGAGGAAACAGTTCCTTCAACCGAGGCTGCGGTAGATATTCCTGGGGAACCTAGGAGGTCGGGAAGAGTCTCTATTCCTCCGGACAGATACATTGGTATGGTCGAGTAACATGATACAGATGACGTCTTACTCCTAGAGGGTAATGAACCCACAACCTATAAAGGTGCCATGACCAGTTCTGACTCAAAGCTATGGCTAGAAGCCATGCAATCCGAGATGGACTCCATGTATGAGAACAACGTGTGGGATCTTGTGGACCTACCTGCAAAGGTACGTCCCCTTCAATGCAAATGGCTTTACAAGATAAAGCATGCCGTGGAAGGACAACAAGATATCCACAAGGCTAGACTAGTTGCTAAAGGTTTCACTCAAGTGCCAGGCTTGCACTATGATGAGATCTTTGCACCCGTAGTCATGCTACGTTCCATTCGGATTATCTTAGCGATCGCCGCATTTCATGATTATGAAATATGGCAAATGGACGTTAAAACCGCCTTCTTAAACGGTTATTTGGAGGAAGAGTTGTACATGGTACAACCCGAGGGTTTTATCGATCCAGCACATCCTAAGAAAGTTTGCAAGCTTAAGCGTTCCATCTATGGACTTAAGCAAGCATCGCGGAGTTGGAATCATCGCTTCGACCAAGTGATAAAAGAGAATGGGTTCATTCGATCAGTCGAGGAACCATGTCTCTATATCAAGTCGAGTGGGAGCAAGATTGTATTCCTAGTACTGTATGTCGATGACATACTCTTGATTGGGAATGACATACCTCTCTTATCTTCGGTTAAAGCATGGTTGAAAAACTATTTCCAGATGAAAGATCTGGGAGAGGCACAAAGAATTTTGGGCATCCGTATCTACAGGGATAGATCACGACGGATGTTGTCTCTCAGTCAGGAGTCTTATATAGATAAGATTCTAGAGAGATTCAGTATGACGAACTCCAAGAAAGGGTTCCTTCCTATGACTCCTGGGCTTCACTTGAGCAAGACTCAAGAAGCTAAGTCACTGGAAGAGAAAGAGCGCATGAGTCGGATTCCTTATGCTTCGGCAATAGGATCGATCATGTATGCCATGATATGCACACGTCCTGACGTTGCATATGCATTGAGTATGACAAGTCGATTCCAAGCTCATCCAGGTGAACAACACTGGATGGCCGTGAAAAACATTCTTAAGTACCTACGGAGGACTAAAGATTGGGGATTGACTTACGGAGGCGACTCGACGCTCTGCGCCACGGGTTACGCATATGCTAGCTTCCAAACGGATCGAGATGACTCGAAATCTCAGTCTGGATTCGTTTTTACTCTTAATGGCGCTGTTGTCAGCTGGAAAAGTTCCAAACAGAGTGTTACAGCAAATTCTACAACTGAGTCCGCGTAAAAGGAGATATTTATTGATAAGATCGCTACGGATGACAACATAGCTGATCCTCTCACAAAAGCATTACCACGTGATAAGCATGAAGGGCACATTCATTCCATGGGAATTGGATGTGTTCCTAAGTTGTAGTACTCTTTTATGAATTCATGTAATAATTCATTTTCTCGTGTACTCTATTCAACCTTATTGTTATGATATAAAATGTTTTGTTTCTCATGTGGAATTGTACGCCAATTTTGAACACCACAAAGTGAACTGATTAACATTACATCGTTTTGGTCCTTGATTACCCACTTGAGCTGATAACCCAGGTAATCATTTTGTGACGTTGGTTGATGGTGGGTTCAACGAGCCATAAGTCACGCGGCTGACTGACCAATCACAAAGGCGAGTTATACGGATATCTCGTAGGACACCCCGTGACAACGTTATGGAGTCCTAAATGTTTTATAACATTGGGTGCCTGGTCGTTGATAGGACCTCCATAGTGTTCCTTAGAGTCGAGTTTTTTGACCTTCAACTGTCTCTTGAGATTAAGACAGATTTTGGGTAACTTTGGTTTCTTTCCCACGGTCACCGTAACAGGGGCCAAGAGGATTTTTTCTGGGTTATTTCATGCTGGGCGATATCGGCAGGATTCGAGTTGAGGGAAATATCCAAACCCTTATCAGGATTTTATCATTTCTCAGGGCCACTCGAGGAGTAGTAACTGAAATGCATGGCCATGCTCGAATACAGATTCGTTTTATCAGTTAAGTTACTCTCTAGTCGGGGAAACCACTCTTGATACAGATCGCTTGTGAGATACGACCTTTGCGAATGCGGATTTGCAAATTGTCTTACATTGAGTGGGAGAAATTTTAAAAGGATATGAGATTCGGTTATCGCACCTACACTTGTACGGACAAGTGGGAGTTTGTTGGAGCTTGTATCCTCCACATGTAGTGTGATAACGTCATTGCACATACCCTTGTACGGACAAGTGGGAGATTGTTGGGGCTGGTGTCCTTGACAATTAAGTACAATGACTTATTAAATCTCTTTAAGGATCACAAGGGCATACTTTTGTATTATTACCAGTTGATCCACGTTTATCAATAACGGTTGGCTTGCTAGATAAGTTTGACGTTATTGTCATACGGATGACGGTGATCAATTGGTCCCTATACGTCACACCTATAGGACACGTTTGAGAGATGTGAAGGTATGAAAATACAGTCACATTTTGCCGGATAAGACTAAACAGTTAGTCAGAGGTATTGACTATTAAATTAGTCAATAAGATGTTGAGATTATTATTTAATACGGATTAAATAATTTTAGCTAATACGGATTACATGTTTAATTCGTAAATTAAATATAAACGGTTATATATTTAATTAAATATTGTATTCGCGAATTAATATAAACAGTTATATTAATTTGGGTAATTATACAATATCGTATTTTGTCAGACCATTATTAATATATCGACTGTATTGATATCTGATAACATGTTACGATTTATAATTAAAATCCCGCGAATAACTTATAGCTAAATGGGTCGAATCACGAATTAGAATAAGGTAAGAGTGGAAAGCCCACTCCTACCCTATTGGATATTTCGGCCAAGTGTAGTATATAAGGAGGAGACTTCTCCTTATGTAAAACACTGTTGTTGCACAGACTGATTTTACTGATAATCACATCTCAAGAAAAATTAGGGTTTTGAGAGCATTCTTCTCCCAAAACCTCAGATCTCACATCTAAAACCTTAATAGCTCTCCCAATATTGCAAGGCAGTTGGAGAGGATTTCTAGCACACGCGGCCACGTCTCATTCTAAGTCTTGGGTGCAAGTTATAGGAGGGAATTTGTGTTAATTCCTGTTCTTAGGCCTTTCGCACAAGGACCAAAGGTTGATTTCTTTTTTTATCGTCCTTTTTAATCTTATGACTATAAACACAACTGTATTTTTCATTATAATCCTGCAAGTTTAGGGTGAATACATGCTTTATTCCCCACAGAGTCGGCGGCTGGGGTGTTGGCGGCAGTCGGTGGCTGTCGGTGTTGGCGGCAGTCGGTTGTGGTGAGAGTAGTTTTAGGGTTTTTTTATTAGGTTTTTTGATTTATTTGGTTTTTTAGAGAGATAAACTAAATGAAAAATTGTGGGATGAGAGAGAACTGAATGAGTAAAAAATATCATTAGTGCGAAATGAAATTAGGGTAGACAAAGCATTAATTGATGTTTGGTGTGTGTTTTCCTCTTTTAATCTCAGGCATTGATTTTGTTTTAATCTAAGGGCTAGTATTAGGACTCAAGGACTCAACACTAGGGGTGGACTCATTTGATCTTGATTCTATATATATATATATAGACTTGAGATCCGGTGAGAACCAACCCTATATATATATATATATATATAGATTGCATCATGTGAGGTCTATGATCTTAAATGAGAATTGAGGTCTACTTGTAGATCCAAATAAGAACCATTGGATCAACAAGAAGAACCATGAGATGATGCCACGTGGATAAGGTACAATTTCAGCAAAAAACGAAAAACTACTTCAGCAGGATTCGAACAAGCGACATAAGACTTCGAAGACAAGCACTTTCCGAACTCAGCGACAACATCTTTAATGATTTATATAATATGAAAGAATATTTGGAGTCCAATTTTGGTCAGGTTTAAGCAAAAAAAATTTAACGCTGCCAATGGGAATCGAACACGAAACCACAGGTTTCATAAATAAATGTCTTATCCGTTGTTCCATGTACACTTTACTGATTAGTTTCGTACTGTAAAAGCTTTATACAATTTTTTAGGAGGTCTTTGATTGGAGTTAATTTAACAACTATACCCGTTTCGCATCAATTTCTTATTTATTCATCGGACTTCTTCTTTGGTTACCTTCTTAATTGCTTCTTCTCAAAATGTTTTTTTTCGGAATTTTTTTTATCGAAATTTTTTTTTTCGTTTTTTTTTTTCATTTTTTTCGTAATATTGTTTTGATACACACCTTTAAATGCGTAGATACATATGTCTAAATGCGTAGATACACATGTCTAAATGCGTAGATACACATCTCTAAATGCGTAGATACACATATCTAAATACGTAGATACACACCTTTAAATGCATAGATACACATGTCTAAATGCGTAGATACACACCTTTAAATGCGTAGATACACACCTTTAAATGCGTAGATATACACTTTTAAATGCGTAAATACACATGGCTAAAGGCGTAGATACACATGCCTAAATGCGTCGATACACACTTTTAAATGCGTAGATACACATGGCTAAATGCGTAGATACACATCTCCTAATGCATAGATACACACCTTTAAATGCGTAGATACACATGGCTAAATGCGTAGATACACATGTCTAAATGCGTAGATACACATGTTTGAATGCGTAGATACACAGCTCTAAATGCATAGATACACATCTCTAAATGCGTAGATACACATGTCTAAATACGTAGATACACATGACTAAATGCGTAGATACACATCTCTTAATGCGTAGATACACATGTCTAAATGCGTGGATACACATCTCTAAATGCGTAGATACACATTTCTAAGTGCGTAGATACACATGGCGAAATGCGTAGATACACATGTCTAAATGCGTAAATACACGTGTTTGAATGCGTAGATACACATGTCTAAATGCATAGATACACATCTTTAAATGCGTAGATACACATCTTTAAATGCATAGATACACATGGCTAAATGCATAGATACACATGACTAAATGCGTAGATACACACCTTTAAATGCGTAGATACACATGGCTAAATGCGTAGATACACATGTCTAGTAGATACACACCTTTAAATACGTAGATACACATGGCTAAATGCGTAAATACACATCTCTTAATGCGTAGATACACAACTGTAAATGCGTAGATATACACAACTTTAAATGCGTAGATACACATGGCTAAATGTCTAGATATACATGGCTAAATGTGTTGATACAAATGGCTAAATGTGTAGATACACATGTCTAAATGCGTAGATACACACCTTTAAATGCGTAGATACACATTGCTAAATGCGTAGATACACACCTTTAAATGCGTAGATACACATGGCTAAATGCGTAGATACACATCTCGAAATATTTTTTTTCTCAAATTTTTTTCATTACAATAACACAAGTTACTCAATACAATATCACGGTTTCTCTAAAACAATATTACAAAAAAAAAATGGAAAACAAAATCTTAAGAAAAAAAAATTTCAGAGGAAAAAAAAATGTCGTGAAAAAAATTTCGAAAAAAAAATCTCGAGAAAAAGAAACTCGAAAAAAAAATTTCAGAAAAAATGTTTCGGGAAAAAAAATTCGACAAAAAATAATTTCGGAAAAAATTTTCAAAACAAAAATTCGGAGAAAAGATTTTCGAAAAAACAATTTGAATCCCTAGGCAATTATTGTCTTCGAAAATGTTTCCGTCATATATATTACACAATATCATATTAATCAACAAAGATATGGTGGTCTATTGGTTTAGAAGTTGGCCTTTGAGATACGAGGTCTGGTGTTCGAATCCCATAAGCAACAGATTTTTATTTTTGTTTAGTAGAACAGCTTTGAGTAATTAATAGTAAAGAATACAATACTATTCAGCAATGACTTCGTGGTCTGTTGGTTAAGTTATTAGATTTGGAACAGGAGGTCGCGGGTTCGACCCTTTAGAATGGCAATTTTGATTTTTGCTTAAATCTACATGTAGACCTCAATCCTCATTTAAGATGTAAACCTCACTGGATCCTCGCTCTATATATATATATATATATACTAGATTTCATACCCGGGACATGGTTTCAAATTAATTATCGTAACAGTTAATCTTCTAAAAATACTTAGTATAATAGGTATATATAGAGAATAATTCAGGTATGATTGTTTTTTATGGCTAATAAAAAATCAGATGTATCAGGCTCGTATTCTTTTCTTATTACCTGTATTCTTCTTACATTAGCTCGTATTCTTTTTATATTAGTCCGTATTCTTATATGCTCATATTTGTAAGTTCATGTCCTCTTATACGCTCGTATTCTTATTTTAATAGCTCGTATTTTTTTTACATTTGTAAAACCCCTCGCGAAAGCGGAAATATAAACATACAAAAGTACTAAAAATGCAGCGGAATTTAAACTTTTTAAAGATAAAACATGCGAGAAGTCTTAGACAGAAACGTATACTGAAACTGAACCCAAAATAGATAAACAACAGTTCTAAGTATAAAATCCAAATATATACACAGCCTGGGATGGAACATCCCTACAGGCACCAACGCAAAATAAACAAAGCTAAGAGTCCAGCTAAAACGATGTAAAGGTGTAAGTCAGGATGATAGGATCATCGCTCGCTAGCTCTCACATGAACCCCTCCAGCCAGCATGTACCTACATACATGAAAACATGTACGCCACAATCAGTGGGGAGTGACTAGAGTTCTCCTAGCCACCTTTTGTGACAACACGTAACATATAAACAATACAGAATACTCCAACATATAACAACATGTGAAGTATAAACAACTCATCATCTGATCTCTTACTATCATGCGAATACCATGCACGGCTCTCAACTAACTTCATAAACAAATAGGAGGGAGAGCCGGTTTCCCTACTGGTTACCCAGTCGGGGGGTCTTTCAATCCAATTATTTATGAAACCGAACTAAGAGTCATCCAATGCCTTGGATGATTTAACCACAACTCATATAACAACAATAGCATACTATGCATATCTGTCACTGTACCAACATCAAGGCAAGCAGATATAAAACAGCAAGTACAAAGGTTCAGAGGCGACATCTTAACGCATGACCTAGGTACTAAATAATTCAGCAAGTATAAAGGTTCAGAGGCGACATCTTAACGCATAACCTAAATACCAAGTTCACAATATCAAGCAAGGACTCAGAGGCAAAAACTCAACGCATGGACCGGCTATCACTGAACATTAGACTCAGAGGCGCAAACTCAACGCATGGACTAACATTCAATTCACTATCACAAGTAAGGGACTCAGAGGCGAAAACTCAACGCATGGACCCCTACCACATTACAAGATACTAGACTCAGGGGCGAAAACTCAACGCATGTTCTAGCACCAAACACCTGCACTCCGGGTAAGGTATGACAACCTGACTGCCCCGTCGTGCAGTTGCTCTACTCGTCAGACTCAGAGGCGAAAACTCAACGCATGTTCTGACGCGATCACACATACATGTCTGGACTCAGAGGCGAAAACTCAACGCATGTCCCAGACACGACAAACAGACATGTATAGAACTCAGAGGCGAAAACTCAACGCATGGCTCCATACACGACAAACAAACACATATAGGGCTCAGAGGCGAAAACTCAACGCATACCCCTATACATGACAAGCAACCTACGTATTAAGTTCAGAGGCGACATCTTAACGCATAACTTAATACGCATCAAAACAATATCATCAAAGTCTACGAACTGAACCGAAGTTCTACCTTTAACTTCTAATCAACACTTAATTGACCTCGAGAACTAAGATGAGGGAGAGCCGGTTTCCCTTTCGGTTGCCCGACCGGGGGGTCTCTATCCTCACTATATTCCCGAACCCAATATAATGTTGCCCATCCTCCGGGGACCTCAAATACATGTCAAAGGTACACAAAACAAGTTTCAAGTAAAACCGATTAACCGTTTGAAAGTTACACTCAATTTACAAAATCCTCAAAATAGCCTACAGGGGTCCCCAGCCGGTCGGCAGGCAGCCGGTCGGCCGGCTGGTGACCTCCCAGCCTTCCTTCTTTCCTTTCAAAAACAAAACAACACAAAAGGCCTCCCAGCCGGTCGGCAGGCAGCCGGTCGGCCGGCTGGGAAGACCTTCCCAAGCCTTCTCAAACGAAAACCATCCCCACATGTACTCCCAGCCGGCGGGCAGGCGGCCGGTCTGCCGGCTGGGCTCCCATCCTATATAAGTTTTTCGCAAACAACGCAAGGCAAAATGACTACCAGCCGGTCGGCAGGCGGCCGGTCGGCCGGCTGGCAGTCCTGAGCCATTTTTCCAAAGACCCGCGAAACACACAAATGCTCTCCCAGCCGGTCGACCGGCGGCCGGTCGGTCGACCGGCTCAGAGAGCCTGCAACCAAAATCGTGATTTTCCAATCTTTCCCAAATTTCACAATTCGACTTCTAATCTTCAATAGCATCACAATTAATGTTTACCCACTAACATAAATCATCCAATACTACTAATCTATCAGAAAACAAGTCCCATAACAATCCTCAAATGAATTATACATGTATCCGTCGCAAAATGAGAAAACTGAAAATACCCTTAAAAGCATTTGACAATCAATTTCAAGCATGAAAACTTCACAACAACATCATCCTAAACATGTTGCTAAGTCCTTTAACATCATATTTCGACACAAATCAGAAACAACACGAGAATCACATCAAATATGCTAATATACACATAAAGGCCGAGTTTCTCATTATCGTCACCTCACAAGCTTATCCGGCTAAAGATCTTCCTCGAGTAAGAAGCTATCAACGTCCGGGTTGTCAAATCCCTCGCCTGAAAACAAAGAAAACCGGTTTAAGAGCATAAAAACGGAATTATGAAAACAGGCTGAATTTTCGAAGTGATGGAAACGAGAAACCGAAGTGATGGATGACTTGGAAATTGAACGAGGATTCCGAAAATGTACTTACTTTCTCGATTTGAAGAACGGATGACGAAGAAAAGCTTGAAAAGGAGAGAGTAACAATGGAGGTTTTGAAGGAATTAAGTTTACAGTGAAAGGAGTTGTGAGGAAGATGAAATATGACAACTTAAGGGTTTTTAGGGGTTTAAGTAATTGCCCTTTCCGTATTTAAATAAAATGGGTCGGACTTGAACGAATATTTATCATTCGAGTTTAAGTTCACCAAGTAGAATTCGTCTTAAGGACTTAAGGTTCTTAAGACGGATCTCACTAATTAAATAAAATCTTCCGAGGTAAATTATCAAATTATTATTTTATTACTTAAAATAATTAAAAACGCTTAAATTAGATTTTACGAAAATACGGGATGTTACAACATTAACTCGTATTCTTAGCTTAATAGCTTTATTAGCTCGCATTCTTACGTTAATAGCTCGTGTTCTTGTCTGCTCGTATTTTTTAGTTCCCGATTCTCTTAATTTCTTATTCCTTTTACATTAGCTCGTATTTCTTATATATTCGTAATTTGTAGCTCGTATTCTTATAATAATACCTTATAATATTACGTGCTTATTATATCATGAAATTTGACGTCTTTCAAATCTGATTCTATTTTTTTTAATTCGAGAAGTGTTTCAATTAGCTCATGTTTTCGTATTCTGTTTACATTAGCTCATATTCTCATCTTAATCGGCCGTATTCTTATGTGCTCGTATATTTAAGTTCGTGGTCCTTTTAATCTCGTATTTGTATTCATTTGTGCTCATATTTTGAAACTCGTCTTATCTTAATAGTTCGTATTTTTTTTCATTAGCTTGTATTCATTTGTGCTCGTATTTTAAAGCTTGTCTTATCTTAATAGCTCGTATTGTTTTTATATTAGCTCTTATTCTTAGCTTAATAGCTCGTATTCTTTTAATATTAGCCCATATTCTTAGGTTAATAGCTTGCATTCTTCCGTGCTCGTATTTTTTTAGTTCGTGATTCTCTCACTCTTATTCTTTTTACATTAGCTCATATTATTATGTGTTCGTATTTTATAGCTTGTATTTTTTTTAATTATACCTCGTAAACTTAAGTGCTTAATATATTCATCAATACATCTATTTATGCTATTTTAACTAAATAAGAGAATGGAAAGAACAAATTATACAATAACTTTACGGTAGACAAAATTCTTAGTTATCAATTATTTTATTAACTAATTCAGTAATTATCCAACTGATAATTTATTACTATTTAATTATTTTTTTATTTATATATTTAATTTATTTAACCAAAGTTATAGCCAATGTAATCACTCTAAAAACAATAATTATCCAACTGATATTTTATTACTATTTAATTATCTTTTTATCTTTTTATTTATATACTTGATTTATTTAACCAACGTAATAGCCAATGTAATCGCTCTAAAACCAATAATTATCCAATACAACTAATATTTTATTACTATATAATTATCTTTTTATTTATATACTTATTTATTTAACCAAAGTAATAGCCACTGAAATCAATTATTTTATTAACTAATTCAATAATTATCCAACTGATATTTTATTACTATTTAATTATCTTTTTATTTATATACTTAATTTATTTAACCAAAGTAATGACCAATGTAATCGCTCTAAAAACAATAATTATCCAACTGATATTTTATTACTATTTAATTATCTTCTTATTTATATACTTAATTTATTTAACAAAAGTAATAGCCAATGAAATTTCTCTAAAACAATAGCCAATAAAATCGCTCAAAAAGTTCCTCTTTTAAGTATATATATTGATATATATATATATATATATATATATATATATATATATATATATATATATATATATATATATATATATATATATATATATATATAGGGTTGGGATCCGGTGAGAACCACCCTTATAATGAGAACCATGAGAACCTTCACTAAATCTCCACCACATCTCGCTTCGAAAGTTTCGATGGATCATTTACCATTAGTTTAACTTATTCAAATACACACTTTAGTATCATTAAACAAAATTTATTGATTTTATTAAAAAAATATATACTTAGTGTACCAAAATACAATTAGGTATACTAAAACGGCTATAAATGCACTAAAACGACCACTATGTGCATGAAATTTTTTACATGCATGAAAATGATTACTAGGTGCATGAAATAAGAGGCTCCACGTGCATTAAAACGAGTTCTAGGTGCATGAAAAATGATAGATACGTAAAAATCGGTAGTAGGTGCATGAAAATTAATAAAACGTATCTCACCTCGATTTCCGTCACTAGTATATATTTTCTAGACCAAGAAATATGTTATTTAGGCATAAAATTCCATGCCGAATCCAAATATGTCATTAATTTTTTCTAAAAAAGTCCGTAAGGTAGAGTTCTCATGGTTCTCATTATATTGGTGGTTCTCATAGGATCCCAATTCTCTCTCTCTCTCTCTCTCTCTCTATATATATATATATATATATATATATATATATATATATATATATATATATATATATATATATATATATATATATATATATATATATATATATATATATATATATATATATATATATATATACTAGTTTAGAACCCGTGCAAAGTTGCACGGGAATGTATAGTTGAAATTTTACAATTTTATATTATTATAGTAATAAAAGTATATATTTTATATAACTGAACTACGTTAGATTAAAATTAAAATGTTGTCTAATTGCATTAACCATACACTGCTTCAATAATGCCATAATCGATTGACCAAAAGAATTTGTGTTTATATATAGTCTCTACCAATTATTTATTTACTTTTTTTTTTTAAGTTTTGAGTTGTATTTTAGTCAAATGTATATACATATAATTGAGACAGAAGGGTAAAATAAATTGATGAATCAATAAAATGCTTACCCATAAACAGTTTTAACCAATGAATTCAGGATCGCTCATAAGAACCGGTGAGTATATACACCCGCTTCCAAAACCAAATTAAACCCAATATCATAAATGTAGGATTGAAAAAATGAATGGTGTATTATTAAATTTGATGCTTTTGGGGAAATAAAAGAAGGATTAAGAAGACCAATAAAAAAGGTTATGTGTGCTTTACACCTGTCAAAACATGACTCGACCCGTAAACCTGGCCCTACCCGACTTGATTTGATCCGATTTTTCAGGGTAAAGAACCCGAAAATATTGACCCGCAACCCGCAAGAATAAAAGTTTCACGTCATTTGTTGATCCAATTTAATACAAAATATTTAAAAAGAAAAACACAAAAGTTGCCAGAAATATGTAATAGTTAAGAAAAAGTAGGGTACGTAATTGACATGCATTATAGTCAATGAGTTCAAACATCGAAAAAAAATTATACAGTAAACTATGTGAAGTTATATTACAAATTACAAAATTTATTAAAAGCTCGACATGAAGTAGATTAAGTATCTGATGTACTACCATCGGTTGTAGTTGTAAAGTTTCTGAATTTATAATAAAATTTTCGAGAGTTGTTTTAAAGATTATTAATTTTATTATAAAATATCTAAATTTGTTATTTAAACATTATGCTCAAAAATTACAATATATTTCAAAAACATTACATATAAACTCATCAAAAATTTGCGGAAAAAAATTAAAATAAAACTTATAAACTTCAAAAAAGTTAGAAAAAATTCACATAAGCTCAACTAAAAATTAAAAGTTAAAAATTAAAAGTTAGGCCTAAAATAGTACATCTGAATTCTGATGTATGTTCTTTTTTTCGAAATAGAGTGATAAAATCATTTTAAAACCTACAATTCACATTTATCTTTTTTATATCTTGAAATTTATTGATAAAAGTAAAAATATTAATTAAATTTGTTGATAAAAGATCTAATGAACAAATACCTTGAAATTTTTTACACTGTTCTAATAAGATATAACATTATATATGGATGATATTTGTATAAATCAACTTAGCGAAGCATAAAACTTATATCAAAACTCAACTATAATAATAAATAATTGCAAAAATTAATGTATGACTAACCGGATACTATGACACTAAAAGCTAAAAAAATTGTATTTAGGGAAATATATTCTTGAAGAATAATAGGATAGTTTTTTAAGGAAGGTAATAATCTAGAAAGACAATATTGAAATAATTATTTGTATGCATCTTTAGGGGTTGGATTAGGCGGGAAAAAAATTAACGGTAGCGTGACACGTGTCAAGTTTAATGAGTAGCGGTTCTTTTATACTTATATATAGATATATATATATACATATATATATATATACATATATATATATACATATATATACATATATGGGTTGGGATCCCGTGAGAACCACCCTACAATGAGAACCGGTGAGAACTCTTTCTTACGGAGTTTTTTTAAAAAAATTAATGACATAATTGGATTCGGCATGGAATTTTATGGCCAGAGAACATATTTCTTGGTATAGAAAATAAATACTAGTGGCGGAAAAATGATAGATACGAAAAAATAGATAGTAGGTGCATGCAAATAAATAAAACGTATCTCACCTTGATTTCCGTCACTAGTATTTATTTTCTAGACCAAGAAATATGTTCTCTAGCTATAAAATGTCATGCCGAATCCAATTATGTCATTAATTTTTTTAAAAAAAGTCTGTAAGGTAGAGTTCTCACAAGGTTTTCATTGTAAGGTGGTTCTCACCGGATCCCGAGTCATACATATATATATATATATATATATATACATATATATACATATATATATACATATATATATATATATAGAAATCAAATCACGTGAGGCACCCCTCTTAGGGTGAGGCCGCCGGACCCATCCTAAACCGCCAGATTTACATATCATAGATGCACCAGATTCTGCCACGTTTAATGAGATAAAAAATTAGTCCCTCGTTGATTGAAGCCTCTTTTCCTCTCTGAGCCTTCCCCCGAAGCTTCTATTGCACAAAGAACCGGCCCCACATGCCATGTCTTTCTCCCTAATTGCTTCCTGTAAAATTCAGCATAATCGATTTCTAGCTCGAAAAGCTGTTGACAATCACACCATAACTCTCCACTTCCGATTTCTTGATCATTTCAATTCAACAGGACTACGTGAAGTTGGTGCGGTTCTACACCCATTTTGCAATTAATCAATTAATTCAAAAATGGTACGAGTTTTTAGAGAAGGGACTTAGATTGAAAATGTTATCATCTAAAGTTTGATTGATGTTGATCTTGATTTGTTGGATGGTTTTGTCCAAAGGGGTATTTTTTGGGAGTTTTTTTTTTGGTTACCTTGGATGTAAGTGAATGTTGGGTTTGATATTTGATTATCGTAGAGAACTCAGTGGACTAGTTTGGTGATATCTTCTTGTAGATTTGTTTTCGGGTTTCGATTATTGGGGTTGTTTAAGATTAGGGGCTCGCTTGAAGATAAATTATTTTCGGTTTCACAAATTAAGGTCCAAGATTCACGAAATAAGAAATTAAAGATTTCGTGAGTGAACAAACATTTTAAGTCCAAGTTTCAAAAAATAATGTCCCGGTTTCACAAATTTAGGTCCAAGATTCACGAAATAAGAAATTAAACATTTCGTGAGTGAACAAACATTTTAAGTCCAAGTTTCACAAAATAAGGTCCCGGTTTCACAAATTTAGGTCCAAGATTCATGAAATCACAAATTTAGGTCCAAGATTCACGATATAAGAAATTAAACATTTCGTGAGTGAACAAATATTTTAAGTCCAAGTTTCACAAAATAAGGTCCAAGATTCACGAAATAAGAAATTAAACATTTTGTGAGTGAACAAACATTTTAAGTCCAAGTTTCACGAAATAAGGTCCCGGTTTCACGAATTACGGTCCAAGTTTCACGAAATAAGAAATTAAACATTTTGTGAGTAAACAAACATTTTAAGTCCAAGTTTCATGAAATAAGGTCCCGGTTTCACGAATTAAGGTCCAAGATTCACGAAATAAGAAATTAAGCATTTTGTGAGTGAACAAACATTTTAAGTCCAAGTTTCACGAAATAAGGTCCCGGTTTCACGAATTAAAGTCCAAGATTCACGAAATAAGAAATTAAACATTTTGTGAGTGAACAAACATTTTAATTCAAAGTTTCACGAAATAAGGTTTCGGTTTCACAAAATAAGGTCCAAGATTCGCGAAATAAGAAATTATATATTTCGTGAATAAACAAACATTTTAAGTCCAAGTTTCACGAAATAAGGTCACGGTTTCACAAATTAAGGTCCAAGATTCACGAAATAAGAAATAATACATTTCGTGAGTTAACAAATATTTTAAGTCCAAATTTCACGAAATAAGGTCCCGGTTTCACAAATTAAGGTCCAATATTCATGAAATAAGAAATTAAACATTTCGTGAGTGAACAAACATTTTAAGTCCAAGTTTCACGAAATATGGTTCCGGTTTCACAAATTAAGGTCCAAGATTCACGAAATAAGAAATTATGCATTTCGTGAGTAAACATACATTTTAAATCCACGTTTCACAAAATAAGGTCTCGGTTTCACGAATTAACGTCCAAGATTCACGAAATAAGAAATTAAACATTTTGTGAGTGAACAAATATTTTAAGTCCAAATTTCACGAAATAAGGTCTCGGTTTCACGAATTACGGTCAAAGATTCACGAAATAAGAAATTAAACATTTTGTGAGTGAACAAACATTTTAAGTCCAAGATTCACGAAATAAGGTCCCGGTTTCACGAATTAAGGTCCAAGATTCACGAATTAAGAAATTATATATATATTTCGTGAGTAAACAAACATTTTAAATCCATGTTTCACGAAATAAGGTTTCGGTTTCACAAATTAAGGTCCGAAATTCACGAAATAAGAAATTATCCATTTTGTGAGCAAACAAACATTTTAAGTCTAAGTTTCACGAAATAAGGTCCCGAGTTCACAAATTAAGGTCGAAGATTCACAAAATAAGAAATTAAACATTTTGTGAGTAAACAAATATTTTAAGCCCAAATTTCACGAAATAAGAAAAAGTGCAAAATGGATAATTTTTTTAGATAGAGAAAATATTTGGGCCAAATGAATTGTTATAAATGACCCATAATTTTCATCCCATTGAAATTAGTCCAATGAACATTGAAAATCATGTGCAACATAGTAAGGGTTCGGCGGCCTCACCGTAATAGGCGGCCTAACGTGATCCGGCCTATATATATATATATATATATATATATATATATATATATATATATATATATATATATATATATATATATATATATATATATATATATGTCCAATCACATAAACAAATCTCATCATTAGGGAACAAGATTAAAATAAAAAGGGTAAAAACCCATCCATTAACGAAAAAAATCAAAAAAAAGGTATTCGGAAAAAATGTCAAGGTCTATTCTTCTATTAATTTTATCCGTTTTATATGTGTCTATCTCAGTTGTGAGATGTCAAACCGTATTTGATATAACAAAATTCGGTGCTAAATCAAATGCGGATGCTACAGGGGTATGCTCTAGGAATACAAAAAATAAATATTCACGCTCAAAAATGTTTATAATTACTACGAATGGTGGGAAAAATTATAGCTCGGCTTTGCGATGAATTTGTTGTAATTTTATTTATTTTTTAGAAATACATATATCTTACGAAGTAGTTTGTTAATTAGTAAATAAATTGAAGGCCCTTAATGTCGATATAAATATTTGTTCATTGCTTTAGTATTAATATCATCCTTCTGCCTAGGAATATTACCACACATTAAAAATAATTTATGTTACGATTGATTTCAAGGTTTTTAATAATGTATTTAGTTAACTCATATAATTATATTTTTCACAGCATGTTCAAATTTATATTAGGTAATTTAAGTTTACATAAATTTAGTCATATATGCAATGGATCTTATTATCTTAAATAAAGTTTAATTGCAAGAGAATTCTTGAATCTGTTTAGTGTACCACTTCATTGTATGATCCAAGCAACCAAAAACACTAATAAATTGGAATTTCATTATGGAATGATGAAAGCAAGCATGTGCATCAACAACAACATCAAAAATAGTTGTACCAGCAGGAATATACTTGATGAACTCAATTAACCTTGCCGGTCCATGTAAAGGCCAAATTACAATCGAGCTTGCAGGTAACTTCAAGGCCCCTGCTAATCCAAAACAGATGAAAGACAAATCCACTTGGGTTAAATTTGAGCATGTCGATGGTTCAACCGTGACTGCCCTTAAGGGCGGTGGGTCTTTCGACGGTCAAGGCCAAACCGCTTGGAAGCTGAACGAATGTGCTAAAACTTGCACTTGTGACGAGCTTCCATACGTACGTATTTTTTTATTAACCTATTATACCTCTCTAACTCGATCGCAATTTCGTGTTAGGTTCGTATAACTGTTTGTTATTGTATATACTATTGTCCGTCAATGCAGAACTTTAGGTTCAACTTCCTCAACAATTGTAAGTTTAGTGGTATCAAATCCATTAATAGCAAATTGTACCACATGGGAGTTTTGGGGTGCAAGAACATGACACTCTATGACACCACTATCGAAGCTCCAGCTACCAGCCTTAACACGGACGATATTCACATTGGACGATCTGAAGGTATAAACCTGATCCTTGCTAAGATCAGGACGGGGGA
Organism: Silene conica; assembly: GCA_029255685.2. NCBI lineage: Eukaryota > Viridiplantae > Streptophyta > Magnoliopsida > Caryophyllales > Caryophyllaceae > Silene > Silene conica. The sequence goes on along the minus strand of CM055317.2, from coordinate 5,676,531 downwards.
TGACTGCGTATCCATGGGATATGGTGCAAAGCAAATCCATGTTGAGTCGGTTACCTGAGGTCCTGGACACGGTATTAGCATTGGAAGCCTTGGAAGATACTGTTAGAACACAATATGTTGATGATGACAAGTTACCTTGATTAATCTAATGTTTGCTTGATTAGTACAAGAGATTAGCAAAGTGACATAAGGGTAAGATTATCCCTCAGACTTTCCAAAGTCTTAAGACTGTGCTACGTCAGCTTTCCACTAACTTTTATTATTTCTTTATTGTTCAGACTTACCTCAGACTCACCTCAGATTTTATACATTATCCGTCAGACTCGTCTCAGACTTTACTTTTCCATTTTACTTTTCTTTCTTAGAAACTTATTAATTAATTCTTGTTTGTATTAAACATTACTAATTAAAATGTATAAACTTAATTATATAACTTAACGGAACTTAATTATATATATAAAAAGACAACACACAAACTATGCTAATAAACTTAATAATTAATACATAATTAGATAACATAATTAATCATGACACATTATAATAGAATTAATCATGACACATTATAATAGAATTTAAATCAAAATTATGGTTGAGATCCATTTTGTAATATGGAATTAGTTGAATACTCCCTCCATTCAAGACTACACTACCACTATGTATTTCACACACTATTCACAAACGATCATTCAAATCCGATTTTCTCTCGATACGTAAATGAAATTCTATCCATGTGGGATTTTGTTTGATTCGTCTTTACGAATATAGTAATAATATCTAACTTTTATAATTTTTCAAAATACGTAGCTAACAATATTTAGCTCATAAAATACGCGTTGGCAAGCGTGCAAAAAGAAAGTGGTAGTGTGGACTTGAATGGAGGGAGTATAATTTTTATTGAGAGAAATGGGTGAGAAATAAAGTTTTGGCAGTAAAAGTGAAACAAAACAATGGTGAGAAATTCTATTAATGTATTTAATGTACAAGGAACACTAATTAAAAGAATATATAACATTAAGAAAATAAAAGACGGTGGGGTCAAGACTCAACAAAGTCTTAAGTCGAGTCTTGGATTCCCAAGACTCGACTTAAGACTTTGTTAAGACTTTGGCAGATTATTGGTAGTCTTGAGAAAAGTCTTGCCTTAAGACTCGTCAAAGTCTTGTCTTAAGACCCCCAATAATCTTACCCTAAGGCTTATTGAAGATCACAAGATCATATGTCAAGAAGCAAGCAAAGACAAGTGAAGGTCAAGTCTAGGAAAATGTTGTAAGCAAGGTAGTTTAACATTCATTCGTATTTGTTAGAAGGTGCAAAATCCTTGCAACAGTCTAGCAGACTGTTGCAACTGGGGTTTCTAGTACGGTCATGGAGATAATCTTTCGAAAACTATTTTTATCAAAAGAAGTTGGTCCTTTATCTCATTTACATATTTCAAATGTTTTACAAACTGAAAGATATCAAATTGAAATTCAAATCTCACAAAGCACATGAGGTCTAAGGGCTAGAAAAGAAGAAAGTAAGCTTTTTCCTTTTTTGGTCATAAGACTTTTCAAAGGAAGGTTCCTCACCTTACACTCCTTACCAAAAGAGGCATACCTTGAGCCTTGCAAACATGTGAGTTTTTCAGATTGTAAAAGACCCTTCACCACTTGAGCTTTTGGGTAATAGAGTGAAATGAATATAAAATGCATTTGTGAGACAAAGCCCACACGCCTATTGCTCTATAAAAGCCACACTTCTAGTTCATTAAATGTTAAGACTTTCTAAGCATGTATTGTAAACTTTGCAAAAACCTTTTAAGCATTTATTCTTCAAGTTTATTTTTGCAAAAGTTTCTGTTTTCAAAGAAGTCTTCATTTGTTTTCGAAAAGCTATGATCTCCTTGTACTAGTTCGCACTTCTAATGAGTATAAATGTTGTTCGATGAACCTTGTGTTTAGATCTTAAAAGTAGTCTCCATGTTCTTTAAGAGAACTCTTGAGACATTGATCTTGTAAACCAAAGGTAGAACAACAAACTTTTAGAGCGGAGTAGCTTTAAGTTTGAATCAAGTCTTACGAGCGGAGTAGCTCTAAGCAAATGCAACCGGAGTAGGTTGGGGAGTTGTTTTGTTGTAATAGTTTTAGTCAAGCGGAGTAGCTTCTAAACTTTCAATAAAATAACGGTTGGACGTAGGCTCCGGAGTAGGAGCTGAACCAATTTTTTACATCGTTTGTTTATTGCTCTTTCTCGTACTTGTTACTCATTTCTTGTTATACTCGTAATAGATCTGCTCTATGTAACAGTTCCTCATACTGTTGCTTAGTGTCTGATCTTGTTGCCTTAAAATCGTGAAACACTTAAGCTATTTCAGAAATTTTTAAAAGGTCACCTAATTCACCCCCTCCCCCTCTTAGGTGCTAAACTCGTTCTTGATTCTTCAATTGGTATCAGAGCCTTGTGCTCTTGATTTAGGCTTAACCACCAAAGAGAAAGATCCATAATCATGGACGAGTCTAAACACACTAAGTACCCAATTTTTAAAGGTGAAAACTATGCTTGGTGGAAACACCGCATGGAACATTACGTTAAAGGTGTTGACTACGAATGTTGGATGATAATTAAAAAGGGCCTAATTAAGATTGAGGTGACTGATAAGGAAGGAAACACGACACCAAAAGATGAGGAAAAATATAATGAAAATGATTATAAAAAGATCGAGAAAAACTCTAGAGCCATGTTCATTCTTCAATATGGCATCGGTGACCAAGAGATAAATCGTATATCGGGTTGCACTTCGGCCATAGACATTTGGGACACCCTAAGCTTAGCTCATGAGGGTACGTCTCAAGTCAAGAAGTACCGTGTTGACCTTCTCATGCAACAATATGAGATGTTCAACATGGGAAAGGACGAGTCAATCAATAGTCTTTCATCTCGTTTCTCTTGCATTGTTAATGAACTAAAAAGCCTAGGTCGAACTTTTGAATTCGAGGATTTAGTCCGAAAGATCCTTCGAAGCTTAACTGAAAAGTAGCAACTGAAGGTGACGGCTATTGAGGAAGCCAAGGACCTTGCCATCCTCTCCCTAAATGAACTAATGGGGTCTCTCATGACCCATGAGCTTTCACTTACAAAACGCTCTCAAGAGAGTTCAAAGGGAAAGGGACTCGCTCTAAATGCTCTCTCAAGTGATGAGGAGGATGAGGATGTTGAGTTCGCCATGTTTACTAAGAACATGGCCGGCATAATCAATGGTCGTGGGTCTCAAAGGTTCAATAACAATGTTAGCAAAAGACGTTTTCCAAAGAGATCTAATTCCACTTTTGGTTGCTTCAAATGTGGTGACCCTGGTCACCAAATAAAGGAATGCCCAAAGTGGGACGATATTAAGTCCAAGGAAAAGCGTGATTTTGCTAAAAGAGATTACAAAAACAAAGTTATGACTGCCATTTGGGATTTATCCGATTCCGATGAGGACGAGTTCCTTGAGGAAGAATTGGATGCAAAGTTGAGTATATCTTCAAAATCAAAAACTGAAACCTCAAAAACATCAAAGAAAGAAGATGCCATATGTCTCATGGCTCACTCGATTGATTCAAGCTCCGACTCTGAAAGCGAGGTAAAATGTCTAAAGAAAAACGCCCGTGCCTTCTCTAAGGACAAAATATGTCTTCTTTTAGATGATTTCATTGATAAGTGTCGTGTCCAAGGAAATAAACTCATTGCTATGCAAGATGAAATTGAAAGTATAGCTGAGGAAAATGTTAATCTTAAGGAGAGTCTAACAGAGGTAGACCAAACATGTTCAATAACCAAACTAGAAAAGGAAATCAAAATGCTTCAAAAACAAAATCAGTGTCTTGTGAATAAAGCTGAAAAAACTCATGCAACAGACGCATGTAATGTTGAATCTGAACTAAGTAAAGAGGTCGAGTTTCTAAATGGAAAAGTTTTATCTCTCACAAAGGAACGTGACTCCCTCATGGTTGAACTAACTTCATGCAAACTTGATAACAAACAACTAGAGGAAGTTGCGATTTTATTAAGTGATGAAACTAGTCATGTCAAAAGAAAAGTTGACAAACTTGAGAAAACAAATCTAGATCAACTTAAGAAAATAGAAACCTTGACCAAAGAGTTGCTTGATGCAAAGCAGTTCTATCTCAAATGGGAAGGAAGTCAGAATGTCCTGGAATTCTTGTTAAAACAATCCAAAGAAAATGAAAAAGCTTTGAAAAACGTTGGACTTGGTTTCAGATGCAACAATAGTACGCACTGTTGCAACCGAAACCAAGACCCAAGCCAAAGAGATTTCAGACGACGTAAGTATGCTGGACTACCTGAATACATTATATGCAATTATTGTGGAAAGACCGGTCATGAGTTCAATGGATGTCCTAAAAGAGAACTTGACCTAAAGAGGAACACCAAGGTTGCACAAGAAATGTGGGTCAAGAAGGACTCGGTGTCTAGTGTAAAGAAGGGACCCAAACTTGTTTGGGTTCCTAAACTAACTGTTTGATATTGCGTAGGCATTAGTGAGGGGCAGCAGCAATTGGTACTTAGACAGCGGATGCTCTCGTCACATGACGGGAGAAGAAGACCAATTCCTCTCACTTGAGGCCTACAATGGAGGCATGGTGACTTTTGGCGATAACAAACAAGGTGAAATTGTTGGTATCGGAAATGTTGGTAAGTCAAAATCACTATGCGTGGACAAAGTGCCGCTTGTCAAAGGATTAAAACACAATCTACTTAGCATATCACAATTGTGTGATCGATTTAATATCGTTGAATTTCATGCTCATGTGTGTAAAATCCTAGATGGAAAGACAAAGGAGTTGGTACTAGAAGGTAAACGAGTCAAGGATGTGTATATGATTGATTTATGTTCTTTATCCGGTCAAAAACTTTCGTGCATGAGCGTCCATAAAAATGACCCATGGCTTTGGCACAAACGTTTGGGCCATGTTAATGCTAGAACATTAAACAACCTTAGAAGACTTGACCTAGTAGAAGGGTTACCAATCATAAACTTCAAATTCAACTCTTTGTGTGACGATTGTGTTAAAGGAAAACAAGTTAAGAGCTCATTCAAGTCAAAAAAAATGTATTAGTACATCACGTGTCTTAGAACTTGTTCACATTGACCTTTGCGGACCCATGCGCATCACAAGCAAAGGTGGTAGTAATTACATTTGTGTGATTGTTGATGATTGCTCTAGATATGTGTGGCTATTGTTTCTTGGAACAAAGGACAAGGCTTTTGGAGAGTTTTTAATTTGGCTCAAAATGGTCGAAAACAAATTTTCTCTAAAACTTGGTGCTTTAAGGTCCGACCATGGAACCGAATTTGAAAACCTTGCCTTTGAAGCCTATTGTAATGAGAATGGTGTTAGCCACAACTTTTCGGCCACACGAACTCCGCAACAAAATGGAGTGGTGGAACGAATGAATCGAACTTTGGTAAATATGGCTAGGACCATGATCATTAGTTCTCAAGTACCAAGAAACTTTTGGGCCGAAGCCGTAAACACCTCGTGTTACGTCTATAATCGAGTCATGATTAGAAAAATCACCAACAAAACACCCTATGAAATTCTACGTGAAAGAAAACCTAATATCTCATATTTAAAATGCTTTGGTTGTAAATGCTTTGTTCATAACAACGGGAAGGACAACTTAGGGAAATTTGATGCCCGTAGTGATGAAGCAATTTTTGTGAGATATTCAAACCATAGTAAGGCTTACAAAGTCTTTAACAAAAGGACTATGAAAATGGAAGAAAACATTCATGTCGTATTTGATGAATCTAGTCTTTTTGTATCTCAGGAACATGAAAGAAATGAAGAGGATGATGATGTGTTCGAACTTGGGATGGTGCGTCATGACATGGACCAAGTGTTGGAAGCTGAAGATCTTGAGCAACAGTCAGAAACACCTTTGCATGGGGAAGCAGGCCACAACTCAGGGGGAACTGACGAGGCTTCATCTTCAAATGAAGCCAGCACGTCAAGAGTGGAAAAAGAAAGCCAAGGCACAGCCTTTGACCCACAAAATTTCAATAATCAATCCCCCACACAAAACCAACCCCATGCAACAGACTCTGAAACTGATGCATCTGAACAGAATGAACAAACAGTCGCTTCCAACACCACCAACACCACCATACAAAAAAAATGGAAACACCAAAGCTCCCACCCTCTCTAAAACCTAACCAGTGACCTTGACTCAGGGGTAAAAACCAGATCCTCCCTCAGAAACTTCTGTGCCTTCAATGCTTACCTCTCACAAATTGAACCCGATCACATCTCAAAAGCTCTTGAGGATCCTTGTTGGATCATGGCCATGCAATAAGAGTTTGATCAATTCAAAAGGAGGGAGGTATGACATCTGGTACCTAGACCTTCAAATCGTACAGTCATTGGCACTAGGTGGGTGTTTCGAAACAAGCTTGATGATAATGGAGAAATCGTAAGGAATAAAGCAAGGCTAGTGGTGCAAGGGTATAATCAACAAGAGGGGATTGATTATGATGAAACCTTTGCACCGGTAGCTAGGCTTGAAGCCATACGAATACTCATTGCCTTTGCAGCTCATCATGGTGTAAAACTTTTTCAAATGGATGTAAAATCGGCATTCCTAAATGGCTATCTTAATGAAGAAGTTTTTGTGGAACAACCACCGGGCTTTGTGTATAATGAATCATCGAACCATGTCTTTAAACTTGATAAAGCACTATATGGTTTAAAACAGGCTCCTAGAGCATGGTATGATAGGCTTTCAAAATTTCTTTTAGAAAATGGCTTCATACGTGGTTCGATTGATAAAACGTTATTTATCAAGTCACAGTCATATGTAATGTTGCTTGTTCAAATATATGTCGATGACATAATCTTTGGTGCAACTAGTGAAACTCTCTATGAATACTTTGCACATCTAATGAAATCTGAGTTTGAAATGAGCATGATGGGAGAACTAGGGTTCTTTCTTGGCCTCCAAATCAAGCAAAAAGAGGAGGGTACAATGATCCATCAAGAAAAGTATGTGAAGGAGATGCTAAGTAAGTTCGGGTTGACCAATGCGAAACCCGTCGCTACACCTATGGTTTCTGACCTCAAACTTGACCTTGATCCAAATGGTAAGAGTGTTAGTGAAAAGGTGTATCGAGGTATGATTGGTTCTTTACTCTACTTGACCGCAAGTCGACCCGATATTCAATATAGTGTTTGTGTGTGTGCTAGGTTTCAAGCAAATCCTAAGGAATCTCACTTCAAAGCCATAAAAAGGATATTCAAATACTTGATTGGAACTCAACAGTTATATCTTTGGTATCCTTCTTACTATGAGCTTGATCTTGTAGGATTTTCTGATGCCGACTATGCGGGATGCATGTTGGATAGAAAGAGCACGTTCGGAATTGCCACATTCATGGGGCCATGCTTGCTCACGTGGGCTTCAAAGAAGCAAAATACCGTGTCTCTATCAACGGCGGAAAGTGAATACATAAGTGTCGCACTATGTTGCACACAACTACATACTATGGGTACGTCAACAATTGCATGATTTCGGTATTATATTCGAATCCTCTCCTAGTTTTTGTGATAATACTAGTGCAATTAATATCTCGAAAAATCCAATACAACATTCCCGGACCAAACATATTGAAATAAGGCATCACTTTTTACGTGATCAAGTTGAAAAAGGGACAATTAATCTTAACTTTTGTAAAACCGAAAATCAAATTGCGGATATTTTTACAAAACCGTTAGAAAGAGAACAATTCGTAAAACTTCGGTTGGAAATTGGTTTGTTAAGTGATGCATGCATGACATTAAAAAGATTACGTCTCCCAATGATTGATTAGAACGGGTGACGATAGTGTTTATGTTTACGGTTTGTCATTTACGTGCAAATTAAAGAAAATGATTTACGTAAAATTAATTACACTTGCATGCTAGTTGTCTTTTATTGAGCCACTCAAAATCCTCACCCATCAACTCACGTCACTTTTTGTCATCATACACCCTTACACTCAACCGCCACTTTAATTACCCCCTTTCTCTTTCCTTACTTTTTCATTAAACCATCCACCATTATCCATTGAGTAAATACTCCTAAACTCTTCAACTCACTCAAAATTCAAAAACTCCCACCATAACCGTACCACTATCTCCCTATAACTTCCCTCAAAACAAAATGCCTCCCAAAGGCATCAACCGTGAACTAAAGAGACTTGCTAACACCTATAATCCTTCCTTTGTTGCTAAACTAAAAATGACCACCTCACCATCCAAACCACCCTCTGCCTCACCAAAAGCTCCGGCTAAACCAAAAATCTCCCGTGCCAAAACCGCTGCTAGACCCGGCCTTGGAAAACCTAGAGGATGAGGGCGCGGTGGATTAAAGCGACAACCGGCCCTGTCGATGGCTCTGGACCCGAGTGTTGATCACTCCGATTCTGATAAAAGGGTTGATTTGAATGTTGAACCAAAAGAATCGGGTGAAAAAATCAGGGGCGAAAAGGAAGTGTCCGAGGAAGTAGAAGAAAATATTGGTGAACGTGAACCAAGTTCACCAGAAAAGGTTCCTGAGAAAGGAAATGTGGTGAAGGAAGTTGTTGGAAAAGGAGTAAGCAAAACGAAAAAGGGAAAGGGAAAATCGAATCAAAAGAATAAAGAGAGTGACCAAGTTGTTGAAAACGAAAAAGAGAAAGAGAAAGAGAGTGAGAAAGCTGTGGAAAAAGATAAGAGTGTTGAGAAAGTTGTAAATGATAAAACTCAAAGTGTGGAAAATGAGGCTGCTAACACCGGAAACGAGGTTGAAAATCTGGAAGTTGTTGGAGAAGAAGAAGGCAGTGTGGCTAGGTCTGAGGGATCTGGAGAAAAGGATGCCACGAATGTTTCAACTGGTGAAGTTGAGGGCAGGGTTGACAAAGGGAAGACCACCATGGTCGAAGAGGATATGAACGAAGCAACTAGTGACCACCAAGTGCCCGACACAATGCTTGAACCATTGAACCATGAAAACAAAGCCTCATCGTCTAAACGAAAAATGGAAATGGCCGCATTGTTTGGAGAGGACTTTGGTGAGGAATACGGTGATGAGGAACCCTTATCCTCCTTTGCCAAAACCAAGAAGAAGGCCCAACCTAAGCCGACCACGAAAAAAACCCATCCAAAAACCAAAGAAAAGAGCAAGAATTGAAATGAAATCAAACCAATACCCAAGTGAAAGTGATGAGAAGGAAGAACCCGACTCCAATGCTTGTCGTGACTTAATGGCCACCCCCTTTGATGAGCCCTTCAAAAACGAAGTCCTTGCTCATCTCAACACTTTAGATCTTCCGGAACAAGTGCTCAAACTTTGTCACGATCTTCTCGGGTGCTCTTTCAACTCCGGAAGGCGGTTTCCTCTTGATTGGTATGACTCATCCCCTGCATTTCAGTTCTTTCATTCTCATATCATTGCCCAAAAATGGACATTTCTCCTTGACAAAAACTTCCCTACCTACGTATCCGAGGTGGTACAGTTCTATGCAACGGTTACCGTAGACGTTGCATCTGGAACTCTTTCAGCCTACATCAACAACAAACCCCTTATGTTAACCATTTCCCAAATAGCCAAATACCTAGATGTTGAACCACTTGGGCTAGACACATTTCCAAGGGGTACTTGGGGGGAAATTGAACCATCTATTGTTGATCAAGTTATCAACCTCTTACGTCCCCATGCCTCCCACAACCGCTCCAATGTTTATGCAACCGAATTAAAATCCAATCATCGATTCATATTTAACTTCCTCCAAAGAACCATTGTTCCCGGCAGCAACACAAGGGGTAGGTGTTCCTACCTCGAAATGCTTCTCATTCACCACATCCACTCTAATCAGAAAATCAACCTACCCGCCCTTATCTTTCACCGAATCCATGAGGTTTCCAATGATATAAAAAAGGGGGATTTCGATAAGAAAACCATTATCCCCTATGGCATGTGGCTTTCCATGATCTTTCATAAGAAAAAATTGGTGAAAAAGGGTAGCTCGGCAGTGGGTTTGTCTGATGAGATGACTATGGGCTTATTGTCTCAAATGACGTTGGATATTGTCAACGGGAAACTTGTTCGGAAGTTTGGAGGACCGGGAAAGGGTGCAAAGGTCAGTGGGACTGTTGATTTGGGAGTTGTCAATGGGAAGCTCGATAAACTCACGGGGTTGGTCTCTAAGCTTCTTGCCGAGATGGAGAGGATGAAGAAAGAACTCTCGGAGCTACGGACTGTGAATGAGGACCTCATAGAGCGTGTGGGTGCCGCTAATGAGGACTCCGATACTTAAACCCTTCCCTTCCCATCCTTTTTCATGGTTTTTTTTTTAAGAAATATTGCATGCTTGTTGATTGTTTTTCTGTTTTCTCAGACTCTTTCATTTTGCGTTTGTGTGTTAAACTCGTATCTCTTGAACACCACTGTCCCCTTTTGATGCTGTCAAGAGGGGGAAGTTAATCCAAATTATGTTGTGTGTTTATTTAATGACTCTTAGGCTAACGTTCACCGTAGAAATAGCTTAGCTTTTTATTATACGTATTACTTAGGATTAAGAATGATTGACCCCTTGATCACCTTGCTCATGCATTAGTTATGTGTTATTTATTTTGGCCTAAACAGACCGACTCACCATGGGTTGAGGGGGAACTTGTCTCATAATTTTGATTGTAACTTGTCATCATCAAAGGGGGAATTTGTTAGAACACAATATGTTGATGATGACAAGTTACCTTGATTAATCTAATGTTTGCTTGATTAGTACAAGAGATTAGCAAAGTGACATAAGACTTATTGAAAATCACAAGATCATATGTCAAGAAGCAAGCAAAGAAAAGTGAAGGCCAAGTCTAGGAAAATGTTGTAAGCAAGGTAGTTTAACATTCATTCGTATTTGTTAGAAGGTGCAAAATCCTTGCAACAGTCTAGCAGACTGTTGCAACTGGGGTTTCTAGTACGGTCATGGAGATAATCTTTCGAAAACTATTTTTATCAAAAGAAGTTGGTCCTTTATCTCATTTACATATTTCAAATGTTTTACAAACTGAAAGAAATCAAATTGAAATTCAAATCTTACAAAGCACATGAGGTCTAAGGGCTAGAAAAGAAGAAAGTAAGCTTTTTCCTTTTTTGGCCATAAGACTTTTCAAAGGAAGGTTCCTCACCTTACACTCCTTACCAAAAGAGGCATACCTTGAGCCTTGCAAACATGTGAGTTTTTCAGATTTTAAAAGACCCTTCACCACTTGAGCTTTTGGGTAATAGAGTGAAATGAATATAAAATGCATTTGTGAGACAAAGCCCACACGCCTATTGCTCTATAAAAGCCACACTTCTAGTTCATTAAATGTTAAGACTTTCTAAGCATTTATTGTAAACTTTGCAAAAACCTTTTAAGCATTTATTCTTCAAGTTTATTTTCGCAAAAGTTTCTGTTTTCAAAGAAGTCTTCATTTGTTTTCGAAAAGCTATGATCTCTGTTTTGGTAAAATTTCTACCGGGTCGAGTTTTGTGATGCGGGTCAAAGTGTCAACCAATATGAGTATTTACGTAAAAGACGAATATGAAAATTAAAGAGATGAAATAAAGACGCAAGGGATTTTTGGTGACGCGGAAAAACCCAATGAGGGAAACAACCGCGGGGGGAACGGAATCCCACCAATATTTTTTACTATGATCGAGTGATTTCACTGCTTTGTATGAGTACAAGTGTTTGCGTAAGTATATGATTTTACAACGTATGAACTGACTGCTTAAATAATGCCCTAGCTTCTCTTTTTATAGCTGTGAATTACTGTCCAACTGATTTGGTTTCTGGTGCTGAAATGTGGGAGAGGATATAGGGGAATATCCTCTTAAGGTTTTGACCCATTCCCTTTCTCCAACAGCTCTTTTTTCTGCTCTGGTCTGTATCTGGTCTGCGTCTGGTTTGTCTCTGATCTGCTTCTGGCGTTGGGCTGCTTAATTATTTATCCTTGGGCCCAACAATGAGATGCCAATTTTTGGGCTAAACAATTTGCCCCAAATTTCAGCCCGGGTTGGCTTTTCAATTGGGCTGGAATTTTTCTGCCTCTGAGAATCCTGGAGTCATATGGGTAGTTGAGGAATTGATGTAACCGCCAATAGCCGCATTTCCTGTCCCACTTGTCCCACTCGCATTAACTGCTTGTCCCCTCAATGTTTACTACTTCTTTAACTTTAACCTTTCACCTTTCAAATTTGAATTCACTTTCAAATTTCATCCACTTGCTTCCCTTATAAATACCCTTTTAACCGTGTTGCTTCACTTTTACCACTTTCAAAAAATTCACTTTCTCTCTTACTTTCTTTCTTGCTTTTTTCCTGCTTGTTCTTGCTCACTCTTACTTTATTTTTGCGGTAAATTTCTTTTACCACAACTTTCAAAATTACACAATGTCTGCCCCTGGGTCTTCTTCTGCTACTCCTTCCACTACTCCTGCTCCTGATGGGTCTTCTGGGTCCAGCTCTGCTTCGGGGGACTATTCTGGTCCTTTCCCGTCGCAGAAGTTACTTGCGGCCAAGCATTTATGCGATTCTTCTTTCAACGAATCTCATGCCTCTTTCATCAAGCTTCAATTCGGATTTCCGGAGGGGGTGGTCTATCACTTTCCTCTTGCCGACGAGAAGGCCGATTTTGAGAGGGAGGGATGGACTTGTCTCTATGAATATCCTTTCCGTCTGGGTCTCAGATTTCCTTTTCCTGACTTGATTGTAGATTTTCTGAAGTTAACCAAACTAGCTATGTGCCAGATTGCTCCGCATGCATGGAGAATCTTGCTCAGTATTTGTGCTCTGAACCGTGAACGGGGGCTGAACATTGGTTTGGCTGACTTGGGGCAGTGGTTCACCCCTCGTTCTCTAGGTCATTCTCAGTGCACCATTCGCAGTCATGACAATATGCCTTCTGCCATTATCTTTTCCACTACTCCAGATGATAGTAAGTCGTTTACCCGCTTTATCTTCGTCAAGATTGACACATTGCCTTCCTCTCCTGATTATATTTTCTCTGCATGGCAGCCTGTGGAAGGTACTGGTTTTGCTCTGGCATTCTTTTGATTTTCCTTACTTTATTGTTTTTTCGTCTGTTTCTGATGGTTTGTTAGTTTCTGCAGGTCGTAGCTTGGCTAAGCTTCCTGACTCCGCTGATCCCCCTACTTCCAAGGCCAAACTCCTGGACCTTCCTGCCGAGGAGAGGACGTTCTCCAAGCTGGTCCGGGATGCTGCTGTTCTGGTGGTGAAGAAAGAGGGTACGGTATTTTCGATGTTTCTTTGTTTTCTTTGGGTGGACCTGCGTTTATTCTACTCTGATTTCTGCTGTCACCTTTTCAGGCAAGCCCAGAGTAGACGTGAGCAGGGTGATGCAGCTACGCAGAAAAAGGTTGGCTTCTGGGGACGCGGGGTCCTCAAAGAAGACGAAAATGGACGTTGTGGAGGGGAGCTCTGCTGGAGCCGGGTCCAAGGCTGCCCCTATTGAAGTTGACACCGTTGATCTGGTCCAGGAACCTGTTCCTGAGGCTCCTTATGTTGATCTTTCTCCTCTCAAGATTCCTCCCTCCATTCCTACCCCTAGTTACAAGCCAGTTTTGGAGCAGCTGCCTCTGCCACCTGCTGGAGAAGGTTTATCTTCTTCTTCTTCTTTGCGCCTGGAGCTCCCAGCGGATTTTGGTGGGTCCAGGACCCATCTCTGGCCTACCTTGGACTCACTACTTTTCCCCGCCTCTGCCTCTATTATGGAAACTCGTCCTTTCAAGGACTTGATCAGGCGTACTGCGGAGGTTTCCTTTGAGGTAACCCTCCTTTTTCTTTTCCTTTTTTCTTCTTTTTTCTTTCTTCTGTCTTCCCTGACCTGGTCTGGACTTCCAGGTCCTGGAGCTGTCACTTTGTGCTAAACGACAGAGTGAGGCCTTGCTGGCTGAACTTCATTGTTCGAAGGCGGCTCAATCTGAGGCTCTGAGGAGGAGGCAGGAGGTGGAGAGGATGCAGGAGGCCCTGGCAAAGAAGGAGCGGGAGTTATCAGAGAAGTTAAGCTTGGAGGAGACCTTGAGGGAAAGTTTGCGGCAGGCTGTTGAGCGTTCTCGCCAGGATGTGGCTAAGGGCCAGGAGATGCTCAAAGCTCAGGAGGAGGCTTCTCAGAACCTGCTAGCCACGGCTCACTCTAAGCTGGAGAGGGCCTTGACTTCAGAGGCGGACCTGGTGCTGAAGGTGGAGGCTCTGGAGCAAAAAAAGGCTGGTCTGCAGAGGGCGTTAATTGAAGTTGTTGCTTATACTGCTACTGAGACCCGGGTGAAGTGTGTTCGGGAGTTCCAGGAGGGTAGCCATACTACCTGGGACTTAGCAGCTCTGGAGAAGGCCTTTGCTTCTGACTTTCCCGAGGGTTTAAACATGGACCTGATCTCTGACGATGATGAGGAAGAAGATGGGGTGGGGTCCCAAGATGTTGGAGAGGAGGTGACCTCTGACCCCACCGATGCTGATGTAGCTGCTGCTGGGCCTACTCCTGATGAGTAGGTTTTGTTAAAAATTTATCTGCTGGGCCCTAGTATGGGCGTTAATATTTTGTTTTGAACTCTGGATGCCCCTGCGTGGGCTTAACTGTTGTAATTTTTTTGCTGCTGGTCCGCGTGGACGAGTAAAAACAATGCTGCTTTGGGGCTGCCTTGGGCAGCCTTTCTTTTAATCGTATGACCCCCGTTGTATGGGGTTTTGCTCTATCTGTTGGTTTCTTGCCGTTTTTCTGGCGTTTTCTTTTGTACATGCATGTTTCGTTTGTGTTTTGGCCATCGCTGTTTTTATGTGCTGGCCTGGTCTTTTGTATACCCATCCCTATACTGGGGTGCCAGGCTTGACTTAGGTTTTCCTGTGATCAGTGCAGATTTCCTCTTTAGGTCAGTCCACTAGGATAAGTAAATTTTGGTCCAGAAAATAAGTAACGAAATTTTTCCTTTTAAAAGACTTAAAATTTGGGAAATGCACCAAGGTTTGAAATCACCAGACCTCGATTACTAAACTTAGGTTTAAAAAATATAAAGGCAAGATATCATCCTAAACTTAGGTTTATAAAAAAATATAAAGGCAAGACAAAAATTTTAAGCTGAACCAGAGTAAACTTTATACAGAGTAGAACCTGAGTCTGAGGGAGCTGCTCTGGTCTGGTGGAGGCACCTTTAGATGATATACTTTTTTAAGTGAAGTATATTCCATGATCTGGGTATCATTTCCCCTTCCATTGTCATCAGTCTGTAGGCCCCATTACCAACTATGCTCTCAACTTGGTATGGGCCCTCCCAGTTGTAGGCAAATTTTCCAGCTTGTCGGTTTTTGGTGTTCTGGAACACCTTTCTCAGGACCAGATCTCCTATTTGCAGGGTTCTGATCCTGACATTTTTGTTGTAGCTTCGAGCCACCATCTGTTTGTATGAGGCCATTCTGACGTATGCACTGGTTCTGAGTTCATCAACAGTGTCCAGGCTTCTTGTCATTTCTACTTGGTTCTGGTCCTCAGTTGTGCATCCGTACCTGTGGGTTGGGACTTTGACCTCAGAAGGAATTACTGCTTCTGCTCCGAAGACGAGGCTGAAGGGGGTCTGACCTGTTGCTACTTTCGGAGTAGTTCTGTCAGCCCACAGGACCAGAGGAAGTTCCTCTGCCCATTTCCCTCCCATTTCTTGTAGTTTCTTTTTCATATTCTCAATGATGATCTTATTACTAGACTCAGCTTGTCCATTGGACTGGGGGTTCCTGGGGGTAGATTTCTGGAGTGATACATTCCATCCAGCACAGAAGGCCTCGGTTTTCTTCCCAACAAATTGGGAACCATTATCACATATTATTTCTGAGGGTATGCCAAATCTGGTGAATATATTGCACTTAATAAAAGAGATGACCTGTGCTTCGGTGGTCTGGGTGAATGATTCTGCTTCGATCCACTTAGAAAAGTAATCTGTCATGGCCAGCATGTACATCTTGTTTCCTGGTGCTCTGGGGAGAGGTCCCACAATATCCATCCCCCACTTCATAAAAGGCCATGGGGATATGACCGGGTGCAGAGGCTCTGCTGGTTGGTGATTGACATATGCGTGTCTTTGACAGGCGTCACAATTCCTTGCATACTCCTTCGCATCCTTGCGCATTGTGGGCCAGAAGTATCCCATTCTGAGGGCTCTATTGGACAGACTTCTTCCCCCTGCATGATTTCCACAGTCTCCGCTGTGGAGGTCATGCAAGACTGTCTGCGCCTCAGTCTGATCCAGGCATCGCAGATATGGCCCTGCTAATGATTTTCGGAACAGGATTCCGTCAATCAGTAGGAATCTGGAAGCCTTCATTCTGAAACTGCGCGCTTCTTTCTTACTGCTGGGCTGGATGTCATGCTACAACCAGTTCAGGTATGGCTTTCGCCAGTCTTGTTCTGACTCCTGGTCTGGGTTGTTGCTGCAGATAGGTAGCTCCTCCTGGTTCAAATCTGGTCCAGGAATGGTTGGTTTGAGGACATGGGTGATTGGAATACTGGCTACATCGGCTGGTTTGAAGGTTGAGCCTAGGGTGGCCAGTGCATCTGCTTCTGCGTTCTGCTCTCTGGGTACTTGCTGGATGCAGAATTCCTCGAATCTGCTGATTAACTCCTTTGCTATGCACAAGTAAGCCACCATTGTGGGGTCTCTTGCTTCTTATGCTCCATTGACATGGTTCACAATTAGTTGTGAATCGCTGTATACATTAACACGGTTGATTCCCATGTCCAGGGCTAGTTGCAGTCCCAGGACTAGGGCTTCATACTCAGCCACATTATTCGTGGTCTTGAATTCGCATCAGACTGCTTGGGTGATTAGATCCCCTTCTGGTGATCGGAGGATCAACCCAACTCCGGACCCTCTGGCGTTTGAAGCTCCATCTACTCGTAACTCCCAGGTGCCTGGTTTGGCACCCTGGTGTAGGTGCAGGATTTCCTGCTCTGCTTGGGTATGGAGTGCCGGGCTGAAATCGGAGACAAAGTCTGCAAGGGCTTGTGACTTTATGGCTGTACGTGGTTCAAACTGGAGGTCATAGCCACTGAGGTGCACAGACCACTTAGCCATTCGTCCTGATAATTCTGGCTTTCTCATAACCGTCTTGAGTGGGTGATTGGTAACCACTGAGATGGTATGAGACTCAAAGTACGGGCGTAGCTTATAGGATGCTGTGACCAATGCCAATACTAGTTTCTCAAGTGAGGTATACCTTGCTTCTGCTGGCAGCAATGATTTGCTGACGTAATACACCGGGTGCTGGGCCCCTTCGTGCTGTCGGACCAGAACTGCACTTACTGCTGCTTCGGTTACTGAGAGGTATAGGAGCAGGACCTCCCCCTGCTCTGGCTTGGATAGCAGGGGTGGGCTGCTTAGGTACCGCTTCAATTCCTGGAATGCCTTTTCGTGCTCTGGTGTCCAGTCAAACTTTTGGCTTTTTCTAAGAATATCATAGAATAATTTGCATCGGTCTGAGGATCTGGAGATAAACCTGCTCAGGGCGGCTACTCTTCCCGTCAGACGCTGTACATCTTTGGGCTTCTGGGGCGATTCCAGTTGCAGAACTGCTTTGATTTGTTCTGTGATGGCTTCTATCCCCCTCTGTGTTACCATATACCCCAGGAATTTCCCACTGGAAACTCCAAAGGTACACTTAGCTGGATTTAACTTCATTTTGTACTTCCGGAGGGTGTTGAATGTTTCCTCCAGGTGCTGGGTGTGGTCTGCTGATTGCTTGGATTTGACCACCATATCGTCTATGTAGACTTCCATATTGCGTCCTATCTGGTCTTTGAACATCATATTGACGAGCCGCTGGTATGTGGAGTCAGCATTCTTAAGACCGAAGGGCATTACGTTGTAGCAGTAGATGCCTCTTTCGGACCTAAATGCTGTCTCCTCCTGGTCTGCCGGGTCCATTTTGATCTGGTGGTACCCGCTCCAGGCATCTAGGAAAGTTAACATTTCGTGGCCTGCAGTGGCGTCCACCATAACATCTATATGTGGCAAGGGGAATGGGTCCTTGGGGCAGGCCTTATTCAGGTCTGTGAAATCCACGCAGACCCTCCACTTGCCATTCTTTTTTGGTACCACCACTACATTAGATAGCCACTCGGGGTACCTGACTTCCCTGATCTTTCCTGCCTCCAGAAGGTTATCCACCTCCTGGTTTATGATCTGATGTCTTTCTGCTGCGAATTTCCTGCGCCTCTGCTACACTGGTCTGAATCCTGGATCTATGCTGAGCTTGTGTGTTATGATTTCTGGGTCTATACCAATCATATCTTTATGGGACCAAGCGAAACAGTCCACATTCTTTCTGAGCAGCTGGAGGAGCTGATGGCGTAGATCTCCAGAGCATTCTGAGCCTATGAACACGGTTCTTTCTGGGTGCTGCTCATCCAGGTGGACTTCATCGATTTCTGCCTGCTGGGGCTCGATGTACTCCTCCTGGATACGCAGATGCTGTAATTGCTATGCTCTGGCGGCTGGTGGTCTGGTGGTCCTTTTAAGAGCTATTTTGTAACAATCTTTGACCTCCTCCTGGTCTCCCCGTATCTCCTGAACTCCCCACGGCGTAGGAAACTTCAGGCACTGGTGATACGTTGACGGGATTGCTCGCATTTCGTGGATCCAGGGCCTGCCAAGAATAACATTGTAAGTAGATGGACCATCAATAACTAAGTACCTTACCTGTTTGTTCATCCATCCGGCGTAGGTGGGGATGGTGATTTCCCCCAGGGTATGCGCTGTTTCTCCACTGAATCCGACCAGGGGAATAGCTTTCTTTGTCAGGTCCTTCTCGTCAAACCCCATGCTCTTTAGTGCATCCAGCATTAGCAGGTTGACGGAGCTGCCTGTGTCTACCATGACTTTCCTGACCTCACAATTATCAATGTTCAATGTGATAATCAGGGCATCATGGTGCTGCTCTGGTACTGCCTGTGCGTCTGTCTCGTCAAAGGTTACTGCTGGGAGATCCTGCCTTGCTATTCTGCACGATGACTCTGGCTTGTCTCTCTTAGCTGCAGTTACACGCCTCTTGGCCGCTGAGTATATGAGCCCACACAGCTCTGATCCTCCGGTGATGACATTCACAACTCTGTTGCAAGGAGGAGCTGGTGAAGGCTGCACCTGGCTGGCCGCATTGACTCTGGTGGATTTCTCTGGGAGCAGATGGTCTAGGTTGCCTCTGTCATACTGGAATCGAACTTCTTTCCTGAGGGTGTAGCATTCATCGGTGGTATGACCTATGTCATCATGAAATTCACATCTTTTGCTAGCATCACGGCGGTCATTGGGTCGTTCCTCTTTCTTCTTTGGCCACCTGACTCCCTTGAGATCCTTCAGGGCCTTCAGCAGGCCAGCCATCCCGGTGGTAAAGCCATACTCACTGACTTTCGGAGGTGGATCTGCATCGCTTTTACCACCAGTGCTCTCGGACACTTTGCTTACTGGCTTGCTATAGGGCTTTGGCCTCTCGCCCCTCTTTTCTACTGGTGCTTTCTTAGACACAGGTTCTGCATCATAGGTACTTCTTCTGGAGGCAGCATCCTCTTCCAGCCTCATGGCTGCAACTGCCTGGGCCTGTACATCAGCAAAGGCAGTGCATGGGTGCATTGTCAATTGCTTGTACAGGTCTGAATCGTGATGTAACCCCCTACGGAAGGCTTCGATGGCATTGGGTACATCACAATGTGGAATGGCAACTTTCTCTTTGTTGAATCTGGTAAGGTAATCTCGAGTAGTTTCCTCGAATCCTTGAACAATTCGGTACAGATCACTGGTCTGCTTTTCTGGTTTCATGCTGCTAGCAAACTGCTGATTAAAGGCATTAACCAAATCTGCAAAGGAGGAGATGCTGCGATTGGGCAATCCCACAAACCAGTGCAGGGCTGCTCCGGATAAGGTTGACCCAAATCCTTTGCACATGCAAGCCTCCTTAAGTGCTCCAGTTGCAGTTACCACCATCATTTTCTGTTTATACTGTTATGTGGTCCAGGGGGTCGGCCGTACCATCATATAGTGTCATGGTTGGTGGCACAAACCCCTTGGGCACATTGATCAGGGCGATATTGTCAATGAATGGTGAATCCGCATAGCTGTCCTGGGAAGCTTTCTCCATGGGCCTTGGCATGCCAGGTATCTTGGTGATCATGTCTTTCAACTCCTGGTAGCGCTGGTCTGAGAGACTGCCTACTCCAGGGAATGGATTAACTGGCGGAGGGAGGAAGCCTGGAGGGGCTCCTCCCCAGGGACCTGAGGTCGGGTTGACTGGCGTAGGGAAGAAGCCTGGAGGGGCTTCTCCCCAAGGGCCTGCGGCTGGTTGATTGGCTGCTACGGATGAACTGAAGCCTGGTCCTGGATGCCAACCTACTGCTGACTGCGCTGGTGCTCCTCCTTGCCACCCTCCAACGCTGGGCTGGTTCACGGGTGCTGCTCCTACTGAGATCTCTGGCGTTCGTCCGATGGTAGGCTGCGGAGGGGTACCTGAAAAAATCAAAGGATAAGTCCCAGGGGGAAAACAAGGTGTAGGATTACCTGCAGGCTGAACTGGTCTGGACTGCGGTGCTCCGAACACAGATGAGTCCAGATCCAGTATTTCTGGGCCACTGCTCGGGGTGGTGACACCTAGATCCAGCCTGGTGACGATCTCCTGGGGAATTGGCCGGTTCAACCCCGCTCTCCCGAAGGGATTGAAGGTCTGGCCAGGCCCTGGCTGCAACATTCTGAACGGCTGCTCTGGGCGTGCAACTGCGGCGATCTGCTCTCTTAGGTCCAGGTTGTCCTTCTTCAGGCCCTCTATGGCCTCCTGCAGAGCACTCATTCCCTGAACCACCATCTGCATCGGATCTGTACGGGGAGCCTGCGACTGCTAGCCTACTCCGGGCGTCTGGGTTTCTCCACTTCTGTTGGGGCTGCTCTCTCTGCTCTGCCTTGGGGAAGCAGGCACAGGGGGTGATCTGGGAACCTGAGGAGGTTTGCTGGATGGGGCCACAACCCTTGGGGCTGTAGTCTGGCTTACGACCAGGGGTGGTCCCGCGAGACCAGCAGGTACAGTAGGGTTGGTCCCACTGGACTGGACTGGCATGCTCTGGGAACTGGAAGGGTTAGCTCTGGTCCCAGACATGTCTTTTGTGACGAAATGACGGTTTTATATATTGGAATGCGCACTATGCCCCACGGTGGGCGCCAAATTGTTTTGGTAAAATTTCTACCGGGTCGAGTTTTGTGATGCGGGTCAAAGTGTCAACCAATATGAGTATTTACGTAAAATACGAATATGAAAATTAAAGAGATGAAATAAAGACGCAAGGGATTTTTGGTGACGCGGAAAAACCCAATGAGGGAAACAACCGCGGGGGGAACGGAATCCCACCAATATTTTTTACTATGATCGAGTGATTTCACTGCTTTGTATGAGTACAAGTGTTTGCGTAAGTATATGATTTTACAACGTATGAACTGACTGCTTAAATAATGCCCTAGCTTCTCTTTTTATAGCTGTGAATTACTGTCCAACTGATTTGGTTTCTGGTGCTGAAATGTGGGAGAGGATATAGGGGAATATCCTCTTAAGGTTTTGACCCATTCCCTTTCTCCAACAGCTCTTTTTTCTGCTCTGGTCTGTATCTGGTCTGCGTCTGGTTTGTCTCTGATCTGCTTCTGGCGTTGGGCTGCTTAATTATTTATCCTTGGGCCCAACAATGAGATGCCAATTTTTGGGCTAAACAATCTCCTTGTACTAGTTCGCACTTCTAATGAGTATAAATGTTGTTCGATGAACCTTGGGTTTAGATCTTAAAAGTAGTCTCCATGTTCTTTAATAGAACTCTTGAGACATTGATCTTGTAAACCAAAGGTAGAACAACAAACTCTTAGAGCGGAGTAGCTTTAAGTTTGAGTCAAGTCTTACGAGAGGAGTAGCTCTAAGTAAATGCAACCGGAGTAGGTTGGGGAGTTGTTTTGTTGTAATAGTTTTAGTCAAGCGGAGTAGCTTCTAAACTTTCAATAAAATAACGGTTGGACGTAGGCTCCGGAGTAGGAGCTGAACCAATTTTTTACATCGTTTGTTTATTGCTCTTTCTCGTACTTGTTACTCATTTCTTGTTATACTCGTAATAGATCTGCTATATGCAACAGTTCCTCATACTGTTGCTTAGTTTCTGATCTTGTTGCCTTAAAATCGTGAAACACTTAAGCTATTTCTGAAATTTTTAAAAGGTCACCTAATTCACCCCCTCCCCCTCTTAGGTGCTAAACTCGTTCTTGATTCTTCAGATACCCAAATGAGGCTCCTGTCACTGGCGTGACTATTAAGAACTGCAAAATTAGCAACACTGATAATGGTGTTAGAATCAAGTCTTGGCTCACTTCTTACGAAACTGTCACATCAGCCTTAAACTTTGAAGACATCACTGTCGAAAATGTTTGAAACCCTATTCTTGTTGATTAGGAGTACTGCCCTTACGGCCACTACAAAGCAAAGGTAAGCCATATATGCTCTAGATTCGTACTTTAATGTTGTTGATAATATGTTTTAGATGTTGATCTAATATATATGGTTCTCTAAATCCAGACGCCTTACAAGGTTAAGATTAGCAACATTAGCTTCAAGAATGTGAGAGGAACAAGAAGTACAAAAGAGGCGGTGACGATATTGTGTAGTGGCGGATCACCATGTGAGAAGGTGGAACTCGCGGACATAGACTTGACATTTAAGGGTGGTATGGCCGTCTCAATGTGCAAGAATGTGAAACCAATCCTATCTGGCAAGCAAAACCCTAAGGCTTATGGTCTCCCTGCTCCTGCTGGTCCTTGAAGTTTTCATTAGTAGAAGTTTATTATGGATTAAAGCATATAATTTTAATTAGTATATATGGAGCACATTTGTGTTCATCCATCCAATGCCTAAGTTACATAAACTTTAAAGAATTATGAGTTCAAATCTCTCCTAAAATTTATAACATTATTTATTTTCCCGATTGCGAAACGTCGTTGACATTTTATAACAAATCGTCGACGGATTTCAAAAAAAAGACCACACTACTCTTACTTCCTCCCAAACTCTCCCTTTACTCTTTACTCTCCCTTTACTCTTTACTCCCACCGTACTAACGCACCACCGCACCACCACAACACCACACGACCACCGGAGCCACTCCACACCACCACCACACCGCGACCACCGGAGCCACACCACCACCTCACCGCGACCACAGAGCAATGTAAGTCCTTTTTTTAAAAAATTAATTTAGTTTTCGTTGTATAATTTGATGTTAATTAGACTAGTAATGTATGTTATTTTGTTGTTGTTGTTGTTGTTGCTTCAATTCGCTTTTGTTGTTGTTGTTGTAGTTTTTTCAACTTGTTCTTCAATTTTCGGATTTGATGTTGTTAGTTAGTGTTGTTAGTGTTGTTTGTTGTTAGTATTATCGTTGGTGGTGTTGTTAGTCTTGTTATTTCGGGTTTGCGTAGATTGAAGGAATGAGAAATTGATAATCGGGTTGATGGGTATGGGGTAGGACGTGAGGAATAATGGACGTCCCTCATGGTGAGGGACGTGGGGATTCAAAGTCCCTCATGGTGAGGGACGTGGGGATTCAAAGTCCCCCATGGGGTGGGACATGCGGATTCAAAGTCCCCCATGGGGGAAGACGTGGGGAATGGACGTCCCTCATGGTGAGGGATGTGGGGATTCAAAGTCCCTCATGGTGAGGGATGTAGGGATTCAAAGTCCCTTCATGGTTCAAACTTTGAAATTCAAAGTCCCTCCATGGTTCGGACTTTTTTATTTCGTTTTAACCGTATATTTTCGATTTTAATAGTTAAAAGTTATTTTTTTTTATAGAAAGTTGTTAATTTTGTATTTAAATGGGTAGTTTATATTATTTAAGTTGTTAATTTTGAATTTATTTTGTATTTTATTTGTAAAACCCCTCGTCGCAGCGGAAAAATAAAACATTCAAACATGCCAAAATTTACGCGGAATTTAAACTTTAACATGCATGATAAACGAGGTGAATTAAAACAAACTGTACAAACTGATAAAAACCAAAACATAGATAAGTATAAATCTAACTACGAAAGTATAAGTACAAAACAGCCTGGGATGACACATCCCTACAGGCACTCAAGTATGAAAACCAAACGACCAGGTCTAGCTACACGATAAAAAAGGTAGTCAATGATGAATGGATCATCGCTCGCTAGCCTCCAATATAACCCATCAGCCACCAACCTGTCATGTACCTGCAAACATGAAAAACATGTACGCCACAATCAGTGGGGAGTGACTAGAGTTTTCCTGGCCACCTATTGTTAGCGACACGTAATACATAAAGCATCCAACATACTCCAACATTTATAACATGCGAAGCATATATATATCAATCTCAACTTTCATCTCAACATGTAAATACTATGCAAAGGCTCTCAACTAACTCCGGAAACTATTTGAAAGGATAGCCGGTTTCCCTTCCGGTTGCCCGGCCGGGGATCTTTCAATCCAAACCATTTACGAAACCAGACTAACAGTCGTCCAATGTCTTGGACGAACAGTTCTAAGATATACAACACTCTATATAAACACAATCAATCAGCAGCATCTAACACTGTACCCCTACTCAGGCAAGCAGATGCAATCAACAATGTCTAGAACCTACCCCCTGCTCAGGCAAGAACTAGACACAATCAGTAGTGCCCAAGTCACACCCCTACTCAGGTAAACTTGGTACACAAATCAGCAAGCATACACTCGTGAACCCCTGCTCAGGCACGAGTGGATACCAATCAGCTAATAATGGTTCATTGACCCTGCTCAGTCGTGACCATTACCTTTCGTAATGAAATTGGGATCCCAACTCAGACCTAACCCACTACGGTCATACAAACTCACGGTAGAATAGCGGTCCCTGCTCAGACATATTCCTACCGCATCAACCATACACGTGAAGGTCTAGCGGTACCTTCTCAAACATGTCCGTCACGCCACAAACACTCACATGTCAAGCTAGAGGATCCCTGCTCAGATCATATCTTGACATGTATACAAACATCAGCACCACTAGTACAAAAATCCCCTATTGCGTCAGTTCTAAATGACCAGTTGCGTCAGTTCTGGTTTTGACGTATATGGAGGGGGCGTTTATTGATACGTCAGTTTTGAAACTGACGCAAAAATTTAACATTTGCGTCAGTTCTATCACAACAACTGACGCAAAAAACACCCTTTTTGCATCAGTTGTTGTGATAGAACTGACGCAAATAGTGTAAAATATGCGTCAGTTTTGTTTAGAACTGACTTTTTTGCTCCTATTTTTTGCATCAATTTTTCTGTAACTGACGCAAATAGTGTAGTATATGCGTCAGTTATTGCTTAGAACTGACTCATATGCTCTTATTTTTTGCGTCAGTTATTTCTTAGAACTGACTTTTTTGCTCTTATGTTTTTAAAAAAAATATAAAAATTCGCTACCGAAATTTCGGTAGCACCAACCCATAAAGTTGATACCCAAAAATTTAAAACTACCTGCATTAAGATTTCAAACCAAAGGACATTACACTTCATTCAATCAACGTTCCAAATACAATCCAAAGTACAAATAATCGCACAAACGTCTTAGTGTTACTAAGCTAATCTATACTAAATGTTTCCGCGTAAACTACAATGATATTTGCAATCAGAATTGTATCTACTTCACACAAGAAGTGCATACAACTTGTGAGCCAGTATTGTTTTACTCCATATTCTAAAACTAACAAAATAACGATTTGTTGGCTCTTAGCTGAACCTCTGCAAGCACCATACTGCCATCTTGGAAAGCCACTCTCCCGTCTTCATGTGTTCTATCTATCTGCAATGTTAATGATGTAGAATATTAGGTTATCAATTAGTTAGAATCCAACAACAATAAGTGTCATCAATAAGAGTGTAGTAGTAAATTAGCAGTAAGCTACGAATATAAAGAAAGGATCGTAATTAAAGATGTCCTTCAACTTACACAATCTTCCTTTGAAAATTTAAGAGCAATGGCATGACATATATCAGCAAATTCTTCTGAATTAATCTGCCATATGAATGATGGAAAAAGAACCATGTGATTAGATAGAAATTTTCGCGTCAAACATCACCCTCGTATTTTTTCTAATCATGAGAAAATAAAGTTCTCTGATTTTACCTGGAGATCACCACTATCATCCAACTCTTCAAATATTAACCCAAAATCGTCACTTGCCATCTGTGGTAATATCCTGCAGATAGCACCATAGTTCATAATGATTATAGCATGAAAAGCTCAGTGCACCAATATGAAGAAGGAATTCACAAATGCGGATAGTTTAGGAAGTTCCAAAAGGATTCCAATACAACAACATTAAGCCAACAAAGGCTCTAATATACCACCAAGGTTTAAAAAACAAACTATTACATCATCTGCCTACCAACTCAATTCGTGTCATTGAATCTTACCACCAAATTCAGTTGAATTCAGGGGAGTAATTGAGACACTGGAGTAATGTTTGCAGGAGTCATACTCACACGAATTCCAACTTATATGCCATGTAAAATAGGCATTACATGACAGTCATTTCACAAGCTATGAGGAAACTGTTAAGAGTCACAAAGAATAGTTCGATTACAGCGATCGACTAAGAATTGACTGAGAATTGCTAACCTTTGCTGAACTATTAAAGCAACTGTGAGAGTGAAAGAGGTACAATTGTTAGACCAATGGTTTGGGACAGCACGAACGAAAAATTACAACAAGAAATAATCCGAATATAGTTTAGGTCATTAAATCATAATAAACAATAGACACTGTAACTCAACAAACGTAGAAAATTAAAACTTAATGGAGAAAATTGTTACTCCTACATACAAAAGGGACACGCCTTTGAAACACAATTCAGTAAAAGAGAGGAAAATAGAGAGACTTACTGTTATTGTACTCTGTGTGTTCCAACCCGGAAAGTACATGATTATGTACATGATAAAGTTATTGTGTTACTGTTTACCTAATATAGAGACTTCAATTTTAAATCACTCTTATATTTCAAAAAACACAAATTTAGAAAATTGTAAGCTTTGTAAATTTGGAACCTACCTCAGCTGTAGTGCCAACAGTTGCAGACCTTAGTCTTCTAGTCTCAAAATCCTTGTAAACAAGAACCTACACAATTCATACAGAAAAGTATCATTTGTGTACAAACATTTGGACAATTAGGAATCCAAGTATCAAACGGAACAAATTTTCAAGGAAGGTAATTGCCTAATTGACTATTAAAAGCAAGAATAATCAACTGCCTAACTTCCTACTTCATGGATATATCAAGTTTCCAACACGACATTGAAGGATGAGATGGCTAAGTAACCCATACCTGAGCATTTTCCATCTAAAACTTCTCTAATCAGTGATAGAGAGGGAAATTGGTGTGACATAATAAAATTAGAGACTTCTAACTTAAGCATTTAGTGTGTGTTTTTTGGAGTTTGGTCCTTATATCTCAAACAACTCTCAAATTCAGTTTGAAAGAGCTCAAGACCTTTCAAAGTTATGATAAAAAAATTGTTTGAGGACATACAACCCACTCGTATCCTCATTTTTAAGACAGTCCTGTAGTCAAGCCTATTTCCATTCCAACTAAAAAAGAGTAATCATAGAGAACGACAAGAATGTAGACATGATACATAACTAGTAAGGCATACAATCGCAGGCAAAACCAAAACAAAGCTTCAAAATGAAGAAAATAAGTCCTAGCCTCTTTTCTAATATATATAAAAATAAAAAGAGAGAAAATAAAACATGCAAGGGGACACGAGAATACTTAACAATATTACGACTATTGAGTTTGAGGAAAAGGAAAAAAGATTATTACCTGATAAACGAGAGAACCTTCAAGATAAAAAAGAGGGATAATCAAAATGGTGTCGTTGTCCACTGAACTCATCCGATGTTGAATGTCTTCCACATCTGAAAAATTAAACTTTGATAATTAACAATTCAGTTTGCATTATCAGAAGAAAATAACATGTGGTAGAGGATTAGCATGCCTACTAACCAAATAGGTATGCAAAGAAGCCAAACAGGTATCGAATGTGAATTCACCCATTAAACCATTAGCACGCTCACTTGAACAAAAGAAGAACATGAAACACAGAAGATTAGGCCAGAGATTAGTGATAGAAGGCCACAAGTGTACAAACACAAACTGAAAGGGAATATAATGCAGAGTGAAATATAAACTTACTACAGGTTATACAGATGGCTGCTGGACTGTCCAAACCTTTGGGTACACCACTACTGACTGCTACGATTGGCTCAGTTCTGCTGGAACTCCTGCAGTGTAGTACAATGCTGTCTGGAATGAATGGGTGTTACCTACACATCAATTCATGGTGTTCCCTCTATCAACAGGCTGCAGAATGCAAAACACACTTGTTTTTTGAATGCGTTTACAGCAAGCAGGTGTTAGCAAGGCTACACCAGCGGCTTAAAATAAAAAAAGAAGGCAA
This sequence comes from Silene conica, assembly GCA_029255685.2. Lineage (NCBI taxonomy): Eukaryota > Viridiplantae > Streptophyta > Magnoliopsida > Caryophyllales > Caryophyllaceae > Silene > Silene conica. The sequence goes on along the minus strand of CM055317.2, from coordinate 5,647,971 downwards.
ACCGCTGGCTGAAGCAGCGGTTTCATTTGTTTTACTAAAAGAAAGAAACGAAACAGTAGGAAGGCAGAAGCCGGAATTAGTAATGTGCGACATCAAGTCATCAACACTAAATTCTCAAAAACAAGCATCAAACTGCTGAAAGTCTGAAAAAAATTGAGGAATGTACTGCTCTATATCAATACTGCAAGCAATTAGAAAATTTTGACTGATATTTTCACAACTTTGATCAAGTCTGGACTGTGGTTTAGCATTAGTGAGACATCGACTTTGATAAATACAGTAGAAAATAGTCGCTTTAATAAATCAGACCGCGACCATAAATTTAAGAAATCAATGTTCAAATTTTGACTTAACCCTAACCCTAAAACGAGTAATGTTTGCCCAAATACACTGATTGAAACAGAAGCACCAACAATCAAATCTCCCTCAATTTGACTTAACCCTAACCCTAAAACAGTTCTAGATTTACATTCAATTCATACTAACAAATCAATTACTACACAAAATTGTATGTAAACAACAATAATAAGACTTATTAAAAGAACTTATAAAAAAATTAACTAAAAAGCATACCAATATCAAATTAGAAATTAGATGAGTAGAAGAGTACTGAGATGGCGACACTGGAAACGGTGGCGAGCGTTAGTGGGTTGACGGTAGGTCGTTGGTATGGTGTGGTGTGGTGTGGTAGGGTGTGGATTGGAATGAGGGAATAGAGGAAATGGGTCGGCGGTAGGTCTCACGTTGTTGAGCTTCGATATAATGAAGGAGGAATGGAAGTCTTATGTTTAATATGGGAGTGGTCAAATGCATCGGTTTCGCTTAGAACTGATGTATTTGGCCCATGGTCAAATACATCGGTTTTGCTCAGAACTGATGTATTTGAACCAAATACATCAGTTTTGTTGAGAACTGACGCATTATATACGTCAGTTTTTTCCATGAACCGACGCAAATAACTTGAATATAGGACAAAATTGGACTCTCGCCAAAATTAATTACCTTTTGCGTCAGTTTTGGTGGAACCGACGTAGATTACTTGACGCAATAGGGGATTTTTGTACTAGTGCGTGCACATATCGTACTCTAGCGATCCCTGCTCAGATATATTCCGATATGTACTTCAACCAAATCCTTAGTCCTAGTCTTTCTAGACCCCTAACAACACTTAATTGACCCAGGGAACTAAGTTGAGGGAGAGTCGGTTTCCCTTTCGGTTACTCGACCGGGGGGTCTCTATCCTCACTCCATTCCCGAACCCAATATAGTGACGCCCGTACTCCGGGGACCTCATTCACACATACGAAGCATACAGAACAAGTCTCAACTAAATCGGACAAGCCGATCAAAAGTTAAAGCGATTTTAGTGAGAACAGGGCTCTCAGCCGGTGCCAGACCGTCTGCCAGTCGGCCGGCTGGGAGTCCCTTCCCAATCTGCAGCCAATCACGAAAAATAAGAAAATGAGATCCTCAGCGACCGGCTGCCGGCCACCCGGCTGGGAATCCCATCCCCACTTACTTCTACAACTTTCACAAAAATTAGAATGGATCCTTAGCCGGCCGACCGGCCGCCGGCCAACCTGCTAGGAATCCATTCCTAGCTTCCTTTTTCTCAAAATTTATCAACCAAGAGGGTCTCTGAGCCGGTCGGCCGGCGGCCGACCACCCGGCTCAGAGCCCTGCACAAGTTTCCTAAAATTCGCAACATTCTAAGACGACCTCTAAGCCGGCCGACCGGCTGCCGGTCAGCCTGTCGGCTCAGAGCCCATGTACGCAATTTTCGCCATTTCGACCTTTATCAAATCTTCAATTAAATTGATACAATCTTAACAATTGCAACAATACATGTTTACCAAGCATATTAAACATACATATGAAATATAAGCAAGCATTAAATTCAACAAGAAACACATATGAAGATCAAACTTTGTATTCGTCTTAACTTTGCAAAAACTGAAATGAACATAAAAGCATATGAAACATCATAAAACTTTAATTAAACATGTGAAGAACATGTAAACCAAATTCCTAACATATTCCTATGTCCATACTTCAATAACAACTCAAAATCAGAAACCATAAACGAAGAACAACACAAATTGTGCTACTTTAACAAAAAGACTGAGTTACTCATCAAAGTCACCTTTTAAGCGGGTTAAGCTCCAAATTATTCTCCAATAACGTAAGTGTCGACCTCTGGGTCCTCTAGTCCAAGTTCTACAACCGTTAGAAACGGAAATTAAGGCTTAAACTCGTTTTAGGGTAAAACAGCCCCTTTTTTCGAATTCAAAGAAACGGAAATTGAAAGAGATAGAAAGCTTGAAAATTTCGAGAGATTCCGAAAATATAAAAATTACCTTGATACGAGTTCGGGAAGGAGTCGAGATCGTCTCTTGAAACTTTTAAGAAAAAGGGAAAATGGAGTTTGAATGCAACAGTGAAATGAATTTGTGAAAGGTTGAAGATGTCGATGGAAGGGTTTAGTGTAGGGTTTTATATTGTGCTTTCACTTTATTTGAGTCGGGTTATTTGTTTAAGATACAGACTCAAGTCGGAATTAGAATATGCCAAGTGAACATCTTAAGAATTAAAATATCCTTAAGACGGAGCTTAACGGAAAAACTTAAATTAAAGTTACGATTTATTATTAAAATAATATTATTTTCCGAAAAATACTTTAAAATCCTTAAAATATTATTTACGAAAATACAGGATGTTACAATCACCCAAACTTTCAAAAAGAAGATAAATCTAAGTAAACTATACCTCAATCGAAAAGAGAAGGATGCGTAGCACATCGAAGCCTCTGTCTCCCAAGTCTGCTCCTCAACGTCGCCACAACGCCATAGGATCTTCACCAGGGGCACCACCTTGCTCCTCAGCTTCCAATCCTGACGATCCAAAATCTTCACTTGACGCACCTCGAAAGCAAGATTCGGCTCTAGGTTATCGATCTCCCTCTGAAGCACGTGACTAGGGTCACTGACGTACTTGCGGAGCTGTTAAACATGAAAGACACTATGCACCTTGCCCAAACTAGGAGGCAGGTCCAATATGTAAGCAGCAGCACCAATCTTCTTCTGAATCTCGAACGGCCCAATATACTTAGGACTCAACTTGCCCTTAACACCATATCTCTTGACACCCTTCATCGGAGAAACACGACGGAACACTCTGTCACCAGCCTCAAACTCAAGCGGTCTTCGACGGACGTCTGCATATGATTTATGCCGATCCTGTGCGGCCTTCATCCTACCTCTGATAAGCTGAACGTGATCAATAGTCACAACCAACTAGTCAGGTCCTAAATCATGAACGTCGCTCGACTGATCCCAGCAGATAAGGCTACGACACTTCCTACTATAAAGTGCCTCATAAGGAGCCATCTGAATCGACGAGTGATAACTGTTGTTGTAGAAGAACTCAACCAGTGGTAAACTCTGTTCCCACGAACCCTGAAAACCAAGTGCACAAGCTCGTAAAAGATCCTCCAAAGTCTGAATGGTCCTCTCTGACTGACCATCAGTAGTAGCATTGAACGTTGTACTCATCAAAAGTCGGCTACCCATGGCCTCCTGAAGAGTTTTCCAAAATCTGGAACAGAAACGCGGATCTCTGTCGGAAACAATCTCTCTCGGAACTCCATGGTATCGAACAATCTCTGCAATGTAGGCCTTAGCAAGGCGATCCATATCCCAAGTCTCACGAATCGGTATGAACCTAACACACTTAGTCAACCTGTCGACTACTACCCAAATAACATCCTTACCGCCAACGGTCTTAGGTAGAGCGGTAACGAAATCCATAGAAATGCACTCCCACTTCCACTGGGGAACATGGAGCGGCTGTAACAGACCACCAGGTCTCTTATACTCAATCTTCACCTGCTGACAAGTCAAACATCTACTCACAGAGTCCAAGATATCCTTCTTCATACCAGGCCACCAAAATAAGAGTCTAAGATCCTTATGCATCTTCTCACCACCAGGATGAATCGAATAAGGAGTCAAACACTAGTACAAGAATGGCATACGGCCACGGTTAAAAAACCCATATGGCTACGGTTGTGCAACCGTAGCAAATCAGGGGTAGCCTTAAGTGGTAGAGAAATGGCTACGGTTGTGAACCGTAGCCATAAGTTAATTTAAGGCTACGGTTATGAATTAATAACCGTAGCAAAAAGTTATTAACCGTAGCCAAAAATATTAAAGGCTACGGTCGTTTACTTGAACCATGGCCAAATGTTAAGAAAAGACTACGGTTCTATACTAGTAACCGTAGCCTTAAATAGGAAAAGGCTACGGTTGTATAATAAGAACCGTAGCCATTTCTAAACCAAAAAAACAAAAAAAATAGGGTTGCCTCATGAACATCCTCAACCAAAATTATTCAAATTAAACAAAAAATATTACTCTTTTTGGAGCTTTACAAACGACTATGCATCTAAATAATTCTATGACCAACACGGTAATAAAACTTGCAAAATGTACTTTATATATATAAAATGAAGAAAAAATGGATTCAGAACTGTACACAAGAACAAGCGAAAAGTATGCATATTAGCCACCAAAAATTTACAAAGAGGCTAAGCAATCATAAACGGGGATTTAACTCACTCGATATCTATCAAAGTCGCTCATCCGAATGTTCACAATATGATCCCAAAAAAATGGTGGTGGTGTGTACCACTGTATGTAAACCAGGTTTTCACGTTTCCTTCGCATGAATTATAAACCCCTCGGGCGGTCGTAGAGATGGAATGGTGGTAGCTGGGGGCTCATTTCTTGGCCAGATCCAAATCATTCCTTCATGTTCAAAGCAAGGCAATGCTTTTACTCTCACATCCACTAACCTTGTGGATGCCATTTTCTAGCATTTTCCATCTGTTTAGTACTCCCATCCTGTAATAGTATTCAGCACTCCAGTTAGAGCACCAAATTTGAGTGCAAACACAATGTCAAATATATGCCGTCCAAAAAGGAGAACTATTGGTCCAGCATTCCTGAAAACTACGGGCCTAAAGCCCTAAACAACAATCAAGGAAAATCTAATCGCTTGGTAGAAAAACCGTACCATGATAAGGACATTAGATCCGACCCTCGTTGACAGAACCTAAGTCAAGAGGGCATGCTCTTTGTGCACAAGTGTTCTTCACACACCCTGGCTTGCCATCTTGCCCACGGAATATGACCCAATGATTTGTTAAAACAATCTATCGGGATCTGAAAAGGAGAAAGCGTCCATCATTTTGGATTCCTAGACAAGCATTTAATCTTTTTTGAGGGACTTTTCTCTCAACCGATTCCAAAGATTGTGTGGAAGTGCTAGTTGAAGCCTGCGTTTGATCAGAGTTGGTTGTCCTGTCTTGTAAAAACCGATCATGAACCAGTTGTTTCATATAAGCTAGTTTATCTAAAGCAGCTGAGACCCTTGCTTCCGAAATACGAACCTGTTTGATCGAGTTCAAAATTAGCTTTGTTCTACATTAGTTCCCTGAAGTAGCCTGCTATTGTCTGCTAGAATAGAGTCAAGTTTTAAAGTCATGTAAACTGTTAAAGTACCTGTTTATGAGCTTGTGAAAACTCTTCTTGCAATCTTGCTATATCCTTTTCATTGGGCCAATAGACTTCTAATCACGGGCAAGCGGGTTTAGAGCATCCACAACCTAAATTCAAATGAACGGAATGTCAGAAACCCCATCTGGCTTAAACATTCGTAAAATCATTGTAGACTAATCTTTAACTAGAAATCAATATAGGGTTACAAAGCTACGTAACAGTATCGACAAACATATAAATCTTCATTGAAATATTAACACCAATATAGACTACAAAGGTAACATCTACACCTCATATATCCCCTTCTGGCATTCATTTAAGAGAAGAGACGCGATAACTGTCCAAGTCGAACAAAAAGTTTCCTGTAAAGAGAAACAAATGAAGATTAAGAACTAACTGATACAACAAGCGACACAATCCAATGCAATAATGGACCAAAAGAACATGAAATGCATGAAAACAGTCAAAGACTAGACCCATCAGAAATCATAACCTGAAAAAATTCTTGACGTATGTAAGGACGACTTAGCCTATCAAAATCCCATATTCCCTCTTATTCAAGCTCTTCCTGTAAGCCTAAAAAATTAGTTAATTAGCTAGCTCCTAATTTTATTAACTGTGTAAGCAAATCCTAACCTGCAGCCAATCAGGCAGCGAGCATGCCTCAACAGAACTCCCTAACAAAAAACTATATCATACACAACCTTATCATTATCAACAATATTGTTTCCATTGAAACCTAGGGTGCATATCCATAACCATGACGAGTATAGAGGTTGAAATACATCTAGACACCCCCAATAATCAGCACAGTGATACAAACAGTAAACATTTGAACGCTTGACTGAAGACCTACCGCTGCAACTTGTGAAGCAGATGCTGCAGCATTCGCATCAAAAGGATTAGCCGATTCTATTGGTTGAATAAATGTTGGTGTTGATTGTTCATGGAGAGGAAAAAAAATAGAAAATCAACTTTTATACATGAAAGCATGAATAGACCCCAATCTTAAGATGATGGGCTAGAAAGAACATATACCATTGCAGAGTTATATTCCATCGTAAGTCCAATGTTAGGAACGGGACCAGCTTGCCAAACAGGTCCTTGATATAGACTGCCAGAGTATGTTGCACTAAAAAGATCCTGAAGTGCAATCTATAACTTGCTTGAAATAATCTATCTAGCCATTAACTAAGAAACAAGTGAATCTGAGTATAGCATACCATCGACAACTCTTGAGTCCTACTCATGTAAGCTTTTAGTATTTGAGCTGAAGGGACTGGAACAGCTTGTGGCGTTTGTGACTTGTGAGACAGCATTTGATGCTTGTTCCGCTTGAACACAAGGATTCACAATCACTCCCTGTGGATCTAAAGTGTGTCAAAAGCATATAGTTGAATTATTTATTTTTCTTGGAATAGCTACTTTATATGAACATATTTTATCAGTATCATGCATTTCTGCTGGTGCCAAAGACTCAATATTTTTTGGTGTTGGATTATGATAGAATACAACCAAATAGCTCATGAAACGGATTGCCCTTCTGAAATTGGAAAATAGTGACCATATAACAGAATTATTGATGCAATTTCATTATGATCTAAACAACCCAGCGTAGTAATTAAGGCTGCATGTGTGAAACCCGTACCCTTGCCCCATTATTTGTTGAGTCCCTTGAGACATTGGAGTAATGTTGTATTGTTGTTGATTAGTAAATGCTCACCTGACTACTTAAACCCAAAGATTCAAAAAGAAAGTCGCTACTGGATGAAGATGGAAACATGCCATTTGCACCAGCATCACTACTTATCCCAGACACGGGGGCATGAATTGGAACCGACAACTCTGTGACAATGAGTTCACCAATAACTGATTGCTGATCTGGAGTAACAGCAACAGTCAGAGCAAGATCAAATACATTGGATTAGCAGTCCCAGTATTATGCATATAACCATAAATCCAAATACTTAATTGCCGTGATATATAAAATTGTTGAATCCATAAATCTCAGATCATACAAAAACCTAAATTGGGCTATAAATTGAAAATAAATAAGGAAAAACAAAGGATTTAAGAAGAAATATGATAAAATACCAACCTGATTGAGAATTTCAAGTCACCTAGACGACGAAGGGCTGCCGAATGTAACAAGGTGGTTCACGAGGGCGATGTCGGGAGTAATGAGATGTTGTGGGTGATGATATGTCTACCGGCGTTCTACGTCGAGGTGAGAAACAATGAGGTAGCAGTTGGCGGTGTTGACAGAGTGATGCAGGTGGGAATCAAAATTAAGAAGGGTTGTGGGAGATAGGTAATACCGGGTATATCCTAAGGAGTCTTAGTACTAATGGCATCGGTTCAATGCCAGAACCGTTGCCTTTATTTTAGTTATTTGGCTACGGTTCAATGCTAGAACCGTAGTATTTTTCTCTAATGATATTAGGCAAGTATATAAGGCTACGGTTGTTGGTATATAACCGTAGCCATTTATAAACGGCTACGGTTATTACCAACAACCGTAGCCTTATATACTTGCCTAATGTCATTTTTCTACTAGTGAAATGAGCCTCATCCAATAATCTCTTCCTCAAGCTAGGAGCATCAGGTACAAACATCCGGCCACGGAAACGAAGAAAGCTGTCAACATCAATCACAAAATCTCTAGCCTCGCCACTAGCAATATTGGCCTCGAACTTCATAAAAGTAGCATCTGTAGGCAAACTCTTACGAATCTCCCAATACAATGTCGGCTTAGCAGTCATCGCAGCCAACCAGTCAAATCCACTACCTACCATCTCTAGTCTCAACTTCCTGAACTCAGAACAAAGTTCCTCTGGCAATACACGAATGACACTTAACGAATGAGAAGTCTTGCGACTAAGCGCATCAGCAACTACGTTAGCCTTGCCTTCATGATACAATAGCTCTATGTCATAGTCTTTGACCAATTCCAACCATCAACGTTGTCGCATATTAAGGTCCTTCTGTGTGAAAATGTACTTCAGACTCTTGTGATCAGTGAAAATGCGGCAATGCGATCCAATAAGATAGTGACGCCACATCTTCAAAGCATGAACAACTGCGGCTAACTCAAGATCATGCGTAGGATAGTTCACCTCATGAAATCGCAACTGTCTGGAGGAATAAGCAATCACTTTCCCACTCTACATCAACACACACCCAAGTCCAAGCATAGAAGCATCGCAGTAGACATCAAAATCAACCCCAATCTCTGGAAGAGTAAGCATTGGAGCGGTCGTCAATCTGGTCTTCAACTCCCGGAACGAACTCTCACACTTATCAGTCCATATGAATTTGGTTTCCTTCTTCAGCAACTGAGTCATCGGACGAGCAAGTCTAGAAAAGTCCTCTACGCATCTGTAGTAACCAGCCAATCCAAGGAAACTACGAATCTCTCCCACATCTTTGGGACTCTCCCAATCAATCACAACCTCAATCTTAGCGGGATCAACCATAACACCCATGCTAGAGATAACATGTCCTAAAAATGCAACCTGAGATAACCAAAACTCACACTTCGAAAACTTAACAACCACTTCTGTCGGCGCAGAATCCCAAGTATCAAACGAAGATGTTCGGCATGCTCAGCATCAGTCTTCGAATATATCAAAATGTCATCAATGAACACCATAACGCAAGTGTCCAAGAACTCACTGAACGTCCTGTTCATCTGATCCATGAATATAGCAGGAGCATTGGTCAACCCAAAAGGCATGACCACAAACTCAAAATGTCCATATCTGGTACGGAAAAGCAGTCTTAGCAATGTCAGCCTCATGAACTGGAATCTGGTGATACCCTGATCGTAGATCAATCTTGGAAAATCTGGAAGCACCTCTAAGTTGATCAAACAAGTCATCAATCCTGGGTAGAGGATAACGGTTCTTCACCGTAACCCTGTTCAATTCCCTGTAATCAATACAAAGTCTCATCGATCCATCTTTATTCTTGACAAAAAGCACGGGAGCACCCCAAGGCGAAGCAATCGGTCGAATGAATCCCTTCTCGATCACCTCTTCAAGTTGCTGCTTCAATTCTTTCAATTCAGGCGAAGCCATACGATAGGGAGCCTTAGATATAGGTCTGGTACCTGGAAAAAGCTCAATAGTAAACTCGACATCTCTCTCAGGAGGTATACCCGGCAACTCCTCTGGAAAGACATCTGGAAACTCACAAACAATGGCTACATCCTCAAGCTTCGGTAGCGAAGGCTTCGCAGCTGAAACAACACACAGGAAGGCTTGGAAACCCTTCCTAAGAAGATAAGATGCTTTCATCGATGAAATGATGCGAACACCCTTTTGGGGGCGAGTTCCTTTATAGGAAACACGAACTCCTGAAGAACTCCTCAAGCAGATTTTCTGGTCGTGACACTCGAAGCGACCATGGTATCGCGATAACCAATCCATACCGAGGATAATGTCAAATTCCTCGAGAGGAAATCTCAGTAAGTCCGCTGGAAATGTGGCACAACCAATAACAATAGGAACATCCCTATGGGAAGAAGAGCAGGAGAAAACATCTCCGGAAGGCAATGAGATAGAAGTCTCCTCAACAACAGAAGACTCATGAGCTAGTCTATCGGCGAACTGAGTCGATATAAAATACAATGAAGCACCGGTATCGAATAGGATAAAGCACTCAGCACCGAGGACAGAAAATATACCAGCAATGATATCAGGATGAGCCTCAGCCTCTGCTCTAGTCATAACAAAGATCTTCCTTTTTGCCTTGCCTCCACGAATAGCTGCAGTAGCAGTGGCAGCCTTGCTAAGAGTAGTGTTCTTCTCAGGACACTCGAAAGACCTATGCCCAAATCCATTACAAGTGTAACACTTGTAGGCATTCTTGAAGCAATCAAAACTCAGATGAAGAGGTTTACCACAACGGTAACAAGCAGTCGAAGTAGTATCTGTGTGAACAGTGGTCTTAGCTACCGGTGCAACAAACCTATCAAACCGCTTCTTCTGAGAAGTAGCTGGTGCAGAAGATGGAACAAAAGGCCTCTTGCCCTGATAAATAGATCTCTGATGTGAAGAAGCACTCGCAGTAGCAGCACGAGCCTCAGCGTCAATAGCCCTGATAGAACTCTCAGCCCAGATGGCGTCATCGTACACCTCAACAAAGGAAGTAGAGACTCGGCGGACCATACCCTCAATACGGGGTCCCAACTTCCCTCTGTAGAAGTACACCCTCTCTGACTCATCTCTCACAAACCTCGAAGCAAAGTGAGCAAGCTGGTTGAATTTGTCTGTGAACTCCTGTACCGTCATCTTCCCTTGCTTAAGATCGAAAAATTCCTTCAATCAATGTGAACGAAGCTCCTTAGGATAGAATCGTGTCTCAATCTTCTCCTTGAAAGCTTCCCAGTCGAACAGTGGGTCCAGAAGAAAAGTCGGACCAGTCAGAGTCCACCATCTATCAGCCTCCAATGTTAGAAAGTGAGTGGCTAGACGCACCCCATCCTCCCTGACTACTGAATACATGGCAAAACTCTTCTCCATCTCTCGAAACCACTCAGAAAGAGCAATTGGGTCAACTTCGCCGCCGTAAGTCTTCGCGTGACTCCTGGACATCTGAGAGGCAATCCAGGAAAAGTCATCAGGTCTGTTAGCTTCATTACCAGGCGGAGGAGGAGGAGGGACAGCTTCAGCTTGATTTCTCTGGTTCTCAAGCACCTGAAGAAGGGCTTGCATTATCGTATTCTCTGCTGCAGAAGTCCTCACCATCCTTCAAAAGAAAAGCAAGTGTTAACTTAGCAATTAGCAATCACAAACAGACTACAATATAAATCCTTAAGTCTACCCCATCTCTCATTCATTATTTAATTATTTGGTCAAGTTAAGGTTGAGGTTTACATGAGTGCGTCGGGAGCGATAACGCTCTGATACCAACTGTAAAACCCCTCGTCGCAGCGGAAAAATAAAACATTCAAACATGCCAAAATTTACGCGGAATTTAAACTTTAACATGCAGGATAAATGAGGTGAATTAAAACAAAAGTGTACAAACTGATGAAAACCAAAACATAGATAAGTATAAGTCTAAGTACGAAAGTATAAGTACAAAACAGCCTGGGATGGCACATCCCTACAGGCACTCAAGTATGAAAACCAAACGACTAGGTCTAGCTACACGATAAGAAAGGTAGTCAATGATGAATGGATCATCGCTCGCTAGCCTCCAATGTAACCCATCAGCCACCAACCTGTCATATACCTACATACATGAAAAACATGTACGTCACAATCAATGGGGAGTGACTAGAGTTCTCCTAGCCACCTATTGTTAACGACACCTAACACATAAAGCATCCAACATACTCCAACATTTATAACATGCGAAGCATATATATCAATATCTCAACTTTCATCTCAACATGCAAATACTATGCAAAGGCTCTCAACTAAATTCGGAAACTATTTGAAAGGAGAGCCGGTTTCCCTTCCGGTTGTCCTGCCGGGAGGTCTTTCAATCCAAACCATTTACGAAACCAGACTAAGAGTCGTCCAATGATTTGGACGAACAGTTCTAAGATATACAACACTCTATATAAACACAATCAATCAGCAAACATCTGACACTGTACCCCTACTCAGGCAAGCAGATGCAATCAACAATGTCTAGAACGTACCCCTGCTCAGGCAAGAACTAGACACAATCAGCAGTGCCCAAGTCACACCCCTACTCAGGTAAACTTGGTACACAAATCGGCAAGCATACACTCGTGAACCCCTGCTCAGGCACGAGTGGATACCAATCAGCTAATAATGGTTCATTGACCCTGCTCAGTCGTGACCATTACCCTCGTAATGAAATTGGGATCCCAACTCAGACCCAACCCACTACGGTCATACAAACTCACGGTAGAATAGCGGTCCCTCCTCAGACATATTCCTACCGCATCAACCATACACGTGACGGTCTAGCGGTCCCTGCTCAGACATATCAAGCTAGAAGATCCCTGCTCAGATCATATCTTGACATGCATACAAACATCAGCACATATCGTACTCTAGCGGTCCCTGCTCAAACATATTCCGATATGTACTTCAACCAAATCCTTAGTCCTAGTCTTTCTAGACCCCTAACAACACTTAATTGACCCCGGGAACTAAGTTAAGGGAGAGCTAGTTTCCGTTTCGGTTACCCGACCGAGGGGTCTCTATCCTCACTCCATTCCCAAACCCAATATAGTGTCGCCCGTACTCCAGGGAACTCAATCACACATACGAAGCATACGGAACAAGTCTCAAGCAAATCGGACAAGCCGATCAAATGTTAAAGCGATTTTAGTGAGAACAGGGCTCTCAGCCGGTGCCAGACCGTCTGTCGGTCGGCCGGCTGGGAGTCCCTTCCCAATCTGCAGCCAATCACGAAAAACAAGGAAATGAGATCCTCAGCCGGTGGACCGGCTGCCGGCCACCCGGCTGGGAATCTCATCCCCACTTACTTCTACAACTTTCACAAAAATGAGAATAATGGATCCTTAGCCGGCCAACCGGCTAGGAATCCATTCCTAGCTTCCTTTTTCTCCAAATTTATCAACCAAGAGGGTCTCTGAGCCGGTCGACCGGCGGCCGACCACTCGGCTCAGAGCCCTGCACAATTTTCCTAAAATTCACAACATTCTAAGACGGCCTCTGAGCCGGCCGACCGGCTGTCGGTCAACCTGCCGGCTCAGAGCCCCTGTACGCAATTTTCGCCATTCGACCTTTATCAAATCTTCAATTAAATCGATACAATTTTAACAATTGCAACAATACATGTTTACCCAGCATATTAAACATACATATGAACTATAAGCAAGCATTAAATTCAACAAGAAACACGTATGAAGATTAAACTTTGTATTCGTCTTAACTTTGCAAAAACTGAAATGAACATAAAAGCATATGAAACATCATAAAACTTTAATTAAATCATGTGAAGAACATGTTAACCAAATTCCTAACATATTCCTATGTCCATACTTTAATAACAACTCAAAATCAGAAACCACAAACAAGAACAACACAAATTGTGCTACTTTAACAAAAAGGCCGAGTTACTCATCAAAGTCACCTTTTAAGCGGGTTAAGCTCCAAATTCTTTTCCAATAACGTAAGTGTCGACCTCCGGGTCCTCTAGTCCAACTCCTACAACCATTAGAAACGGAAATTAAGGCTTAAACTCCTTTTAGGGTAAAACAACCCTTTTTTTCGAATTCAAAGAAACGGAAATTGAAAGAGATAGAAAGCTTGCAAATCTCGAGAGGATTCCGAAAATATAAAAATTACCTTGATACGAGTTCAGGAAGGGGTCGAGATCGTCTCTTGAAGCTTTTAAGAAAAAAGGAAAATGGAGTTATGAATGTAACAGTGAAATGAATTTGGGAAAGGTTGAAGATGTCGATGGAAGGGTTTAGTGTAGGGTTTTATATTGTCCTTTCACTTTATTTGAGTCGAGTTATTTGTTTAAGATACGGACTCAAGTCGGAATTAGAATATGCCAAGTGAACATCTTAAGAATTAAATATCCTTAAGACGGAGCTTAACGGAAAAACTTAAATTAAATTTACGATCTATTATTAAAATAATATTATTTTCCGAAAAATACTTTAAAATCCTTAAAATATTATTTACGAATATACGGGATGTTACATTATTAGTTTTTTTTTATGAAAAGTTGTTTAATTTTATTTATGTAACGTTCTAATCTCGTAAATGCAGATGTCGCACATCGAAGATTGTTAGTTGCACGACATTGAAACCGTGAGAAATTGAGTTTTTTGAAGTGTTGTTTGGGAGAGTTTGGGAGAGATAAATTAGAGAGATGAAAAACGTTGACGATTTGTTATAAAACGTCACCTTTATTTTCTTAACGTGACACTATATCATTTACAGGCTAATGTATAAACTCGACAATTAATTTGTCCAATGAACGCTAAAAATAACGAATGTGAGTGCTCTCATCACTCGACACCCAAAAATATAAGTGAAGGGGAGAACACGTGGGTTTGACCACCGACTATTATAAATGACAATTAGGATCATACGGTTGAATTGAAGTCAGGAAGTGAACCCGTCAAAGGAGCAATTTCTAAGAAATTGCACAGTACGACGGTTATATATGTGATTAATAATAAAAAAATGTAAATTTTTGATAAATAGTTATCATTTTTGGTTAAATATCGATTATTTTTTGGTTAAAAAATGACCTAATTTTTAACGTGGTCACTATTTATAAAATAGCGGTCACTTTTTACCATAAAACGATCACATTTTGCAAAATAAAACACGGGATGAAACTGTCATGAGAACCAAAATGCTATAATTTGTAAAAATTAATTGGTCATTTACGTATGGATGTTCGTGTGACTAATTTGTCATTTTGTCACAAATATTACTAAGATAGAGTCCATAGAGATTGAGAATATTAAGACTAGTGCTTAGTTGTGGAGCAAGCCGGGTTGGTAGAAGAGCTCAATCCTATTAAAAATTAAAAAAAATCGAAAAAAATTAAAATTTTCTTAAAAAGTTACTCGTAATATTTTTTGCAAATAATTCTGATTTTGTCACTGCTTGTGACTCGGCTCATGACCTGTATATGAGTATATCTGATTTATATTTGACCCAATCTGTCTAACAGGGATTAGGAGTTGACCCGCTCGACCCGTTTAACAAAGAGAAATATAAGCTTGATAGAGATTGGGAATTTGGTGGCTTGTGTTAAGAACGTGTGAAGAGGTCTAATTTGACAAAAAAATGACAACACCTTTCTAAGCTATTCCTCGCTGTCTATTGTAGACAACCCTCACTCTTTTCTCCCTTCCTAAAATGACCATTTCAACTACTCTATACCCGTCACTAACGGAGTCAGAATTTCAATTAAGACGATTCCACGAAGACGAATTAGTAACACAATAATTAAGACAAATTAAAATAAACTAAAATTTAAAAAAAAAATTATAGTTCCCGTCGGTATAGTATTATAGTTCATTCAGATTATAATTAGTTTAGCGAGTGTACATCTCTAGGACAATATTTGTGGTAAGATCGATTAATAAAACTTACGGAATAATTGATATATAATATGGTGTGTAATTGATCAGTCTAATCCAAAATAACAATTGGAAGTGTCAAGTGGTAACTAAGTTAAACCTTAAAGTTTGGAGAAATGCAGGAGTTGGGAATCTCATGTTCGATTACCAGCTGGGCGATGACCACTTGGCCACTGCAACTCCCGAAAGGGGTGGCTTACATGGTCTATGTGATGGTGCAGGAATGCATGGGTCCGAGGGATTAAATCCCTCGTTACCGAAAAAAAAACAATTAAGTCTGGGGATGATGTCCTATGTAAGATTGTAGGTGTGTCGTCTTTTCGACTTTTTTAAAAAAATTGTCAACAAATGTAAACTATCGCACTTAAAGCTCGGATTATCTGAGCGCAAAATAAAACAAACATAAATTATTGACTAGAATCGCCTTAATTGTTACGTAAGTACGTACAGCCTAATTAATGCATGCACCCTTGCATGTTCTTGGAACCATCGTAAAAGAAAATCCATCTTGATCATCTTAGTTGTTCGTCAATTAATATTACTGCAAATTAATCAACACGATGCAAAATCTGAAAACAATGTTTTTTTAACGATCTAAATCATTCCGTCTTATTCATTTATTTAATCTTACTTTAAAAACAATTAAAAAATTACGATAGATAAATGATTAAAACAAAGAGAGTAATAATCATTTTTATTTCATACTGAATTTCTTTCTTTTCCTTTCTTTCCAAAATTTTGGACTTGACAATAAATATATACTATATACATGTATATTTTGAATTAAACAAATTAAAGACATAAAGTACAATTAATACCATTACAATAATAATAATAATAATCCTACTTTTAATTTGTATTTCTTTTGTACAAAAAAAAGTAAAGAGAATCAATCTAATAAACAATGCCAATTATCCTCTACTTTATAACAAACCCAAAAAAATAAAGATGATAACAAATTAATCTACCACTTTTTTATAATCCTTTCTTCGTCTCGTTCATTTGTTTACCTTTTACCTTCTAATCCAGATCAACATACAACCATACTACTAGAACTTGCAACATCAAGAGGTTGTGACATATACATCTTATTATTACTATTAATATTATTATTATTATTAACATAATTAACATTATTATTATTGTTATTATTATGATTATTATATTTTCCTCGACGAAGAAATTTACTCCAAAACCCTCCAAATACTCTCTTCTTATTATCATCTTCTCCTTTACCTAAAGGCATAGACTTACTCTTACTCAAATACTTCATCAAATTCAAATCGACATCCGAAACAATCCTCCTTCTTCTTCTTCCTTCTTCTTCTTCATCATGAACTGCAGGCGGTGAGACACAAGATGAGGCATAAGACGACTCATCTTCACTCGACGACACAGAGGAAGATGAGCAATAATACTCATCTCGAGCTCTTGAGGCATATCTGCCTCGAGAGCTCGAGCTTCTATCACTACTACTTGTAGTTTGTACTCTTGATAATTTTTCTCCAAGACATAAGGAACAAACTCCCGGAGATTGTTTATGTTTTGGATGTTTTTTGCATTGTACCATGTTGGTATTATTATTATTATTGATTCTTGCTAATAATAATCTAGGCATTTTTAATTTCTAGGGTTTTATTTAATTTATTTTCTTGAGAATTTTTGTGTGTAAATGAGGTATTCTTATATAGGTGTAACTAATAAGGTGTGTATTTTATAAGTTAGCTTCTAGGATAGTTCAACTATGTTTCTATGTGGGTTCACCAAATTTAATTAAGCAAAAAAGGGACACTTTATTTGTAACTTTTTGATCATT
The DNA here is from genome assembly GCA_029255685.2 of Silene conica. Taxonomy (NCBI): domain Eukaryota; kingdom Viridiplantae; phylum Streptophyta; class Magnoliopsida; order Caryophyllales; family Caryophyllaceae; genus Silene; species Silene conica. Next base: position 5,630,534 of record CM055317.2, on the reverse strand, counting down.
TTCTTGTCACCTTCAATTCTTTGACGTGTTTTATAATATTGTAGGACTAGTTTTTTGGGGTTTAGGGAGTCATTTGAGACTTTTGAGAAGTTGGTAGGACTTCTTTTTGTGGTGTGTCGAACTAGTATAATGTGAGGTGTTTGCTTAATTAATACTTTTTTACCGTCTCGCTCAATTGCTGTTATTCGATTTTCACACAAAGATCAAGAAAAGAGAAACGTGTTAATACTTCGTACTTACTTGTACTAGATAACAAGTAAAATAAATTTAGTGTGAATAATCTAATTGGTCATCAAGTTAATTTTTAAAATAGATATGACAATAATTAACTGAGATACCTAAGATGAAGAAAAATAACAAATAATTGGGACAATAGTGATAATATTTTTTTGAAATTGATTTGATTAATTTAATTTTGGGTTATCACAAATTTACAAGAATGATTGGTTCTTAGTTTCATTTGGTCTTAATTGAAGAGTTTAACTTGTACTTCGTAGTTGCTAAATTACCAACTGCAATCGGTCGGTAAGTTACCGACCGATAGTATTTTCAGTTGATAATATATTATTATTAGATTGTAGATTGCCTTTTTTAGTGACCCATCACTTCCTGTTTAAGAGTTTGTTGTTAAATGAGGAGATATTTCTGTTTTTCTTTTTTACCGACTATAATAGCTGAAATAATTGTGTCTCCTAATTTATTGATTTATTATTACTATAAAAGAAAAATGTAAATTTGTCTATGTGGCGCAATATTGTTTCATCGTTCACTCTTTCAAGTCCTCACATTCACTCTCACAAATTAATTTTTCGTCAACCAATAATCAAAAGCTTTGAAACTTGTCAAGTCAGATTTTTCATAAATTTTTAACCGACTTAATCAAATAAAAAAGAAAACCGTGAATATTCTACAATTAATATTTGATTCTATTCAATATTTAATCAAAACCGTGAATATTCTACAATTAGTTTATATACTAATATTCTACAATTGAATCACGGTTAAGATATACAAAAACCGTATACAAAAAGATATGATTTTTATTCTAAATTTTATGATATTATAAGAGAAATATTAGTTTTGGAAAAAATCATTTTATTTATTGTTATAGGAAACCGTATACAAAAAGATATGATTGAATCACGTTTATATAATTAAGAATATTTGATTCTATATTTAATCAAAACCGTGAATATTCTACAATTAATTTATATACTACTTTAATATTCTACAATTGAATCACGGTTAAGATATACAAAAACCGTGAATATTGCAAATCGTGCAATATTATGTTCAAACACACTTAAAATATAATATCATTTGACGACGGATATAAAAAAATAATGGGATGGACTACCTATTTTATAAAAAAAAAAATCAATTTGTTAGGACGTTATCATTTTTTCGGACCTCTAAGGACGATCAATAATCTATTATTTTGTTTTATTGTTTTATTTACATATTCATTATGAAAAGATTTGTTAGAATCGATTTTTATATTATTTTCATTATTTGTAATATATAAAACTTAATTATCTTAGTTTTGGTTCTTTTATAATTTAAATATCTTAAATTACTTAAATTTGTATGTTATAATTTCCTTTTTTAACCATGTCTTGATTGTTTCATTTTAAATATGTCTTACAATTATTACTCTTATAAACATTATGTGAACTTACATAGCTTAAAACTCTCAAACTTGAATGTTATAATTTCCGTATATATATTTTAATATATATATACAATGATATTATTATTTCTTTTTTATTTTTAAAAAGTACAATTGTTCGAATAAATAGAATTGCTATATAATAAGTAAAATTTATATAAGTCATCTTTAAAAGTAAGTGTACGCAACCCCGTGATTTTCACGGGTGTTACACTAGTATTTCACACTAATTGTGTATATATTATATGAACATTAATTACTAATGATAAGAGCAAATGCCTTAAAATTATCAATTAAAAAACATTTTTATTTGGCGAATTTCTTATAATAAAGAGTAAATTAATAATAACTCCCTTTTAAAATTCAGTTTTCTAAAATTACCCCCTTATATAATTTTTTTTCTAAAATTACTACCTTAAGATGAATTTTTCTCAAAAATTAGTTCAAAACCCTAATTCAAGTGACTTATTCTACAAGTTTATGAATTGATTCCGTTTATAACATAGCCAATTTATACTTTAAAAGGTATAACAATGGAGAATAAAATCAAAAACATACAGAATAGGTAACCTAAATTAGAAATTTGAAGCAATTTTTAATAAAAGTGTATCTTAGAGAGTAATTTTAGAAAAAAAAATTCCTATTTTAAGAGGGGCTTATTTTTAGTTTACAATGTATGTTCACCTTGTGAGTTGTAACTCTTTACATCCCGTGAAAATAAAGACTCCGCCATTTTAAGTGAGAGATCTCACAATAACGCTATTGAGAGACCGTCTAATTTATCTATCTCTTTAAAGTTTTTGTGATTTTAAGTGGATAAAATAAATCAAATATTTGTCTCGAATTCACTTCAAATTAACTCAACGTAAAAAAATGTTGACAAAACATACAAAAATGAGGTGGTTGACACATCAAACAACACTTTTCTCATTAATTAATAGCTATTAATTAGATATATAAATTAGAAAGCATATATATGTGTTTTTTTTGAGTTGGTCATTAAAATTATTTGGGTTGGTATTATATTGAGTTTGGTAAACAAATATACTATTCGTGTTGAAAGGTTTGCGGCTTGACTAGTAAACAACTAAGGATGCCATGATCGAACGTAATACGTGTTCTATTTCTATATAATCGATAATTTTTATATAAAACCGTTTTATAAAATATTATATTAAGACATTATGGTTTAATTTACATATAAAGACATTTTATAAGGAACATAATCTGTTCTTTGTTAAGCTGTTAACGTAAAATTAATTAGAAAAACGTACATCAAGAAGGAATTAATGTTCATCACTAACCGATAAACCATCTATGTTAGATCTATTTCACGCTTACAATAATCACAAATAATGTGTTACGTCAACCAACATATATACGTTGATCCGATGAAATCGTGGATCTTTGATACGTACACCGTAATACAGCTGAATTGAGCAAATTGTCGAAGACAATGCATGTACCGACACGTGATGCATGAACCTTCGACGTAGCTCCAAATACTCGAACTAACCACATTTCTATAACATAAAAGTATGCAAACAACAAGTTGATTAGGTACTACGAAGTAGTGCCTATACACTTCCAATTTTTAAAATAATCGGTGATTCTTTTTAAGATAGATATATATGTTCAAAGACTAAAACAGATTAGATATATAGGGTATACATTTTGTTATTTCATATACATCGTCTTTTTGTCTCATAAGTAGCTCCGAAATTCAAACTAACCACAATGCTAAAGCATAAAAGTATGTAAATAATTAGCGAATTTCTCTTAAGATGGATATATATATATTCGAAGACTAAAACGGGTTAAATAAAGCATATATTTTATTATTTCAGATATATCGTTCTTTTGTCACATTGTATAATACTCCCTCCTACCCATATTAAATGTCTCATTGTCCATTTTGGTCTATGCATCAAAGTGTCCTATTGTCCATATTTTATAAGTTTTTTGCTTGTTTTTTATCATTCTACCCTTATCTATTTCCATTTATTACTCACCCACTCACTCCTAACCCAACCTACTATACAAATCATAACACTCACTCTCCAATCTATATACCACTATACAACCAAAATATTAAACAACTATTATTTGAAAATTTTATATTTTGTCTACAATAGAACATTTAATATGAGTAGGAGGGAGGGTTTAATATGTCTTAAACTTTTAAGTAGCTCCGAAATTCAAACTAACGACGTTGCTATAACATAAAAGTATGTAAACAACAAGTTGATTAGGTACGGAATAGTACCTAATAAACACTTGCAAATAATAAAATTGTTAAATAATTGATGTGGATTGTGGAGTATATACGATGGATCTTAAGATCTTCAAACACAAATGTGCAAAGGCTTATTAGCTGTTGCACCGTTGGTACCGTACCAGGACATGTACTAGTCTACGGCGAGCTGTCCATGACGCATTATTATTGCATATGCATAAATCTCGGTATTTTGCGTTGTTAATTAAATCAAAATGCAAAATCGTACTTTCTCAAAGAGTGATTCGACAACCCTTATGTTTAGACTAGGCAAGTTGGTCAGCCGAGTCGGTTTTCGAGTCGGTTTGGGTCATGTCAATTCTATTTTCGCGATGTTTAGGTTGGATTGGATTATTTCGGGTTCAAGCAATTTTCGGGTGACTGGTTTTCAAGTTATTTGAACATAATGGTCAGTTTGCAATAAAAAAAACATTTAAGACGGGTGGTTTTGATTAAGTAACTACCATGTCTTTGTAAGATGAGTGTTTGTTGGGTCTATACCTTGAATCTGTTAGTCGCCGCTTCGAACGACTATGCGGGGGGCTAGAGTTTCTGTCTGAGCCTTATTAGGTCAAATATGTTTTGTACGGAGTATTAGGTTAAGAGTACTGTATAAACTCTTAACCTCTACCCTAGCAGTTATCAACTTATCATATCATATACCGTTCTGAATCTGTAATCTGAAAAACTCCTCACATTAATAAAACTCTCTCCCTTCTGCCATGTGGACGTAGTTAACACACCGTTAGTGAACCACGTAAATATGTGCGTATTGTTCTTTATTGTTTGTTTTTATCTTTCTTTGTGCTTCCGTTATACCAGTGTTGATGTTCTTTATCAATCAGAAGATTATACAACCAGATGTATACATCTGGTAGTATAAATTTCGAACTTTATAACAAAGAATTTGAGCTTATGCATATATTTTACGAGCTTTATTGAAAAGAATCTAAGCGTCTCTATAAAAAAATTTAAATCAAAACATTATATTGAAACTCAAAAATAATACATACTCCCTCCTATTCTGGGTTTTCTTCCCCCTTTGGAGTGATTTTTTAATGAAGAAAGAGTTGGATGGGGTTTGAAATAGGAGAGACATATGAATAATTAGGAGTTAAATAATAGTAAAAAAGTTGGGTGGGGTTGGGTGATAGGAGAAAGGGATGAATAAAATAGAATTAAAAGTATCAAAATAGGAAAGAGAAAGAAAAACTGAATAATCCGTTTAAGGAAATAGGGAAGAAAACCGTGAATAGGAGGGAGTATAAAACTCGAAGATTTTAATTTTAACACAAAAAAATTATGGTGCAAGAACAAATTGTAAAAAACTTTTAAAAATGGCATATGAGCTTAGTTAGATTTGTATGAGATGTACGATACTCGTATATCTCCGGATGTATAGTCCTATTTGTGGTTCTTTATAGATAACTTTGTCGATGTCTTATTATATATGGGACGTACTTTTTCACATACGAATATTACTCTTTCACATACGCTTTTTACAGTATTGCCCTTGTCATTTTATTCATTCTCTTAACCCCTTACTTTTTTTTCTCCCTCCTCTCATCTCCCCTTCACCATCTAACCACAACCAACCCCTTTACAACCGATAAACTGACCACTCGCACCCACTCCAGCCTCTAGCCGTCCCACACTCAATTACACCTTTCATTCCAGTCGTCCTATATATGCAGCCATGACAAAAAATGAATGTGAACTTTCATATATACATATAATAAGACGATGAATTTGACGAATTCGTCAAATGATACGTGAAGTTTACTGACAAAGAATTCAAGCAAAGAAAATCAGTTCAAGCAAAGAGAACTTTTGGCGGCGGAAGAATAATACCAAAGTCCGATTTGTGTGTTTGTGCATAGATGAATTTTACTAATTTGATTTGGGTTAGAGAAAAGGGTATAACATGGAATATTAGATTCAATTTGAGAGAGAAAGGTATAAACTTGGGTCAATTTGATTTTGAGTTAATTTGATTTGGGTTAGAGAAAAGGGTATAACATGGAATATTTATGAAAAAAATGTATGTAAAATAGTAAAGTCCGTATGTGAAAAAGTAATTCCGTATTATAAAACCGTTTTACAAAAGCTGAATTGGGTGGGTTTAAATTAGCTAGGCCTTGATAATCACTAGGCCCAAATTAGCCTGAGTGTCTTATTAATCAATCCCTGGCCCACTATGCTAGATAAAATGTGTACTGGGCAGGAAAGAAATACCCACAGAAATGGCCCATTTATATAGATACCTTCGCAATAGTACGGTGGTAAGAGTTCTCTTATCTCAAACTTGAAGTTGAGGATTTGATTCCGCGACATAGTGCACTCATTTGAAAAAGAAAAAAATCTTTCACTTGTTTCAATTATTTGTTAACTTATTTCATTTTAAGGTGTTTTAGACTCAAATCATTTTTTTTATTCTTGAATGATTCTAATGTGGTAATTTAAGCCACTTATTGTTAAACAACATAATAGCAAATCATTTCTACCCTCTTTTGGGTGTTTGTATCACAAATAAAGGTAAATAAATGACTCAAACAAAGGAGTAAAGTCATATCAAATAGTAGAATTACTAACGGTCTAAAATATGCTTATAAACAATTTCTTTTTTAAAACCGTTTTTAACTTCAGATAGTTTTCACATTGATTAGAATAAAAGTGAAAATAAAACAAGTTTACAAGAGATTTTAAGTTAAACACGTTTTAAACCGCACAAATTGTACTTAGCCCATATCTTTTTTTTTTTGAAAAAGGTTGAAATGAACTCATCGAACGAAATTAAACTAAACTTAATGGAGCTAACCGTAATTGAAACAAGAGTTGATTTGTGAAAACATGAGCTATATTAAAGTAAATCGAATAAAATAGAGATAAAATAGGCCGAATTAAGTACAAAAGAACCGGACTTTATAGTCTTATACATGATGTTTTAGTTTCTACTTTCTACATAGACAACGTAGTAATTGGGACATGCAACGAGGCCCACTACACTGCGTCGACGCTTTTGAAAACAAAAGAAAAAAAAAAACAAAAGAGAGGAGAGGTGTCGAAAGGACAATGATAGGGGTCATCGGGTGTCATAGCCTCATAGGTGACGCCTAATTTTAACGTCACCCTCTCATATAAACTCTTTACTATAAGGATTTCTACTTACTACATATGATGCACCAGTTATCATTAGGATTTTTACTGATGGTATGTGAAACGGTAGCGTTGAAATTGAACGTCGATCATCCAATAACGTTAACTCATTTTCTGTGTCAGAAACTGGGAGGAGAAAGTAAAGGCGATCACATGGCAGGCAACGAGTGAGGTGCAATCACCGTAATGAAAGTATCCTGCTTCTTTCCCCTTCCCAACATTTCTACACTTACGTTCTTCAATGAATCTCCATTATTCCCTCACTTCTACCCATAACCATTTTGATGTACGCAACTCTTACTTTGTGAGTTACGACAGTCATAAGCTTGTATTGATTCACGCTCATTTTTATTTAAAGTTGTGAAGCGTTGTAACTCACAAGCTTGACTTGCTGTTTGATCAATTTGTAAAAATTAAAGAGCTATGTTGATTTAAATTTAAGTCTTGAATATTAAATGTACAATAGTGTTAAACTTCGTGAAAAAGATTTATTATTTCGATAATCAATATTAATTATACTGGACTTGAATTTGAGCTAAACTAAACCAAATAAAATAAATTCAATATGTAGTACCTCATTTTTTCGTATCAATTTTTTAATAAGATTATTAGGCCAAGAACACTCTTTTCTTTTACAAATTATCTAAATTTTGAACAATATGAAAATAACTTAAACAATTAAAAAGAAAATTATCATAAATGATTTCAAATTACACACTGTATTAAATTCCACCGTTCTTATATTCATGCCTCATTTTGTAAAAGAATTAGATACTTAACATCTAATTTACGTTTATCAGTATTATTATGCGCCTCTACAACGGTCTTACAATTAACATTTTTACAATAAAATATAAATTATTTTTCAATTATTATTCTCTTATCAATACACGGTCTTTAGTAATTTGTAAAATAAATTTATCTACTCATTCAGGTATAGGAACGCTTAAGTTTAAGACAGTTTAAATGTAGAACTACTTTGTAGATATTATTCTCTTATTAATAAACGACGTTGTCGTAATTCGTAAAATGACTTACTTGCCATAAAAACGCTTAAATTTAAGACAGTTTAAATTTTAAACTACTTCTCAAATATTTTACTCTTATAGGTAGACGGTCTTTTCATAAAAAATGACTTTACGTGCCCAATCAACTATAAAAACGTTTTAAACTTAAGACGGGGTTTAATTGTTTAAATGTAAAGGTTTGGCATAAGGCAACTCCCTTTCTTCATCCTTCACTCGTACAGTTTACTACTCACATCAGTACTGGAGATATTTCTTGATGTTTTAATGGACGCCATAATATCATCATACATGATCAACTCCACTTCATCTCTTTTCTCTCGCACTACTCTTTTCCCCATTTATCCTTCTACGCCTTCCTCCTTTCGGTAATTTACTAATCTTCTTTCTTTTTTTCCATACCCTTCTTGTAATTGCGCTGGTGTTGAAGTTGTTGTTGTTGTTGTAATTGCGTTGCTGCTGTTGACTGTTGTTGTCGTTATTGTGGTTACTGTTATTGTAATTCCATTATTGTGGTCAATTGGTCATTGTTGTTGGAATTCCGTTGTTGTGGTCCTTATTGTACTTCCGTTACTGTGGTCATTGTTGAAATTCCGTTGTTGTTGTCGTTGTAATTCCGTTACTGTGGTCATTGTTGTTGTAATTCCATTACTGTGGTCATTGTTGTTGAAATTCCGTCGTTGTTGTCGTTGTAATTCCGTTGTTTTTGTTGTTGTAATTCAGTTACTGTGGTCATTGTTGTTGAAATTCCGTTGTTGTTGTCGTTGTAGCTCCGTTGTTTTTGTTGTTGTAATTTCGTTATTGTGGTGGTCATTGTTGGAATTCTGGTATTGTGGTCGTTACTGTAATTCCGTTGTTTTTGTTGCTGTAATTTCGTCATTGTGGTCGTCGTCGTTGTAATTCTGGTATTGTAGTCGTTGTTGTAATTCCAGTATTGCGGTTGTTGTTAATGTAATATGTAATTCAGTTGTTGTTGTTGTTGTTGTAATATCCTAATTTAGCAGTTTCTAAGTTAGTTACTTTGTTACTTGTAATACTATATTAGTCAACAGTCAGTGGGTTGATTTTTATGAATTTACATGTTTTTTTTGTGGGTATCTAACTAAGGGCAATGGGAAGTGGTTAAGTTGTGAATAGTTGTGTTCATCACGGTTTTGTTGCTATTATTGTTGGTTGCGAATCTTAATTTTGAATTTTGAATTATTGAAGTAGATTTTAGTTTTTAGGGTAGTACAAAAACGAGTTCACCGATTGTTTCTTATGGAGTTACGGGTATACTTCAACGGTTCAACCACATTGTACGGCGATAGAGCACTACTGCGTGATAGTAAGTTTTAGGACCACCCTCTTACATACTCTTTGAAGGGTCCATCACTCAATCATTTTGGTAGACCCTACATAATAATGTATTTGAGAGGATGGTATAGATACTCGATAACACCCGGTGGCGTTATTTTCCACAGTCCTTTTGTAATTCATTGGGTTCTTAGATGCATTGTGATTTTAATATTAAATCATTCATTGGGGTATTATATTAGAGATGAGAATGGTGAAGCCCTTCTGCTAGGAGAGCTAAAGCTTGTGGTGATGTTAGGTATCCATATGTCAGAAACCCTCCCTTCAATAGGAAAATAATTGGAAACCAGATCAGTGGTTTTGCCTGAGGTTATCGTTGAAGGCGGTATTCTTTGTATTATATGTGTTATCGTAATATGAGACAAATCCCTTGTGAAATTGCGGTTGTTATTGAAGCCATTATAATAGATATTCTATCATTTCATGACGTAGTGTTTTAGCATTGTTCTCGTGAGGCCAATAATGTTACAACAGACTTTATGGTCACCCTTGACCTTTAAGTCCAATCAATTATCCTCCTTCCCCTGCTAAGATGAAACAAATTGGTTCTACTCGTGGATCAATCCTCGTAAAAACTTTTTATATGGAATTTACTATTTGGTAATTTTATTCATGTTTTTAGTCGGTAAGGTACTTAGGTTATTGACTGATTGTATTTATATGAACTTTATCAGTGTTCTAAGCACAAAACATGTGTAGTTATCTGACGTTTGTTTGTCGAGGACATCAGTAATGTAGCATATTTTTGTCATTCTGTGTTCTTTCATGTTTCTTTTGAGAAAAAAGTTAACCCCAGTTCGGCTCATTCTCATCTTTGAACAGATGGCAATCAACTAATATAGGATTAGGCAGTAACGAGCAGTCTCTTACAAAGGTAATTTCTCTTCGGCATATTGGCATGCTTGAGATTGTATAGACCTTTGTTGTTGCTTGAAGATTCATTCAACTTCTTTGGTTTGGCATAGGTTAGACTAGGGGACCGCCCTATGCATGGTTGTATGAGCGCCTTGGGTCGTGGTGCCAAGGAAAGTGTGCTTGAGGTATCTTTTGTTTTTATTTAGAACTCTTTTAGAGTGTTTTGTCTTTGAAAGTAGATAGTGTGTTTGTCTTGAGTTGCTATTTCCCGGTATTTTGTAGAAATTGGGGAAATGCAGCAAATAACTGATCAGTCTATAAGGCAACTAAAGTTGTTACTTAATTCAGTTGATTGTCGTTGATGTAAACTATATTAGGCGTGTTTGAATAATTAGACCCAATTAGGAACATATTTCACATTCTCGTTACATTTGAGGGACTCTTTAGAACTTGACAGGAGGAGTTGGAGAACATATCTCCCTTCCTACTTTCCTCAGCTTTTCGAACAATTCCACCTTCTGAGAAAAAAATGCCTACATGTTCCTACTTATAATAACACTGTCTAAAACTAAGTAATCTGTGCGATTCTTGACAATTGACACACTTGTTTGAGTTTTTTTTCTGGTTAAATGCCATATTGGTGATATGATACTTTCACAGTTGTGTTTTGGTACATTAGCATCTTTTAATTTTTGATTGAGGGTGAAATTTTGTTTTCTCTCTACATTAAACCCTGTCTTGCTAGTAATTTGTCTTTTGATTGTTAGGAGTTATCGTAGGATGTAGTTGTAGACAGTAGACACGTTGCTCAAAAATATGTGTTAAGAAAGTATCTGCTTCTCAGACATATTAATATTTATAGCATGAAAGACGGTTTATATATGAGAATATGTCATAATCTTTGGCCACTTATCTTTGGCACATTTCTACACGAGTTGGGTTTATCCTTGAGGCGGCCAAAGATGTTCTTATGCTAAGAAACAAAGGATGAGAAAGGGTAGCATTTGTGTAATATAGTTTTTATGCAAAAAGTTTGAACTTCGCCTATAATTTGCCTACTCTGAGAATAATTACTCAGGACTTTTGAAAGGGATGAGTTTACATCTGTTTTCTACATGGGTGTCACCGGTCCGGCTGGATTTTTCTTGTAAAATTTTCACAGCTCATTTTGCCAGAGACAGTTCTAGATTTTTGTGGTGAGTCTGAACCTTTTGGAGAGATTGGTCTGTCCTTTGTTGTGTGGGATATTAGGTCTAGCGGTGTGCTATCCAACTTTTTTACTTATGTTGATATCTTCCTTGGTCTGTACTTCTATTTTATGAAATTTAATCATGCTTTTTTTTTTTCCTGTGGAAGGTAGAAGCTGTGAACATGTCAGAGGCAAACGAGCCATTCAAACTCCTTCCTGGCCAGGCGTTTCCTTTAGGAGTATCGAAAATTGAAAATGGAATTAATTTCGCAATCTTTTCACAGCATGCAACCTCTGTAGCACTTTGCTTACTGCTTCCCAACAAGGGCAGGTGATTATGCATCTTATTCTTTGATTTTTGTTACTTGCAGCATAATATGTGGTGGGGTGTTAACTATGATAAAGAGTTTATATTTTACTTCTGTTGGATTCAGTCATTTATTATAGTATTGTGGGACATTGGATTGTTACAGAATATAGTCATTTATTATGAAACTTGTTTTTTTATGACAACATCGCCTTTCTACTATGTTCAATATTCTGTACAATTTCTTACAACTAGAAAACCCGAGTCCTAAAAGGTAATTTCCTTTTATTACTGATATTGATGATTACTTCATATGATTTTTTCTTTCTTGGAGAAATAGTGATGCAAGGAGTGATGAGATGATGGAATTCAAGCTGGATCCTGAATTGAACAAGACAGGGGATGTATGGCATATTTTAGTTGAGGTAACCTTTTATATAAGTCTCAAGTGCTGTTTGGCTGTTCAGCATAGTTGTAAACTTGACAAGTTAAAGTTGCAGGAGCTCTTGCCTGGATCGGAATTGTGTTTATGTATTTAAATGATTTGGATTTTTCGAACATGTCTGATCATTCATTTAGATTTTGTGTTCCCCTTGGCCTCTCCTTAGATATTCTTATAATGGTGCAGGATCTGCCACTCAGTGGCGTACTCTATGGTTACCGCATGGATGGTCCTCAGGATTGGCAACAAGGGCATCGTTTTGACAGTAGCTTTGTTCTGATTGATCCCTATGCAAAATTCGTTGAAGGTCGCCGCCTGTTTGGAGATCCAAACAATAAGCTTACTAATTTTATGGGAACTTATGACTTTGATGTCCCATCTTTCGATTGGGGAGATGATGTGAATCCTAATATACTAGAGGTAAGCACAGCTGCACAGCCTTTACTTATCATTTTTTTGTCCGGTATTGGGGCGTTGATGAAAGAAAGTATTATGTACTAAAGCGCAGACAACAGCTCCTGTAATGTTTGTTATTTTAATACAAATTGAGATTATCGCCTTATTTCCAGGAGAGTAAGGCAATCTTGACCGAATTTTGTTTCTTTGATAATTTTATATATTTTTTTTTATATGGGCTTTACCTTTGCCACTGTTTTAAGTATATCATACATACATATGCTTCATTTCCTCTATTTTTGTGCTGCAGAATGATCTAGTCATTTATGAAATGAATGTACGTGCATATACTATGGATGAATCTAGTGGGCTGGATGCTAATATACGAGGAAGCTATCGGGGTGTTATTGAGAAGGTAAGCTCCATTGAGTTTGAAATAATTTTATCGGATCACCTGAAAGTCATTACTCATTTAATCTACCTTGGGAATTACAGTATCAAAAACCAAGTTGGGACATACTCACATACCAAATATTGTAGTGGTGTAATTGCTTTTGTGGCTGTCCTGTTGCTTAGCTTTTAGGTTTTCGAGAATGAGCTGCTATCAGGCGTGTCAGCTCCAGTCATTATTTTTCTGAGCAGCGGAGGGCTCTGGTGTTGTATGCATTTTTATTTTTTCTCCTTTTCAAGCTGTGCTTGAAACCAATTCTTGTTTGATGGTTTGTTATAAGTATATATTCATCCTTCCTCACGGAAAAAGAAAAGTAGTTTGGTTTGCTGTTGAGGATCCAATGCTTTTTACTGAAAAATAATTTCAATGTTGTGAACAATTTCAGTGTCCCATAACTGAAAATGTAGTGAATCCAAATTAATAGAGTTATATTCACTCTATTATTCAGAATAATTTCATTGACCTGGACTTTATTTGAAGATTCCACATCTTTTGGAGCTTGGTATCAATGCTGTGGAGTTGCTTCCAGTCTTTGAGTTTGATGAAATGGAGTTTCAAAGGCGCCCGAACCCTAGAGATCACATGGTATGTTGGAAATATTTTATATTTTATGCAGGCATTTTAGTGTGATATTATGTATTGCACTCTCTTTGATGCTCTTAGTGAATGCTTCTTTGAGTGTTGTGAGTCGTAGTTGCACTCGAGTTAGTTATGCTCCTTTTCAATATTTAAATGGCTATCCTTCATTTTAGTTGAGAGTGGTTCTCACTTCATTCTAGTTTAACTTCCAACATTTGTATAGTTGTATGCATGTTTATGTTGTTTTTGTAGTCATCGACAGTGTGACCTCAATCTTAATCCGAAAAAGTTTTTGACTCTTTTCACGGGTTCTGATTCATAAAGATTAATACTTGGGGTTATTCAACTATCAACTTCTTCGCACCAATGAGTCGCTATGCAAGTTCTGGTGGGGGGCCTATTAATGCTGCACTAGAGTTCAAGGAAATGGTTAAAGCCTTGCATAATGCTGGAATTGAGGTATGTTGTTTCTCTCGGTATGCTAGACACTTGCTGCACCCTTTTGACAATTAAATGCTTGTAGAAGATAATTTTCCGGGTGTATCATATTCTGCTTCCTGTTTACCCTACTTTCATTTTCCTTTAACTGTATAATGGTGATGGTTAGCAACCAACACTACACATCATAAATAGAACGGTGCTACTACCTGCGATTTCAATCTATAATTCAGTTTTACTGTTTTTAATATTAGGGGTTACTAAAGTTAACTTGAAGTGAGGTGTTATCCTTTTTTTCCCCAGTTGTAGCTAATCTATGTAGGTAACATCTCTTGGACTGATAGATGGTTGTTTTGTGTGGATACATCAATTTTGCAGGTCATCTTAGATGTTGTATATAATCATACCAATGAAGGTGATGATAAATACCCATACACAACTTCGTTCCGTGGCATAGATAATAAGGTGAGAGATTGGAGAGCACACATGTCATGGCAAGACCTCGGAGCAATTTTCGAATCATGTCTCCAAATGAAGTTTTATGCCTGCTTTTAGTTATGTGCACATATCTGTGCACTTGATTGTGACAGAATTTGCTATGTGTCTGCAGGTCTATTACATGGTCGACGTGAACAATGGTGGCAGGTTCATGAATTATTCAGGCTGTGGTAACAAGATTAACTCTTTTTGCTATCAATTTTCGTGTAACGTTTCATTGAATTCAATGATTATTTTCATCTCCATTTGGTGTCCATTATTGGCGAGCTTATATTTCAAATGCTTATAGCACTCAGATCGCGGACTTTATGCCTTTTTGGTGTACTTTTTACATGGCTCTCTTTTCGCGATTGCGTTATAGACCTTTGTCTGCTTTAAAGTAGCAATATTGCAACAGACTAGTGAGTTTATAATTCTTGCTCTTTTCTTGCGCAATATAGCAGCAAATGTTTTTCGCTGTGTGCATACCGATTAAGATTACCCTGCCAGAAGACTTCGTTTACTGCTGCCTTCATTTTCTTTGAAAACTATCTTTATAATTTTTATGACCCATTAGCATTAGTCTAATAGCCTTTACAGGTTGAGCATGTAACCCTTGTTCACTTACAACACTACATTCAATAAAAGCTGGTTTCTAAGTTTTAAGATTCTTCTAACTCATCTGTCAGATGCTTGTTGCACCATGTTCTTACAAAGGTTCTTCTTGCATCACCTTCTTTAAAAATTGCTTCTTTATCTCTTGGCTGCAGGGAACACCTTAAACTGTAATCATCCCGTGGTCATGGAACTTGTTCTTGACAGTTTAAGATACTGGTATGAAGTTGTAAACTCATACAGTACTGTTGAATCAACTGCATCAGTGGCTAGAGTGCTTATGATGATTTTATATCTGTGTTTATACTGGCTGCAATATAACATGCCCCCTTCCTAATACATATAGACACACTCAATGTCATGCTTTTAGAAACACTATACATATTGGCCTGTGGGAGAGATGAGAGTAGGTTTGTATGTGTTAGAGGAGCAGATATCTACTCGATTTACCAGTGGATTGGAGTCGATCATAAAAAGACTTGAGGAGGTGGAACTTTGGACTAAATTTTTTTAACATGCGCGTTCATCACTTCATTACCAGTAATAAAATGAGTTGTCCTAATTAGCTCATTGTGTATACCTGTGTTTCTCCGACTTAGCTGCAAATGTCGGACACAACATGGTGTTAGAGTATCAGGTACAATAATTGTCAGCCAAAGTTTTCCAATTTAGTTCTCCAATTTTTGGTCTAAAAATGAAGTGTTCAAAGCGTCGTGTCATGTTGGACACTTCAAGTGTCTGACACACGACTAAAGTGAAGCTTCGGAGGAACATACTTGTATACTGCCTTTCTGTACGTATAAGATGTGACTTGACCTTTTGTAGAAGCAAGTTGGCTAAAGCATATACTGTCATTGGCCTGTCTTTATGTGTGCCAATTATAGAAGATGATAATCTGATATCATATCAGGAGTCTTGGATTGTTAAAGCATATACTGTCATTGGCCTGTCCTTATGCGTGTCAATTATGCAAGATAAATCTGATATCTTATCAGGAGTTCTGGATACATATTTGTGTACTTTAGTTGGTTGGTGATTGGTGTATTGTACTTCGTAGTTATTTGAATTGTTTATGCCACGTCATCATTATGTAACACTATTTGCTTCTTTAAATTGTAGGGTGAATGAATACCACGTAGATGGGTTCCGGTTTGACCTTGCCAGTATTTTTTGTCGTGGAACTGATGGTTCACCGCTGGATGCACCTCCTATTGTGAGGGTAAGCTTTGTAACCGACTCATTTTGAACAAACATGTGTTTGAAGTTTGAACAACTAGGTAATCATGTCTGTGTTGGCTCATTTAAGATGATGTATTCTATGGCCAGTCTTGAATCCTGCCATATACATGAATTGTGTCAATATCCATTCAGCAACTCAACTAAAAGATCGTGGTTAATAAAAGTCCACGGTGTTTAATCATCGTCTGCTTATAGCAGTTAAACTCCAAATCAACTTCCATGGTATTCGACTGATGTTATCTCTTAGCTTGTTCACGCATATCAAGTTTGGACAAGATATGGTAAGAGCCAGCGTAGTCAAGTAAATCTTGTTTTCACGATTCATTATCCAGAACGGTTAGAATAATTGAAAAGCTTCATGTCAACTTCCATCCTCTTGAAGAGTTATGAATGCCATGAGAAATAAATTGTCATTAAGACCACCTTCATTGCGGAAGGGTCGTCGCATATTTCTTTCATCTGGCTTCATTGCCTCATTTTAATACCGTAGCTACGATAGTTAGATCTTTGGGCGCTCCATTAGCAACTTGCTGGAATTGGACTAGATGTTTCTCTTTTTCCATTGGTTATACTATAGGCTCTTAAGAATCTTTAAACTGTACTGCAGAATCATGAATAATGTTGGCCAATCGATGTACACAAGTTTGTCAATATTCTTTAGTTGGTTCAGCATTCATCCTATAACAGTCTGGTGTTTTACGTACTGGAGAGTCTGAGGCTCTGAGCCTTGTATTCTGTTTGATAACTTATGCTACAATTTTTAAATGAACATCTGAAAGAACTTGATGTTTGTGCATGATATTACGTTATTTATCACAGGCCATTGCAAAAGATGATGTCTTGTCAAAGTGTAAGATAATTGCGGAACCTTGGGATTGCGGAGGCCTTTATCTTGTCGGAAGTTTTCCTAATTGGGACAGGCATGTCTTCTGAGATTTTTACATATTATACAGACAGAATATTGTGACCAATTGAACATGACTCTCTGTGTTATTTTAGTTTTTATATATTTTTTTTGACAGAGAGCAAAAGTCTTACATTAGAGTCGTATGGCTCTTCTGAGGTTTTTACATATTATACAGACAGAATATTGTGACTAATTGAACATGACTCTTTGTGTTATTTATTGCGACGAAGAAATGCAACAATAACAATAAGAGCCTTTTCCTGATAGACTGGCAATTACATGCAATCGTCATCCAAACCACTAATGGCAATCTACGTTTATAATCTTAAAAAAAAAAGTAATAAGACTGTACTAGTATGTTCTCAATTTTCGAGCATCTAAATGAGGCCTTAGTTGGTCCTCATCTCACCTGGAAAAACCAACTAAACCGATTCTCCCTCATCTTTGCTCAATTAGACATAACTCCCGCCCTTACATTTTTGACATATCAGCATAGGAGTGATGTGGTATCCACTCCCCATGTAATCTAACAGAAGCAGCCATTATCGTTTATGAAGTTATCTGGAACTTATTTAACGATTCTTTTGGGAACGGTGACCTAATTCATAATTGTTTGGAAACCTCCTCTGCAGATGGGCAGAATGGAATGGCAAGTATCGTGATGATGTGAGACGATTTGTGAAGGTATCATGTTTCGTAATTAATTAGTCTCAAAAATTATGTTCCGTTCGAGAGAGGGTACTGGACTAAAACCATCATTAAATTCCCATATTGGGATTCGTTTTTTAGACTGAACTTGAGCTTGTTTGTCATTTTAGGTAACAATCACTGAATGATGTTATGTACCCAAAAAAAGAATGATGTTGCAATGATTTAGATATTAAGATACCGAGTTAGATCTCATATTTTTTTCAGCACTATGTTATCATATTCAAGAGAATGATATGTACAATAGTGACGGGACTACTACTATGTGGAGTACAAACAGTTACCTCCTCTTTGCTAATAACAACTGCTCTCCTACCCAAATTTGTCTCTTTTATATTTCAGTGAAGCAGGTGTCATTTTACTAGGTATCAGAGATTCAGAGGTGTACAAGGGCCTCAGAGTTTTAACTTTAGTCTTTATGTGCGTAATGCAGGGTGACTGCGGTATGAAAGGAAGTTTTGCAACTCGCATAGCAGGATCTTCAGACCTATACAAAGTATGAGTCATTCAGTTTGAAATTTTAAAGGAGCATTCCAAAAGTATATAAGTGTGGCTTTGAGCAACCTTTCACATAGCTTTTGAATCTTCTCAATGCTTATTGTCTATATCTGCTAAGCAATGGGCCTCTTCAGCTAGTAGATTTTGATAAATTATATTTGTTATTTGATAGAGAATTGTGGATATACAGCTGTGAGTTACCTCTGAAGTATTCTGCTGCCTATGTTATTGCAGGTGAACAAGCGGAAGCCATACCATGGCATCAACTTTATTATTGCTCATGATGGATTTACTCTTTATGATCTTGTGTCATACAATTTCAAGGTAATCTAGTCGACTTTATGATTCTTAATGAGTTAGTTTCTCTCGGTAAATTTTATTGAATTGTTCTGTAGCATAATGAGGAAAATGGAGAGAACGGCAACGATGGATGCAATGATAACTTTAGTTGGAACTGTGGATTTGAAGGTAAATATTGCCTTAATTCAATACAGATTTTCATGCTACTATTACTTGTGAAATTAGTTAGTCAAGAGTCGTCTAAAGGAAAATATTTTCTTAATTCAATACACAGTTTCTTGCTATTATTATTAATGAAATTGTAGTCAAAAGTCGTTTGAAGGAAAATGGTGTACTTTTCTATGATAAACATATATTTGAATCTGCAACTTTCAGGTGTCATTGTACTGCCTTATATGCTCGTAAGGTTTTTTAGAACTCACTTTTTTTTGTAGCTTTGCTGAACTCTATATATTCGGTAGACTTGCACTCTTAACATATGTTGGTGACTTGGTGCTTTGTGTCTAGAAAACTGTCTTTGTAGAAATGCAAGAAGGTGTATCCCTGGCATTTTTTCTTTGGGTTTGGAGGGAGGGAGGGGAATCGAATAATGATTTTGATTCAGTTTCCAACTTGAAGATTCCCCTAAAATGCCAAAATCAATACATACCTACAAATCAGGATTCTTAAAAAAGCCTGAATATGTTATTGATATGTTTAGTTCAGTGGCAAGTTATAGTTCTTCTCTATTGTGGGATATTGGGGAGATCAAAAGTGAGCAACTCTACAACCAAGAGTTATAGAACCTGTGTAGGTGATTTTCTTCTGTAAGCCATACCGTTGGGAGCTTTTACATTTTGCTAGCATTTTTCTATCTTACTTCAATCATATTAGTTGCAGTTTACACGAAAACCAGTTTTTATAGTAAATTAATGAGAAAAAGTAGAGAGAAGTGGTAAAGTAAAGAGAAGAAAGACGAGATAAAATAGAACTCAAAAAAAGGAGGAGATTATATTGTGACAACTCAAAAAGGAAAGTGAGAAGATTATGTTGAGATGAAGGGAGTAGAACCTATGAAATTCAATTAGCTTGAATATGTGAAGGCGTAATCTAGGTAAGAGCTGATAATCTCATTCTGTCATACTCCTCTCGAAAGTATATTGAGGTCCTATGATAAATGTTGAAAATATCCATATGGGTCAGTTGACAGCAGTTCTGATTCATCAGTTTAAAAATCTGACTGTGGGTTCAATTGGTGTTCTGACTTCTGAGTTATTCTTCTTACAGATGCTTTTTTTTCATAAAGCTCTGATGACTGTGATGAGTCTGATCCATTATATACTCTGACTCAGGAGAAACGACAGATTCACATATTGTTGGTCTACGGTCAAGACAAATGAAAAACTTCCATTTAGCTTTGATGATATCTCAGGTAACTACACTTCATGTTCTTTCAGTTTTTGAGAATACTAATGCAGGCGAGATTTTTTGTAACCTCGCTGGTAATTTTTGTTAGAAATATATACTGTCAAAGAAAATAAAACAATGAACAACACCGAATCGCAAAGCTTTCCTTATAGAACAATTCGTCCCTTATATTAATGCCTGGGATATTCTGAATTTTCTACAGAGATAAGACGGCGTTCCTCGGTTTTTGGCAAGAAAACAGAGATATAATTTCGAAGTATTTGATATGCAATTTGTTTTTCTGTTCGAGAGTTGTGTTATCAGTAATTTTCTTAGGGTTTTTTACTGATCCAATTCGTCCTATATATATAGGAGAATCAAGGGGAAAGGGTAATGTTTTGAGTCGGATTTCTGAAGAGTCGCAACTCTTCGAAATCAACTGCCAAAATCCGTTTTAATCGGGTAAATTATTTGGCGCCTATACCGCGAACTTATAATATAATAGGCTAGGTACACTCCGTACTTCCCGAACTAGCTTTATTATTTATAAGTTCGCCCGTCTCTGAACCAAACCCAAATTACGAAAAATGAACCGGTAATTACACTTAAATTACCAACAATTTTGATATCTCTTACAGCCTTAGCAACTGTTTTATGTCTGACCAGAAGTTATAATCACTTCATCTGTGGAAGTTGAATTGAGACATTATAAATGAGATAGAAACCATAGTAATTTGTGAACACGGGAAGTTTGAACTACAGCTTGAGATGCATACAATGTTGCCTCTTTGTCACATCTATTCTAAACTTGCAGCTTTATCCAGTGACCTGTAGGGTTTTCCTGCTGAAGCTGAAGGTTCAATAATTTTTATGTATTTTATGGCATGTGTTTGTTAATGGATCACTTGTTTTTTATAGGGTACACCCATGATGCTAATGGGTGATGAATATGGCCATACTCGGTTTGGAAATAACAACAGTTACGGACATGATACAGCCATTAACCACTTCCAGTGGACCAAGGTATGAAGTACCCAGTTATCTGCAGCTGTGATATTAGCCTTTCACAGAGGTGCGAAGGTGAAGTATGTTCAACTTAATTCCTGACATGTTTCCCTTCAATTGTAATGAGAAGTTAGAGGCAAAGAAAGGAGACCATTTCAGATTTTTTGCTGAAGTTATCAAGTTCCGCAGAAGGCACGACATCTTCAAACGTGAAAATTTTCTTACCATGGTAAACACATATAGCTTCCTGTCGTGATTTACAGATTTGAGAGTCAATTATTGCCATCTTAGGTCATTGGAAATGTGTTTCCGCTCCCTTGAAATTATGAAACCATGGCTTTCAAATTTAACATGGGGCAGAAGACGGTTTAAAGACATTTAACAGTGGAAGTGTGCGGAATTTGACAACAAATGAGAGAATATCAAAATATCTTACATAAAAGATACACTGGGACGTATATTACATGCCTATAATGTTCTTTGCACAGTTTTTGTTTTTTAGGATCATGCCCCTAGAACTATGTTACTCCGACTCTTCTAATTTCCTCGCGTACCCGTGTCCGACACTCGACACACGGACATGGGTATGACACATGGGCACCTCATTTTAGACCAAAATGTGCATATTTTTCAATAAAATAGCCGAGTCCGACACTTGGACACTTACCCGTGTCGGGTACTTCTAAACGAGTCTGGGTAACATAGCCCTAGAAGGGTAGTCACTTGAGGTGGGGGGATAAGGAGAAGGTGTTATTCTCTGTGATCAAAACTCAAAAGTACTATTAAATTTCAACCAAGTTCTCCCTTAAGATTTTTGGGAATATTGCTTTGGTTATTTCATACTCCGTACCAAAATCAGATCTTTTTAAATGTTTCAGGACGACGTAACTTGGCATGAGGACAACTGGAGCAATGACGAGAGTAAATTCATAGCTTTCACGTAAGATACAATCCAACTCACCTTTTTGCTGGATCCTTTATGCTGCTGAAATAGAACTGTCTATTCGACTCATTGTGTAGACATGCTGTTGCACGTGTTCTTTAACTCTGTATTCTACGCAGACTCCATGGTGAAGATGGTGGGAATGTTTTTTTGGCGTTTAATGCTCATGATTACTTTGTTGAAGCTACTATCCCTTCACCACCCCAAGATAGGCATTGGTTGCGAGTGGTTAGTCTGTTCTTTAGTTTACATTATTCTTAAATTGTTAAATGTCTGGCGTTTCATTTAATTCCTGTCATACCCCCTCCTTTCAAGCCGTTCCCATATGTTTGTTCAAAATGCGAATTTTGAACAAACACATGGAGATGACTTAAGAAAGGGAATAATATCTTTGATGTTTGCAATAACTAACATTAACAGTGTCTTAAAGGCCTGTGTCTATGGGAGGGTAAGAGGAGTTGGATGTAGGTAGCTTTATTCACATGTTGAAACACACAAAAAGGGTGTTCCTAAACATATGGAACACTTCATCAGGTAGACTATTTCTTCAAAATATAAACAGTTCAATTGGCCATCTTCATTTGAGTGCTGATGATACGTGGAATGGATGAACCATTTGAAATTTATTCCATTGCTCACACCACCATATTTCTAGGCTACACCATAGCAGCAGGTCATAGACCAAAGAAAAGGATCTCGTGTGAGCTTTAAGCAGTGGCTAGTGATTCCTGGGATCAGAGGGAAAGCCTTTGCTTTATATGACCATACTCAAACTATGTATCACTTTGGTATATTGCTCCTGCAAATGGGTTTAGTTGGGATCAATTGCGTAAAAATAAAGTTTGCGTTTGTTTGGTGAATATATCAGGTGGACACAAACCTCGAGTCTCCCAACGATTTTGTATCTGAGGGAATAGCAGGTATTGGAAGCACGTATAATATAGCTCCCTTTTCATCAATTTTGCTTCAAGCAAAGTGATGGAAATGCATCAAAAAATGATGTTTATCATCATATTCATGGAGAAGTCTATTCTTAGATTTACCACGTCCGAAGTTAATTGTGATCGAGGAAACTGGAGGAATTTGGTAAGTACTTGCGGCTTACCGTCTCAATAAGATCTTCCATCTTATAAAACTACTTATGGGTAGTTGTAGTAATTTGTTACGGTCATAGAATTAGTACTGTCGTTTACACTGATCGAGAATAAGAGGAGCATACGATATATATATATATATATATGTATGCTCATGAAGTAATAGAATCATAGCAAGACATGCTCAATGGTAATACGAGGATAGAATTCTGTCCTTTTATAAGGTTGTATATTATAATTATGTACTGTAACGAATTCTATGCTAATATGGCATATTATGGCAAAGCTGGTACTGTAGAGGATCCAGTTACCTTTTCAAATATGTGCATAAGATGGCTAGTACAAACCTCGGGAGTTAACTCTTCGAGTCTTCGATCTTAATGTTTTCCATTCGTTTAGGTTGTTGATTACATGTTTTTATTCCAACATAGCTTATTAGATATAACTTTGGGTGGTTTGCTTTGTTATTTCGATGAAACGTGTTCTTGATTGTATTTATTGTCAACCTCTTTTGTCTTTCCTAAATGTACTACTCCGTACTAGTTATCGAAAAACGATGTTATGACAAAACATGGATGTAAGGCTGTAAGCCATTGGTGTCGTAATGAACTAAGTGTTGTCGGACACCGGACCGTTAATGTAGTCATTTTCAGCTGAGCTAGCTTATGAGCCAACAGTCACGATCAAGTTTCGTCGATCACCGGAAATCAATCTAGTCATTTGCAGAAGTTCATCAAGCAGCTGACGATGGTTTTACAAGAGCAAGCGAAGGCAACTCAGGTAATTATATCGGCAGACTCCTTTGTGATATCGTTAGCCATTACATCTTGTGCATGAATTAATGAATTATACAAATAAGACCGTCTTACAGGGTCACACGGTCCATATTTTGGTTAAGCTGTCGTCTTTATACATAAAAAGGACCGTCTCTCCCTATAAGATGTTATGATACGCTTTCACATGTCTGAAGTATGTGTGGTGACTGGTGAGATGTCATTGTTGTTTTCTTCGTAAATGTGTGGACTTGTAATATATGGAGTATCTTTTAGGGCGGTGACAGTTGTGAAATTACACCTAACAATGTAGAAATATATGGTAAGAAAAACAATCAAGTTATCGGAAGCTTAGAATTTCGGTTTTTCGGCCTTTCGGAATTGGGACCATTGATATCTGCTATGTCCTTTGCTGCTTTAGCATAGCCTGCCTAAAATGCATCAGCAATGAACAGACGGACAGTAGATCAGGATGTTACATCTTTGATAAAAGCTTTATCTGTCCATTACAGAGCAAAGGATAATATGTGGCCCAAATTATATAATAAGATAAGACTGTGTTGGTATCATATCGCGATTCTATAAAAATAACTCGTTTATTACTATTGTTAAATGAATGGTTTTTATAAATGAAGATATGAGACCGTCTCACGAAAGAGGTACTGAAATTGCGTAAATATGCACGTATTATCAATCTTTATTTGGCGTAGTTGATTGTATATTTGTATCTTTATAAGTGTAAAGTGTTTGATAACCTATCTTTCTTCTACACCAAGTCTATGACGATTTACTGGTTACCTAAGTCTGATCATTTAAAGTTCCTCTGTGATTTTATTGACGCCTTTTGTTGAATAATCGACTTAATTTCTAGAAATTGCCGACTTTGAAGGATTTAAACCTGGTTGAATGGTTGCATTAGTCATGGTGAAATACGTATAACTATTTATTTTTACTTGTGTAATTGCCTTTACTTTTAACCCAACAATAAAACCGAGTGAACAGATTATTCTTTGTTTGTGCTATTAGCCTATTATCTATCAAAGAGTCTTCTTGTGACGGACAATATTTGTTACAAAGTGAAAACAGAGAGCGCTTCTCTTACAATAAAACAAGTGGGGGGAAATGAAGCACGCATGAATAGTGTTACTTGTATATTATGAGATGTGCATTATTCGTCTCCAACTTGTGATCGATAATATTCCGTGTTAATGGAGATTTTGTGATTATCTATTGCGAATTTGGTTGTGTATGTGTCATCAAGGTGCAAATTTGTTTGTTTACAAGTATTGCCAATTGTGAAGGGGGGGTTCATTTGGTGTCTCCCTACGGTCCCAAGCACTTGCCTTCTAGGCTTCTATTAGCATTTACGAGAGTATCCAAGGTTACAATTTGACCCAACAATACAATAAAAAGGCATATTTGCACAATTGCACATGCATCACTTCTCCTTACTACACGATGAGGGATGACAATGGGTAGGGTCTGGGTAGGGTCTGGGTAGGATCCGGCTAGACCCAACCCGACCCGCAGTAAAAAATCTTAGACCCATACCCGACCCATACCCTAAAGGGTCTGAAATTAATGGACCCATACCAGACCCTAATGGGTCTGGGTCTGGGTAGGGTCTACCCTAGGGTCCAATTTTTCTTAACGAGTCATTCAATAAAATGTACTAAGGTTCGAATTAAATTAAAAAGTTTTGATCAAAGTATTACAAAATCTTGGTTATTTGTATCATTACTCGTACCCGACCCTAAATTATATCATTTAGGGTACCCAAACTCATCATTTTCATCAATTATCTCGTTATTCTTAATGATTATTTGGATATGCGTATAGTATATTAATGATAACTAATAAGAGTCATCTGGTTTGTGTCTATCATTTGGGTTATTGACGTTCGTATGTGTGGTTTTTGTTTTACTTTTTCTTTTTTTTTTAATAAATATAAGGGTCTAAGGGTCGGGTAGGGTCCCAAGACCAAGACCCGGACCCGACCCGAAGTTTTTATACCCGACCCATACCCGAGTGGGTCTCAAAAATTCAGACCCATACCCGACCCATTAGGGTCTGGGTTGGGTACCCGACCCACTGCCATCCCTATACACGATGTTAAGTTATCTATAACAGTACCTCTCCCGCACGATAGTCTCATCCCGTGTTTTTTTGCAAAATGTGACCATTTTGTTGTAAAAGGTGACCACTTTTGAAAAATAGGTCATTTTTTAAACAAAAAAAAAAAAGTGGTCACTACTTATCAAAATGTGATCACTTTTCTACTGGTCGCATATGCGACCGTCGTAAAGTATAATTTGTGTATCTATAATATGTACGTACTGGTCCTTGGGAACACCTTTATTTTTGCTCTGACAACCTTTTAAAACCGTCTTAATTCAAGACAACTTTTCACCCGGTTAAAATAAAGGTGGAAAGAAAGAAGATCGTGAGAGCCAAGAGGTCTTAAGTTAAGACAAACTTTAAACGGAACCAACTCTGAAAAATTTGCATAGAAATCGTGTGATTTGAAAGACACTAGTTTTAATCCCGTGCAAATAATGCACGGGTTACTTTTAAATCCGTGTAAAATATATTGATGTTTACGGGTTGTCTTTCTATAAAATATTGTTGATGATGAATTTTCCAGTAATTATTGTTGTTTTTGAGTAATATCTTTATTTGAGAAAAAAATGTTTAAAGTGATTTTAGCATTTGAGATTTTTTTAAAAATGTTCAATGACATAAAATAACTTGATAATAACTGACTCAAAAATAACTTAAACCCGAAATAGTCCGGCTCGATCAAATAACCCGACTTGATTGTCCCTTTTACCAGGTCTAGGGAGGGGTTCAACAATTTTGTTTTTACATTACTATTTTGCGTAAAATTAGTAGTAACAGTAATGATACTATCAATCTCCACTTGTCCGTACCCCAATATTAATCGTAATTATCACATTATCAATAACATCCATTTTTTCATATAATCAAATTCATTCAGCCATTTTTTTTCATATTATCAATAATTCATCCGTGTATATGAATTATTTTTCTAGCTTGAAAACTAAAATCAATTACATTTTTTTATAATAAATAATGTACTCCGTAATATTTTGTAATATTCAGTTTTTTAATTTTTTTTGCTTAGATTATATATTGGTAATATCATAGAAAGCGTTTTAACTTTTTCAGTGAAGATTTTTTTTTTTAAAGTCAATTGGTATTTGTAATTATTTAATTTGTAATTTTTGAATGTTTTTATTGTATTGTATTGCTAATAGCAAATGTATAATGTATGATGTTGCATAGTTTGGGTTAATAAATTTGGAATTATAATTTAAGTAGTTACAAAATACTTGTATAAAAAATAATTAAATTGAGTGATGAAACATGGACACCTGCAAAAAAAACTTACTTTTTTCACCTTGAAATAAGAACCAATAGGAAGCCTCCGTTTTCTATTCCTTCTATAGTAAAGAGATTTTTCTAAATTTGTAAACTAAAATTTCATTCTATTCTTTTGTTCTAATTTATTTCGCTGGTTTAGCAAAAACAACTACTTCGTAAATAAAAAGGTAATTTTGGTCCTGATAAGATCCGAACACATCTCATGACTTTAACTACTAAACTCGTTGATAGTTATGACATGTAATTATATGATTATTGATGTTTGTACATCAACTTTTGATTTTTTTTTTTTAAAAGTTGGTAATCTGTTAAACCATCATAATACAGACTAAATTTTTGGCTTAACCCTAAAGAATAATCATTTAAGAAAGCTGTCACATACGATATTTATCAAACAACATTAGAATATGTAACCAGTTAGCTATCAACATGTCACACAACAACGTGCTAATCATAACGGTCGACTTCAAACTTTAAGATTTAGCATACTTTAATCATCTATACTTTGTAACTTTATTAAATAAAATCATTAAATAACGGTCCAAAACCATGTCCAAATGTCTCATCATTATCAACCTAACACCCACAACATAAACACCCTTTACTCACATATTCAGTATCCACATTAAATTTAAAACGGATTAAATATTAAGTGGAAAGAAAAAGAATGTATCTTACATATATAGCTGTCGGGAAAACTTAAATGTTTTAATTCTATAAATCTATTAATTATATCCTGTAATAAATATGGATGCTCATTTTTTTCTCAAAACAACATAAAATATAAGTAGTAGTATACATTTTATACAACATATTTTGTCTATTCTTAATACCATATAAAAATGACTCAAGTTTCTAAAATTGGCATACGGTTTAAAATAGTCATATTTAGAGGTGTAACATTACTTTGAAATCGTGTTTGAAATTAAAAAAAAATAAGGTTTATACTTTATTCTATGTTGTTTTGTAAAAAATCCTAACATCTAATATTTATTATTGGATATAATGAATCTATTGACAGATTCAGAAAAAAATCTTTCGGGTTACTACGAGCATCAATAACAATGGATAGTTTTTCTCTATCTTTTCTCTCCATCTCTTTCTCTCCATCTATTTTTCTTCAATTACAATGAAGAGTAAATTAATAATTACTCCCTTATATGTTTTACTTTTCTAAAATTACTCCCTTATATATTTCTTTTTTTACATTACTCCCTTAAGTTGATCTCAGGTCAAAAATTGCTACCATTTTTCAGATCTGGTGAATATTTCCGTCAAATTTTGAATTTTCTCTCAATTTCCCTAAATTTATGACGGAAATACCCCTGAGTTTCCTTCCCCTTATGTTGCTCTTATCATTTAGACTATTTTACTCCTCCTTTATCTTCATCAAAACTAATACTTAATTTCTCAATCTAATTGTTCAAGTCTTAAAATTTTCATTTTCTTCAAGGTTAGTACATCTTTATTTTTGGAGTAAACTATATTTTATCCATGTTCGTTCTTTTCAATTAAAGACTGAAATTAAAATTATTTGATGGCACATGCTTCTAATAATCTCCTAATAAGTAAATCTTCAAGTTAGGGTTAAGATTTAATTGAACATTCTAATTAATTTGCAGAATTTGGGGTTTTAATTACAATTTGGGGTTTTCAAAGATTTAGGGTTGTCAATAGGATTTCGGGTTTTTAATTAAATAAGGTACCCTGATTTTATTTTTCTCTTCATTTCCACAATTTTGTTGGGTTTAGATCTGAGTATGTTGAGTTTGTTAAGTAGCTGAAAGTTATGGAATGATGAAGTGTCTAGGGGTGAAGCTTCTGGCGATAGACTCGGACGTGTGGTGATTTGGGGTAGGATGACGATGTGAGAAAATGATTGTATTGGTGCGAAATCTGGTGATTTGGGGACTGTTATTAGGTTGAATATCAATCTTGTTTGGCATAATCAAGCTGCATATATATAATCAAACTAATCATTGCATTTTTCGAGCATTTACGGTATTTGGGGACAGAAGGATTCAGTGTTAGAATTAAATGAAGCTTACAATCCCTTAGAATTCTGTTGATTGCATTAAAGAAGGAGCTTGGTTTAGTGAGATCGGGAGGTTGAAGATGAAGTCCATGGTTTCCGTCAAAATAAATTGAAGGGCAATTTCGTCCATTTACAAACTTTTTCACCTTAAAATTTGATATGTAGCAATTTTTGTCCTGAGATCAACTTAAGGGAGTAATGTATTAAAAAAAACATATAAGGGAGTAATTTTAGAAAAGTGAAACATATAAGGGAGTAATTATTAATTTACTCTACAATGAATACCATTTTTCTCCATAATTTTCTCCATTATGGGACCCACTTTTTTTCTACTCAAATTTTTAATCTATCTACCCCACCCATAATCTAATTTTTTAATCAATTTTCTCTAATTCACGCAAAAAAAAAAATTCCCACACCTTTCCTCTGCAAAATACCTCACCTTCCCGCCCCTTTTTCTGCATCCTTTTCTCCATGTTCATGGAGCTCCATCATTTTCTTCATGAACACGGAGATTTTTTCCATTGGTATTCAAGAGCTGGAGAGTATTTTTTTTCTCCATAATGGAGGATTGAGAGCTTTCTTTCCATTGTTATTGTTGCTCTAAATGACCAAAAATAGACGATTTTGAAGGTTATATTATCCACGTTTTTAGACCGACAAGGACCCGGGTTAAAAATTCTCGAAATTCGCACCATAGTACCTTAATACTCCCTCCGTCCCGATCAATTTTTACTTATTGCTTTTGACACAAAAATTAAGAAAATAAGTATGAATGTATTTGGACCACACAAATCACATGGCCCCACAAGTAATGAAATGTGATCCATAAACTTTACTCTATGTTGTTCTGTGAAAAAATCTGAGCATCCAATATTTTTTATATGATAAAATGAACCCATAGACAAGGATTAAGAAAAAAATCTTCCGGGTTCAGAAATGACCAAAAATAACCGATTTTAAAGGTTATTATCCATGTTTTTTAAACTGACAGTGTGTCAGGATAAAAATTCTCAAATATCGCACCATAATATATTAATAAAAGTGACTCAATATGTTAAAATTGGCATACGGTTAAAAGAGACACATTTAGAGACTGTGACATTACTTTAACGACCGTGTTTGAAATAGACAAAATAAGGTTTATACTTTATTGTATCTTTTTTGTGAAAAACTCGAGCATCTAATATTTTTTATAGGATATAATGACCCTATAGACAAGGATTCAGAAAAAAATCTTTCGTCTTCAGAAATGACCAAAAATAGCTGATTTTGAAGGTTATTTATCCACGTTTCTTTGGCCGAGAGGCTGTCGGGATAAAAATTCCCGAAATTTGCATCATAGTACCTTAATACGATATAAAAATGATTCAAGGTGTTAACATTGTGATACGGTTAAAAATAGTCACATTTAGAGGCTCTAACATTAGTTTGAAGGTCGTGTTTGAAATAGACAAAATAGAGTTTATACTTTATTATTCTATGTGGTTTTGTGAAAAATCTGAGCATCTAATATTTATTATAGGATATAATGAGCCTATAGACACGGATTCAAAAAAAAGTCTTTTGGGTTAATAAATGACCAAAAGTAGCCGATTTTGAAGGTTATTTATTATCCACGTTTTCTAGGCGGGCAGGGTGTCGGGATAAAAATTCCCGAAATTTGTACCATAAAACCTTAATACGATATAAAAATGACTCAAGGTGTTAAAATTGACATAGGGGTTAAAATAGTCACATATAGAGGCCGTAACATTACTTTGAAGTTCGTGATTGAAATAGACAGAATAGGTTTTAGCCACTATGCTATGTTGTTTTATGAAAAATATGCTCAACCAATATTTATTATTGGATATAATTTGTCTATAAGTCCAAGCATTAAAGCCAAATGAGAGGTCGTAGAGTGCGGGGCAAGCTTGCTTACAACAAGGAATCAAGAAAAAATCTTCCGTGTTCTAAAATGACCAAAAACCGATTTTTAAGGTTATTATCCATGTTTTTTAGGTCGACGAATTTTCGGTATAAAAATTTTCGAGATTCGCACCATATTACCTTAATACCATATAAAAATGACTTAAGGTGTTCAAATTGGCATATGGTTTAAAATAGATACATTTAGAGGCCGTAACATTATTTTAGAGGTCATGTTTGAAATAGACAAAATTAGTTTTACACTTTATTCTATATTGTTTTGTGAAAAAATCGAGCATCTAATATTTATTACATGATATAATAAGCCTATATACAAGGATTCGGGGAAAAAATCTATCGGGTTCAAAAATGACCAAAAATAACGGATTTTGAAGATTATTATCCACTTTTTTAGGCCGGCAGTGTTCGGGATAAAAACTCTTAAATTTTGCACCATAATACCTTAATAAGTAGCATAAATGACACAATGTGTTCAAAGACGAATAAAGAAATAGGTAAACACTTTTTAATAAATAGTAAATAGATTATTTTTTCACTAAAAGAAAATGATCAGTATTTAATCAAAAATTATAATTATTTATAAAAATGATTATTTATTTAATTGATCCTACGTACGATCATTGTAAAATTTGATGATCGATAACCATATTAACCAAGTGTTATTAAAGGACAAATAAGAAAAACGGCTAGTATTTCATTGTGGGGCAAAACCCAACACACAAAGTAACATGGTATGAGTTGTCACCTTACAATAACACTAGCCGTTCTAAACCCCCAAACAACTTCACGTAGGCAGACCGTTTTATTTAGAACCAAAAAATATGACCAATTTTTAATAATTAATGATATTTTTTTTTAGTAAATACTCGTAGTAACCACTTTTTATATATACAAATAAACAATTTTTTTCAAAAGTAGTGATTATTTATCAAAAATTAATTATGAGCTTTGGCTGTTAAAAATGAGTTTGTTTTTAAAATTTAATTTTTAAAAATAATTTTCAAGAATCAGAAACATAAAAAGGATCACAGGATATTTAAACTTTTAACAAATTATTTTTAACTTTTAAATAAATAATATATTTAATCAAAAGTATTTTTAAGTTCAAAAACACTGCCAAAAACTAGGGGTGTTCATTCGCGGTTCGGTTCACCAAACCTCATATATAATACGGTTCGTACACGGTTCGGTTTGGCAAAACACCGAACCTAAACCGCACCGTTCGTAACGGTTATTTGCGGTTCGGTTAACCACTTTAAACGGTTATTTGCGGTTCGGTTACCGGTTAACCTATAAACATGCTAAATATACTTTTTCTTTAGTTTTCGAGATTTTTATCTAGTAGTTTAATTAAATTTTTAATATTTAATTATACTCAACAATAAAGTTAAGAAGTGAAACTTTAATATTAATCATTTTAATAATTTTTGAATCTGGAAACACTTTTTAATTAAACAAAAGAACAATTTTTTATATAATATTTTAATTTTTTGCTTACTTTTTGTGAACGGTTCGGTTCGCGGTTAACCTCTTTTCTAAAATTGCGAACCTCAACCGAACCTTGTCCATGATAAATTTAACGGTTCGGTTCACCGAACCGCTTTGTCCAAACGGTTCGGTTAATCGAACCTTAAAAATGTACGGTTTTTCGATTTTTCGATTCGGTTATTGCGGTTCGGTTTATCATGAATACCCCTACCAAAAACACACCATATTGCTGAAAAAACACTG
This sequence comes from Silene conica, assembly GCA_029255685.2. Taxonomy (NCBI): domain Eukaryota; kingdom Viridiplantae; phylum Streptophyta; class Magnoliopsida; order Caryophyllales; family Caryophyllaceae; genus Silene; species Silene conica. The sequence goes on along the minus strand of CM055317.2, from coordinate 5,597,348 downwards.
AAAAATGACCGCACCCGAGGTTTACTACTTCCACTATATAAACCCCCCTCCTCACCTCTACACTCCTCTTCCTATAAACTCTCCTTCTTCCTACTTTTCCTCGTTCCAAACTCGTACCCAAAAAAACCCGAACTCTGCAATTTTAGAACACTAGAATACTCTCAAAATGGCAACCAAAATGTTCGTAATAGCCGTATTCGCAATGCTAACCCTAACCGCAACAGCCCAATCTCCAACCACCGCACCGGCTAATTCCCCGACCGCCACACCCATCTCTAAACCACCAGTCATTTCCACCATGCCTCCAATGGCAATGGCCACTCCACCAACCGTCGCCACCACTCCTACCGCCTCTCCATTAGCTTCATCACCCATCGCCCCCACTCCCACCGTCGCCCCCACTCCTACCTCCGCCGCCGGCCCCGCTGCCTCAAGTCCCGCCGCCGCTGACGGTCTCTCCCCCAATGGTTCTCCTACTGATTCTCCATCAAACGGTGCCGTTTCTCTGAACAGAGTCGCTGTTGCTGGTGGTTCTTTTGTTGCTGTTGCTCTCGTTTCCGCTCTTATGTTCTAGATAGATCTGGATCTCTCTTTTTTTCTCCTCACTTTTATTTTATTTAGTTTTTATTTTATTTTAATTTGATTTAAGTACATTTGTTTATTTAATTTTCGTAGTAATTTAATGGCGGTGGGTTGGATTTGTAGGCGGTGGGCGGTGACCGCCGCCTACAATTTCATGTAATATTATTAATATCATTGATTATTTATCATTTGTTCGCTCGATTTAATTATTACTTTTTGTATTAGTCGTTTTATTTAAGACCGTCTTATCGCATATTCTCAATCAAATAAATAACGGTCCGTAAGGGTGAACTCTAGTAGTTTAAAGTTTAAACTTGGGTGAAGTTTCTAGGAAACCCGAGGTCAAGCCTTTCACGAGCAAAATCTTGTGGAGCATTTCTGGCTCGAGCCCATCTATAAATAGACTTCGAGTCTGTACCCTCGGATGACTTACCGATTTTTCGAAGTAGGTTGTTTAAAGTTTAAGACGGACTCAAACTAGTTTGATACGGATTATCAATTCATTATTACAACAACTCGGTTTGTATATTGTATAATCGTTTTACCGGAGATTAACGTGAAAAAGTAATTTTAACATGAGCAAATTTCTTGTGTGGGCGTTTTTTTCTGGTAAACTTTGATTTGTTTTAATAATGACTCCTATTGAAAAAAATGTCTGGTTATTATTTACTTAAAAATATTCACTATTTATCAAAAACAATAATAAAAGCTTCATTAATGGAGTTTGTTTGGTAGTGAAACAGAAACAGAACAGTTTAATGAAGGGCAGAACGTGGTACTACACTAAGGATGTCTTCCAAATTAAGGACATGACCAAAAAACAGCTAATCTACATGATCGGTGCAAATCTTGATAAGATTGTTCAATTTACAATATAAAACCGTCTTTATTCTACCCTTTTGTTTAAGAGGCTCTTCTATAGTATGAGACGAGTAAGGCTTTACTCTAAATCGAACCGAATAGAGTTTGACTAAATTAAAATTAAGTCGGAAAGAATAAGATGTTGTTATTCAACGTTTTAAAGACGGTTTTATTCTATAATTTGGTATTATCGGTAGGTGTGGAAGAAGAAGGTAAAAGATGGACAGGTGTGAGTATGTAGGGGTAGAAGTGTAGTACATAGAAACAGCTGTTGGAAGTATAAGGAAACAAGGGAGAGCCATGTGCAAGTGTTTTTCTTACAGATTACATTTAGCTGGCTTCCTTTTTGGAGGGATTCTATATTTCTATGCTTTTTTTTTTTCTATTTTATTCTTTTCACTATAAAAGGTAAAGATATGAAGATATGATACCATATGTCCAAATTCTCGAGTAATAACCAAGTTGGTAGATAAGAGAAAATGAGATTATTAGCCCCTAGGCATGAAGATATAATATCGTATGCACAAAATTTCGTTGAAACGGACATATCCGTCATATGCTGAAGATAGGTCGAGTAATAATCAAGTTGGTTGATAAGATTAAAGGAGAATGTTACTCGCATTCTGCTCTTGTCTTATCTAGTATCTAATTGAATATTACCCGACTCGTCTTCAACTTGTGCTGAATATACCCGTTTTTGATAAGACTTAGTTGTATCATATGAGTGTCTTAGCTGTGTTACCATTAATAAAGGATTCCTTGAGAATTTGGGCTATGGGTAAAGTGGTTCTATACTATTTCTATGGTATGTGAGATAGATAGAAGTGTCCACACAAAGGTTCTATTATGCCTTGGTGACCACCTTTCTATAAGACGGTTTTACACCATAATCATCTCGATAAAAAAAGTTGTCAAAAAGCTACGTACATTGCATACCTCAGATAGTGTAACTGGTAAAGTCATGAGATGTAATTCCTAACCTGGATTAAATTCCCACCAGATATATTTGTACCATTATCACCCCATTACACCTAAAAAATGCCTACATTAGATTATGTTCTTTCCAATTTAAAGTTTCGGCCTAGGCAGATTCAAATAATGATTCATGTCCGCTGACACCAAACCCTAGACGGTTCATGACTCACAAGCCTTTATAAGCTGGTCTCATTTTAAGTTGGATACCTACGAGTGTAGGCACAGGTGCGCAGCTCAAAGTGAAAATCGCTTACCTTAACTATTTTTTAGGGCAGTGAATCGTACCCCTTGCTACTATCTAGCTCCGCATCTACTTTAGGACCGACATTAGGGCATAGTAGTAAGCTTATAAAAAAGAATGTAATGGCCCAATTCATATAGTAAGAGCAATGATTGTTCTTACTTTTGACCTTATGTCTAAAGTTCTTAACAGTTAATTGGGTTGATTTTCATCATGATTGAATCTCCAGAACATATGTAAACAAATCAAGAGGTGTACAAAAATATCAGAGGATTTTAAATTCAATTACAATGATTGTTACTTGTTTACTTATACCCTGTGGAGTTAGCAGTGCATTGAGAATACAGATTTAGCAAGAGTTAACACCCTGTGGTTCTTATGGTAATGAACAATGTGAAGTCAGAGTCGTGTACTCGTATCATTTCGACTTCCAGGATTTGGTGGAGCCAGGCGAGTTCTCTTGGAGGGGCGAGAGAGGAGAACGCAAGGAGTCCACGTCGTTAAAATCAATCTTCCTGTCAATTGGACTGCTCATACCGGGGATGGCTTTTCTTTTGCTGTTCTGTAGAACATGACAGCATTGCATCAGACAATGACCCGATTAAAATGACTCGACCAAAAACAAAAATTAGACCCAAAGAACTAAAATATGGCCGGCCTATCACTCTGAGGCCTAAACATAGTTGGACTTCATACCGAGTTAGTCAATCCAAATAACATGACCAGAACTCAGAACTGCATTGTATATCCGACCTGAATATCTCACGTTTATACGGTTTGCATACAAGAGTACCATTCTTTTAAGTTGTTGAAGATAGGCTGGAAGGTGGGGTGTTGGTGACGACCTGAATAACTCGTTTACAAAGTTTGCATACAAGAATACCATTTCAGTTGCTACAAATATGCTGGAAGGTGGAGAGCTGGCGAACAATACCTTGGCTCTGGCGCTACTGTCCCGCTTCTCGCCTGAACCAGCATGCTTCTTCTCTGAATGACAAAGCTTCAATAGTTTCTTGTTCTCTTCTACCAATGCATTGTTTTCCTCAGCTAGCACATTCACCTGAAAAAGCACCCAGAACTTCAGCCACGTTCAAAGCTGCATTTACGTATTATGGACGCCATTGATGCACATCTGTCACAGTAACTCACCTCTTCTTCAGCTCTGCTGAGATTAATCCTCAGGTGTTCCTTGGCCTTCTGTAGAGTTTTAACATGAGAAGCAAGTGAAAGTACATTTCGAGTTTCCGGTCTCAAGCTGCAGTAACAAGAGAAAATCACATTCAGAATAGTAGGAGAAAAGGCAATGAATATAAAGCTAACCCTTTCGCACAATATCTCACCTGCTCCACATTTCGAGAAGCTCACAATATGTTTCAACCCCACTATTCGCCTCCAAAAAGGTCAATGCTGTCTTTGCAACTTCATTTTCATTCACTAAACTTGCAACAAGCGCACTGAGTAACATTTGCTCCGACGGTGGGCTATCTAGGGAAGACTCGACCTTCACAGCTCCAGATGAACCAACCTTCACATAAACAATTGATCTATTAATGCAAGTACATTGCAATCATCAACTTCAGTATCCTCCATTCACAGATATTAAACTCAGAATCATCCATTTATAGAATATCACTATATCAGTACTTCAATTTCATCATGAATATTGAAACAGTCCGAGAAACATAGATCACCAGTCCTATGTAATGTGCAATTGTTGTTGCATTGAGTCTACTATACGGATTTCCCCCAGGGAGGTCCCTTTGTTACCTGGGGTACTAGTACTACTATGGGTTTTCAGCAAACTGGTCCATTTATTCCATTCTCATATTGCCTCAAATTAAAAGACAAGACACTTTCCTATCCCAACATTTGATAACTGGCAGCTTGAACTAATATTCACACAACATTTCGTTCCTAGTGTTATAGCATTAACTTTCCGGCAAGGACTCATTTCAAAATTTCTCAGAACTATAGATTATTCAATATTCTTCAAAACTATTCAAGATTTCTTAATAATATAAGCTCATAGAAAAATTGTCCAATTAAGTCGTCATTTCAGAAAGTCGAAAATCTCCATCTACTTCCAATCGACAACCTCCATAGTCAAAATGTGAAAATGCGTCTGCAATGGCTCTATGTTTTCAAAGAAGATTACTTTCAGCCAGGGATAAAGCCCTTCATAACATAACTCAAGTAAATACAGTGCAAAACTGATTTCATCAAGAAAAAATGTAGTCTCAGAAAAGTAAAACAACAGTCCCAAACTCAAGAAATGAACATTAACATCATCACTAACTCTTTATTTGAGTAGAGGGATTTGGAGGGAAAAGAAAGCGAGTGCTTTGGAAGGACGTAATTTCCTTACATGGCTAGTAAATAGAATTGAAGGGGAGAGAAATGGATTCTCTCCAACAAGGCAAAAATTTGGAGGGAAGACTCATTCTGTAGACTTGTTGGAAGGCAGGAAGGGAAAGAGAGGGAAGCGAAGGAGAGGGGAAATGGAAGGCAGGAGTTTTACCAAAAACTCTCCGTTGTTGGGGAGATTTTAATGTGCCTATATTTTGATATCCAGAAAATCCCCAACACCTATATTTTGATATCCAGAAAATCCCGTTCCCTCCAAATCTCCCTCCTCTTCCATCCCTTTCCCTCCCCTCACTCATATTTTGTATCCAAACAAGGTCTAAATCAATGGTCCCAATAAAAAAATATTCCTAAAACACTAAATCAATGGTTCCATTAAAAGTACAAGCAACCCAACAAAGGTTTATACATTCCTCAAAGTAACATAGCAACTTTCGCAACTACCATACTACTGCAAACCTAAATTCAAAATGCAGGGTGATAATGAACATCATACTTGCACATACAAGTTACAACATAAAAACTACATGAAACCCAACAAAGGTTTATTCTTTCCTTAAACTTACATAGTTTTACACACATTCTTACTCCTAACACATCACAAAAACAATGCAACTAACCCTATCAAATCCAGATTATTTTCGAAACTACCATACAAACAGTCTAACACAAACGAAAGTTCACAATGCAGGGTGACAATATTTCCACATACACAAACTAAAATCAACATCACTTAGTTATTAGTATACTCAAACTTTTAAGAGGCCGGGTTACTTTCCTCTCCCAACATTGTTTCATTTTTTCGTTACACGCAAATAGCATCAACTCAGACCTAAATGGAAGTCACAAAGGTTTCAACTTTCCTCAAACATATATAGTAATACACTTATACACTAATACACACATCCTACCTCCACAGTAATCATAAAGACGACATAATAATCCTATCGAATTCAGATCATTTTCGTAACTAGCATACTAGTACAAACCAAATTGACATCAGGCAATCAAATTGTTAATAGTATACTCACAGAGAGAGTCTCATATTGAAGCTTGTAATACTCAAGTTGATCACCAATACTCCTCAACTCCTTCTGCAACTCCATAACCCGACATTCTGCCTCTGCCGCTCTCTCATCCGCCTCATTCCCGAACTCCATCAACGCCTCACGGTCATGATCGTAAAGCGAACACTCCTGCTCCCATTTCTCACACTGGCTTGCCAAATACTTGCATTCGCTTGCCAACTTTCCATTCTCCTCCACAAACTTCTTTATTGATTGCGCATTCATATTCGCCTCCGACTACATTTCCAACATACACAAAACAATTACAAAATTGGACATTCAAAATCTACAATCACTTGTGTAATAACTAGGACGATCTTAAACAAGATTATTATATAACGAATTCTATTAATAACTACTTTTCAAAACCGTCTTACATGAGACTAACTATTCAACAAAGAAACGATCTTTATACAATTAAAAAGGGGGGAAATTACAAAATGAGAAATTAAAAAGAGAGAGAGACAGAACAAACCCTAGCGAGTTGAAGGGCAGTGTCTTTCTCCTGTAACTTGGATTGTACGCAAAGATACTGATCTCGAAGGCGAAGATTTATCATTTCCAAAGATTCAAGCTTCAATTGAAGGGCTTGTTCCGGTACATTGATACCCAATGTGTGATCAATTGAATTCTTAATAAAACAATCTAATTCTTGCCCAATTTCCATTTTAATTTGAATTTTAAAACCCTAATTTCAGAATTAGCAGAGGAATTGTGAAGAAGAAACCCCTAAAATGGAGGTTTTTGAGGTTTTGAGGTTAGATGTTTGAAAAAGTGAAATATAGCCGTTATTTGGTGGGGTTGAAACGGCAATCAAGCTTTAAAAGGATGTGTAAATGCAACGCATTTTTCACGGCAATGAAATGTAATTCAACGATTTTTATCTAAAACCATTTTAATTTTTATTGTACCTAAAATTTCACATAACAAATTAAAATTAATAAAAGGTAAAAATAAAAGTGATTGTAAAAGATTTTAAGTTAAAACCGTCTAAATTACTACTCATACTCCGTATATTTCACTTCATATCATCAATCATCATACTTCTTCATTTGATAGACAAAATCGTCCATTAAGTATTTCTTGCGTAATCAACTATTATATAATTAAAGTTATAATAGACATTACCAAAAATGTGAAATTCTTTAGGATTGCGATTTGCATATCGTCTCACTTTATATAAATCCAGCAACATGTAGTAGGTTCGTGCTATAGAAATATAATTGCACTACACATACATTTAACCACAAAGTACGTTGTGCAATTTCTTATATTCAAAGATGGCAAAAACTATGGTTTTCTTGACAACATTCCTCGTGTTCCTAGTCGTCTCTTCAAACGGTAAATGACGCGATTCTTGTAGTGTCATCTTATTTAATTTTTATCTTTTCTTCTAAAAGTAGTTACATTTCTTATTATTGTTGAACGTATTTGCATAATTACTACTATATGTTAGTCTCGCTGTTTTTTTATATATGAACTTTGAAATTAAACAATGGATGTGATTCGATTTGCAGGAATAGGGCGTCTTCCCGAATGCACAAAAACCTTTGATCTCGAAGAATGTGGCTTGGCGCCGGAGAAATGCGAGCAACTATGTGAATCTAAACACTACAGTAGACTCCTGTCATCCCGTTGTACTTTCGTTGATCAATGCGAATGTAAATGGTTTTGTCGTGAGTAGCCACTTATTAAACATGAAATAAATGATTATTAAACATAGAATTCTAAAATTTGATTTTATGAATCGGAAATATTACGAACTACAAAAGAGCCTATTTTATAAATTTTATTGATTGTTCATAAATTTATATCTAGAAAACCAACTGTCAAAATTTCTAGCAAATGCCATTGATCGCATAAATATTCCAACCTCCATTATTTAGTTGGTCTCCCTTAAAATCGTGTAAAACAGGCTAATTGCTTGACAAAAATTCGACATTAGGACCTGCATAAGAACATTTTAATACTCGGACGTCGCCTAAATGTTACATCCTTACATTATTTAGTTGCTTTCCTTTAAAACAGTGTAAAACAGGCCAATTGCTTGACAAAAATTCAACATTAAGACCAATAGGCGCAAATTTTAATACTCATACGACAATAAGACCTTATTCTTTTCCGCTAAACAGAAATGCACTTGACTAAACTAAATCGAACTAAATTAAAATTCGTTACTAATAAGTTATACTCCGTATAAGTTACACTCTGTAATATCGTGCTCAACTCCGCGGTTGAGCTTTTTATACGGCAATACGGAATACATTTTACTTTTTTATGCATTATACAAGATGCTTCGTATGAAGGTTGTATTTTGCCCAAAAACATCTTTCTATTTATTTATTTATTTATTTATTTATTTGTAGAGAACGGTTTTTAAAGGTTTCAAAGTGACTTAATAACGATTTTTTTTTATTATGTTATTACTTCTTCAATAACGATTTCTAATTGTGAATTAAGAATTTTTACTAGTATAAGAAGTATTTTTCTAAATTACATGTGCACCTTAAATTATTGTTTGTGTCCCTCGTATTTTAGGCAGTTTATGAATTATACACCAATTGCAATATAACTAGCTAATGGTGCTTATATTTCTTCATAGATTCTGTTTTATTCTTTGTTTAATTCCAAATACACATTATTTTTTATAACCTTGTATTATTATAGTTATTTCATATTTGATATACAAATAATTAGAATAATGCAAATTTACACAAAGTTATTAAAACAAGATATTTTAATAATTATTATTTATCCACTAATAAAATTGAGTATGAATCTGCTTTACAATTAACGTAAAATCGTTTTACACAAAACTATCTCTACCTAAAAAGCATCCCCTCTAGTTAAGGGATATCATTGGCGAAATACTTCACAAGAATGGACCATATCTTGCCTAATTATCTTGATTTCATTTCTCTTACATAATTATAATTATCAAATTAGACAACAAATGCTTATAATTTATTAGCAAAATTGTAAATTTCTGAAGGACGTTCTCCCTCTATGTATTAACCAAACAATAATAATTCACTTATATTAAAAAAATGGGAGATCTTTGTCATTTTTCCGCCTAAATGAATTTGATTACAATAGGACTTTTATTATATTATAATATATGTAACTAGAGTTTTATTATGTTATATTTACAGCTGAATTATACTCAACTTTTCCTTTCCCAACATTAATACAATGCATTACTAATAATAATAATAAATTTTACAATTAAATATCGTATTGAGTTAAATACCAACTCTATAATTATACTTCCTCCATTCTTTTTATATCACCCCATTTCTTTATACACGTTTGTCGATATTTATTTTGTTTTGATTATATCTTTAGCTACATACTACTAAAAATTATAAAAGTTTGATATTTTTAATCATCTTATCAAGACAATCCAAAAAAAATCTCACATGAATATATTTCCGTGAACGGATTGAGAGAAAACTGACGTTGAATACTCGATTGTGAATAGTGTCCAAAAGGGAAACAAGGTGATATAAAAAGAATGGAGGAAGTACATTTTTATTTAAAAAACTGCACAATCGCGCGCGATCTATACCATTTTTTTTGTAAAAACCCTTTTAAGAAAATCTTATTTATATAAAGCAAGAACATTTCAGGCATTCTCATGCATCGTGTAAGGATCCACATATTTAGCCGCAAATCTAGCCTTATAGCCAAGAATTTGCGCGCGCGGTCCTTTCACTTCGAGCCTTTAGATTTTTTATTTCGCTTTTTTATTTGCATTTCTAGTTTTTTGTATCATTTAATACTCCAAGACTAATTCATGCGTATCTAATCTTGGAGTCTCGTTTTTAGTTTACGATACGTTTCTAGGTGTTAAGAAAACGTATCGCTATTCTGCAACATCAATGTTCACTGCTACCAGACAAGAAACATCAAATTTACCTTTATGAGAGGTGCTAGTCAGTGAAATACAGCTTCTCATCATTAAGCTTGTTAATGCTTTCTTACTGCTTTCAAGAATCGTATTGCATACTTTTATTACATTCGTGTGCCGGACGTTGATAATCGTGACTAGGATTCCCGACACATACTCCGAAACCCGAGATACATGCTAGTGGGCGATCCCTCACTAGTACGAGACCCTTGTTGAAGGGTGCGCAACATGATCCGGCAAAAGTACCGGACCGTGACATTTGGTATCAGAGCCCGGTCTTCAGACGGGTTTCTGCTTGCGGTGTTTGGTCATCGATATCGTGAAAATGGGTAAGACGATGGAGGAGCGACTGTGTTTCCTCGAAGATGCGTTTGACAATAGACTTACGAAACTCGAGGGCATCGTTATCCGAATGGGAGAGAGCCTCGAGGAGATGGAAAAGACGGTTGATGGCCTTGATTCGTCGATGATCGGGATTGAGGCCCGGATCAAAGCGATCATTGATGTGTTTCCAGAAGATCGAGGGGAAGAAATTACTCACCTATACGGAAGATCGAGGAGCTCGAGAATACTTGTGCCATGCTCATAAAAGTCGTGGCCAACGACGGAAAATTTTCAGGGGCCCATAAGGTGAAAGCGTCTCAACCTCGTACCTATGATGGGGCAAGGGAGTCAAAAGATGTCGACAACTTCGTTTTCGATATGGAGCAATACTTCCGAGTAAGTGGGCTCGATGAGGCGGGGAAAGTCGACATAGCCAACATGTACTTGACGGATGATGCGAAGATGTGGTGGAGGGCTAGATACAAGGAAATGGAAGCGGGCACGATCACGGTGACGTCGTAGGCCGACTTCAAGAGGATTTTGAAGGATCACTTCTATCCCGATAACACTGAGTTTGTTGTTCGGAGGAAGCTGAAGGAGGTGAAGCACACCAAATCAATCCAAACTTATGTGAGGGAATTCTCTGCTTGCATTCTCGAGATTATCGAGATGACCGAGATAAACCAAACATTTGAGTTCATCGACGGGTTGAAGAGGTGAGCTCAACAAGAGGTAATGAGGCAGAATCCCAAGACGTTGTCTTCAGCAATATCTGCCGCAGAACGACTTCTCGACTTCCATGGGGAGCGAGAGGCACCTCGAGATGCGGCACCAGCGGAGAATACTGGTTCGTCTCATGGGACTAATGGAAAGAAACCGCAAGCCAGTTTAATTTCGGTTGGGAGAAGTCGGTTCTCTACACAAGGGAGTCAAGCTCGATCGGGGAGTTACGAAAACTCGCCCACAAGCTCGTAGTCGAAGGTGGGAAATTCTACTGCGTCCACAACGAAGAAGCCGTTTACGTGATTTTTGTGTAAGGGTCCCATAAGATGGTCGAGTGTCCCAACAAGGCACAGTTCAACGTGATGTTTCGGAACATGCCGAAGGGAGCTCAAGAACGTCTTGATGGGGCAGTGTTCGACTATCATCAAGAGTATGAAGAAGAGTCGAGCGATGAGGAGGATCAGCCACAAATGGGCTCGCTACAAAGGATATGTGCGACGAGGACGCTGGACGAAACCAACGCAAAGAAATCCACGGGGCTCATGTACGTGGACTTGAAGGTGAACAAAAGGAAGGCATGAGCGATGATCGACTCGGGAGCCACCCACAATCTTGTGACAAGAGAAGAGGCCGACCGTCTGGGATTGGTCATGAGCGACGTTAACAGCTGCTTGAAGCCTGTTAATTGGAAGGTGAGACTTATTCAAGGAGTGGCTAAGAAGATCGCGGTCCAAGTAGGTGAGTGGGCAGGACAGCTCGACTTCACTACTATTCCGTCGGACGACTTCAAGTTAGTACTCGGGATGTAGTTCTTTTAGCAAGCGTCAATAGTGTTGAAACCGAGTGATGGATCAATGTTCTTGATGAGGTCTTTCGTAATGAAGACCGTCGATGCGTACGAGGATGAAGGGAACCAGAATGATTCTATTGGCCCAATTTAAAAGGCCGAGCGCTTTAAAGGACTTTTGAATAATCCTCCTTCGAATATCGCAATGAGGGTGATAACAACGCCAAAACAAGGAGGGTTGATCGACCCAGAGAAAGGCCAAAGGTTCAGCTGAACCAAAGGCGAGCAAGACTTAGGCTAACCATGCTGCTAAGTGGTCTGGGATGAGGAACGAGAGTCTACCACCTCGAAGGGAAGTAGATAATGAGGTCGCGAGACCCAAGTGAGAAGGCATGGTACCAATAGGGGGCCGCGTCGAAATGCTGATTCGACATCATGGAGAACTCACTTACCCTTGAACACTTGTATAGAAGTGGAGACGAATAAGAAAAAGGTCTGTTTGAGAAAGTATCAAGCGCCGAGAACATGGACTTTATGAACGACCCCGGGCGAGTGATAAACTTGAAGGATATGATGTTTGGAGGTTGCACTGTTAAGGAGTTACACTCTATCCTTGACGGGCAGTGGAATTCGATCATGGTGTGGACCAAAGACTATCTACGAGCTGGACTGGAGAGAAAGTCAAACCTCAACACAGCATGGACGACCACAGCTCACCAAGGATGTCTCACTAAAGCACCGTTCGAGATTTTTGTGCTGCCGACGGTGGCAACCAATTAGGTGGGGGAGAATGTAAGGATCCGCATATTTTAGCCGAAAATCTAGCCTCATAGCCAAGAATTTGCGTGCACGGTCCTTTCACTTCGAGCCTTTAGATTTCTTATTTTGTTTTTGTATTTTCATCTCTAATTTTTTGTATGATTTAATACTCCAAGACTACTTCCTGTGTGTCGAATTTTGGAGTCTCGTTTCTAGGTGTTAAGAAAACATTATCGCTATTCTACAACATCAATGTTCATTGCTACCAGACAAGAAATATCAAATTTGCCTCTATGAGAGGTGCTAGTTACTGAAATACCGTTTCTCATCATTAAGCTTGTTAATGCTTTCCTATTGCTTTCAATAATCATATTGCTTACTCTTATTGCATTCGTGTGTCGGACATTGATAATCGTGACTAAGATTCCCGACACACACCCCGAGACCCGAGAGACGTGCTAGTGGGCGATCCCTCACTAGTACGAGACCCTTGTTGCTTGCATTCTTGCCCTAAAGTCAGGTAAGGGTGCGCACCACAATCCGACAAGAGAGTAATGGACCGTGACACATTGCATTTTTCATGGCAATCAAATGTATTTCAACGAATTTTATCTAATCCCGTATTAATTTATTACACGTAAAATTTCACATAACAGATTAAAATCGATAAAAGGTCAAAGTAAAAAGTGGTTGTAAAAGATTTTAAGTTAAAACCGTCTAGATTAATACTCAAACTCCGAATATTTCATTTCATATCATCATACTTCATTTGATAGACGAAATCGTCCATTGAGTATTTCTTGCTTAATTATCTTGCTTGATTGTATATCTTTTACATAATCAATTATTATACACTTAAAGTTATAATAGACATTACCAAAAATGTGAAATTCTTTACGATTGCGATTTGCAAGATCGTCTCACTTTATATAAATCCAGCAACATGTCGTAGGTTTGTGCTATAGAAATATAATTGTATTACCCATATCTTCAACCACAAAATACGCTGTGCAATTTCTTATATTCAAAGATGACAAAAACTATGGTTTTCTTGACAACATTCTTCGTGTTCTTAGTCGTCTCTTCAAACGGTAACTGGCGCGATTCTTATAGTGTCATCTTATTTAATGTTTATCTTTTCTTTTAAAAGTAGTCACATCTTATCTATATAAATAGGAAAACATTTAACCCGGAAGCCACCTCATTAAATTTAGTTTTTCTCTTTTCTTTTTTTAAGTAAATGTGGGCCCCGCAGCAAAAAAAATGAATTTAATTTCTGAAAAATCGGTATGTTTATGTTGTGTACGTAAATAATTACGTTTTATGTTTCGTACGTACGAAAATATTAATGTTGTTTCAGAAATCGTAATATTTCGATTAAGATAACATTAATAATAAATTACACCAATTGATAAGAATAAGAAATTTAAATACTAAAATGTAACTACAAATGAACTAAAAAATTATTTAACAAAATATTTTAATTCCAAGAAATTAATTTTGGAAAAGTTTTTAACATTTTATAATAACAAACGTCTTATTTCTATATATAAAAAAAGAGTTTTAGTATACTTACGAGAAGTATAAATTTTTTTTCCCGATTTTAAAGTTACCGTGGTCAGATTTTTTTTCATCAAATGACTAAAATTCATCAGCAAAGTTACAAAAATTAATAATAAAATTCCGCCCAATTATATCGCGTATGTTTTGTTAATAATATTTATGTACTATTTTTTTTTTAAAAGATACCGTGCAATTTTACACGGTTTGAAACTAGTTTCTAATTATTGTTGAACGTATTTGCATAATTACTACCATATGTTAGTCCTGCTGTTTTTTTATTTATGAACTTTGAAATTGAACGAGGGATATGATTCGATTTGCAGGAGTAGGGCGTCTTCCCGAATGCACGAAAACCTTTGATCTCGAAGAATGTGGCTTGGCGCCGGAGAAATGCGAGCAACTATGTGAATCTAAACACTACAGTAGACTATTATCTTCCCGTTGTACTTTCGTTGATCAATGCGAATGTAAATGGTTTTGTCGTGAGTAACTTTAACTAACTAAACATGAAATAATTGATTATTAAACATAGAATTCTAAAATTTGATTTTATGAATTGGTGTTATTACGGACTACAAAAGAGCTTTATAAATTTTATTGATTGTTCATAAATTTATGGGATATTCTCAATTTTTTGACTTTCTACATGGTACCCCTACACTTTTTAAAATATACTTGGTACCCCTAATTGTTGTCATTATCATTACGTGTACCCCTAAACTTTATTTTCCGTCAATTAAACTCATTTTCAAGCTTTAAGTGATAACTTGAACGCGTAAGGAAGCTTGTCATTTATTATCACATGACATAAGGACTCTATTAGGCTCTATATCAATCTCGATGCTAATATTTATAGATATATATGGGCAAAAAAAAAGTGAAGGAAAAATTATTGATCTTTGCCAAATTATCACGTCCAAAGAATGGATATTAATTCTAATAGAATCCTTATGCCATGAGATGATAAATGTCAAGTTTGGTTATGCGCCTAAGTAATCATTTAACGCTTAAAAATGACTTTCTTTGGCGGAAAATAAAGTTTAGGGGTACACGTAGTGATAATGACAATAATTAGGGGTACCAGATATGTTTGAAAAAGTGTAGGGGTACCATGTAGAAAGTTGAAAAATTGAGGGGTACCATGTAGAATATCCCTAAATTTATTAAAAAACCAATCGTCAAAATTACTTGCAAATGCCATCCGTGCATAAATATTCCAACCTCACATTATTTAGTTGGTCTCCTTTAAACCGTGTAAAACAGGCCAATTGCTTGATGAAAATCGAAATTAGGATCTGCATAAGAAAATTGTAATACTCGGACGTCGCCTAAATGTTACATCCTTACATTATTTAGTTAATCTCCCTTAAAACCATGTAAAACAGGCCAATTGTTTGACAAAAATTCAACATTAGGACCTGTAGACGCAAACTTTAATACTCGTACGACAGTAAGTTAGTAAGACCTTGTTCTTTTCCGCTAAACAGAGCTGCACTAAGCTATAGTAAATGGAACTAAATCGAACTGATTAAAATTCGTTACAAGTAAGTTATACTCTGTATAAGTTACACGCCATAATATCATTCTCAACTCCGTGATGGAGTTTTTTATACGACATACGTGCATACGACAATACGGAATACATTTTACTTTGGTATGCATTATACAAAATGCTTCCTATGAAGGTGGTATTTTGCCAAAAGAAAAACGTCTTTTTATTTATTTATTTATAGTGAACGGTTTTTAAAGGTTTCAAAGTGACTTAATAATGTAAAGTTTTTATTATGTTATTATTTCTTCAATAACGATTTCTAATTGTGAATTAAAATTTTTTACAAGTATACGAAGTATTTTTCTAGATTACATGTGCAACCTTAAATTATTGTCTGTGTCCCCCGTTTTTTAGACAATTTATAAATTGTACACCAATTATAATATAACTAGCTAATGGTGCTTACATTTCTTCATACATTCTGTTTTATTCTGTGTTTAACTCTATGTAGTATTGTAAGAAAAATAAAATACACATTATTTTTAATAACCTTGTATTATTATAGTGATTTCATATTTGTTAAAAAAAATACTTAGTATAATGCAAATTTACACAAAGTTATTAAACCAAGATATTTTAATAATTATTATTTATCCATTAATGTAATTGAGTATGAATTTGATTTACAATTAGCGTAAAATCGTTTTACACAGGATTAAGTTTATCCGAAAAGCATCCCCTCCAGTTAAGGCAGATCATTGGCGAAATACTTCACAAATATGGGCTATATCTTGCCTAATTATCTTGATTTCATATCTCTTACATTTCCTAATTATAATTATCAAATTTGATGACAAATACTTACAATTTATTAGCAAAAATGTAAAATTCTGAAGGACGTTCTCCCACTATGTATTAACCAAACAATAATAATTCCCTTATATTAAAAAAATAAGAGATCTTCGTAATTATTCCGCCTAAATGATTTTGATTATAATTGGATTTTTATTATATCATATATGTAATTAGAGTTTTATTATGTTATATAGGTAATTAGAGTTTTATTATGTTAAATTTACAACTGAATTATACTCAACTTTCCCTTTTCCAACGATTAATACAATGCATTAATAATAATAATAAATTTTACAATTAAATTTCATATTGAGTTAAATATTAATTGTATAATTATTATTTTTAATATTTTTATCACATAATTTTTTTTACAAAAAATATGGGGCCCACGACAAATAATATGAAATTAATTACTAAAAAAACCTCTATATTTCTTTTTGTACGATAATGTTTACGTCGATGTTTTGTATGTAAATACTAATGAATAATGAATAAACTAAAGCTAAAATAATTCAGTCCATATTTTAATTACAATAATAAATCGCAATAAATTACACCAATTGATCAAAAAAAGTAAGAGATCTTCGTAATTATTCCGCCTAAATGATTTTGATTATAATTGGATTTTTATTATATCATATATGTAATTAGAGTTTTATTATGTTATATAGGTAATTAGAGTTTTATTATGTTATATTTACAACTGAATTATACTCAACTTTCCCTTTTCCAACGATTAATACAATGCATTAATAATAATAATAAATTTTACAATTAAATTTCATATTGAGTTAAATATTAATTGTATAATTATTATTTTTAGTATTTTTATCACATAATTTTTTTTACAAAAAATATGGGGCCCACGACCAATAATATGAAATTAATTACTAAAAAAACCTCTATATTAATGTTTGTACGTGAATGTTTACGTCGTTGTTTTGTATGTAAATACTAATAAATAATGAATAAACTAAAGCTAAAATAATTCAGTCCATATTTTAATTACAATAATAAATCGCAATAAATTACACCAATTGATCAAAATTCCATCTAAATTTTAAACTAAAATAAAAAATTACGATAACAAAAAAATAAAGGACAAAAAATTACACCAATTGATAAAAATCAATATTGTTACAAAAATCGCAGTATTTCAGTAAAGTTATTAGATAATAAACTATTAATTTACCAAAAAAATATAAATATTAAATACTAAATGCAACTATAAATTATAAATATTAGAAATTCATTTTAAAAAAAATTAAAAAATAAGCTATTAGGTACGTCATAAATATATTCAATAAAATATAGATTAAATCATTGTTGATATTAAATATAACAACTAATATAGTCTAGCATGAAATATTCTAATATTTGGAACGATATTTAGAGTGTTTTAGTTTATTTTATAATTATGTTTACTGAATCATATTGTAATCTTTTTAAATTTTGATAATTTTTTTTTATTTTACAGTGATATTTACATTTTTAGATATTTATTATTTTCTATACATTGGAATTGATATTCTATATACCATGGTTTAATACTGCATCCGTTCATTTTTTTCACGGATTTAGAACATGTGTAAGTTTCAAATGATTTTTTAGCTAAATAATGTCGTTAACCTAGCTTCCACCAACCACCATTTTTCCCCAATAAGGACATTAATTTCTTTATTATAAACGTTTTATAAGAGACTGGCTTCGTACTCACATAGATGATAATTATAAACCAAAAATAAACTTCAAGATTTTGGACGATGCTTGAGTTTGGATATGAATTGGTAGTGCTCTAATAGGTAAGTGATCAATCAGGTCGATTTCTAAAATCCGATCAATTTTGGCATCCCTCTACCTACTCACAAGCAAAGTGACTACTTAGGTTACTAATATAAATATATAGTTGTAGTTTTCTTAAACTCAAACAACATTATTAATAATATTAATAGCAAATATTACAATATAAACAAATTAAATTAGTGCAATTTGTTAATTATATATCCAAATTAAAATGGCAAAAAATATGATGATGGTCATGGCATCATTCCTCCTCATGTTCCTAGTTGCCTTTCCAGCAGGTTTTAATTATTCTTGTTTGATTTTATTTCATTTGTTAAAATTTCCGTGGATTATTTAGCGTCTCCGTTCCAGGTCCGTTCCAATCATTTGTTAACGTGATGTGATTCAATTTTACAGGAATTCATGGGCAGCCGACTTACTGCAGGGATATCTTTTATTTTGATTTTTGTGGGAATACTCCTGAAAAGTGCGACCAATTATGTAGATCAAAGCACTATCCTGGATATGTAGGTTACCGATGTCCTATGATTGATCAATGCGTATGTGAGCATGGTTGTTAATAAGTTGTATGAAGTACTAATTAAAATCAAAATAATAATTCAGAATTAAGCTCCAAAATTTCGAATTTTATTCATCCATTTTGGGTTTGAATTTACTCGTTTTATTATAAAAGAAGCGATTGAATTTTAACGATTGTTCTTAAATTTGAATTTAGAATCTCAAACCTTAAATTTGAGTCTGTCCCTTTGTTTCACGACATAACTTAGTGATGCGGTCACGGATTGATGAATACAAAAATTGGTAGTTTGGTCATATGAGAGGATAATTAGTGGGAAAAGTGAGATATTCAACAATGGGTTTAGCCACACCCAAACAGAGGTGAAATAGTTTATAGTATAAATCCGAGAGGGTTTCACTCTAAAATCAATTGGCATTACAGGGGTAACCTCTTGCCTTATAACATGAAAATTCTTCTCCCGTTCTATCGATGTGGGATAACCTTCATATGTGGGACTTTCAGGTTTCTTCACACTCCCCTCACATGTTAGACCCACTTATATAGACGGACAAATTTAAATGAACAATCTTGTTCATCCAGGTAAACTTGGTCGAATATCAACACAGCCCAGACAAATTCAACTGAGCAATTTCGTTTCTCGTCCGACTGCAAACTCTGGCCCATGAAACTGAGGTCTTTAGCCATGGGTTCTGATACCATGTTATCAATTATATTGCATTCATATCCAATCTAAAGCCAATCGTCAAAATTTCTAGCAAATGCCATTGGTCGCATAAATATTGCAACCTCGCATTATTTAGTTAGTCTCCCTTAAAACCGTGTAAAATAGGCTAATTGCTTGACGAAAATTCGCCATTAATTAGGACCGGCATAAGAAAATTTTAATACTTGGACGTCGCCTAAATGTTACATCCTTACATTATTTAGTTGGTCTCCCTTAAAACGGTGTAAAACAGGCCAATTGCTCGACAAAAATTCGACACGACAATAAGACTTTGTTCTTTTCCTCTAATTAAACAAAATTGCACTAGACTATACTAAATAGAACTAAATCGAACTAAATTAAAATTCGCTACTAATAAGTTATACTCCGTAAAAGTTACACTCCGTAATATCATGCGCAACTCCGTGGTGGAGTTTTTTATACGACATACGGGCAAACGACAATATAGAATATATTTTACTTTTTTATGCATTATACAAGATGCTTCATATGAAAGTGGTATTTTGACAAAAAAACGTCTTTTTATTTATTTATTAATTTATTTATAGAGAACGGTTTTGAAAGGTTTCAAAGTGACTTAATAATGTAAATTTTTTATTATGTTATTACTTCTTCAATAACGATTTCTATTGATGAATTAAGAATTTTTTCTAGTATACGAAGTATTTTTCTAAATTACATGTGCAACCTTAAATTATTGTATGTGTCCCTCCTTTCTTAAACAGTTTATGAATTATTCAGCAATTGTAATATAACTAGCTAATGGGGCTTACATTTCTTCGTACATTTTGTTTTATTCTGTGTTTAATTCCAAGTAGTATTGTAAGAAAAATGAAATACACATTATTTGTTTATAACCTTGTATTATTATAGTTATTTCATATTTGATATAAAAATACCTAGTATAATTTAGATTTACACAAAGTTAATAAAACAAGTTATATTTAAAATCATTTATCCACTAATGTAATTGAGTATGATCTGATTTACAATTAACGTAAAATCGTCTTACACGAGATTAAGTTTATCCGAAAAGCATCCCCTCCAGTTAAGGCAGATCATTGGCGAAATACTTCACAAATATGGGCTATATCTTGCCTAATTATCTTGATTTCATATCTCTTACATTTCCTAATTATAATTATCAAATTTGATGACAAATACTTACAATTTATTAGCAAAAATGTAAAATTCTGAAGGACGTTCTCCCACTATGTATTAACCAAACAATAATAATTCCCTTATATTAAAAAAATAAGAGATCTTCGTAATTATTCCGCCTAAATGATTTTGATTATAATTGGATTTTGATTATATCATATATGTAATTAGAGTTTTATTATGTTATATAGGTAATTAGAGTTTTATTATGTTAAATTTACAACTGAATTATACTCAACTTTCCCTTTTCCAACGATTAATACAATGCATTAATAATAATAATAAATTTTACAATTAAATTTCATATTGAGTTAAATATTAATTGTATAATTATTATTTTTAATATTTTTATCACATAATTTTTTTTACAAAAAATATGGGGCCCACGACAAATAATATGAAATTAATTACTAAAAAAACCTCTATATTTCTTTTTGTACGATAATGTTTACGTCGATGTTTTGTATGTAAATACTAATGAATAATGAATAAACTAAAGCTAAAATAATTCAGTCCATATTTTAATTACAATAATAAATCGCAATAAATTACACCAATTGATCAAAAAAAGTAAGAGATCTTCGTAATTATTCCGCCTAAATGATTTTGATTATAATTGGATTTTTATTATATCATATATGTAATTAGAGTTTTATTATGTTATATAGGTAATTAGAGTTTTATTATGTTATATTTACAACTGAATTATACTCAACTTTCCCTTTTCCAACGATTAATACAATGCATTAATAATAATAATAAATTTTACAATTAAATTTCATATTGAGTTAAATATTAATTGTATAATTATTATTTTTAGTATTTTTATCACATAATTTTTTTTACAAAAAATATGGGGCCCACGACCAATAATATGAAATTAATTACTAAAAAAACCTCTATATTAATGTTTGTACGTGAATGTTTACGTCGTTGTTTTGTATGTAAATACTAATAAATAATGAATAAACTAAAGCTAAAATAATTCAGTCCATATTTTAATTACAATAATAAATCGCAATAAATTACACCAATTGATCAAAATTCCATCTAAATTTTAAACTAAAATAAAAAATTACGATAACAAAAAAATAAAGGACAAAAAATTACACCAATTGATAAAAATCAATATTGTTACAAAAATCGCAGTATTTCAGTAAAGTTATTAGATAATAAACTATTAATTTACCAAAAAAATATAAATATTAAATACTAAATGCAACTATAAATTATAAATATTAGAAATTCATTTTAAAAAAAATTAAAAAATAAGCTATTAGGTACGTCATAAATATATTCAATAAAATATAGATTAAATCATTGTTGATATTAAATATAACAACTAATATAGTCTAGCATGAAATATTCTAATATTTGGAACGATATTTAGAGTGTTTTAGTTTATTTTATAATTATGTTTACTGAATCATATTGTAATCTTTTTAAATTTTGATAATTTTTTTTTATTTTACAGTGATATTTACATTTTTAGATATTTATTATTTTCTATACATTGGAATTGATATTCTATATACCATGGTTTAATACTGCATCCGTTCATTTTTTTCACGGATTTAGAACATGTGTAAGTTTCAAATGATTTTTTAGCTAAATAATGTCGTTAACCTAGCTTCCACCAACCACCATTTTTCCCCAATAAGGACATTAATTTCTTTATTATAAACGTTTTATAAGAGACTGGCTTCGTACTCACATAGATGATAATTATAAACCAAAAATAAACTTCAAGATTTTGGACGATGCTTGAGTTTGGATATGAATCGGTAGTGCTCTAATAGGTAAGTGATCAATCAGGTCGATTTCTAAAATCCGATCCAATCCGATCCATCTCCAATTTTGGCATCCCTCTACCTACTCACAAGCAAAGTGACTACTTAGGTTACTAATATAAATATATAGTTGTAGTTTTCTTAAACTCAAACAACATTATTAATAATATTAATAGCAAATATTACAATATAAACAAATTAAATTAGTGCAATTTGTTAATTATATATTCAAATTAAAATGGCAAAAAATATGATGATGGTCATGGCATCATTCCTCCTCATGTTCCTAGTTGCCTTTCCAGCAGGTTTTAATTATTCTTGTTTGATTTTATTTCATTTGTTAAAATTTCCGTGGATTATTTAGCGTCTCCGTTCCAGGTCCGTTCCAATCATTTGTTAACGTGATGTGATTCAATTTTACAGGAATTCATGGGCAGCCGACTTACTGCAGGGATATCTTTTATTTTGATTTTTGTGGGAATACTCCTGAAAAGTGCGACCAATTATGTAGATCAAAGCACTATCCTGGATATGTAGGTTACCGATGTCCTATGATTGATCAATGCGTATGTGAGCATGGTTGTTAATAAGTTGTATGAAGTACTAATTAAAATCAAAATAATAATTCAGAATTAAGCTCCAAAATTTCGAATTTTATTCATCCATTTTGGGTTTGAATTTACTCGTTTTATTATAAAAGAAGCAATTGAATTTTAACGATTGTTCTTAAATTTGAATTTAGAATCTCAAACCTTAAATTTGAGTCTGTCCCTTTGTTTCACGACATAACTTAGTGATGCGGTTACGGATTGATGAATACAAAAATTGGTAGTTTGGTCATATGAGAGGATAATTAGTGGGAAAAGTGAGATATTCAACAATGGGTTTAGCCACACCCAAACAGAGGTGAAATAGTTTATAGTATAAATCTGAGAGGGTTTCACTCTAAAATCAATTGGCATTACAGGGGTAACCTCTTGCCTTATAACATGAAAATTCTTCTCCCGTTCTATCGATGTGGGATAACCTTCATATGTGGGACTTTCAGGTTTCTTCACACTCCCCTCACATGTTAGACCCACTTATATAGACGGACAAATTTAAATGAACAATCTTGTTCATCCAGGTAAACTTGGTCGAATATCAACACAGCCCAGACAAATTCAACTGAGCAATTTCGTTTCTCGTCCGACTGCAAACTCTGGCCCATGAAACTGAGGTCTTTAGCCATGGGTTCTGATACCATGTTATCAATTATATTGCATTCATATCCAATCTAAAGCCAATCGTCAAAATTTCTAGCAAATGCCATTGGTCGCATAAATATTGCAACCTCGCATTATTTAGTTAGTCTCCCTTAAAACCGTGTAAAATAGGCTAATTGCTTGACGAAAATTCGCCATTAATTAGGACCGGCATAAGAAAATTTTAATACT
The DNA here is from genome assembly GCA_029255685.2 of Silene conica. Classification (NCBI taxonomy): domain Eukaryota; kingdom Viridiplantae; phylum Streptophyta; class Magnoliopsida; order Caryophyllales; family Caryophyllaceae; genus Silene; species Silene conica. The sequence goes on along the minus strand of CM055317.2, from coordinate 5,573,411 downwards.
TGGACGTCGCCTAAATGTTACATCCTTACATTATTTAGTTGGTCTCCCTTAAAACGGTGTAAAACAGGCCAATTGCTCGACAAAAATTCGACACGACAATAAGACTTTGTTCTTTTCCTCTAATTAAACAAAATTGCACTAGCCTATACTAAATAGAACTAAATCGAACTAAATTAAAATTCGCTACTAATAAGTTATACTCCGTAAAAGTTACACTCCGTAATATCATGCGCAACTCCGTGGTGGAGTTTTTTATACGACATACGGGCAAACGACAATACAGAATATATTTTACTTTTTTATGCATTATACAAGATGCTTCATATGAAAGTGGTATTTTGACAAAAAAACGTCTTTTTATTTATTTATTAATTTATTTATAGAGAACGGTTTTGAAAGGTTTCAAAGTGACTTAATAATGTAAATTTTTTATTATGTTATTACTTCTTCAATAACGATTTCTAATGATGAATTAAGAATTTTTTCTAGTATACGAAGTATTTTTCTAAATTACATGTGCAACCTTAAATTATTGTATGTGTCCCTCCTTTCTTAAACAGTTTATGAATTATTCAGCAATTGTAATATAACTAGCTAATGGGGCTTACATTTCTTCGTACATTTTGTTTTATTCTGTGTTTAATTCCAAGTAGTATTGTAAGAAAAATGAAATACACATTATTTGTTTATAACCTTGTATTATTATAGTTATTTCATATTTGATATAAAAATACCTAGTATAGTTTAGATTTACACAAAGTTAATAAAACAAGTTATATTTAAAATCATTTATCCACTAATGTAATTGAGTATGATCTGATTTACAATTAACGTAAAATCGTCTTACACGAGATTAACTCTACCCAAAAAGCATCCCCTCCAGTTAAGGGACATCATTGGCGAAATACTTCACAAAAATGGACCATATCTTGCCTAATTATCTTGATTTCACGTCTCTTACATAATTATAATTATTAAATTAGACAACAAATGCTTATAATTTATTAAAAAAAATGTAAAATTCTGAAGGACAATCTCCCACTATGTATTAAGCAAACAATAATAATCCCCTTATATTTAAAAAAAAGAAAGAGATCTTCGTAACCTAAATGAATTTGATTATAATTGGACTTTTATTATATTATTATATATGTAATTAGAGTTTTATTATGTTATATATACAGCTGAATTATACCCAGTTTTCCCTTTTCCAACGATTAATACAATTTATTAATAATAATAATAACTTTTACGATTAAATTTCTTAATTAGTTAAATATCAAATATATAATTATATTTTTTTAATATTTTTATTTAAAAAACTGCACAATTACGCGGGATCTATACTATTTTTTGTGTAAAACCCTTTTAAGAAAATTATACCTATATAAATACAAGTACATTTCAAGCATTATTCTCATGCATCGGCGTCATCACATCTAATTTTTTTATTTATTTTTTACAAAAAAGTAGGACCCACGACAAATAATATGGAATTAATTATTAAAAACCTCTATATTTATGTTTGTACGTAAATGTTTACGTCGATGTTTTGTAAGTAAATATTAATGAATAATGAATAAATTAAAGTGAAAATAATCCAATCCTTATTTTAATTACAATAATAAATCGCAATAAATTATGCCATTTGATCAAAAATTCTATCTAAATTTAAACTAAAATAATAAATTACGATAACCAAAAAATAAAGGATTAAAAACTACACCAATTGATAAAAATCAATGTTGTTACAAAAATCGCTGTATTTGAGTAAAGTTATTAGATAATAAACTATTAATTTACCAAAACAATTAAATATTAAATACTAAATGCAACTACAAATTATAAATATTAGAATTTCATTTTAAAAAAATTAAAAATAAGCTATTAGGTACGTCATAAATATATTCAATAAAATATAGCTTTTTATGTATTAAATCATTGTTGATATTAAATATAATAACTAATATAGTCTATCATGAAATATTGTAATATTTGGAACGATATTTAGAGTGTTTTAGTTAATTTTGTAATTATGTTTATTGAGTCATATTGTAATCTTTTTAAATTTTGATAATTTTTTTTTATTTTACAGCGATATTTATATTTTTAGATATTTATTATTTTCTATACATTGGAATTGATATTCTATATACCATGTTTTAATACTACATTTGTTCAATATTTTTCACGGATTTAAAACATGTGTAAGTTTCAAATAATTTTTTAGCTAAATAATGTCGTTACCATAGCTTCCACCAACCACCATTTTCCCCATAAGGACATTAATTTCTTTATTATACTCATATAATTTTACCATCTTTTATTGAAAATCGTTTTATAAGAAACTTGCTTTGTAGTCACATATATGATAATTATAAACCAGAAATAAATTTCAAGATTTTGGACAATGCTTGAATTTGGATATGAATTGGTAGTGCTCTAATAGGTAAGTGATCAATCAGGTCGATTTCTAAAATTCGATCCAATCCGATCCATCTTCAATTTTGGCATCCCTCTGCCTACTCACAAGCAAAATGACTACTTAGGTTACTAATATAAATATAGTTGTAGTTTTCTTAAACACAAACAACATTATTAATAATATTAATAGCAAATATTACAATATAAACAAATTAAATTAGTGCAATTTGTTAATTATATATTCAAATTAAAATGGCAAAAAATATGATGATGGTCATGGCATCATTCCTCCTCATGTTCCTAGTTGCCTTTCCAGCAGGTTTTAATTATTCTTGTTTGATTTTATTTCATTTGTTAAAATTTCCGTGCATTATTTAGTGTCTCCGTTCCAGGTCCAGTCCAATCATTTGTTAACGTGATGTGATTCAATTTTACAGGAATTCATGGGCAGCCGACTTACTGCAGGGATATCTTTTATTTTGATTTTTGTGGGAATACTCCTGAAAAATGCGACCAATTATGTAGATCAAAGCACTATCCTGGATATGTAGGTTACCGATGTCCAATGATTGATCAATGCGTATGTGAGCATGGTTGTTAATAAGTTGTATGAAGTACTAATTAAAATAAAAATAATAATTTAGAATTAAGCTCCAAAATTTCGAATTTTATTCATCCATTTTTGGTTTGAATTTACTCGTTTTATTATAAAAGACGCGATTGAATTTTAACGATTGTTCTTAAATTTGAATTTAGAATCTCAAACCTTAAATTTGAGTCTGTCCCTTTGTTTCACGACATAACTTAGTGATGTGTTTACGGATTGATGAATATAAAAATTGGTAGTTTGGTCATATGAGAGGATAATTAGTGGGAAAAGTGAGATATTCAACAATGGGTTGAGCCACACCCAAACAGAGGTGAAATAGTCTATAGTATAAATTCGAGAGGGTTCCACTCTAAACCAATCAATTGGCAATACAGGGGTAACCTCTTGCCTTATAATGTGAAAATTTTTCTTCTCTTCTATCGATGTGGGATAACCTTCATATGTGGGAACTTCAGGTTTCTTCACACTCCCCTCACATGTTAGGCGCCCTTATATATCGGACAAATTTAAATGAGCAACCTTGCTAGTCCGGGTAAACTTGGTCGAATATCAACTCAGCCCAGACAAATTCAACTGAGCAATTTCGTTGTTTCGTCCGGCAGCAAACTCTGGCCCATCAAACTCAGGTCTTTAGCCATGGGTTTTGATACCATGTTATCAATTATATTGCATTCATATCCAATCTAAAGCCAATCGTCAAAAATTCTAGAAAATGCCATTGGTCGCATAAATATTGCAACCTCGCATTATTTAGTTGGTCTCCCTTAAAACGGTGTAAAACAGGCCAATTGCTTGACAAACATTCGACACGACAGTAAGACCTTGTTCTTTTCCTCTAAACAAAATTGCACTGGACTACACTAAATAGAACTAAATCGAACTGAATTAAAATTCGCTACTAATAAGTTATACTCCGTATAAGTTACACTCCGGTAATATCATGCTCAACTCCGTGGTGGAGTTTTTTATACGACATACGGGCAAACGACAATACAAAATATATTTTACTTTTTTATGCATTATACAAGATGCTTCATATGAAGGTAATAATTTGACAAAAAAAAAGGTCTTTTTATTTATTTATTAATTTATTTATAGAGAACCGTTTTTAAAGGTTTCAAAGTGACTTAAGAATGTAAATTTTTTATCATGTTATTACTTCTTCAATAACGATTTCTAATGGGGAATTAAGAATTTTTACTAGTAAACGAAGTATTTTTCTAAATTACATGTGCAACCTTAAATTATTGTTTGTGTCCCTCCTTTTTAAACGGTTTATGAATTATTCACCAATTGTAATATAACTAGCTAAAAGTGCTTACATTTCTTCGTACATTCTGTTTTATTCCGTGTTTAATTCCAAGTAGTATTGTAAGAAAAATTAAATACAAATTATTTTTTTTATAACCTTGTATTATTATAGTCATTTCATATTTGATATAAAAATACTTAGTATAATGCAGATTTACACAAAGTTAATAAAACAAGTTATATTAAAAATCATTTATCCACTAATGTAATTGAGTATGGATCTGATTTACAATTAACGTAAAATCGTTTTACACGAAACTAACGCTATCCAAAAAGCATCCCCTCCAGTTAAGGGACATCATTGGCGAAATACTTCACAAAAATGGACCATATCTTGCCTAATTATCTTGATTTCACGTCTCTTACATAATTATAATTATCAAATTAGACAACAAATGCTTATAATTTATTAACAAAAATGTAAAATTCTGAAGGACAGTCTCCCACTATGTATTAAGCAAACAATAATAATTCCCTTATATTTAAAAAATAAGAGATCTTCGTAACCTAAATGAATTTGATTATAATTGGACTTTTATTATATTATTATATATGTAATTAGAGTTTTATTATGTTATATTTACAGCTGAATTATACCCAGTTTTCCCTTTTCCAACGATTAATACAATTTATTAATAAATAATAATAACTTTTACGATTAAATTTCTTAATTAGTTAAATATCAATTGTATAATTATATTTTTTTTTCAATATTTTTATTTAAAAAAGTGCACAATTACGCGGGATTCATACTATTTTTTGTGTAAAACCCTTTTAAGAAAATGATACCTATATAAATACAAGTACATTTCAAGCATTATTCTCATGCATCGGCGTCATCACATCTAATTTTTTTATTTATTTTTTACAAAAAATATGGGACCTACACGACAAATAATATAGAATTAATTACTAAAAACCTCTATGTTTATGTTTGTACGTAAATGTTTACGTTGATGTTTTGTAAGTAAATATTAATGAATAATGAATAAATTAAAGTGAAAATAATCCAATCTTTATTTTAATTACAATAATAAATCGCAATAAATTATGCCATTTGATCAAAAATTCTATCTAAATTTAAACTAAAATAATAAATTACGATAACATTAAAATTAAAGCACAAAAAATTACACCAATTGATAAAAATCAATGTTGTTACAAAAATCACAGTATTTGAGTAAAGTTATTAGATAATAAACTATTAATTTACCAAACAAAAAAAATATTGAATATTAAATACAACTATTAATTAAAAATATTAGAACTTCGTTTTTAAAAAATTAAAAAAATAAGCTATTAGGTACGTCATAAATTTATTGAATCAAATATAGTGTTTTGTGTATTAAATCATTGTTGATATTAAATATAACAACTAAGATAGTCTATCATGAAATTTTCCATTATTTGAGACGATATTTAGACTGTTTTAGTTAATTTGATAATTATGTTTATTGAATCGTATTGTATTCTTTTTAAATTTTGGTAATTGTTTTTATTTTATTGCGACATTTACATTTTTAGATATTTATTATTTTCTGTAGAGTGGATTTAATTTGCTTTATATCATGTGTTTAATACTGCATTCGTGCAGTTTTTTTCAAGTATTTAAAACATGTATAAGTTTCAAACCCATGTAATTTTTGCACGTGTTTTAACTCATTATCATTATAAAAGAAACATAGGATAAAATATTCATGTATTTTAGATAATATATTTAAGTGTCAATCATTATATCAATGTTTTTGAAACATATCCGTGTAAAACTGTACTAACTAAACACTAGTGTTATTATAAATTCAAATGATATTTTTCCTAAATAATGTCGTCAACAAAGCTTCCACCAACCACCATTTTTCCATAATAAGGACATTAATTACTTTATTATACTCGTATAATTTTACCATCTTTTATTGTAAAATCGTTTTATATGAGACTTACTCAGTAGTCACATAGATACAATAACAACAACAACAACAACAACAACAACAATATTAGAGCCTTAATCCCAAAATGCTTTGGGGTTGGCTGACATGAATCATCCTTTGGAACCGCCATGGGTGAACTCCCATCTCAACAAGAGAAAAAAAAAGAAAAGGAAAAACGGAAGTGGAGGAAACATAAAATGAAAGGCAAAGGGGTTTTATAAATTTTAAATTGAACATATCACATGTATAAAAACCCAAAAATTTATTCAAGAATAAAGTTTAAAATGATTTTAAGAAAATGAAATAAAACTTAATATAAAAGTTTTTGGAAAAAAATGTAATAAATCCAAAAAGAAAAATATGTTTTTAGAAAACTTAATAGAAGCATAAAAAGCTAGAAGACCACATGTAACATTTCCCTCCATAATGCCCTCTCCATCACCATCCCCTCCTGAAACCAGAGAAATCTCATATCGTCTTCAATCACTCTTCTCCAAGTTTGTTTAGGTCTCCCTCTACCCCTAGTGTCACGGTCCGGTACTTTTGCCGGATCGTGGTGCGCACCCTTGCCCGACTCTAAGGCAAGAATGCAAGCAACAAGGGTCTCGTACTAGTGAGGGATCGCCCACTAGCACGTATCTCGGGTCTCGGGGTGTGTGTCGGGAATCCTAGTCACGATTATCAACGTCCGGCACACGAATGTAATAAAAGTAAGCAATACAATTATTGAAAACAATAAGAAAGCATAAACAAGCTTAATGATGAGAAGCGATTTTTCATTGACTAGCACCTCTCATAGAGGCAAATTTGATATTTCTCATCTTGTAGCAGTGAACATTAACATTGCAGAATAGGTATACGTTTTCTAAACTCCTAAAAACGTATCTTAAACTAAAAACGAGACTCCAAGCTTTCAACACGCAGGAAGTAGACTTGGAGTACTAAATGATACAAAAAACTAGAAATGAAAATATAAAAGCGAAATAAGAAATCTAAAGGCTCGAAGTGAAAGGACCGCGCGCGCAAATTATTGGTTATGAGGCTAGATTTGCGACTAAAATCTGCGGGTCCTTACATTCTCCCCCACCTAATCTGTTGTCGCCCTCGGCAACATAAAAATCTCGAACGGTGCTTTAGTGAGACATCCTAGGTGAGTTGTGGCCGTCCATGCTATGTTGAGGTTTGGCTTTCTCTCCAGTCCGGTTCGTAGATAGTCTTCGTTCTACATTATGATCGGATTCCACGTCCCGTCAAAGATAGAGTGTAACTCCTTGACAGTGAGACATCCAAACATCATGTCCTCCAAATTAATCACTCGCCCGGGGTCATTCTTGAAAGTCTCTGTCATCGGTGTTCGATGCTTTCTCAACCAGACCTTCGCCTTGTTCATCTCCACTTCAGTACTTGCGTTCAAGGGAAAGTGAGTTATCCAGGACGTCGAATCAGCATTTCGACGCGGCCCCCTGATGGTACGAGGCCTTCTCACTTCGGTCTCGCGACCCCCATTGTCTACCTGCCTGCGAGGTGGTAGACTCCTATTACTCCTCCCAGGCCACTTAGCAGCGTAGTTAACCTGGGTCTTTCTTGTCGTTGGTTCAGCTGAACCTTTGGCCTTTCTCTCAGTTGGCCCTCCTCGTATCGGCGTTGGTATCACCCTCATTGCCGAAATACGATGGTCCCGTTTGTCCTCGTCCTCATCTACAGTCTTCACTACAAAAGACCCCATCAATAGCATTGATCCATCACTCGACTTCAACACCACTGATGCTCTCTGAAAGAACTGCATCCCGAGTACTAACTTGAAGTCATCCAACTGAACGGTAGTGAAGTCGAGCTCTCTTGCCCATTCACCTACCTGGACCGCGACCTTCTTAGCCATTCCTTGGATACGTCTCGCCTTTCCATTAACAGGCTTCAAGAAACTGTTAACGTCGCTCAGAGCCAATCCCAGTCGGTTGGCTTCCTCTTTAGTCACTAGGTTGTGGGTGGCTCCCGAGTCGATCAACGCTCGTGCCTTCCTCCCGTTCACCTTCAAGTCCACGTACATGAGCCCCTTGGATTTCTTTATGTGGGTTTCATCCAGCTTCCCCATCGCACCTATCCTTTGGAGTGAGCCCATTTGTGGTTGCTCCTCCTCGTCGCTCGAATCTTCTTCATACTCTTGATGATAGCCGGCTACTGCCTCATCAAGGCGTTCTTGAGCTCCCTTCGGCATATTCTGAAACATCGCGATGAAATGAGCCTTGTTGGGACACTCGACCATCTTATGGGGACCCTTACACACAAAACACGCAAACGGTTTCTTCGTTGTGGACGTAGCAGAATTTCCCACTTTCGAAGACGAGCTTGTGGGCGAGTTTCCGTTACTCCCCGATCGAGCTTGACTCCCTTGTGAGTAGAACCGACTACTTCCAACCGAAACTGAACTGGCTTGCGGTTTCTTTCCATTAGTCCCATGAGACGAACCAATATTCTCCGCTGGTGTCGCATCTCGAGGTGCCTCTTGCTCCCCGTGGAAGTCGAGGAGTCGTTCCGCGGCAGATATTGCTGCAGACAGTGTCTTCGGATTCTGCCTCATTACCTCTTGTTGAGCCCACCTCTTCAATCCGTCGATGAACTCGAATGTTCGGTCCTTCTCGGTCATCTCGGTGATCTCGAGCATGCACCCAGAGAATTCCCTCACATAATCTCGGATAGATTTGGTGTGCTTCACCTCCTTCAGCTTCTTCAGAGCAACGAACTCAGTGTTCCCGAGATAGAAGTGATCCTTCAAAATCCCCTTGAAGTCAGCCCACGATGTCACCGTGATCGTGCCCGCTTCCATTTCCTTGTATCTAGCCCTCCACCACATCTTGGCATCATCCGTCAAGTACATGCTGGCTGTGTCGGCTTTCCCTACCTCATCGAGCCCACTTACTCGGAAGTATTGCTCCATGTCGAAAACGAAGTTGTCGACAGCTTTCGAATCCTCGCCCCATCGTAGGTACGAGGTTGAGGCACTTTCACCTTACGGGCCCCCGAAAATTTTCCGTCGTTGGCCACGGCTTTCATGAGCGTGGCACAAGTATTCTCGAGCTCCTCGATTTTTCGGTGGAGGTGAGTAATTTCTTCCGCTCGATCATCGGGAATTGCATTAACGATCGCTAGGGTCCGGGTCTCCATCCCGACCATTGCCGACTCAAGGCTACTAACCGTCTTTTCCAACTCCTCGAGGCTCTCTCCCATTCGGATCACGATGCCCTCGAGTTTCGGGAGTTTGTTATCAAACACATCTTCGAGGTAGCACATCCGCTCTTCCATCGTCTTGCCCATTTTCTCGATAACGATGAACAAATGCGGCAAGCAGAAACCCGTCCGAAGACCGGGCTCTGATACCAAATGTCACGGTCCGGTACTTTTGCCGGATCGTGGTGCGCACCCTTGCCCGACTCTAAGGCAAGAATGCAAGCAACAAGGGTCTCGTATTACTAGTGAGGGATCGCCCACTAGCACGTATCTCGGGTCTCGGAGTGTGTGTCGGGAATCCTAGTCACGATTATCAACGTCCGGCACACGAATGCAATAAAAGTAAGCAATACAATTATTGAAAGCAATAAGAAAGCATAAACAAGCTTAATGATGAGAAGCGGTTTTTCATTGACTAGCACCTCTCATAGAGGCAATTTTGATATTTCTCATCTTGTAGCAGTGAACATTAACATTGCAGAATAGGTATACGTTTTCTAAACTCCTAAACACGTACCTTAAACTAAAAACGAGACTCCAAACTTTCAACACGCAGGAAGTAGACTTGGAGTACTAAATGATACAAAAAACTAGAAATGAAAATACAAAAATAAAAGCAAGCAAACATAATAAAGTTGCTCATAGTAGTTTCAAGAGTTGGAGTATCACCTCCAATTCTTGTTATCATAATGGTGGGAGAATTTGGGTTGTCTGGGACCATTTACAATGCAATATCCAACCTGTGAAATACACCTCACAGCTGATCCATTGTATGGTTCATGACATTCAGAATGATCATCACTTTCATATCACTTTTGTTTATGCTTTCAATAAGATTCAAGAGAGAGTTGGGTTATGGGAGGATATGCAACAGATTGCTCTTCATATGCAAGGTCCATGGATGGTATGTGGGGACTTTAATTGTGTTCTGAATCAGGAGGAGAGACTTGGGGGTGGTTTTGACCCTGCTGAGGCTTCCCCCTTCAAGGACTGTCTAGTTACATGTGACCTGATAGATAGCCCTGCCATGGGGGCTTTCTATACTTGGAATAACAAGCATATTCCAGAAGAACGAGTCTGCAGTAGATTGGATAGATGTTTGATAAATGAGAGATGGATTCATGATCATCCAAACACAAAAGCCAACTTCATGCCTGAAGGATACTTTGATCACACTCCCTGCATTATATCTCAAGGTCAGATCTCAGGAAATAAGACCAGGCCTTTCAAATATTTCAACTTTTGGAGTAAGAGTAGCCACAATGTAGGGGTAGTTCAGAATGGCTGGCACCTGGCTATTGATGGTACTCCTATGTATAGGCTGGTTAAAAAATTGTAGAACCTCAAGGGCAGATTAAAGCAGCTAAATAGAGACAGATTCTCTGATATTGAACAACAAGCCACTGTTGCATACATGAAGCTACTACAAGTCCAGACTCAACTGCAGACACAACCTGCAGACTTAGAGCTGCTTCAACAGGAATATGATTTGCAGTCTGAGTATGCAATTGTCAAACCTCTGGCACAAGAATTACTGCAACAGAAGGCCAAGGTGCAATGCCTGGACAAAGGGGATACCAACAGTGCCTATTTCCATGGTTCCATCAAAGCTAGAAAAATTGCTAATACAGTGTATCAAATTGAGGACATGAATGGGGTGGTTCACTCTGATGTAGCAGGTATACAGGACAGTTTTCTGAATTTCTACCAGCAGCTTCTTGGTACTCAGGCTCACACTTTTAAAGTTCAACAGAGTATTGTAAACCAAGGTGCAGTTTGTTCCCATGATCATGTGCAGATCCTCTTAGCCCCTGTAAGTAATGATGAAATTAAGGAGGTTATGCATAGTATACCTAATGACAAGGCCCCTGGCCCAGATGGATACTCAAGTAAGTTCTTCAAGGACTCTTGGGATATTGTGGGCAATGATGTATGTCTGGCTATACAGGATTTCTTTCAGAATGGTCAAATGCTCAAGCAACTGAACTCTACCATTCTAACCCTGATTCCAAAAATTGATAGACCAAGGACAGTAATGCAGTATAGACCCATAGCCTGTTGTAACACAATCTATAAGTGCATATCCAAGATCATGTGTAATAGGCTGGGCCAAGTTCTCCCTGATTTAATAGGGGCTGAACAAGGAGGTTTTATTAAAGGGAGGAGTATTATGGAGAATATACTTATCTGCCAGGATTTGGCTAGGGGATACAATAGGAAGTCTCTGTCACCTAGATGCATGTTTAAATTGGATATGCAGAAGGCTTATGATACCATAGAGTGGTCTTTTTTGGATCAAATGTTGCAGTGTCTGCACTTCCCTCCTAAATTCAAAGACCTCATAATGAAATGTGTCTCAACAGCATCATATTCCCTCAATATTAATGGAGATCATTTTGGATTCTTTCCAGGGAAGAGAGGACTAAGGCAAGAGGATCCCCTCAGCCCCCTTTTGTTTACAATTTGTATGGACTACTTATCCAGAATTCTGAAATATACTACTGCAAATATGGCTTTTAGATATCACCCTATGTGTAAGCCAATGAAGTTATCATGCCTTATGTTTGCAGATGATTTACTGCTCTTCAGTAAAGGAGATGTCAATTCCATGATGGTCCTTCTTAGGTCATTCTCTACTTTCTCACATGCTTCAGGGCTTAAAATGAGCCCAGGCAAGTCTGAAGTGTTCTTTGCTGGAGTGAAGGAGAGTGTTAAAAATGACATCATTCAAGTTTCAGGTTGCAAGGAAGGGAAGTTGCCTTTTAAGTACTTGGGAGTACCTATCAAAGGGGCCAGATTGAACATTAAAGACTGCCAACCTCTTATTGATAAAGTAGTTGAAAGGATTAGGAGACTTGGGACCAAAAAACTATCCTATGCAGGGAGGCTAGTGTTGGTAAAGTCTGTACTGAGCACTCTCACGAACTACTGGGCTTCAATGTTTGTCCTCCCTTCTGCAGTAATTCAGCATGTGGATGCTATTTGTAGGAATTTCCTATGGGTAGGGGCTGCAGACTACTTGAAAGTACCCTTGGTGGCTTGGGAAAAAGTCTACAGACCCACCAAAGAAGGAGGGCTTAACATCAAGCAGGCTAAGGTCTGGAATAGGGCTGCAATTGGCAAACTGGCAGTCTGGGTAAGTAGTAATGCTACTAGATTATGGGTACAATGGGTACACAGTTTATATCTGAAAGGGACTCCTTGGCATGAATACAATCCTTCCCCAGATACAGGCTGGCACTGGAAACGAATATGTCAGATGCGTACATGGCTACAGCAGGGTTTTGAGACAGGAAAATGGAACTGGAATGGGACTAATGCTTATTCAATTGCAAAAGGATATCAGGCGTTAAGAAGTAGGGCAGAAGATGTGGCTTGGCATAAGTTGGTTTGGAATCGATGGACTATACCTAAGCATAGTATAGTAGCCTGGATGCATCAGCATGAGGCTATGAATACTAAACACAAACTGCATTCACTGAACATTAGCACAGACGATCTATGTTACTTATGTGCAGCAGAATCAGAGAAACTTGAGCACCTGTTCTGCAATTGTGCTTACAGCAACCAGGTTCTGCAAGATATTGCTTGCTGGCTTCGTATGAGGATGGATAATGGCATTCAGGTTCATAAACGATTAAGGATCGGAGGGTCCAAGCTACAGAGGGCAGTTAAGAATGGTGCTTTGAATGCTACAATATATCATATATGGTACCAACGAAACAGGAGTAGATGTGAGCATATGGTGACTCGTCCTAACATAGTGGCTGATAGCATTAAGAAGGAATTATGTCGGTTTTATAAAACCAGGATGAATTGTAATCTAAACTCTCATGATCAGGCTTTCTTGCAAAGCCTGATCTAGCCTCTTGTAACTCTCTCTTTTATATATACTAGGTTCTAACCCGTGAAATTCACGGGTCTGCTTTTAGTAATTTAAACTAATATTGTGAATAATTAAAAGATAAAGAAATCAATTATTTTAAAACTTTAATAATATGAAATTAATATTGTTAATAATTAAAAGATAAAGAAATTAATTATTTTAGAATTTCAAAATATGAAAATAATATAAAGATAAAGAAATTGATTATTTTAGTATTTTAATAATATGAAATTAATATTGTTAATAATATTAATCTAAAATATAAATACTATTAGTTTAAAAATTACGTATCGTTATTTTAAAAATCGTGTAAGATTATAACTAAAATACGGTCGCATAAATTAAGACGCATACATCGATAAAAGTTATTAAATATTGTAAATATAAAGAAATTGATTATTTTAGTATTTTAATAATATGAAATTAATATTGTTAATAATATTAAGGATAATTTGTGACAAACTACCTTACATTTATGTCCATTTGTGAACAACTACCTTACTTTCTTTTTTTGGTTAAAAACTACCTTTCATTTTAATTTTTTGTTAAAAACTACCTAAAAAAAGTTTTGAAGCCAATTTTTTTTATTATTGGTTTCACATGTGTGAGTTCTCTAGATTTTCATTCTTATTTTGTCGTTAAACTTGATATCCAAGCTTATCTTTCTTATCTAAAGTTCTAAACAAAAGGTAATTCTTGCTATTAGCTTCAATTTCTTTCTTTAAGCATGTGGAATAATTGGTCCGGATGATGAACATGGGCTAAATCGTATGAACTCTATGCTATTCGTGAATAAGAATGAAAATTTAGAGAACTCACACGTGTGAAATCCAACTCATAAATAGAAATTGGCCTCAGAACTTTTTTTTAGGTAGTTTTTAACAAAAAATTAAAATAAAAGGTAGTTTTTAACCAAAAAGAAAAAGTAAGGTAGTTGTTCACAAATTGACATAAATGTAAGGTAGTTTCTCACAAATTATCCTAATATTAATCTAAAATATAAATATTGTTAGTTTAAAAATTACGTAGCATTATTTTAAAAATCGTGTAAGATTATAACTAAAATACGGTCGCATAAATTAAGACGCATACATCGATAAAAGTTATTAAATATTGTAAATATAAAGAAATTGATTATTTTAGTATTTTAATAATATGAAATTAATATTGTTAATAATATTAATCTAAAATATAAATACTGTTAGCTTAAAAATTACGTAGCGTTATTTTAAAAATCGTGTAAGATTATAACTAAAATACGGTCGGATAAATTAAGACGCATACATCGATAAAAGTTAAAAAACAAAAACAAAAACGAAAAAATAATATTAAACAACTTTATTATTTCAATGTCGGTGGATTTTTTCCCCCAAATAGAACTCATCTTCATCAAGCTTGTGATTTTACCAATCTCAGATTTTAGTTTTACCAATCTAATCCGTTGAACACAGCGGATGACAATTATAGCAGGTTCAGTAGGATCTTTACATGCATCAACAAACGCCTGGACTAAGCTAACATAGTTGTTCCATACCGAACATGCAATTTTCTCCTTCCTGGGAATATTTTTTAGATTATTATAAATTCTTATACTCAAATATTTATAAACATGTGACAATGAAATATAAAAGTAGCATAATTTTTACCTAACATTCTCTATGTATATTGTCATCCAACTATTTCCATTATTTGTTGATCTGACTTCTCCGACTCCGGAAAATTTACCAATGACATCTGCGTGAGTTTAAAAAGTTTGTGGTTAGTTTACTAAGTTATATAATAAATAAAAATTTTATAATGATTTGATTTTTGGATGTACCGATGTAATGTTCATCAGATATTGTTTCTGATAGAATGTCACGAAAGTCCACAAACTTGAATCCATATTGTGGGATGGGTAGATCCCGAACCTCTTTAACCATTGTTGGATATGAAAAGTAGATGCGTAGTTCAGCAGAAGTTGCAATTTCAGCGCCCTTATTTGCTTCCACAGTGAATCTTGATAGTTTGTATAAATGTCCCTCTTTGATCTTGTTCTTGAATTTGTTAATGATACTTTTGCGGATAGTAGCCTGAATTATATTTTCCTGAAAATTGTATGGTAGAATATTAGTAAATAGTACATAGTCGATTAAAAAAAGTCAATTAAACGTTAGTACCTCCGAATCAAATAGAAGCATCTCCAATGATAGAGTATCATCCTTGTTGTAGAAACTTTTTCTCTCCCAAAGGTGTACAACCCTAACATAGTGAGCATATGGTGACTCGTCCTAACATAGTGGCTGATAGCATTAAGAAGGAATTATGTCGGTTTTATAAAACCAGGATGAATTGTAATCTAAACTCTCATGATCAGGCTTTCTTGCAAAGCCTGATCTAGCCTCTTGTAACTCTCTCTTTTATATATATACTTACCCTTTAACAAAAAAAAGAAATGAAAATACAAAAGCGAAATAAAAAATCTAAAGGCTCGAAGTGAGAGGACCGCGCGCGCAAATTATTGGCTATTAGGCTAGATTTGCGGCTAAAATATGCGGGTCCTTACACCTAGCAACCTTTTCTGCACCCCATGTCTCCAACCTCCTAGCCGGTGCGTCCACGGGTCTCTTTCTCACATAGCCAAACCATCTTAGTCGGTTTTCTATCATCTTGTCCTCTATTGCGGCCACTTACTTTTACCTTCTCCTTAATCACCTCATTCCTTAACCGGTCTTTCCTTGTATGGCCGCACATCCACCTTAACATACGCATCTCTGCAGCACTCATCTTATGAATGCGAGACTGTTTCACGGCCCAACACTCCGAGCCGTAAAGTAAGGCAGACTTAATTGTCGTACGATAAAATTTCCCCTTTAATCTTTGAGGCATACCTTTATCACACAAAAACCCCGTAGCACTTTTCCATTTCATCCATACCTCTTTAATTTTGTGGGCCACATCTCCGTCTAACTGTCCATCTTTTTGGATAATAGATCTGAGATATCTAAAGGAATCTGACTCCTCAACAACATTTCCATCGAAAATAATGCTTCCCGCTGCCGTCGATCTCGGCCCCGCAAATTGACACCTCACATACTCGGTCTTACTCCTACTTAGCCTAAACCCACGGGGCTCCAACGTATGCCTCCATAATTCAAACTTTCTGTCCATCCCTTCTTTCTTCTCATCAATCAACACAATATCATTCACAAACATCATACACCAATGGATCTCGTCCTGAATACCCCTTGTCAACTCATCCATAACTATAGTAAAGAGAAAGGGACTAAGTGCGGAACCTTGATGCACACCAATGGTAATGGGAAATTCTTCCGTTCTCCCAACATTAGTTCTAAATTTGTACTGACCCCCTCATACATGTACTTTATGAGGTCAGTATAATTTCTTGACACACTCTTTCTCGCCAAAGCCCACCAAAGTACTTCTCTCGGGACCCTATCATATGCCTTCTCCAAATCAATAAAAATCATATGCATGTCTTTTTTCCTCTCCTGATGGTGTTCCATCAATTGTCTCATAATAAAAATTGCGTTCATAGTTGATCTGATGATAATTATAAATTAGAAATAAATTTTAAGATTTTGGACAATGATTGAGTTTGGATATGAATTTTTTTTTTTTGGCGAGTGAGTTTGGATATGAATTGGTAATGCTCTAATAGGTAAGTGATCATTGAGATCGATGTCAAAATCCGATCCAATCCGATACATCTCCAATTTATGCATCACTCTACCTACTCAC
The DNA here is from genome assembly GCA_029255685.2 of Silene conica. Classification (NCBI taxonomy): domain Eukaryota; kingdom Viridiplantae; phylum Streptophyta; class Magnoliopsida; order Caryophyllales; family Caryophyllaceae; genus Silene; species Silene conica. Next base: position 5,556,286 of record CM055317.2, on the reverse strand, counting down.
AAGCAAGATGACTAGTTAGGTTACTAATATAAAAATAGTTGTAGTTTTCTTAAATTCAAACAACATTATTAATTAATAATTTTGATAGCTAATATCACTCTATAAACAAATTCTGCAATTTGTTAATTATATATTCAAATTAAAATGGCAAAAAATATGATGATGGTCATGGCATCATTCCTCCTCATGTTCCTAGTTGCCTTTCCAACAGGTTTTAATTAATCTTGTTTGCTTTTATTTCATTTGTTAAAATTTCCGAGCATTATTTAGTGTCTCCGTTTCAGGTCTGTTCCAATCATTTGTTAACCGTGATATGATTCAATTTTGCAGGAATTCATGGGCAGCCGACTTACTGCAGGGATATCTTTTATTTTGATTTTTGTGGGAATACTCCTGAAAAGTGCGACCAATTATGTAGATCAAAGCACTACCCTGGATATGTAGGTTACCGATGTCCTATGATTGATCAATGCGTATGTGAGCATGGTTGTTAATAAGTTGTATGAAGTACTAATTAAAATCAAAATAATAATTCAGAATTAAGCTCCAAAATTTCGGATTTTAACATCCATTTTGGGTTTGAATTTACTCGTTTTATTATAAAAGAAGCAATTGATTTTAACGATTGTTCTTAAATTTGAATTTAAAATCTCAAACCTTAAATTTGAGACTATCCATTTGTTTCACGACATCAATTAGTGATGTGCTTACACCCGACAGATGTAAGACGGATTGATGAATACAAATTGGTAGTTTGGTCATATGAGAGGATAATTAGTGGGAAAAGTCAGATATTCAACAATGGGTTGAGTCACACCAAACAGAGGAGAAAAAGTCTATAATATAAATTCGAGAAAGTTCCACTCTAAAACCAATTGACACTAGAGGGTAACCTCTTGCCTATTAACGTGAAATTCTTCTCCCGTTGTATCGATGTGGGATAACCTTCATAATATAAGTGAGACCTTCACACTCCCCTCACATGTTATGCCCACTTATACAGGCTGGACAAATTTAACTGAGCAACCTTGCTCGTCCAGGTAAACTTGGTCGAGTATCAACTCTGACCGATGAAACTCAAATCTTTAGCCATGGGATCTGATACCATTTTAAATTCAACAGCGGGTCTAGACTACACCCAAACGTAGGAGAAATAATCCACAATAAAAACCGAAATTAAAAGAGCTCCACTCTCAAATCAATTGGTAATAGAGGGATTAACCCTTCATTACCTTATACGGAAAATTCTTCTCTTCTATCAATATAGGATAATTCTCAAATCCCGTCAATCGGGTTATTCAATTTGCTCATATAACTCCATTTACACTACAGTAACAAATAATATCTTGATCAATTTTGGGATTGAGCTTTTTTAAAGGCGTATATGTTACAAACCATATAACAATATACTAGTTTCAATTTCGTGTAAATTGCACGGAATTGCATGTTCAAGTATTGTTATTTATAAATAATGATTAGTCATATTTTGCGATTTTCGATTTGTAATATAATTTTATATGACCGATATACTAAAAATATTGTAATATTAACATACAGTTTATATTCAAAGTATATCAACACGCAATCAATCTATATAAATTTGAAATATCATAACAGAATTACAATATACAATGATAAGTAAATGTTAATACAAAAATCTCAAAATTGTTTTCATTATATATGCATTTTTCATCGTCACAACTCACTCATAAATCCGTCATTACTCGTGTTTTTGTAAATGTTAAGTATCTATTATGGTAATTTTCTTTTGCAATTTCAATATCCCATTTTTTTATCGTGCCATTATTATTAATTTAATATTTGGAGCGTTTTTTTCAAATAATATTTATGTGAAGCTTTACACGAGTTTTACACTCTTGAATAGTTACTTTTTACCGTAATTAAAATTTTCATCAATTAAGTTTTATGCTAGAACTTTGTGGTATTTTTTTCCGTATTTTTATCATTATCTTCTTTTATAGTTTTAAATAAACTTTTTAGATTAGTTCTTGTGTTTAATATTTTTGGCATGCTGATATTGATATGATTATCATGAAATAAATGTATGTTTGTTATTTATATACAAAATTAAAAATGAATATAACTTTTCTTGATTTAATAATATAGTTTAACTATCATTTTTGGTCATATTATTGTTCCAAAAATACTTTAAAGTAACTAATTTTAGGATGTTATTTATTTGATTAACTTGATTTGTTAAAATTGAAAATGAAAATAATACTAATCAACATACAAAATATTATATAATATTTAATTTTATGTTATACAAATTGTCCGTTTTTCGTAGGAATTCATGTTTACGAATTTATATAAAAATGTTACGTAATATTTCTGAAACTACGATATCGGGCATTTATTTAGAATATCGGGTGGTTATGACTCAGGAAATTCATTAAACACATTGCGGGACCCACCTGAAAGAATTAAAAAAAAAAAAATCAAAACCTGCGTTGATGACGTGGCTCAACCAGAGATTCTGAAATGTTTCTGTAATTATGTAGATAAGATTTCGTTCGATGTATGTTTTTTGAATTTTACGTGGTACTCCTCGATGTTGAAAGATATCAAGGATACCAACCTTAGACTTAATAAATAGTTCGTAATATACTCAATATACTCAATCTACTAAAACTCGGATTTTTAATAAATTTTGTAAAGAAGATATGTTTGCGACTGATGAGTAAATGATATTTAATATTTATGTTAATAGTGTGGCAATTATATGAAAAAAATCAACAAAAATATATAAAATAAACATTTTAAAGAGATGAATTATTTTAGGTATTTTAAGAAATTTTCATTAAATTTAGAAGTACTAGTAATATTTTTGAAAACCGAAAAATAAAATTTTTAAAAATACAAGAGTATCACGTAAAAATATTCAAGAAAAAAATCGGATTTTTTAACAATTGAAAAAAAAGTTATCAATTATATTGCATTCATATCCAATTTAAAGCTTTAAGCATCCCCTTCAATTAGATGGAGATCACAGATGAACTTCTTCACAGAATGAAGTATTTCTTACCTAATTATCTTGATTTCATATATCTCGCATAATTATAATAACAGATTTTCTAGCATGTGGTTCTACGATCATATAAAAAATATATTTTTAACATTTATTCACTAAAATTAGTAACAATGGTCAATTTCTCTTGATATAGTCATGTTTTTTTAAATGGCTTCGTATCGACAAATGTTAGAAAAATCGAATATATAATTATAATTCTCATAAAAGACAACAAATTGCTTACTTCTAATTAGCAAAAATGTAAAATTCTTTTGGATTGCAAGTTCTCACTCTATGTATAGAGTAAAATTCACAAGATATTTCACTAATTATAGTAAAAATGAATTTAAACTTAAATGTTGATTAGTATATCTTATAAATATTTACATATCTAGGTTAATCTAGGTTATTAATACGTGTGTTAACGCACACATTAGGAAAATCAATATATAATTATAGTTTTGGGTTTGAATACAAAAAACATCGACTAGTTGTGATGGCAAAAACTATGATGATCATTTCGGCATTCCTCATGTTCCTAGTTATCTTCCCTACAGGTTTAATTTACCTTCTGTTTGCTTTTGTTTCATTTATTTGTTAAAATTTCGGAGTATTATATAGTCTATGTTTCAATTATATTATTATTTACTTTGGATTAAAATACTCGGAATATTTGCATGTATATGCATGTGGTTTGTGAAGTAGTCTATATAGTCTTTACCCATCTGGCCGTCACGCCTAATCTATTAGACGATGTTGATAGGTAGGTCTAACAAATGTTAGTTCTTGGATAAGGATAAAAAAATAATTAACATAAAGAAGTAAAACAAAATAAATTATAGGAATTAGTGCACTCATATTCGTATGAACTTGGTATTTGAATGTGTTCCCCATACGTGATTCCAAATTTAACCAAAAATAATGTTGAAATTCCTGCAAATATGTACGTACCCAAACTTGGTGTATTTATAGCAGTAATCCCATACTCGGGAAAAATTATTATGTAATGCTTGTTTTAATATATCTTATTTAACAAAATCGTATTTCTTTTTTGTATTCTTTTATCTAAAAACTTGATTTATATTAATCGTAAATACATTTATAATTATTATCAAAATCAAATTATGATGTATGGATATAATAAAAATATATGATGTTAAAAAATAAAAAGAGGAACTAGGTCTAATTGGGGCTTGATAAAATAACAAAATAAAAAACTATATTAGTATTTTAGTATTTTAATGTAAGAATTAGGTTTAGGTAAGGCTGCAAAAACGACTGATAAACATGATCTTACGGAAGGTTCGGTAGGTAATCGATTGGTAAAAGAGTATAAGAGGCGTAATGAGAAAAAACATAAATTATTATCCACTACGGTTACGGTCTCATGGTATAATTTGTGTTGCAGGAATAGAGGGGCAAATTTGCAAGGATAGCTTTGATTTGGTGGGTTGTTCAATATCACCTCACCAATGCCAACTTTTATGTACATCGAAACACTACCAGAGACTTCTGGATGCCCGATGTGTTGAATCAGATGAATGCGAATGTACCCATCTTTGTAGCTAGTGAATTGCATGTTACCCATTCGTTGTAACCTGTAACGGTTATAAGTAAGAATTACCGGAAAAAAAAAAGTCGTGCACATGTTATGAAATGTGCTAATTACTAAATAATATAGGATTATTGCATTAATATATATCATGTACGAGTTTACTTCATCGGTTTATTGATGTTGAAACTTTGATTTAAATTAGCTCAAATTTATATAGCAAGATCAAAATAAAACCTGATTCAATTTAAAACGATTAATTTGATTGAAATTAAAGTAACGAATTTTATTCCAAAAGCACTACAATCGAACTGAATTTATTGAAATTGAATTGAAAATTTGGAAAGGAGCAAAAAGAATCGAAGTTAAAACGACATAATGATACGATATGAAATTAATTTGTTTGGCGACTTTTGACGTACGTTGACCACTCGTTTTCTTAGGGGTCGTTTGGTTACCCACTAAAAAACGTAGGAATTTTAAATTCACGTGAATTGATAAATTGACCTCTTGTTTGGTTACCCAATTCACGTGAATTTGTACTTCCCATGAATTTGCAATTCATCCATAATGGAGGAAGTGGCTTACCTAGGCCCCCCTAGGTAAGTGCGAGAATGCCTACATGAATTGCATTTCCTACATAGCAACCAAACAACATTTGCTAATTCACGTGAATTTTAAAATCATGTGTTTTACGATTTCCTAGGCAATATGAATTCCTACATGTAACCAAACGACTCCTTAGTTGGCTCATGTGTATCGTTGTCGATTGAGGAATCTGATGTAAAAAACAAAAAAATGTTTGTGATATATGTGTGAAAAATAAAGATTCTAACCCAATTAAATGCAATATATGAGTTTTTATTTGTTGAATATTGGGTGCCTTGAATTTATTCACTAATGAAATTGAGTATGAACCTGATATACAATGTAAAACCGTTTTATAGGAGACTAAGACGTTGTTTGGTAAATGATATATTTACCAAATTTCAGCATATTGGACAAGTTTAACATATTTGACTTACGAATATGTTATTTTAGTTTGGTTAATGGCATATTGAAATAGTATATTGGGGTCCAATATGCTATTTTGCAATATGCTGCTCCTACCAACATATTGGATTAGCGGATTAAAAAGAAAAAAATTTGTCTTCTTTAGTCTCTTAATAAAATAATAACTTTTCTTTTATATTTGATAAATAATTTGTTTACGTCCTTATATGTCATTTTACAAAATGTTAAACAATCTGCTAATTCAAACTAATTATTACCAAACACCTCTACAACAATTCTGCTAAATAAATTTATTAGTCAAATCTGCTAAACCATTCTACTTATCAAATTTATCTTCTAAATTTATTTCTACCAATATTAATCCGATGTTTACCAAACAAACGACTCTATCTGATAAGCATCCCTTCCAATTAAAGGGAGATCATTAGCGAAATACTTCACAAAAATGGACTATATCTTGCCTAATTATCTTGATTTCATATATCTTACATAATTACAATTAAAAAATGCGACAACAAATACTTACAGTTTATTAGGAAAAATGTAAAATTCTTAAGGGCGTTCTCCCTCTATGTATTGTGCAAATAATAATAGTTCTTGTATAAAACCATTCTAAAAGCAAATGTTATTATAAATCCAAATTATATTTTACCTAAATAACGTAGTTAAATTAAAATTTCTACCGCTCACCATTTTTACATAATAAGGATATTAACTAGATTTCATGCCCGGGCGTTGCCCGGGTAATATCTTGATATGTTTTCAAAGTAATTATCGTAACCGTTAATCTTCTAAAAATAAATTCAGGTATGATTGTTTTTGTTGACTAATAAAACATCAGATGTATCAGGCTCATATTCTCGTTACATTAGCTTGTATTCTTTTTATATTAGTCCGTATTCTTACATGCTCATATTTGTAAGTTCGTGATCCTCTTATACGCTTGTATTCTTATCTTAATAGCTCGTATTATTTTTACATTAGCTCGTATTCTTAGCTTAAAAGCTTTATTAGCTCGCATTCTTACGTTAATATCTCGCGTTCTTATGTGCTCGTATTTTTTAGTTTCCGATTCTCCTAATTTCTTATTCATTTTACATTAGCTCGTATTTCTTATATATTCGTAATTTGTAGCTCGTATTCTTTTAATTATACTTCGTACCTCGTAATCTTAAGTACTTATTATATCATGAAATTTCACGTACGTCTTTCAAACCTGATTCGATTTTTTTAGTTCGAGAAATGTTTCAATTAGCTCATGTTTTCATACTCTGTTTACATCAGCTCATATTCTCATCTTAATAGGTTGTATTCTTATGTGCTCGTATATTTAAGCTTGTGATCCTTTTAATCTCGTATTCGTATTCATTTGTGCTCATATTTTGAAACTCGTCTTATCTTAATAGCTCGTATTGTTTTTTCATTAGCTTGTATTCATTTGTGCTCCTGTATTCTTAGGTTAATAGCCAATGAAAACAATTATTTTATTAACTAATTCAATTATTATCCAACTGATATTTTATTACTATTTAATTATCTTTTTATTTATATACTTAATTTATTTAATCAAAGTAATGGCCAATGTAATATTCTATTACTATTTAATTATCTTTTTAATTATATACTTAATTTATTTAACAAAAATAATAGCCAATGAAATTGCTCTAAAATAATAGTCAATAAAAACGCTCGAAAAGTTCTAAGTATATATATTGATGTCTATATGAGTATATTAGACTCGTCTGATTTTACCATCTTTTACCATCTTTTCTCGTTAATTAATGTTCACTATATATTAAGCCAAATGACATAATTAAGTTCGTGAGATAAATATTGTACAATAAGTTTTCATATTTTAACATAGACAAAATTGATTAATTGCTTGTATCAATATAAACAAAATAGTGTATTTTATTAACTTTTAAAGGTGGTGAAAAATATGATGATCATGACGTAGGTAGCACAAACACTTCTATTCCGTGTCCGACACCTTGTCCGACACTCGTTGAACACATGCCTAAATATATTATAGTTTAGACGAGAAATCATTTTTTTTGAAAAAGATAGATTAGAAGATGGCTTTGGGTGGAAAAAAGAGAATTAGTTATAATAAAGGTCGAATTAATTATACCTTTACTTGTTTAGATTTAACTTTAAAGGCATGATAAAAATAAAATTATACGGTATATTTTATTATATTTCAATGTCGTGTCCCGTGTCTTAAATTTCATGGGATACCGTGTCACGTGTCCGTGTCGTGTCCGTGTCCGTTTTGGTGCTACCTAGATCATGGCAGCATTCCTCATTTTCATAGTTATCTTACCTACAAGTTTTAATTTACTCCCTCTATTTTTTTTATACTAGTTTTACTCTCGTGCAAAAAATGCACGGGCTTAATTTTATTAAATTAAAAAAATAAATAAGGTGGATATATTTTAAAAAAGTATGTTGTAATATTACAGTTATGCCGATGTAAAATGTATAAATAATTTATACGCTTAACTTAGAAGTATGTAAAAACAACGCATTAACTCAACGTTATAGAAAATAAACACATTCTTATTTAGGACGGTTTAAATATATATGTGTAGGATAAACAAAACAAAATAATAACATTATGGATATGAAAAGTAAAATATTTGTCCTATATGCCCAAAGAATAGATATTGACCCGTTTTAAACTTAAAACGGATAGTAGTTAATAAAAATATGTAAACATCGAAATATTATATTTACGGTTTAAACCTAAGTCCTTAAATATCATAATTAACTCAAATTGTTATTGGTCGTCCCTCTAACTACAAAAAAACACCAATCTTAAAATATCTTAAAATATAAACTTCGATCCTCTAATTACCCAAAAAAATTATCACCATATATGGAGTTGATTTTTTACATATGCAAAATAATTATTCATAATTTTTTTTTATCTCCGATAGTTAATTTTAGTTGATCATTTTTTGTTCTTTTTATCGAGATATTATAATCTGGCTCTTTATGTTAGATTTGGTGTTAATTCATTAAGGTTGTTATTTTTTAATTTATTAATTTGAAATTTATTAATTCGTAGTCTTTGAACATATGCATTCTGTACAATTTTCGTTTTTTATTTTTATTTTAAATTTTTTGTTTACATAAATTTTTCTGTAAATAAACTTGTTAACATAAACTTAAAATACGAATACGAATATTTTGGAATCGAAAATTTGTAAAATGGAACGCAAATGAACTTGGAGGAGAAAGTAATTAAAGGAAAGAAATTGATGGTGAGCCATCTACCTCAAATTAAGGAACCAATCAGAAACCTTGAAATGTCCTTCCTTTTATAGAAAGAGGATGTTATATGTTATTCTCACTTTTCGAGAAATTTTATTTTCTTCAATGTTTTTTAAAATATCACAAATTCTTATTTGCAACGACACTATCCGTCGCAAGCTTGTGACGGATACCGTTTCCTCTCACAAAATACCCACTTTTTCTCTCTCTCCAACACTATTCATGTGGTCCCCTTTCTCCACTAACTCATTTTGTATCCATTTTATCTCACAAAATATCCGTCACAAATGGTGACTCGTCGCAAGCAAGACTTACTATTAAAATATATGGAAAATATTATGAAATGGATATTCGTATAAAACTCTTTTCATAAGAAAATTAACGGTATAATTTTTATAATTTTTGTGCTAATATATTATGTAAAAATTAAAGTTAAAAGGTCTACTCAAAAAACAAGCACGTCAAATATGTGTATTGTACTCCATAGTATATAGTGTATTACCGTACTTCATAGCGTGTTTGAACTGTCAAATTGCAATATTTAAATGGCGCTATCTCATTTTTTCTTTAATTAAGAGGAATTTAATTTTTATGGTTTCTTGTGATATACACCGTAATAGTTAATGTTTTGATCAATCACGTCATTGAGTAGATTATAACTAATTACATAAATTAAGGCTCACTAAAATAGTATATTCAACCTCTAATAAAAATAAAATCTAGAAACGCCATGTTCTTAGAGAGAAGATTCTCTCCCTAGAGAAATCAGTTACGCCATTGTTTCTGATTATTCTCTAGCTTCCATGGCTTGAGGAAGAGGAAGGCCAGCCAAAGCAAAGTCATCACTCATTTCTAAATCTTCTCCTGATCATTCTGATACCAATTTTATTACTGATCAACTTCTTTCTGAAGCTTTTCCTGATACCCGGGCGCCATTGAAGCGTTCCTCAATTACTTTCAATGATTTTCTTAATCCCGCATCAAAACCTTTTCCTAAAGAGTCTCATAATCATGATTCTGCAGTTGGAGCTTCAAAATTGGCTTCGATCCCTAATCCTGATCAAACCTCTGTTTCTCGCGATCCTAGTTTGTCTACAACAAAAATTGGTGAAGCTGCTACTGAGGTTTCTCAACCAATTCTGCCTCAACCAATTCCACCGATGCATGATGATGTTCCGGCTGATGCTGCAACTACAGCTGCTCCTAAAAAATGGTCTGAGGCGGTTGTCAAACCTAAATCCACTCCTGGTATGGATCTTTTCTTTGATGAGCATAGTAAATGTTCTGATGCTATTGAGGTTGCACTAGATGATATTGCTGATGAACTTAAACTCTGGCAATTTACTCTCATGGGTAGACTATTAGGCACTAAACCAGTACTAAAACAGGTTAACGATTTTGTGGATAAATTTTGGAAACCTCTTGCTGCTCCAACTGTGCAATACATTAAGAAGGGTTGGTTTAGTTTTAGATTCAATACTGAACTTGAGATGCAAAGTATTTTGAAAGGGGGTCCATGGAAAATGGGGTCCTCTTCCTTGATCCTTAAGCAATGGCATCCCTCTTTCTCTCTTGAGATGGATAAAGTTTCTGTTGTACCTGTTTGGGTTCTTTTCCCTGACCTGGACCCTTACCTGTGGTCTGCAACTGTTTTGAGTAAAATGTCAAGTAAAATTGGGAAACCTCTATTCGCTAATGTTCCTACCACTTTGAAAGCTAAATTGTCTTTTGCGCGAGTTATGATTGAGGTGGACATTGCTTCAAACCTCCCTTTGGAGATGTTACTTCTCACACCTTTTGGACAGTCTACTCAGAGGATTGAATATGAATGGCTTCCCCATTATTGTTTTGGATGTGGTAAAATGGGGCATCTTCTTCAAGCCTGCAAAAAGAATAAAGATAATAAGCCTATAGCAAAGAAAGTTTAATTTCCCCTATTAATGTGGATAGTTCTGGAACTGAACCTTGCTTACTAGGTGGTACCTCAGCATCCTTAGTTGGTTCTCCTTCTAAGAATGTTGTAAAGCACTCAGAATGTAGCAAGAAGGACACTATGCAACTACCTCAAATAGCCTTGAAGAGAGGACCTGCATTGCAGTCAATTAGCTCTGATAAGCCTCTGAATGATATGTCTTGTATTGAGAGTTCTGGTTTGGTGACTTCCCCTTGTTTGCTAGGTGGTACCTCAAATTCCTTACCTAGTGTTCCATTGGTAACACTACCTAAGGAGGCTGAAATGCACTCTGGACGCAGCAAGAAGGACTCAGTTCAGGCTCCTCAAATAGCCTTGAGAGAGGTCCTGAACTGAAGTCTAATGATAATGATTTCTTCTCCTCTATGGGAGCTGGTGATAATGATACAATTGTAAATGTCTATGCTGATGATTTATTTAATTCCTACTGTGTGGTGGATACACAAACTGCCACTTTCACAGAGGTTCTGGATGACCAGAACACTACTGGTTTTGATGAGCACCATATTCCTACTGTTCCTTATTTGCCAGGTGGTATCTCAGTTCCTTTTGCAGATGCTAATACATTTGGCTCTGCTACAAAGGGGGCTGTAATGCACTCAGGAAGCAATAAGAAGAGACTCAAGCAGTTACCTCAAATAGCCTTGAAGAGAGGTTCTATTTTGAGGTCTAAGCATGTTTCACCATCTTCTTCTTTCATTAACTCCTTCTCTGTTCTCTCTTCCTTTGATGAAGGGGACAAAGATGATGTGGGCTTGAAGAATCTGGCTAACAACCCATCTGATTCCACTACTTCTGATATTATTGCAAGAGTACGTGTTGGATCATTATAATTCTCCATTACTTACCAAAGGTCTCTCTAGTGAAGGAGAGCCTTTTGATAGAGGTGGGATATGATTGTCTCTTTATGGAATATTAGAGGGGGTAATGACCCCCTAAAAATGCAGGAGGTTAAAGAATTCATGAGAGATAATAAGATTGACTTATTAATGGGTCTGCTGGAAACAAGAGTACTCAAGAAGCACAAAGCTAATAAAATTCTATCAACTTTCTTTTCTGCTTACAGCCACTGTTGCAACTATTCTGGCCATTCTAATGGCAGGATTTGGTTATATGGAATAATAGTCGTGTTCAAGTTGTTCCAATCTATATCTCGTCACAATCTATTCACTGTGAAGTCTATCACCATCTTACTTGTCAAACTATGCATATTACTTTTGTATATGCTATCTAGTAATGATTCTAAGGAAAGGGAAGATTTATGGTCCCATCTACTGACCATTAAACCTTCTATTAAGGAATGGCTGATGTTGGGAGATTTTAATGTTGTAAGAGATGTTTCAGAACGGGTTAACTCATCTATTCCTGTTCTTTCTGAGATTCTTGATGTTAATAAATGCTTCTATCAATGTGAGGTTGATGATATTCAAAGTATAGGGTGTGATCTAACCTGGACTAATAAGCAGGACTCTAATACTAGAGTCTGGTCCAAACTGGATAGAGCTATGGCCAATTCTTCTTGGCTTACCACTTTTCCAGCCTCTTCTGCGAATTTTGTGGCCCCTGGTTTGTCTGATCATTCACCAGTTACAGTTACAATTTTTGAGGACCAAAAGATTTCCCCAAGGTTTAGTTTCCTGAATGGCTGGACTTCAGATAACTCCTCTGATAATTTGGTTAAGGCTGCTTGGTGTTCTCCTGATCAGGGGTCTGCCACTTTCTAGCTTTTCTCTAAATTAAAAAGAGTGAAAAGAGAACTTCAACTACTTCATAAATCTCATTACACAGGTATCTCTGGAAAGGTTAAGCATCTTAAGCACGAACTTACCAGCTGCTAGAAGGATTTGAGTGAAAATCCTCTTCAACCAGATCTTATTGAGAAGGAGAGACTCCTTATTCAGGAATACTGTAAAATCAAAAAGATTGAATTGCAGATTGTCAAACAAAGAGCAAAAATCACTCACATTACACACTCTGACAGTTCCTCTAAATATTTTTACTCAAAAATAAAAGAGAGAACTGCTCAGCAAATGATAGGCCAAATTCATGATAGACATGGTTGTCTAAGGAAGGGTATTACTGATGTTGCAGAAGGGTTTATTGATTTCTACAAGAACCTGTTGGGGACTTCCTCTCCAACTGTTGAGCTTGACAAATCCGTTATTCAACAAGGGGATTGCATTCATGATTCAGACCATTGTAACCTTGAGCAACCAGTTACCATTGATGAGATTAAGAAAGCACTTTTCAGTATTGGTTCTGAAAAGAGTCCTGGCCCCGATGGGTTTTCTACAGGATTTTTTAAACATAGCTGGGAAGTGGTTGGACCTGTATTCTGTAAAGCTGTTCTTTCTTTTTTCCAGACTGGGAATATGAGTAAGATGGCCAATACTACTCTCATAGCTTTGATACCCAAGAATAAGATATGTGACTCAGTTCAGGACTTTCGTCCCATTTCCTGCTGCTCCACTTTTTACAAGACCATAAGTAAGATTCTTTCTTCTAGATTGCAACCTGTTTTGCCTCATCTCATCGGGCATGAACAAGCAGCGTTTGTGAAAGGTCGTAATATACATGAGAACATAATGCTTTCTCAGACATTAGTGAAAGGCTATAATAAAAGATTCATATCTCCTAGATGCCTAATGAAAGTGGATATTAGGAAAGCTTTTGATACATTGCAATGGTCGTTCATTCATAGTATGATGGAAGCTCTGAATTTTCCTCCTCAATTAATTAGATGGATCATGGCTTGTATAACTAGCTCATGGTTCTCCATTAAGATCAATGGGTATGTCCATGGTTTTTTTAAAGGACAAAGTGGGGTACGACAAGGGGATCCTTTGTCTCCGTATCTCTTTGTCCTGAGTATGGAGATTCTTTCACGATACTTGAGGGTTATTACTGCATCTCCCATGGTTTCTTATCACCCAAAGTGCTCAAGAGTTACTATCAATCACCTAATCTTTGCGGATGATCTGATGATATTTACGAGAGGTGATGGCCCATCAGTCAAAGCTGTTGTTATGGCTGTGAATCATTTTGCTACTCTTTTTGGACTCTATGCTAACACAGAGAAGACTGAGATTTACTTTGGGGGAGTTTCTGCTATGATAAAGCAAGATATCATTGCTTTTACAGGGTTTTCAGAAGGCAAATTCCCATTCAGATACCTCGGATTGCCTTTAAATACCTCTCGTCTAACCATTGATATGTTTGCCAGTTTGCTCAGTAAAATTCAGGGGGCTACTCATCATTGGTCTTCTAAGTTTTTATCCTATGCAGGGAGGATACAGCTTCTTAATTCTATAATTTTTGGTTTGGAGAACTTCTGGTGTGCTAGTGGTTTAATTCTTGCAAATGTCCTTAAAAAGATAAACAAAATGTGCAAAGATTTCTTCTGGAATATCACTGAGTCAGAACGGAAATTGGTGATGAAAAGTTGGTCTAGCATCTGTGCCCCTAGATCTGCAGGTGGACTAAGTATAAAAGAAATTCTTTCATGGAATAAAGCGATGCTTGCTAAATGGATTTGGATGCTTGATAATGATGCAATTGGCCTCTGGAGTAGGTGGAATAAGAGGTACAACTTTCCTCATGGTTCCATCTGGGAGGTCACTTGCAAATCCCATTTTGCAGCTAGTTTCAGGAGCATTGTTGCAGTGAAGGATCTTATTCTGCAAGAAGCTGGCTCTGTTACTACTGCTAGACGCCTTATTCACAGCTGGGTTCAAGCACATAACTTTAGACCTTCTATTGCATACTCACGGTTTCGAAAAGCTGAAGATAACTTCTCTTATGCTAAAGCTTTGAGTAACTCTGCTATCCTCCCTCGATTTGCTATTACTGCTACTCTGGCAGTCCAAAACAAATTAGCCACTGTTGATGCTTTGCAGTGTAGGGGTATGATCTTGATTAATAGATGTGCTCTGTGTAAGCAAGCCTGTGAGTCTCATTCCCATTTGTTCTTTAAATGTCCCTTTTCACAGGAGGTTTGGAAGATCATGCTTGAGTGGATGGGCATTCTTGGGAGATCCAATAACTTCATTACTGAATTTACTTGGGCAAATCACCAGAAAAGTAGAAAGCATTGGAAGAATGCTTGGTTCTTGAGTTGCCTTACAGGAGCAATTGCTACTATATGGGCTGAACGAAATAGACGGATATTTGGAGGCCATGAAAGTACAGTTTCCCAGATTACTCTCACTCTCAAGTTTACAATCTGTGCTTTCCTCTTAAATGGAAAGTTCCCAAAGTATGACTCTAGAATTTTGCTTTCTCTGAATGGTCAATAGCCTATTCTTATAGGCTTAAGAGGTTATCATTTTTGTATGATTGTATCTTCTTTTTACCCTTCATGGATGAATAAGAAGATTATAACTTTCTTGCAAAAAAAAAAAAATAGTATATTCATGATTATTACCTAAATAAATTATTTAAATACGTTATTCACCAAACATCTCCTATCTATAAAAGGAAGGTAATTTCTAGGCTTGTGATTGGCTGGAATTTTTACTTTTTAATTATTTTTTTTTTACACATTAACCAACCCCACTCTCTCCACTTACTCTCTCCCCAATTAATTACCCTTTCTCTTCATTTCTTATTTTTCATATACATATTCGTATGTTAAAAAGCTTATGATAAAAAAATTAATCACATTCAACCTTACAATAAAAGAAAATTTTTAAAAAATCGGAAATCTATATAGGGACAACAAATTTTAATAAAAAAAAAATACAATTCCGGAAAATTAACCTCTTGGATATCTCGACAATTAAAATTAAATTAGAATTTTTGTATGAACGGTCCCATACTCTCATACCATAAGACGATCAACATATATAAAAAGAAAAATCGTTTATTAGCACTGAAGGAACAACTTTTTATATGAGACCGTATTACTCTATAATTTGTGACAATTAAAATGTATAAAAGCAAATTAATATACTATATAAACATATACATTAAATTTAACATGAGGTCCAAATTTTAAGATTTTGATGAAAAATAAATCCTAAAAATATTTGTATTTCCAAAAATATGAAAAAAAATGGTCACTATTTAATCAAAAGTGGTCATTACGTATCAAAATGTGATCACTTTCCTACTGGTCGCATGTGCGACCGTCGTAAAGTAGAATTTTGCGAAATTGTAAATTAAGGTTACATAAAATAATACGAGTAATAATTATTATTAGGTGATATTGTCGACTCATGCATCTATATCGATCCATGTTTTTATGTTGTCTATTAGCCCAAAATATATATTTTTACAAGCTCAGAAATAGTTGGGGTCAACAAAAATATACAATGTCGTTTTATTATATACGGTTTTAGATTAAATCCCTTATCTATAAAAAGAACAACTTTTCCTACTTTTTCATTGGTTGCTTAATTTTAGGAAATTAAAAACCTTCTATCTCACCATGTCCCACCACTCACACAAGAAGCTTTAATTTTTCTTCGTTTTACTTTTCTCCATTTAACATTCTAAAGTTACAAATAATTTTTATCTCCATAATAAAAAAACAACTTTACTTCAAATTCGAAAATAAAAAAATCACTAAAATTCTACCCAGAAACAAAAAATTCAACAATATTAAAAAAAGTTGGACAATTAGAAGTAATTAACAAATATTTAGAGGTATGAACAACGAAAAGAACGAAAAAAATTATACAAAGAGTTAAAAATTAACAAACATACGTACATCTAAAAAAATGAAAAAAAATACACGAGGAGATAAAAATTACCAAAAAAACGTAAATTAAAAAATGAAAGAAACGTAGATCAAGGATTTTTGAATAAGATCAAATAAACCCAACTAGACCTGTCAAACAGGTCGAACGGGCGGGTTGCGGGTCGGGTAGATACGGGTTCAGGTAAAATACGGGTCGGGTGTATTTCGGGTCGGGTAAAATACGGGTCAAGTCTATACGGGTTCCGGGTCGGGTTCGGGTAAAAATACGGGTCAATCAACTTTTTCTCCTCGCATTTTTTAAAGCTTATTTTATATCGTAATTCCTACCCTTTATACGTTTTTTATCCTCTTGCTCGTCTTAGTTAACTTAATTGTCACCATTTTTGCCCTCACCACCAACATTACCATCGCTATCATCATCATCATCCTTACTAACTCGCTAAGTACGATAATGAGACTCAAATAAGATAACAATGATGACGTGACATGTGATCTGAGGTGATGAGGTGGAAGAGTTGACGCGAAGTGCGGTTCAGTTCGACGTAATACGGTGAAAGTGACAGTATGACACATATTTTGAAGTGATGATATGGCATGTGGTCCTAGGCAATTATGTGGAATGAGATGTAAGTGATAGTGTGGCACACATTTTGATGTAATGACGTGACATGTGGTCCGTCGAAATAATGAAGTGATAGTGCTAACGTGGAATGTAACTTGACGTACTACACTAAAAGTGACGACGTGACACACACTTCGATGTGATGACGTGGCATGTGGTTCGAGGTGATGAGTTGGCGTTGCTGACGTGGAATGCAATTCGACGTACTACGGTGAAAGTGACTGTGTGACACACAGTTTGAGGTGATGACGTGGCATGTTGTTTGAGGTGATGACGTGACAAACCGCATATATATATACATATTTCTCCTCAAAAATTTATAAGTCATCAATACTTATTTGACATTGTATATTTTAAAAATGATATATTGTCTTGACCCAACGGTCAACCCGCTGCGGGTCGGGTTTTGACCCGCTGTTTACGGGTCAAAACGGGTTCGGATATCTTTCAGGTTCGGGTTGAAAAAACCGGGTCATTTACGGGTCGGGTTACGGTCGGTTTTCGGGTCGGGTAAGTTTTTGACAGGTCTAAACCCAACCCATAAAATTTAAAAAATGAAAAAATACACGAGGAGATAAAAATTAACAAAAAAACGTAGATCAAAAAAATGAAAGAAACGTAGATCAATTTTTTTTGAATAAGATCAAATAAACCCAACCCATTAAATTAACAAAAAAAAATATAAATTTACGATTTTTAAGAAAATATAACAACCTTCGAGAATTAGTCAATTAAAACTACGTTAACATCGAGTAAAAAGATGGTCTTGATAACAATACATTATTATTTTCTTTATAAAATCATCCACAAATTTGAAGAGACTGCTATTAAAAATTTTCTATCATTTTACTCTCATTTAGAGAGTAAGTTATTTAAAGGGTAAGATATAGAAATACCATTCAATTTGTTTATCTATTTTATATAGTTCAAATTTATTTCATAATGTCATGATTATTTATTTCAATTTATATAATCATTAAAAAAAATTAATTATACCAGTAAATCAATTATTTGGAGTCAAAATCATCCTCGAATTCGTAATTTATATTTTTCTCATTTAAGTTCATATTAAATTGTATTTGTACTACTTTTTTAATATATTTACGAAAATTTTAGAAATAGACCCGTACATTTTTTGTACGGGCATAAAACTAGTTTAAAATAATAGATTGACCTGATCAAACATTCTAAAAATCTTAAATACATACCAAAAGAAGGTCAAATGATCAATTGCGATTTACTATTTACCAATGTGTACGAAGTAAGTTTTTCAGTTGTGAAACATCTTAATTAATTAAAACCGTCTTATTTTTATTTTTTTTTTAAAGGAAAACCGTCTTAATTAAGAATTACTCGATATGATATGATGATATGATTTGATTTGCATGAATTGATGGACAACTTTGCAAGGATACTTTAGATTTCATCGATTGTTCAGCGATAGCTGGTCAATGCCAATGTACACATCTTTGCACTTATCTAGTTTTTAACCCGTGAAATTCACGGGTGATTTTAAAATTTTAAAATCAAAATATTTGAATCATATTTTAGATATAATAGTTTAATTACTTCGTGCCTATTGATAAGTTAATAAAATAGATTTGTGGCCCTTTTATAAATATTGTTCATATTAATTAAATATAAAGTGTATATTAAATTAATACACTACAAATATAGTTAGCATGAATACATCCAGAGAAAAAAATATGCATCATATAAGAACTAATGGTTGATTTAAGAGCAATGTAAAAATTACATGTTCAACTTAGTTTAGTAAACTAATTTGAAAAGAATTATAATAATTACTGAAAGATATGATTTTAATTAAATATGGATTTTAAATAGCTTCCTAAACAAAATTTTAAGATTCCGTGAATTTTAAATATGGATTTTAAATAACTGAAAGATAATAATTTCCTAAATATAGAATTTCGGTGAATTTTAAATAGCTTCTCAAACAAAAATTTAAGATTCCGTCAATCCATGAATTATACACTATTAATTGACCTAATATGAAAAGAATAATAACTGAATGATTTTAAATATGAGTAAGTTATGCTTAATGTTGTTATTTTAAATAACAGTGAATTTTAGATGCTTAATATTGTTTTTTCATTTTTTTGTCTTTTAACTTATAAATATATATGTCGGTTTAATTCAATCCGACTCGGTTTATATATTAATGTATGCGGCTTAATTTATGCGAGCGCATTTTAGTTTTAATCTAACACGATTTTTCACATAACACTATGTAATTTTTAAACTAAAAGTATTTATATTTATTTAATATTATAAACAATTTTAATTTCATATTATTAAAGTACTAAAATAATCAATTTCTTTATCTTTATATTAATTTCATATTTTAAAATTCTGAAATAATTAATTTCTTTATATTTTAACTATTAACAATATTAATTTCATATTATTAAAGTTCTAAAATAATTGATTTCTTTCTCTTTATATTATTAAGAATATTAATTTAAAATACTAAAAACAGACCCGTGAAGACGGGTTACAACCTAGTTTCTTATTATTTTAGGAAATTTTGTGGATGATCATTATTGTTTTAGCATTATTATTATTGTTTCCAAATCTTTTCAGTATCGAGAATTTGAGTTCTTATAGAATGCAATTTTGTCATTAAATCAGGTGTAGAATTATGGAATGCATAATAATCACGTCAGCCAACTTAATGCAAATGGAATAAAATCTTGTAGAATTATGGAATTTATGGAGTCAAATTAATTGTTATTGTCAAATTAAAATGGAATTTATGGCGTTATACATATGGGTGTATAATAGTCAGTCTGTTATATGAAAGAAATCAATTTGATTCCATAATACTTGCAAATGGAATCACGGGTTATATGAAAGAAATCAATTGTTTGTATTAATTTAAATTACTAAATATGGCGTCAAATATTGTGATTCCATTTAATTTCACTAATTGAAATTTTATTGGACAATAGCTCTAGGATGCTTTAAAACGCGACACGTAGGACGAAGCTTTTATCTTGTGATGCCACGTCAGCAGCTTGGCTTCTGCATTAGATAAATATATGATTAATTATCATTAATCATGTACGAGATTTTATCGATTTGTCGACAACGAATTTAATTCGCGTTTTCACGACCTGATCATAAATAGCTAAAATAAAATATAATCGAGTTTAATTCAGATAAAATTGATTGAATTTCAATTACCGTTTTCATAAAGTTAGTTATTCATGAAAAATGTCTACCTAATAGTCGGCTAATACGAGTGATAATTGTATAGGTTAAGGACATCGATCACCCGAGTCAATTAACCTATTTCCAATGTGGATGTTTGTTGACGAATGACAAATTTTGTTAGGTCGGATCGATTTTTATCAATTTTCGACAATTTTTTAGGTCGGATCACCTTTTGTCAATTCCTTCGATTCTTGACCCGATCTTTCAATGACAATCTCAACTATTTTACCGCGTAAAGATGAGTTGACACCAATAAAATTAGCAAAGAATATTCGAAAGTAATTATATGATTTGAAATCAAAAGAAATAGCCAATAATTCCTAAACTGTTGAATGAAGTGATGACTCGATATGAACTCAATTTGTTTGTGATATGAATTTTTATTTGTTGAATATTGCGTTCCTTGAATTTATCCACTAATGAAATTGAATATGAATCTAATTTACAGTTATATTAGGGTAAAACCATTTTACGCAAAACTGACTCTATCCGATAAGCATCCCTTGCAATTAAGGGAGATCATTGGCGAAATATTTCACAAAAATGGACTATATCTTGCCTAATTATCTTGATTTCATATCTTGCATAATTAAAACCCTAATTATAATCATCATATTTGACAATAAATAGTTGCAGTTTATTAGTAAAAATGTAAAATTCTTAAGGGCGTTCTCCCTCTATGTATTGAGCGAATAATAATAATTCTTGCATAAAATCATTCTAAAAGCAAATGTTATTGTAAATTCAAATGATATTTTACCTAAATAATGTCGTTAAATTAAAATAACTTCTACCAATCACCATTTTTCCATAATAAGGATATTAATTTCTATATTAGTATATAACACTCGTATAATTTTACCATCTTTTACCATCTTTCCTAGTTAATTGATGTTCACTATTTATATTTATTATTAAAAAATATTAATCTGCTAATTGATTTTATAACATTAATCATTATTTAATTCTTACCTAAATAAGGCTAATAAAATATTTCATTTGGTTATTTGTGAAAATTTTCTACCTTTTCAAAATAAAGGTAAACTGAACTAGTTTAATTAATTATCAAGTTCTCTAATATTTGTATCTAAAATACGGTGAATTTGCACGCAAACTACACTGGTTACGTATTATGACATAGAGAGACATATTTCTTCCCTATTATTACAAAAATGCGAAATTCATAAGATCACAATGCAATTTTTTCGCTCTATATATTAAGCAAAATGACATAAGTTCGTGAGATAAATATTGTATAATAAGTTTACATAGACAAAATTGATAAATTTCTTGTATCAATATAAACAAAATAGTGTTTTTTTTACTTTTAAAGATGGTGAAAAACATGATGATCATGGCAGCATTCCTCATTTTCCTAGTTATCTTACCTACAGGTTTTAATTTACTCCCTCTGTTTTTTTAATATGTCATTTTCACTTTTCGAGAAATTTTATTTTATTTTTCAATACTTTTTAAAATATAACGAAAATATTATGAAATGTATATTCATATGTAACTCTTTTCATAAGGAAATTAATGAGATAATTTTTATAATTTTTGTACTACTATATTATGTAAAAATTAAAGTCATACTGTATAGTGTATTACTTCTTCATAGCATGTTTGAACTGTTAAATCACAATATTTAAATGGCGTTATTTCATTTTCTTTGATTACGAGGAATTTAATTTTTATGGCTTCTTGTATACACCGTAATAGTTAATGTTTATAACTAATTACATAAATTAAGGCTCACTAAAATAGTATATTCATGATTATTACCTAAATCAACTATTTAAATACGTTATTCACCAAACATTTAAAATAATAGATTGACATGTCAATCAAACATTTTAAAACTCTTAAATATATGCCAATAGAACGTCAATTACGATTTACTATTTACCAATGTGTATGAAGTAAGTTTTTCAGTTGCGAAATATCTTAATTTAAAACCGTCTCAATCAAGACTAACGGGATATGATTTGATTTGCAGGAATTGATGGACAAATTTGCAAGGATACTTTAGATTTCATCGATTGTTCAGTGATAGCTGGTCAATGCCAAGCTGCATGTGAATCACAAAACTACCATTCACTTCTGTCGTCCCGTTGTATTACGACTGATCAATGCGAATGTGCATATCTTTGTGCTTAATTATAATTAATCATGCACGAGATTTTATCGATTTGTCGACAATGAAATTTAATTCGTGTTTTCACGACCTGATCACAAATGCCTAAAATAAAACATAATCGAGTTTAAATCAGGTAAAATTGATTGAATTTAAATTACCCTTTTCATAAAGTTTAAATTATTCTTGAAAAATGCCTACCTAATAGTCGGCTAATACAAGTGATAATTATATAGGTTAATAAGGACATCGATCACCCGAGTCAATTAACCTATTTCCAATGTGGATGTTTGTTGAGGAATGACAAATTTTGTTAGGTCGGATCGACTTTTATCAATTTTCAACAATTTTTTAGGTCGGATTACCTTTTGTCAATTCCTTCGATTCTTGACCCGATCTTTCCATGACAACCTCAACTATTTTACCGCTTAACAATGAGTTGACACCAATAAAATTAGCAAAGAATATGCGAAAGTACTATATGATTTGAAATCAAAAGAAATAGCCAATAATTTCTTATTTAAGCACAATATTTTGTTCACAACATTTCTATCAAATGTTGCATCAACAGCCAATTTGTCGAATAAAACTATTTTATAATTAAATCGAAAACTCGTGCATGATTAAAATTCGTTATTACTAAGTTTTTCCATAAATAATCACCCAAAAAAAGGTAAAATTCAAAATTAATTAACCACTAAATATAGGCAAATATCGTACATTATTAGCACAAAAATGAGTAATTAAGAACTTGTAAACTAGGACTATGAACAATTATTTATCGACGTAAATTCGCAACTTCTTCTTGAATTTGAGCAATAATATGATTGGCCGCGGCTGCAATGTCGTCAACGGAATTAAGCTGGCATCCCTCCTCAACCTAATTCAATTAAATTTAATCAATCACAACAACATTAGAGATTACCTCAGAAAGATACAATTACGACCGATTTATAAAAAATTCCCGCCGATATATTCATGTCATGTAAAATTAAAGTGGGATTGTCTTAATTTAAGACGTCTTTCACAACCTGCTTTGATTTTTATCTCGATTCTACAGAGTAAATGAGTAATTAAGACGGTTTTAAATCAAAATTAATCAAAGCAAATGAAATCCCCACAAAGATTGGACTAAGTTGTTTTAAGTCAAGAAATAACACTAAGATGTTCCCTTAATTGACTAATTAGGATTAGGCTGCTTTACTTCATTGTCATTAAAAAAATATTGTATGATTCTCTAACTATAGCATATTTGTTGTCACCTGCCTACCTAACTAATTATTTGCACAATACATTCCTTATAGTCCATTTCTGGCTAACTCACTACTTACAATCCTCCAAACTTGTTATAGTAATTGTTTCAACATTTATGTTCTTATGGCCCAAAAATTAATCAATTGATACGACGGTACGAGATCTCGATATCATTTTCTCACATGCGAATGAATAATAATCGAACGAGCCATCATTTTAGCAGTACCTACGCTAGGTAGCACGTACATGCACTTCTCTTAATTAGCCGATACTCGTATACCCGACACTCATTGGACACGGGGCTAAACATATTATAGTTAAAACGATGAATAAAATGTTACTTAAATTTAGTTTCAAATACATGATAAAAATAAAATTATACGTTATTTATGACCATAAAATATATATTTTATTATTTTTAAATGACGTCTCTCGTGTCCTAAATTCCATGAGATGTCATGTCGTGTCTGTGTCTGTGTCCGTGTCTATTTTGGTGCTACCTAATTCCCTATGTACATTTTGTATGAAAGAAGGTGATATTGAAACTAGATATTGCATGATAATATGGTGATATTATCTCATTTTCCATCATAAAAGCAAGATCACTACTGATAATCACTAACATGGTTATCATTTATTGGTTTTTCTTTAGGGCACACATTGATGACACTAAGACTCTGTTCTTTCTGGTTTAATTTCATTAACTCTTTTCAATTTTTCTTAAATGTATTCCGTTAATTTTATTTATGCTCATTCAAGTATGTTCAGTTAATCTTTTCACAAAATTAGCTTTTAATTTAACTAAATTCACTTTAACTCAGTTTCACTCAATTTAATTCAATTAAGCTCTTCTCCAATTAATTCAATTCAGCTTGTTTCAAGCGAAAATAACAGGACCTTAACTTTGATATATATCATGTTAATAAACCATTTCAACCAAAAGATTAAAATGGTAATTAGAGTCCCAAGATTAGTTTTGTACTCTAACAACCAGATCTCGATACCACCTTCTCACACGCATAAGGTATAATAATAGAGCTATCATTCTAGCGATTCTTACGCACATTTTGTATGTAAGAAGATAGTATTGAAAGTTAAAACTCGATACTATCTTATATTTTGATGGCGTTATCTTATTTTCCAAAATAAAAAAGAGTTCACTACCCATAATTTCTAACAATCTAACACGGTTATCATCTAAAAGGCTAGATTAAAAACAAAAAGGCTACTAAAATTTAAACACGTCATAAGTTAAGACAACACTCAAACCATTTTAATTAACGCTAAACTAAAAGAGTGACTGCGGGCTTGTGAGAGGTCTTAACTTAAAATCGTCTTTAACTTAAAACCGTCTTAAGAAAAACTTACCGAATTATTAAAAGGACACTAAAATCACTAACCTTGAGGCTTAATGAGTAAAGAACGTAGGAACCATGAGTAGTAACATTAAGATGAAGAACATTGAGACGAAGACCTTGAAATCCAGCAATCAATTTCAAAAGCTGCTTAGGTTGTTTCTTTGCTAATATCTTCACGTTTGCATGGCTTTCTACCATTGTCACCTCAATTTCACCCGCGGCCGAGTTACTCCCCACTGATTTATTCCCCTCTACTTGATTGGATCGAGTCGAGTACTGGGGAAAGCTGAAAAAATCAGCAAATAGTCGTGGTGGTGGTGGTGGCGGTGCATTCTCTGATGAACTCGCCGCCACCATCACATTACCGTCGTCTAAGTCGCTACTAATTTGCGATGACGACGGTTTTTGGTTAACTTCTTGGTGATCATGGTCGTGGTGCAACTTGTTGTGATTCTTTTGTGCTTCCTTTGATTGTAATAGTTGTTCTAGCTCTTTTACGTAATTTATCGCTCCCGCAACAATTGATGCTTGATCCCCCTACAAGAGCGTAAATCAGGACGAACCCAAGATTATATGTTTGGGAAGGAAAAATAATTAAAATGGTAAAATACGTTAAATGAGACTTGAAACTGGGTCACTAGGAAGGAAAGTAAAATCTTTACCAATAAACCACGGAATACTTAGTATACATTTAACAAGATAACTCTTGTATATTTCCTAACCAACAATATTTGGGGTAGTAAAATACGTTTTCTAATTTCTAAGTCAATTTTTTAAAATTTAGGGTAACGACCACCACGCCCTTGCTCTGGCGTAAAGGAGTAATGCCATAAAGAAAACATAAAAAATGAAAATTTTACTAAAATTTTCACTTTTCGATTAGCAACTCTGCTAACCTCCTCGCTGCACTACTAACTATCTTTAGTCATTACTCACAATAATGATTTTATTTCGATTATTTGTTTATCTGCTTCTAAAAATAAAAAAAAAGTAAACAAATGACGGGAACCATACCCTTTGTACATAGGAAGGAGGCATCAAAGAACGGATAGAAGCAAGGTACTCATTCATCTGTTTTCGACGATTTCGCTCCACGGCAATGTGAGTCATCCTTTGTTGTTCCACTTCCTCTTTGTTCTTCCCACTTCTTCGCCTTCTCTTCTTTCGAACCCCGCTATCAGCGGGGTTCATTGTGGGTGTCACCATTACTGGTGAGGCCTCGCCCGAGATATAATCCTCGGGCGAGGAGTAATAATCATATAACACATTATATTGTTGTTGTTGTTGTTGTTGTTGTTGAAGACGATCCCATTGATTTAAATTATCGATGAGAAATTCGGGATTTGGATTAGGGTTATGATTAATGATGTCAAATAACCCAATATTATTGGTAGGAAATGGTCTTAGATTATCCTCTAATAATAACAAAGATGAATAATTAACAAAATCATTAGGGTTCATACCAAAGTTATTACTACTATACAAATCTTGTGAGAAAATAACAGTTTCTAATGCCATAATTAATTAATTAATTAATTAATTAATTAATTATGCTTAAAACATTTTAAATGATTAAAAGTTGGTAGAGAAGAAGGCACAAAATAACATGAAGTTGAAATTGAAGACCTCTTTTTTATATAAGCAACACAAAAACCTAGAAAGAATAATAAGACGGTTATACAAGTGTGAAACCGTCTTACACAATAATTACGAAAAAGAGAGAAGGGTTCGAGTGCAGAATAGACTACAGGTTATTGCACGTGAGATATGTATAGAAAGACAAGGGAGGAAGAGACGTAAAAATGAGAGAAGGGATTGGAACTGATGGGAATTGATATGAGTAGAGAAGGGAGATATAAAAAGGAGTTGGTCCTCACATTCACAAGATATAGAGGCTAGTACTTATAGGTTTCAGGGTTTGGCCTACATTAGATTCTTGGAGTGAGTAATAAACAAGGGACAATGATAGGGCGTCGTCGGCTTACTGATTTGATCTCGGTATCATCTTCTCTCATGTTCTTATGTATTGTTCGTTATTAAATGATAGGGTGTCATCAGTTGTGTTGATTCTCGATTTCTCGGTGTCATCTTTTCCCATGTTCTTACATATTGTTCTTATGAGTTGAGTGTGCGTGCTACTGAAATTCAGTACCACTCAGTGGTGGCATAATCTAGGAGATCAGAATGAATGTGATATGAGTAATAAACAAGGGACAATGATAGGGTGTCGTTGGCTTACTAATTCAATCTCGATATCATCTTCTCTCATGTTCTTATATATTGTCCGTTAGTAAATGATAAGGTGTCATCAGTTGTGCTGATTCTAGATTTCTCGGTGTCATCTTCACCCATGTTCTTACATATTGTTCTTACGAGTGGAGTTGCTATCGAAATTCAGTACCACTCAGTGGTTGCTTAATCTAGGAGATTAGAGTGAATGAGATATGAGTAATAAACAAGGGACGATGAATCGATGATAGGGCGTCGGTATTATCTTCTCTCATCTTCTTATGTATTGTCCATCATGTAAAGATAGGGCGTTATTGGTTGTGTTGATTCTTGGTATTATCTCTCCCATGTATATTCTTTTGTGTTGTTCATCATTTTGACGACTTACACGCATGGATGTGAGTGCGGTATCGAGATTTAGTACCGCTCAGTAGCATAGTTTAAAAGAATGAATGAGATGATGGCACTAAGCTAAGCTAGATGTTATGTAGTGTGCTATCAAGATTAGTACCATTGAGTACCACTCTTATAATAGACATCACTCAACTTAACATCGAGCTAGAATATGATGTCCATTAATATAAAAATATGATGTCTATATACAGGGTTCACTAATCATGGATGCTACATACGGGCACATAAGAGGGTGATATCAAAAAACGGCACAAACAGTGACGTCGGCCTCATCATTGTCTTAAACAAGTGGTGCAGTAATATTTAAATCGGTAAACAGGTTATTTGATTATAGTTTTTGGGTATGGGTAGCCAAATAAGGCATTTTTGATAGTGGCCGGTTAAGAGATGGTTCAAGACCCGTTTTAATCTACCGATTCACAATTCTGGTTCCGTCACTGCATACACGAAATCGATAAAAAAAAAAAAGGCCAAAAGTGAACCTTGACCTGATTTTCATGACAAATAGTCTAAAATTGAGTCACATTGGGCAGAGCTAGCTGAAGGGAAGGGGCAGGGCACAAGTTCATAGGCAAAAGGACAGTTGTTTGTGTTTGTGTGTGTATGTGTCAGCTCTGTTATTGTCCCTTTTAGGGTAATTTGGTAAATACCTCTTCTTATCTTTCAGCTTGTATAATTCAACAGATAAAGCTCTTACACTTTTTCATCCATCATGCTAATGGTGAAAGTGCTACTAAGTACTACTAGCACAGTTTTACACTTTTTACCTCATTGTCTTGTAGACTCACAAGTCCCACATATGACCCGATCCGACCCGACCCAATGTCCCAAGTTCTATGGATTGGAGGTCCGATGTCATTTTGGATGTATTGTTATTGGGATCGGGATGTATGAGATACGAAGTAGTAAGTACAAGTTAGTTTTGATACGGCTTATTTCGGATAGAAATGAATGTGATCGAGTTATTATGTACTCCCTCCGTCTCGATCAATAGTTTTCTATTGTTTTTGACACAAAGATTAAGAAAAGAAGTATGAATGAATTTGGACCACACAAATCACATGGCCCCACATGCGATAAAATGTGATCTACAAAAAGTTGCCCTAAATGGAAACAAACCGTCTTGCTTGTGACGGTCACAAGCTTGTGACGACTCACAATCCCCATTTATTACTTGCCCTTCCACTTGCTCTCCCACTTGTCCCTTGTGAGAGGTCACAAGCTTGTGACGGAATAGTGCCGTCACAAATGAAAATTTGTGAAATGAAAATAGATAATAATTCGATACACCCCAAAATAGAAATAGATGACTATTAAGCGGGACGGAGGGAGTAATATAGCTAGGATAGTAATCTTTGGACATTTTCGATCATTATTATCATGATTTTTGTTTCAAAGTGATCATCTTTTGTGAATACGGGTCGACTTTGTTCTCAAGCCTATTCGGGGCTAGCTAGTATCGGGAAAACAGACTAGATCTGAATAATATGGCTTGTACCCGGTCCGACACATGAACTAAAGACCATGTAAATTAACCAACTCTAAACTCAACCTGAACGTTAATTTTTGGAAATTAACCGACTATTAACCTAAATAACTCTATAATAATAACCATAAACCGACCTAAACCCGACCAGATTGACCCGTTCCTGAGGTCTAAGAATACGTACAAGTATTGGGTAATAATGCATGGGTAAAAACTGAAAAACATGAAGCAGAGATTCGACGTGAAAATCTAAGAATAAGAGTGAAACATATTTTGAAGAAATGCGAAGGAAAAGAGAAGACTGTGTTTTGGAGGACATTTGCAGAGGAATCCATTATCCATGTGACAACACTTCTTCTGTACGTATTATTCATCGACTTAGCCAACACTGTCGTATACGGAGTACTTCGTATATGTGTGTCTCATTCCCCCAACCAAACCCAGATACACACTTGGAAGTCTTCTACTTGCTGATTGTTACGTTACTCCAGTCATCCGAGTCATTTATTTACCTTTGATTAAAATACATTTTACTAAGTCAAGAAGCAAATGAATGAGACCGGTTTGCTTGAGAGTTAATACAAAGATTGTTAAAATAGGACCGACTTATTAACTCAGTGGTGGAGTCGGAATTATTATTAAACAAAGGCAACCAATCGTTGTCCACCTAAACATAAACACAAATTCTCATTTGCGACGGCAATATCTGTCGCAAGCTTGTGACGGATACCGTTTCCTCTCACAAAATATCCACTTTTTCTCTCTCCCGATACTATTCATGTGGTCCCCTTTCTCCACTAACTCATTTTGTGTCCATTTTATCTCACAAAATATCCGTCATTACAAATGGTGACTCGTCGCAAGCAAAACTTACTAAAACATAAAATGGTACTTTTTTTTTATTTTAATCAGTTGTTTATTTTTGAATGAAATACCCTTCATCAAGGATAAAAAAAAATCAATATGTAAATGACCGAACAAAAGATTTTTGTACGAACATAACGCTTGCATGCACCTGCGGAGCCAGAATTTTCAGTCAGCGAAGCAAAAAAGAAATAGTATAAAATGCGCATTCTCGTAAAAATCGAATAATTTAATGAAATTACAAAATTTCCGTATGCAACAAAGGCAAACGTCGCTACTAGCCACCTCGCTTCACCGTCTGAATAAGTAAAATTAATTACCTTAGAAGTAAATCATTTTAAATTTGACTATTTACATTCACATTTGGATGCGACATTCCAACAAAGAGTTCAACCATGAACTTCATGAATTATTTGATTCTAGGGCTTTACTACAGAATACTTTTTGTTTTTAACCTCTCAATAATTGATAACCCTAATTGTTTAAGATTTTGTTTTTACGACAAATATACCGGAATTGACGTCTTTGTGCTTTTTTACAACCATAAACTGATATAATTAAATAATAGACGTCTTTGTGTTACATCTATATTACAACAATTTCGTTTTCATAATAACACGAGAAAATCTTATTTCATTAATTGTTTGTTAAATTAGTTATACAATTACTAACGTATACAGAATACAATTACATTGAAAAGGTTGTATGTAAAATAAATTGTATAGTTTAAAAATAGTGCAACTTTTTCGAACTTAACTTATAAAAATACTCCTATAAGAGTAATATTTATGATGTGAGTACTAAATATACGATATTAAAGTTAAATCAATGTTCATACGTCCAACGGTAAGGATGTTAGGTATACAGTATATGCTAAACAAAGGGATTCGAACCATATATCTTAACCTTCATGCTAAGACATTTCACAAATTCTTATTTGTGCACATCCGTAATGAGTTAGTGACTGTCATAGATGAAAGGGACTGCTTTTATTTTCAGCAAAAAAAAAAATAATAAATGATGCAATAATAAACACTCGTGAATAAGTGTTCAGCCAATAAAAGAATTGTTTCGGACTAATATCACCTCAAGACAATCATATCCTTTAATTTACAATAGTTAATTTGATCCAGAAATGAGCCGTCATGCTAAACAACTCTTCGCATACCCTAAAACGAGTCAAATATCAGTATATCATCCACTTAAATATTCAAACCAAACCTTTAATTTTACCTATACACTTTGTCTTTGTCTTATTCATACTATTTGACTCGTTTAACTTTTTTAAACAAGGATTTATCATCAAAATTTGTTAATTTAAATAATAAAGATGAGAATTATATATAAAAAAATACATTTACTTTAACCGTTTTAAGTTAAATCCTCTCACGATTTCCATCGGCGTATTTAGCGTTGTTCTAAAATATCTAAAAATTAGTTTCAATAAAGTTTGTCAACTATTTAGTGGTGTAGTGGTCTTATATTTATTATCTTTTTTTTGTCATGAGTTCGAACCCCATGGCTGACATTTTTGCATTTTTAGCTCTTTATTTTAGTCCTAAATTGTGACTTTAATGTTATTTAATGTGGTGACTAGGGGTGTTAACGAGCCGAGCCGAGCCCGAGCTTGGCCTTGCTCGGCTCGTGCTCGATTACCAAAACTCGAGTTCGAGCTCGAGCTGATCTTACCCGAGCTTGAAAAAAATGCGCTCGTTACAAAGCTTGCGAGCTTTAACACGAGCTCGAGCCAAACTCGAGCCAAATCGAGCCTATATAAAATTGTTTAATTTAAATTTTTTTCTTCCGATATTTTCAATAATAAGGTTCGAGGATTTTATCCAAAAATGTTTAGTAAATCAACAAGATATTTGATATATATGATTCATAGATATAATAACGATAAAAAATTTTTATAATATATGAGCATATTTTTATAAAATATGATTAATATCATATATAATCTCATTTGTTCGAGCCGCTCGCGAGCTTTTCGAGTCGAGCCAGCCTTTGCTCGGCTTGACTCGTTAAGCTCTCGAGCCGAGCCCGAGCTCGAGTCGAGCTCACACGAGTCGAGCTCACACGAGCCAAGCTTTGACCGAGCTTTGACCGAGCCGATCTCGAGTCGCTCGCGAGCTGTCTCGTCTCATTAACAGCCCTAGTGGTGACTAGTGACTTTCAAATATCCTCTTATTTAACTATAATTATTATATGAAATATATTATAAAAAGTATTATATTCACATGAAAAAGCAATATACTTACAAGTTTATATAAAATATTTTATTTATACTTTCTTGAATTATTTAGATCCAGTTTTTTTAATTTCATGTTTTACTTTAGCTTTACAATTTTTTTTTTTTTGTTTAAATTTTAGTTTTTATTACCGAAATCCTCTTTCTATAAAAGGAAAGACATTTAGAGAAATCTGATTGGCCGGAATTTTGTTCATAAAACAAAAAACTAATTGCCCCACCCCCAATCCCCACTATCATTAAGTAATTAATTACCTCTCTGCTCTCCACTATCATTAAGGTAATTAATTACCATATCTTCTCATTTCTTATTACTTTCATATAAGTACCTTCATATATTCATAGGTTAAAAAGTTTATGATAAAAAAATTAATCACATTCAACCTTATAATAAAAATAAAATACAAAAATAAATCGGAAATCTGTATAGAAATTCATATATGAAAGGACAACAAATATTATAATAACAAAAAAAATTATAATTCCGGAAAAATTAACCTCTTGAATACCTTGACAAATAAAACTAACTAAAAATTCTTGTGTGAGAGTCTCATATTATAAGACGGACACCATATATAAAAAGAAAAATCGTTTACATATGTATATTTAATCCGTCCTAAATGTAAACCGATAGCCTTCTCCTACATAAGAATTTGTATAATTTTAAATGTCAAGCAAATGCGTTGTTTTTACTTACGTCTAAGTTAATCGTATAAATTCTTTTTATTTTTTAGATCGATATACTTACGATACATAAAATATATTTTTTATTAAATATATTCACCTTTTTATTTTTATTTTCTCAGTTTAAACCCGTGCATTTTTTACACGAGCGTAAAACTAGTTATTATTAAGTTTTTACACCCTGTAATTTATTCCTAGAATATTCCTAGAATCGCCCTGACGATTATGAAATGAACTCAAAAGGAAGCTAAGAATTTGTGTATATAGAACCTTGAGTCCCCACAAAGTAAACACGAAGAATGAAGCTAATAAATGAATAAACAATCATCAACAAATTCATGAAATAGTTAATGCAAGCTGCATGGCTGCTGCATGGACGTACGGACGTCTACCTAATTGATCAAGAAAAAGAATCGAGTAAAAATGTAAACAATTAAATCATGAAATTCCGACAATAATTCCATATGATAATGAATATGATCATGACTTATTGCATCTTGTTCTCTATTATTTCTACATTTGTCGAATGTTGTAGGACACTAGTACTATTGTCCCACACTTTATTTAGTTTGCTTTTACTATGTTAATAATCACAAATTCTCCGTTAAAGACGGACATTATCCGTCACGAGCCAAAAACGCATAGTGCCAATATCACAAGTATTAAACAAAGTGGAAATTTAATAGAACGCCCTACTTTTCCTCTCATTTATAATATTGTAAGATAAACATTATCCGTATTCAGTTTGTAATAAATAGAGTACGTCTTCAATGAGACAAGCGGGTAATGATGATGTGAACATCTTATATTGTCTGTCCAATGAATCTTACTAATATGCCACCTTTCTGTCATTAGTAAATCAATTTAGTTATTGGGTGAAAATTGTAGCATCATTGGAACGTGAACAAAAAGCAAAAATGTATCTTAAAGGACGATTTATGATATCTTATTGCAAAATCGTCTTTTACTCTGAATAGTTGCATAAAAAGAAGTTGACGTGTTCTCTATATGCGGGTTTTTAGAAGTAGGTGCATAGACTGGCCCTATAAACGTCTTATATATTTTATGTCCAATGAATTTTATTAATATACTACATTTCTGAATGTTGTTATTTCTGTTATTAGTAAATCAATTTAGTTATTGGGCGAAAATTGTAGCATCGGAATGTGATGAAAAACAAAATGTATATTAAAGGACGATTTATGATATCTTATTGCGAAATCGTCTTTAATTTACTCTGAATAGATACATAAAAAGAAGTTGATATGTTCTCTATATGCAGCAGGTTTTTAGAAGTAGGCGCATAGACTGGCCCTATAAACGCCTTATACATTGTATGTACAATGAATTTTATTATAATATGCTACATTTCTTAATGTTGTTATTTCTGTCATTAGTAAATCAATTTAGTTATTGGGCAAAAATTGTTGTATTAAAACGTGATTAAAAACAAAATGTATCTTAGAGAGCGATTTATGATATTATGTAGCAAATTATCTTTTCCTCTCAATAGTTGCATAGGATCGAAGAGGTTGTTGAGTTCAATGCAATGGGTCTCTAGAAGGAGGCACATAAACTGACCCTATAAACATCTTATATTGCAATATGCTACCTTTCTGAATGTTGTTATTTATGTCATTTAGTAATCGATTTGGTTATTGAGGTGAAATTGTAGCATCGGAGGGTGGAAAAAGGCAAAATGTAATCCTAGAGAAAGATTTATGATATTTTATATTAAAATTGTCTTTTACTCGAACTAAACAGTTACATAAACCAAGTTGTTTGTTGAATCCTACACAATGAGCTTTAAGGAGTAACAAGTGCAAGAAACCGAGTCATAAAATATGTTATAAATCTGTAAATTGGTCCAATAAATCTTATTAATATTCCACCTTTCTAAATGTTGTTAGTTACTACTCATTAGTAATTAATTTATTTATTGGGTGTAAATTGTAGTATCGGGACTTGAATAATTAAAGCAAAATTATCTTACATGATGATTTTTATGTATATTATAAAAAAAACATCTTTTATTCCGAATAGTCAACATATCTTGAGTATCACTGGCAATCGTCTACAAAAAAATAATTATTATTCAAAAAGATGTGGAGAAGAGTGCAATATAATTTGTTATTTTAGAGAGGTTGGGGTTTAAGATAAGAAGATTATCTCAAGTGAGACAATGTATAATTATCTAATTTAATTACACATAATTTTATAAAATTAATTTCAATGCACTTAATTCACTTCCTTTCGATTTAATTTAAGTTTATTTTAACACTTAATTACAGCTTTATCCTAAACTCATTATTTTTACATTTCAATACGATCAAATAATTACAATTACAATGTATACAACCGGTCCTTATTCTCTCACAAATAAAAAACAAAAATTCACACCTATTTTTTAACCTGAAATTAGGGTTTCAATTTTCAACATTAAATTTGAGAAAAAGGAAAAAAAAAGGATTTTCTCAAAATAAATAAATTAAATATATATGAATGTGTTTCCTTTCTCGCAATTGTCACATAATTACAGTAACTACATAATTACAACACACCCTTTCTATATCAACAAATTCTTATTTCAACCGTCGTTACCCATTTTAAGCATAAGACGGGTCAAATACATACCAAATCATCCCGTTTACCTAAAAAATAACAATTTTTTATCTACTTAGTAGTATTTGACTCGTCTTAAATTTAAAACGAATATACCCGTCTTAAGCAAAGTTACTTTTCTTTATATTAGACCATCCCCAAGCAAGGTCATGGGGTAGGTCATGACCTTGTTTGGTCATGGTTAAGGGAGTAATTAAGTAAATTAATTGATGACCAAGTTTGTTAATATGTGACCATATGACCAACCAAGGTCAATTTGCGACCTTTGGAAAACAATATTGACCATATTTGTGACCACTTATGTGACCACTTGTAATTGGTTAAAAAATAAAAAAACAATAAAAACATTAATTAATGCTTGAATTTTCAATGATTGAGAATAATGTAAAGTGAAAAATGATGGGTTGATGACCTAGGTCGTGACCTTTTGCTTGAAAGGATGAAGGTAGGTCGAGATAATTAAGGTGTAATTAACAGTAAAACCCGATCGTGATCTAGTTCACTAGCATTAATCTAGTCTAGAAACATGAACCGTGAACCGTGAATTGTGAATTGTGAATTGTGAATTGTGATGTACTCTGTACGACTGTATAGATGTCGAAATTGTCCATCACCTTATTTTTGTTGCATGTCTCACCAACTCTTTTATTGGATTGTGATGGATGTGAGACTTGTGAGGTTGGGAATGTAAGTTAAAGAATAAAGAAAAAGAAACAAGTCATCATTGTAGAATTGAAAATAAACTAAGTATATTATTACAAAAATTATTTGCATTCTAATAATTAGAGAAATCGATATTTTACTTGTGGACCGGACAATTTAGATATTATGAATCGACAATAATACAGGACCATTCATTTCCACAACTATAATTTGAATAAATTTGTTGTACCGGGTATATATGAAGAAGTATCCAATAGTAGTTATTATAATAGAAAATAAATTTTGATAATTTAGTGTCTAAATTTTAATGATGATACAGTCTTAATGGATATACTAATTACCTATCTTATTACTAATACTAATTAAGTACAATTTATGTTATGTTCAAAACTAGTTTAAGTAATATTCGGTAGTATATATATATCCTATATATCTAATAAATACGGTGGTTATATAAGGAACAAGACGATCATATCCGTATTGCATGATTAGGATTGAGACTGAGGATATCAATATCAACTAAGTAAGAGTTAAGACAACATAAAGCATAACATTCGATAATTACAAATATTTATTCTACTCATTTGTTTACTTAATCAAATATTGCTGATAAAAGGATAAATACAAAGTAATTAAGAAAATAAGTACATTTTATGGCGCGATTATTTATTTACCTTTAATTTAGGCATAAAAACCAAAAAAACAAAAGATATCCAATTATTTAATAACAAGTAGACTAAATTGAGTGTAGAGATGATCAAATTAATGTTTATCTGATCAAAACCACCCAAAAATAAAAACATGTTACAATCAAAGTTGGCTGGTGTGAGCAGTAAAAGTCTCATCTCTTAAACAAGTGGCCAAATGTATGATTCTTGACTCTTACGACTGAAAGAAGCAAGCTTGGCTGGAGTTGACCCGTTAAATTGCTCTCAGTACACTGAAAGAGATAGCCCTAATCGTGAATTGTGGATGATCTAAGAAACCCTAAATCGAAATAGGTAAACAAATGATCGTGAATATGAACATGGTTTTAGTGAAAAGATCAAATCATGAAATAAATCATGAACATATAGGACATATGATGAAAGAGTGCAATGAGTCTTGCTTGTGACTGAAAACGGATATTTTTTTTCACAATTATATAAGTGGGAAGATAAGTGAGAGAAAATGAAGCATTTTATGGATATTGTCAACAGTATTTTATGAGAGAGGCACTATTTATTTTCAGTTTTTAACGGATAATACCCGTTTTCAATAAGAATTTGTGGAGGGGATGATGGATGAACAAGGGAGTAGAGAATAGGGAATAGTGAGCCTAGTATATGAGTATGTTATATGTACCGTGAGAAAGTAGTGAAAATGCAACATAATTTGTTTGATTGATAAAGACAAACATCAAGTTGATCAACTAAAAGACATACACGTGGTCCAATAAACACCCAACATGTGGGACCCATCTATTATGTTGACTGTTTTGCTCAGGTTGGGCCCACCCAGTGCCACGCTGAAACTGCGGCGTATAGATACTGCTTCTTTCAAAACCATGGACTTTCGTACTTCCTAATCTTTGCTTCTCCCAAATACACTTGATTATACATACTTTGAATCGTATTACTTGTGAGTTGTGACGATCACATATTTTTGAATTATAATCTCTTATAACTCTCCTTGTAATTATTTTCCGCTTATTCTCTCACTTACTCTTTATAAGAGGTTACAAATTTGTCGTCAGAAAGAAAAATTAGTGTACTTAAAATTGTCGGGAATCAAGAAGGGTGCTCGTCTATGGTGGAAATCGATTCACATTGTTAAATTTCCAAATTGTTTTTGAGTTTTATTAGCCATGTTGTTCTTCTTTCAGATTTTTCATCCTTTAATCGCGAATTTTAACTCTTTCACTTTAAATACGTAAATAATTTTTCATGCTTTGACATAATATAATGGCCGGGTGGAACTTTGGCCGAGATCACCACCCAACACAGAGATAATGCACTTTTATACCGGCTTGCATGGCTAATGGCAAGTTGTCGAAACGACTTATTTACTTTTTTTAAAAAAATATGGATGGTTGTTAGGTTTATCGACAAGATTCGTTTACATATATCTCTGTTTTGGATAATTATAATTCGTTCGTATTTAGAAATTTGTAAGCATTTTTTTAGGTTGCATTCATGGTGTAAGATATTTTCCATAAGAGTGCTAAAAAGGAATTATGTAAGTAGCAAGTTTAAGACTCGTTTGGAATGAGGGTAATTATTGCTGAAATAATGAAGGGTAAATAGGGAAAAATGAGAGGAAATTGGTGGCCAGTGGTGGTTGCGGAGGCCGGAGGGTGCAAAGTCCAGGCCCATCACCATGCGTTACATCCAAGCCCAACAATATAATCGCAAGTTACGGCCCATCTATTATGGTTTAATTGGTTTGGGCCAGTGACTGCATTCTTAAGTGGGCTTTGGTTTGTCTATCTTAGATGGGCTAATTTGTGGCAAAATATGGCTAACTTGGTGATAGCCATCCGATTTGAAAAGGTAGATCTGAGACTTAAAATTGGAACGAATTACATGATTTACATCATCCGAATATGATTCGAAAATCCGACTCGACTCGACTCGACCAGAACATGATTCAAGCTTTCTTGACCCGTAACTGTCCCGACCTAAAAAAAGATCCGCTCGTAAATGAACACGAAACTGACCAAACAAAATATAACTCTAATTAAACTGAAAAAGCTCGAAATGACTTTTTATCTCTTATTCATTGATCAGAAAATAACCCGACTCGAAACAACCTGAAACAGACCCACCTATAAACCCGAAAGAAATTGAAAACCAAAAATGACCCGAATCGACCATAATTAACCCGAAATCAATAAGAAATGACTTGACCCGACCCGAAATGAACCGACCCAAAACCCGCCTTGATTTGACCCGTTTTCCAGGTCTAGTCTGATCCGGTCCAATGTTATCCCAAACCGCTGAACATTTCTTGCCTATACCTAGAAACAGGTCAATCGGATCGGGTTCGGGTTGGGTCAATTTCAGGTTGCGTCATTTTGGGTTTCTAAACTTCAAGACGAGTTATTTCAGATTCATGTTAATTTCGAGTCATCTTTTATTAACTTATTTGTAGATAACAATCAGTTTATAACAACAAACATTTGAATCGGTTTAATTGGATCATATCAAATTCAGGTCATGAGTTCAGATTTCGGGTTGAATTATTCAAGTTAGTTCAATTTTGTCGAGTCTACTAGTAGGTTGTAGGTGTCATTCTGTCATAGGTGACTATGCAAGGCAAGAGACGATGTCGGTACACATATTGTACGTATATTTCTGTGCACCTACTCTTGACAAATAAAAGCCCATGGTTTCAGCAATTAACTAACTACTTTCCAAACTTATGCACATTCATCTAATTTGGACAAACCAAATAAGATAAACATAAGGAAAGATCATCCCAAAACATGGTGTAATTAATCTTACTACTCAATTTCTCGGACTGGAAATATCCGTTATAAGCTTCTGACAGACTAAATAAAACCCGTTTAAGAAAATAAGGACAAACCTTTTGAGACTACTTAGGTACTTTTACTTTTGCTTATCGACTCAAATAGATAATAACTAATCTGTCATAAACTTGTAACAAATATATCCGTCGGTCTATCATAGATATTTATTATTAAAATTAAACAAGATAAGAATCAAATAGTGGCTTTGGACCCACCACTAGAATTTTAATCATCTTTAAGACCCAAAAAAAATGTAAACAATTTAGTGAAAAAATTAGAAATTAGTAAGAAAAAGTGTTATACAAAAATGGGTTCTCTTATGGCTGGATGGGATTCTCCTACTAGAGATTCTAAACATGGTACGTATGTCGTATATTGTATATATATATATATATATATATATATATATCTGAATTTCATTAACGTTATACAATTATTTGATTATTTCGTGTCATAATATCGACAATAAAGTCTCTATCGTAAATAATTTGAGATCTTGTCACGGTATTAGATACTTCATACGAATTATTGTGTATATCTTTTATGCTTAAAATGGTATGATAATAAAAAAAATGAAATTACGTCATCAAGTGATAAGTAACAAATACTCGTAGTATTGAGTTTCGGTAACACCAAATTTTTTTGATCATTTTAAGAGTTTTGAAAATTAAAATAATAGCTAATATATGGAAAAAATAAATGTAAAACGACATAGTAAAAGGAAATTTTGTTTTTTTTTTGCTTATATCAGTTAAGCCGGGGTAATTTTTCGTGTTATATAGTAGACGGTTTGCAATTCCCGGGTTTAAATTTAAGACATCTGGTTAGCTATTTAAGCTTACTAAATAATTGTTTGGGATAATTGAGGATGATTAAATTCTAGACTCAAATGCTAGTTATTACTGCTGAGTAGTTTGTTGAGAAACCGTCTTCCACTAAATTAGTAAAAAATATAACATGAAAAGTTGAAATTAAATAACTCTCTCACCCGAGACCGTTTTTCTAATTTTTTTCTGGATAAAAAAATTCAAATTGTTTTCCCTCTTTTTTTTCAGCGAAACTAATGAGAAACAAGTCACAAACTAAGGAAGGAATTGAAGAATATTGGAAACTAAGGAAACAAACAGAGGATGAACATCTCAAATCTATTTCACCCGTCTCGTCTGAGGTATATTAAGTCGTCTTACACAATAATTTGTATAGAACGGACAATAATTTTACGCCGTACCCCGGTATATTAATTAATCGGTAAGTGTTATTTGAATTTTGAAATATAGAAGGTGGGAGAAGTGGCTAATAAAGAGTATAGAAGGAGTAGTTCGTTGCCTATTATCGACACCAAACGCGGTCAATTTAAACCAACAAAGGAAGCCGAGGTTGATGTTGATGTTGCGGAACTTATGAAAAGGAAATGCTGGTGAGTTTTTGTTTTTGTGTCGAAACTTATGAAGTGAACACTCTTTTCTTCTTGTTATTACAGTTCTTGATTATTTAACGGAATTAAAACATGTCGTGAAATACAGGTGGACTAGAAGCAATTGGGCATTCCTAAATGAGCCACCAGTGATAGATTCAGAGGTTCCGAGACACAACTCACACAAGTATGCATCTCAGCATCATGTTGCTACTTTGGGCTCTTGCAACTAATTGTTTACGTTTTATTAAAATATTTCGCTTTACTGGTCCTAATATCTGGCTCTTAGTTTAAGTTTTTGTAAAATATTGTTGTGTTTTAGTAAGTAATTTTGTAAACTTGAAGTAATATTCGGAGTAATTTGTAAATAGTAAGTATGTAGATGGTAAAAGAAATAAAGGATGTAATAAAACTAGTTTTTTTTGTTTTACTTCTATGATTTGTCGGTATTTAAGGTAACGTTGATACGAGTATTTTTTTAACTTTATTTTCGCAAGGACATGTATGAATGTAAGATTGATTTGAGTTAAAATTACCCAATCTTGTTGGATCTAGTGACTATCAATTCCAATAAGAAAATCCCCGGGAATGGGCAATTAGTATCTCTAGTCGATAAGTTGGACAATCTCATTCGGAATACTGATAGAAACTTAATGGTTAGAACTTAGACAGTAGACCCTTCTTAAAAAAGTTCGAATCAAACTTGGTTTATCGATTGGTTATCGGTTCGACCAACTACTACTTCAGAATCGAAAAAAAGAGGCTACTAATTCCACAAGAAATTTTGTTATAAATCATTTATTTCTTGTTTAACCATCATTCATTCATCCACAATTCCACATGAATGCCTTACAAAAACAATTCCTAAATATTACAAATTTTAAAGTGACCATTTTTTGATAAATAGTTACCCCTTTTGGTTAAATAATAACCACTTTTCTGGTTAAAAAATGACGTATTTTTTCAAAGCGGTCTATTTGCCAAAAAATGATTACTTTTTACTAAAAAATGACCACACTTTGTAAAACAACACGGGATGAGACCGTCATAGAGGATAACTACAACTGCCGCCCAAATATAGGCCGACCTTTCAACATGAACTTGGATGGTTGTTATTCACTTATTCCCACTTTAAATTAAAGACAATGACTAAACTGTGGGACCATAAAATTACATATAACAATACGAAAAATAGTCGTATCCTCCACAGAGACCGTACTTCTTAAATCTAAAGACAATTCACTAAATAAAATATTTTATACGGTTAGGTGTAAGAATTACGGTCCTCCCTGATGCTACGAGAATTTTTTCTAACGACTTTTATGTTAGTTTATTTTTTCTCCCAACAATTTGTCCCGTCTAAGGCAATAAAGGATAAAAGTTCATGTTACTTTTTTTCTTCTTTTCTGTGAAACATTATTTCAGTCATCTTAATTTCTAATCCACCAGGGTTCGAGTCTGGACGGATCATGCTAGCTTCTTCGCCTTAGCTCGCTTAGTAAATTTGTGCTTGACCATTCTCAAAATTTTATAAAACCAAAATGTGCTCACAAGTTGTAACCCCGATGCCATTGTCTGAATCAAATAATTTATGATATGAGTTTAAATCGATCATATAAATAAAAAAAAATGTAATTACGCTTTTAAAATGTTAAGTAATTACCTTAATTAGAAGCGGATTATCCGCGGTCAGGGTGACATATGCAAGATAAGGACCCCCAACCATCCTTGCAACTGAGAATATTAATGCAAACATTACCTGTCATAATAACCACAACATTTTTAGTTGGATTTTAGAAACGGATTATCCGCGGACCGCGGTCGAGTACACCCGTCCTCCTCATTGACGTCATTGTTCTATACTCGGATGATGATCGGATTGGTAACATCATCTCGTCAAGCCAATACATAATCTAAATTAAACAATGCCATAGACTTTGGCGCGGGAATGGATATTAGGATATTGTTATACAAGCTCTCCGAAAACAATGCTGAAAGAATGGTAAGTTAAGCAAATAAAACTAAATCAACCCTTTTAATGATATGTACCGTGTAGGTAAGGTGTCGGTCTGTCGGTACGATAACGTGTAAGAACTTATACCAGTAACACCAGCAAACCAAAAATTCATGCTTTGGGCATGAGGCAATTAAGGAAAACGACCCTTCATTATAGGATCATTTCACAGTAATTTATACTCCGTATATCTTATATGAACTATGAGGTCGATCGTGATTAAGGGACGAGGCGATAATTAGGCAATTCGGCACAGTAAGTATGAGAACTTACATCAGCAGCAAAGTTAAGATCAGTGTCCTTATAACCAAGCTCTTTGAGAAGCTCCCTTAGGTGTAGAAATGGACTTGATATCTCTGTAATGAATATTGTCGCCGCCATCTCTGCTCCACACTGCATTCAATCAAATTACCGGGTTGCGATTTGAGTAAGCCTATTAAGAGACGGTCTCAAATACGCATACT
Organism: Silene conica; assembly: GCA_029255685.2. Taxonomy (NCBI): domain Eukaryota; kingdom Viridiplantae; phylum Streptophyta; class Magnoliopsida; order Caryophyllales; family Caryophyllaceae; genus Silene; species Silene conica. The sequence goes on along the minus strand of CM055317.2, from coordinate 5,512,519 downwards.
TCTTAAATGAAGAGGTGTGTATGTAAATGTAGCTAACCTTTTGATAAGTAAGTCCAGCGCTGAGACCGATAATGCTAACCAAATGATGGATAATGTTGTCAAGATTACTGGTGGATCTTTCATCAAAATGCGAGCATACCGAATCATATATCAAATATCCTACTGTGATTGCCAATGTTTGCTTCTGCATACAGTATTATTATCCCAGTACTGTAAGGAAATCGGATGTACCACAGAAACGGGTTTCATTCACGCCACAAAAACTCAAATAAGACTGTCAAACCGATGAAAGAAAAGTCGGAATTTTTATAACCTGTTTAAGGGTGGATGGTGAGGCATAAGGGCAGACAGGGCAACTCCAATCCTGAACAGAAAGTACAGATAAAGTGACAGCTAAAGAAGCATGAGTCGTCGAAACAAGCCTGTTACAAAACTCGTAAGAGTAGTTTGGAAGGAGTTTTCGGGTTAACAAGAAAAGCGATGTCCATGAAAAAACCGCGAAGATTATTAGCGTAATTATATGATCTTCCATTTGTATAATTAGTTGAATTTTGAAGATGGGGGTCGCTGGGAGATGATGAGAAAGTAGGAGGAGGAGAGACAGTTAGGCAGTGAAAAGTGTGTGGATAGATATAATTTGAAGAGTTGAATAAAGGAGGGAATACAAGTCTAATAAAGAGACAAACACTAGTTATATAATATACGGAGTATAGTACTATATTATAAGACCGTCTTACAACGTGTGACGGTATACAACGGAAGACGGTCCAGTTTGTAAAACATGTGGATATTAGTTTTTAATAAAATGATGACAGCTGACAGCTGACACCTTGTAATATCAGGTGATTCAAACTCATACTTGGTCCATTCGGATCAATTATAAATTACGTATAATACGGAACTTTCTACAATCGTTATACGGTACAACAACAGAAGAAAAGTGACCGTTTTTGATAAATTGTGGTAATGACAAAAGGTGACAATGCTTTATATATACAAAGATTTGGTACTATCAAGTGATTTCAGTTACTCTACGAATAAAAAAATGATCATTTTATGTTAAAAGTGACCATTTTATTTATTAAAAAATCATCACTTTTTCCTAAAAAAGTGGTCACCTATGAACATAAACTGATACCTTTTTGTCCCGTGGACCAAACAACGGTGAGTCGGTCACACATACCTCCTCACTACGAGTTATGTTATATATCGGGTTTCTATATTTTAATACATTGACCTTTATAGATTAATCAATTTTGGATACCATTGTAGAGGTGTAACAATCCATATAATTTTGGAAAATATATTTTTTCAAAGAAATAGAAGGTTGAATACGTTTTTCAAAAACCGAAAATAAAAGTCAGAAGGTAAAATGGGTGAGTAAATAATACTCCCTTGATTTCATGTTGTATATCGTTTTAGAAAACATCAAAAATTTTATTTTACATGTCGTTCTACATTTTTCAATGCATTACAAATTCCAAAACACTAATAACTAGAAATAAGAGGTACTTTTAAGTGTTTAATTGGTGGAAAAAGTCTATTTTTTTTAATTTTCAAAAGGCATTTATTTTATACTATAACAACGGAGTATTTCAGTTTCCAAAACTTTCTTAATTCATGTGAAATATTTTAAAATGACATATAAAACGACACAAATTCTATTATACAACCGTCTCACATGCGCGGTGCGACTAGAAAAATATGACCATTTTTATGACTAAAAAATGAACATTTTTTGCAAGGTGGTCACTATTTACCAAAAGGAGGTCACATTTTCTCAAAAACCACGGGAAAAACGGTTGCACATGAGATTTGCTGATAAACCAAAACCAAGGGAGTACCACAAATTCTAGAATAAGACAATCTCTCAAATAAGACGACCCTTTTGTGTAGGAGAACCATTCATTTATTGCTATTCATAAATAAGTTTTCTTAATTTATATAGACCGTCTCACAATGTAAAACCGTCTCACACATCAAATTTCCACAGTTCGCATTAATTATATGTAACTTATTGTTAAAAATTTGAATGAAGCTAGACAGTTGAATCTTCAATAAATTTGTGGTGTACTACATACCTTACCTAGAGGGACAAGGTGGGTGAGCGACCATTCATCAACAATATGCTACTCAACAGCAAGTCTCCCTTATAATTGACATATCGTCACAAGTTTGCGACGGATCCGATATTACTCATGTAGATAAATAAGATAAAACAGATTGCTATTCCCTACGTAATCTGTTTTTGTCATATCTACCCACATGGTTTTAGTATTTGACCCGTTGCACTTGCTTCGTCACATTCTCATCCTTCTTGGCAAGTGACGGAGTCTCACTCATTCACCAATACTCGACTCAATTTATCGACTCCCATTAATAATTCTCGTCCAACCATAAACCCATCATCCTATAAAAAGAAAAAAAACTCATGACTGGCAATGCAATGCTCTTATGATACAATTAACAAACATTTTGCAACCCCATGTGCGGTGTTTATTTTTTCGGGTCTTACTTGACTAACAGATGCATTAATTATGTGCATGTTTCGGATGGTTTAATTTGTTGTAGAGCCAGTTAGATGGGCGGAATATAAAGGCGCACAGAAGAACGTATATGGACATATTAACAGCCTGAACTAAATGCATTAAGTTATACCAAACTCATCCTGAAACCAGAAACCAGAAACAGAAAGTATAAAACTTGGTAAACTAAGCATAAAAACTAAGACAGAACGGGTAGACCAAGAAAAAACAGACCGTCGAATGCCAGGGTAACTACATATGTTATTTAGACGATAAATATCCAAACTCGAAACACTTACCGTATTTAACAGAAAGAATTAGCTCAGGCACTCAGCATAACACCAGGTTTTGATCTGGAGGTATTCCCAGGCTGAAGCTGCAATTAGAAACACGATACAAAGGTTACGGAATAGTGAGACTTGTATGGAACGGACTCACATGTAAGACTAACCGAGATCCTTTTACATATTCATCAAATCATCACTTAACAATACTATTAATGCAGTAATCCGCCTCATATAAGTTGACATGTAGAAGATAAAATGTAGTATATACTTACATCGACGAGATGAACATTTTAAATCTCAGCGATATCTGGCCCAAAACCCATTTTTCTTGACGGACTGATTCTCAGAACTAGATTTACTACGCTTTGATCCAAGAGGAAAATGACACTTCAAAAAGGGTTTAGCAAATATAGTCTTTGAAGTTTGAACTACAGCTCGATGTTATGTTGGGAGTTTCCCATTCCTATTGCATTTCTGATGTTCCCGTCATTTGTTACACCGCCAATATAGCTATCCAGAACACGATTCTAGCTATTTTCAGTAATTTGTCTTCAATGCAGCCTCTGCTTTTAAAGCTTTCTAGGAAAGCTTGCTTCTGCCCGACTGTGCATATTAGGAAAATGGGTCATACTTGTCTGCTTCTGTGGTCATGGTTTCTAAAGAGCACTCAGCATGATAAGCATGACCCAGGCTAGAACAGCAACTACTGAAAATTCCGGCACAACCTTCGAGCAGGCCCTACACGTCTGGAGATCAAGAGAAGGCGAAGAAGAGAATCTGCTGCTTGATCAAAATATTCACTGTCAAAAGACCATCTTCCTCTCTTGAGACGAAGCAATAATTTCGGAGAAGGTGCATAAGGACCAGCCATCAAAATTTCTGCTTCTATTGGACAGCTGTATTCCTTGCAGTTGCAGCTACACAACAGGCGGAACCCATAACCAGTGAGAAGCAAGTATTCAACAATTTTTCCTCATGAAGTCAATAGATCCAGAAGATAAAGGTGAATTCCACTTCCTGCAGGAACGAGCAGGATTAGAAAACGAAAAACATAAAACTCCAAATTTTCTAGCTGGTGGCACCGTGGCAGTCAGCTTCTTCGATGCGACTAGGTCTGATACAGGGGATTTGAGTATCTTGGATGGGACCAGCACCTCAATCCAGATTATAATCTTCTATAATTGGCACACATAAGGACAGGCCAATGACAGTATATGCTTTAGCCAACTTGCTTCTATGAAAGGTCAAGTCACGTCTTATACGTACAGAACGGCAGTATACAACTATGTTCCTCCGATGCGACGCTTCACTTCAGTCGTGTGTCAAACACTTGAAGTATCCAACATGACACACGATGCTTTCAACACTTTATTTTTAGACCAAAAATTGGAAAACTAAATTGGAAAACTTTGGCTGAAAATAATTGTGCCTGATACACTTACACCATGTTATGTCCGACATTTGTAGCTGAGTCGAAAAAACATAGGTATACACACAATGAGCTAATTAGGACAACTCATTTTACTACTGGCAATGAAGTGATGAACGTGCATGTTAAAAAAATTTAGTCCAAAATTCCACCTCCTTAAGTCTTTTTATGGTCGACTCCAACCCACTGGTAAATCGAGTAGATATCTGGTCCTCTGACACATACAAACTTACTCTCATCTCTCCCACAGGCCAATATGTATAGTGTTTCTAAAACCATGACATTGAGTGTGTCTATATGTATTAGGAAGGGGGCATGTTATATTGCAGCCAGTATAAACACAGATATAAAACCATCATAAACACTCTAGCCACTGATGCAGTTGATTCAACAGTACTGTATGAGTTTACAACTTCATACCAGTATCTTAAACTGTCAAGAACAAGTTCCATGACCACGGGATGATTACAGTTTAAGGGGTTCCCTGCAGCCAAGAGATAAAGAAGCAATTTTTAAAGAGCGTGATGCAAGAAGCACCTTTGTAAGAACATGGTGCAACAAGCATCTGACAGATGAATTAGAAGAATCTTAAAACTGAGAAACCAGCTTTTATTGAATGTAGTGTTGTTAGTGAACAAGGGTTACATGCTCAACCTGTAAAGGCTATTAGATTAATGCTATTGGGTCATAAAAATTATAAAGGTAGTTTTCAAAGAAAATGAAGGTAGCAGTAAATGAAGTCTTCTGGCAGGGTAATCTTAATCGGTATGCACACAGCTAAAAAAAATTGCTGCTATATTCCGCAAGAAAAGAGCAAGGATTCTAAACTCACTAGTTTGTTGCAATATTGCTACTTTAAAGCAGACAAAGGTCTATAACGCAATCGCGAAAAGAGAGCCATGTAAAAAATACACCAAAAAGAAGCATAAAGTCCGCCATCTGAGTGCTATAAGCATTTGAAATATAAGCTCACCAATAATGGACAGCAAATGGAGATGAAAATAATCATTGAATTCAATGAAGCGTTACACGAAAATTGATAGCAAAAAGAGTTAATCTTGTTACCACAGCCTGAATAATTCATGAACTTGCCACCATTGTTCACGTCGATCATGTAATAGACCTGCAGACACATAACAAATTCTGTCACAATCAAGTGCACAGATATGTGCACATAACTAAAAGCAGGCATAAAACTTCATTTCGAGACATGATTGGAAAATTGCTCTGAGGTCTTGCCATGACATGTATGCTCTCCAATCTCTCACCTTATTATCTATGCCACGGAACGAAGTTGTGTATGGGTACTTATCATCACCTTCATTAGTATGATTATATACAACATCTAAGATGACCTGCAAAATTGATCCACACAAAACAACCATCTATCAGTCCAAGAGAAGTTACCTACATTGATTAGCTACAATTGGGGAAAAAAAGGATAACGCCTCACTTCAGGTTATAACTTTATAGCCCCTAGTATTAAAAACAGTAAAACTGAATTATAGACAGAAATTGCAGGTAGTAGCGACCGTTCTGTTTATGATGTGTAGTGTTGGTTGCTAACCATCAGCATTACACAGTTAAAAGAAAATGAAAGTAGGATAAACGGGAAGCAGAATATGATACACCCGGAAAATTATCTTCTACAAGCATTTAACTGTCGAAAAGGTGCAGCAAGTGTCTAGCATACCGAGAGAAACAGCATACCTCAATTCCAGCATTATGCAAGGCTTTAACCATTTCCTTGAACTCCAGTGCAGCATTAATAGTCCCCCCACCAGAACTTGCATAGCGAAGAAGTTGATAGTTGAATAACCCCAAGTATTAATCTTTATGAATGAGAACCCGTGAAAAGAGTCAAAAACCTTTTCGAGTTAAGATTGAGGTCAACACTGTCGATCACCACAAAAACAACATAGACATGCATACAACTATACAAATGTTGGAAGTTAAACTAGAATGAAGTGAGATGTGAGGTAGTCACGCACCATGACACCACCAACGAATAAGGCACCACAAACCAAAGTTAACGATAGTCACAGGCAGGATACACGACAATGAAAACATATGATAGATATTGTTGATAATCAGTAAAAGGTAGTATATATTTGAAGACTATCAGTATGTAAAGGCGAGAAGCATCAAATCCATATGTTAGACTTCTCCATGCTACTTACCAGTCACCAAAACACAGCAGATGTTACCCTCAAGACACAATTAACGCCTAGAGGTGTCGTCACATGAAGGATTAACCTATACAAGAACCCATCCTACCCGAAGCATCCTGAAAACAATAACTCCTCCACGAAGTTCAACTTCCCAAACAACCAAAGTTCTAACATCTTTTCCACGGGGTGCAACAGCCATTGTCGTTGGTCCTAGACAACCAAAACACTATCACTTTCAACACACACTACTTAATCGGTAAACTTGGGTTTGACACAAGCCACAACAGCCATTACCTGTCTATCCTTAACCATTAAGGGTCTATCCTCAACATGCACTACTGACTATTCCCTTCTTTCGAGTCATTTTCATACGTGTTGATCAAATTATGTGACAAAAATTTTGAACAAACGTACAGAAGTGACTTGAAAGGCCACTGCTTGTCAGTCCTAGAACCGAGTATCAAACCCGCTCCAATAGAAAGTATAAGCCATTCAATCCAATCTAACCTAATCGAGAAACATAAAACCATTCTGCAACCTCAACCTAATCTCCTCCATCCGACGATAAAATTAACCAATCAGTAATACCACCAAAACATAATTTCAGCATTTCTCCAGCCTATTTAACAACACAAAATCTCATTAAAGACGGACACTATCCGTCACAAGCTAAACACGGGATAATGTCCTCTCACAATAGAGTGAAGCAAGACGCTTTGATTTAACAATCCCCACCATTCGACGACAAAATCAACCAATCAGTATTACCACCAAAACCTAATTTCAGCATTTCTCCTACCTATCTAACAATCAAGGTATTAAACCACAATTTATTCAAAATCATTACAAAATACGGAGTAATAATTAAAACATCATCAACGAAAATAACAATTAAAATTAAGCGAATAGATCTCTAACAACCACGATCAAACAAATAACAAAAAAAATCGAAGGATCAGGATTGTAATGAGAATGTTAATTAAACAATTCGAAGCTAACTAATGTAACTACCGATTATGTGAGACCGTCGTATTTGAGAAATTGTGCATTTTAAATACGGATACTAAATCTCAAACTCTTAATACATGGTTAAACCCAGAATATGATCATGATCGAAGACGGTCAGTGGAAAACTTAAGCAGAGGGCAAGAAAATTAGAAAACCCAAAAATAGCATTCTTCACCTATTTAACTCATGTTGCTTTCCGTAATTTTACTATTTTAGTACACTATATGTCTATATTCTACTTCCTCCCTTCCAATCAATCATCATATATATATCTAATGCAGAAGTCAAGCTGCTGACGTGGCATCACAAGATACAAGCACCGTCCTACGTGTCACGTTTTAAAGCATCCTAACATATTGTCCAATAAAATTTCAATTAGTGAAATCAAATGGAATCACAAGATCACAAGATTGACGTCATATTTAGTAATTTAAATTAGTGCAAACAATTGATTTCTTTCATATAAGCCGTGATTCCATTTGCAAGTATTATGGAATCAAATTGATTTCTAAATATAACAGACTGACTATTATACACCCATATGTATGACACCCATATGTATAAATTCCATTTTAATTTGACTCAATAGGTTGTAACCCGTGTGGTATGAATTCAACATTGTGCGAGTCAAGCCGCTGATGTGACATCACATAAAACAAGCTCTGTCTTACGTGGCTTGATTTAAAGCCTACTAACATATTACTAATCATATATATATCTAATGCAGAAGCCAAGCTGCTGACGTGGCATCACAAGATACAAGCACCGTCCTACGTGTCACGTTTTAAAGCATCCTAACATATTGTCCAATAAAATTTCAATTAGTGAAATCAAATGGAATCACAAGATCACAAGATTGACTCCATATTTAGTAATTTAAGTTAGTGCAAACAATTGATTTCTTTCATATAACCCGTGATTCCATTTGCAAGTATTATGGAATCAAATTGATTTCTAAATATAACAGACTGACTATTATACACCCATATGTATAACACCCATATGTATAAATTCCATTTTAATTTGACTCAATAGGTTGTAACCCGTGTGGTATGAATTCAACATTGTGCGAGTCAAGCCGCTGATGTGACATCACATAAAACAAGCTCTGTCTTACGTGGCTTGATTTAAAGCCTACTAACATATTACTAAACTGATTGTCCAATAAAATTTTTAAAATCCGTCAAACATGGTCAATATCCGTGAATCCAACACAAAAAAATTCAAAATCCTTGAACCATGTTCAATAAATTTCCTAAACTGAAAAGAATAAAAATAATAACCTAAAGATTTGATTGAAATTACTTTCCAAAACAAAATTTTTAAAATCCGTGAATCATGGTCAATAAACTAAACTGAAAAGAACAATAATAATAACCGAAAGATTTGATTGAAATTAATTTTCAAAACAAAAATTTTAAAATCCGTCAAACATGGTCAATAAATGAATTTCCAAAACAAAATTTGTAAATTCCGTGAATCACGTTAATTTTGTTTAAATTTCCTAAATTGAAAAGAATCATAATCATAATAATAACTGAAAGATATGATGCATAATTAATTTCCTAAACAAAATTTCAAGATTCCGTGAATCCATGAATTATGCAAAATTAATTGACCTAATCTGAAAAGAATAATAACTGAATGCTTTTAAATATGGATAGATTATGGTTTGAAATTAATTTACTAAACTAAATCCTAATGTGAAACAATAACTAAATTTACTTATACAATTATACAATTAATTAATAATTAATAATTAATTTTCTAATTATACAAATGATTTCCTAAACATATTGAATAATAACTCCCGTGCAAAATATTAATGTATGCGTCTTAATTTATGCGAGCGCATTTTAGTTTTAATCTAACACGATTTTTCACATAACGCTATGTAATTTTTAAACTAAAAGTATTTATATTTATTTAATATTATTAACAATATTAATTTCATATTATTAAAGTACTAAAATAATCAATTTCTTTATCTTTATATTAATTTCATATTTTAAAATTATAAAATAATTAATTTCTTTATCTTTTAATTATTAACAATATTAATTTCATATTATTAAAGTTCTAAAATAATTGATTTCTTTCTCTTTATATTATTAACAATATTAATTTAAAATACTAAAAACAGACCCGTGAAGTTCACGGGTTACAACCTAGTTCTATACATTTACTTTATTCACGTTTGTCAATACTCGTTTTCTTTTGTTAATATCTTTAGTTACACATCGATAAAAATTATAAAACTTTGATATTTACAATGTACTCGGTAAGACAATTTAAACAAGATCTCACATGACTATATTTTATGTTATATATTAAAAGTTGTGTCGAAAATTCACTCGACATATGAATAGTGACCGTAAAGTGAAATGTATAGAATTGATTGGAATGGAGGAAGTATATACTTATCATGTAAAGTTCATAACGTCATCTTATAATCTGTTTTGGGTTGGTACAATTGGATACTGCCCCGCAATCGCTTTACTTGGGGTGGGGACGGGTAGAGCTCTGGCGGGTGGTGGGGACGGGTATCAAAATTGTACCCGCTATGGGCAGTGGGACGGTGATGGTATTTGCGTGTTACCCATTTCATACCCGCTAATTATTATAAAAATTAATATCTAATTTTACAATATTTTTTTGTTATAATTAAGACGAAATATTAAAAATAACTATTTTATAAAATATTTTACTAATTTTTTTTGGTAAATAACGAAAATTATATAAACAAACTCTTGAAAATAAAAACTAATAATGATAAAACAACTTGTACGAAAGAAGATCGAAAAATTTATGGTATAACGGATTAAGGGGTAGGTGGGGCGGGATGGTTTTAGAAACTTATAGCCGTCATGGGACGGTGGGCGGGGATGGTACGAAATTTTCTTGATAGATACGGTACAGGAGGACCTATATGCAGCACCGTCCCGCCCAAATGACATCCCTACTCCCGAGTCCCGACCAACACAAACCCGACCCGATTACCACCTTAGGTGGGGTACTTCCTTGGATGGGCTTACCATTTCATTATCCAAGACAAACCATGAATCAAAATATATAGGATAGGCGGAATTCCTGAGAATTCTAGACACAACTACTCCTTATCAAAAAAATTTACTCAATTTCCCCTCTTCTACACCCTTCGAATCATCCCTTTTCTCTCTAAAACATCTTAAATTATTACAATTTACAAGGGTTTAATCATCCATTTATTGTTAATCATTAAAATATGCAAGGTAACTCCATTAATTTGTTACTTTTGCAAGTTAATTTTTTTTGATGTACTGTTAATTTTTCATGTTTAATTTAATGAAATGTTGATTTTATTGTGTTTTTTGGAGTTTTGAATGTATATTATTGTTGGGTTTTGAGTATATTATTGTGTTATTGAATTTTTAGTTGAAATGATTATGTTTACATGTTCATTTTGTTCTGCCCTTCTGTTAAATTTTAATTTGTTGCAGCAAGAATTGTAATTTATGTTATTAGGGTAGGAATTGTCAATTGCCCCGTCTCAGTCAATTGTTTACCTTTTAATCGAAGCTAAGCAGATGATTAGAAAGAGGGGGTATTAGATTGATTCATAGGAGGAAGAATTAGATTAGAAAGTGAAAATTCTGAGCTGCCCTAGTGAATAATACCGTCTCTCGTTCAATTAGTTCTTTACGTTTGATCGAAATAGAATTTATTGAATCGGAGGGAGTAGCTGAAACGAAATAATTGAGAGGATAGATAAGGTTTGGGTGATTAGTTTAGCAAAAAGTTGAGATGAGATTTAGGGTTTGGAGTTAAAGATGATGAAAGCAACTCCCAAAAGGTTCAATTTCATCAGGCCTTGCTTTAGTTGAGGGTAAAGTGTATGTTGCGTGGACTCGGTTAAAAGGTTTGAACTTTGAAGTATCTGTCATGGGTGCGTGCTCAGATTTAGACTGTTTTTAAAAAGAAAATCAAAAATCTTCATGTTTGGCTCAGAATGATGCTAACTGTTGTACCTATGTCGGATTGTCGATTGTCGTTATGGTGTACTCCTGCTGAACTGTCGAATATTGGATGTGGGTATGTTATGGAAAATCAAGAGTCAACTGAATTAAGTTGGAGAAAGTTGTGATTTTTCCTTTGCTACCTAATTGTGTAGCAGAGTACTTTTACTTCAATACACAGTCTATTACCAAATCATCATGTTTTGGTTGAGAACGGAGTGTTTAGTGTAGTACACATGACTGATTGTCGGCTCTCGTACTCATGGTGGATTGTCGACTGTTGGATGTGTGTACGAAAGGGAATATTGGGAGTCAACTGAATTAAGTTGGGGGATGCTGTGATTTTTCCGTTGCTACCAAATTGTGTAGCCGAGTACCCCCACTTCAATACTCAGCCTATTACACTAATCGTTGACCGCTGATTGCCTACTTGATTCGGTAAAACCAAGCGGACATGAAGTATTCATTAACTTTTAACGGGTTTCCATTAGTGCAAACTATACATTCCGTAACTTGTTGGCTTCATTTGCCAGAACAGCTGGTTTGGAGAGCAAGCTCTATAGTCTATACTCTAAAATGCTCAACTCACGTAATTCATAGTATAATTTTCATGTTTTTCCGTATTGTACATTTGCTTTATTAATTTGCAAGAAGTTCAACAGCAATTTAACGAATTACCTCAGGGACTCCAATGCTTATCTAGGAACGGGTAAGGGTTAGAATCTTAGATGAAACCAACCTAAGCCATGATCGAAAAACATAAGAGAATTGTTTGGATAACCAATGATGTAAAATTGCAATGAAACGCATTTCTGGTTTAGCTAGGCTTTTTAGTTATGTCATTAATTTCAAGGCCAAAGAATGGTAAGCATTTGGCTCCATCGGCAAAGGAAACCACTATGTGAATCTACAATAGCATTAAATTTCTGAACAAATGTGACTCTAGCTGCCGGCTTTAAGATGGTCGGGGTCTGGTTAAACTATATTGAGCCCTGTTCAGTGTTCAGTAGATGTGCATTTTCTGATTTGACATGCTTATGTATTGATTTATGTCCCAGGGGTGGTAGCAAAACCGTTCACTTGCACACCAAATTGCCCTACTCCGAACCCAAGGTTACATCGTCATATAGTTGCTCGTTCAGAGGTTCCAACAAATCTTCCTTCGCTCTTGAAGACAACATTTCCATGTATAAAACTGAATGCTAGAGGTAACTTGATGCTCTTAATATGAACATCTTTGGTGACATATTCTGCGTTTCTGTATGGCTGTATATATGCTGAATCTCTCTTTAATGTGTACATTTTGTTAGTATGTTCACATATAGATTGATATTCAGTTTTCTATGAAGACTGTCAGTATTTTCGTCGACGTAATCCTCAGAGAGTTGGTATTATTATCTTCTCCAATAGCTTCGATGGAAGATATAATCTTCTTATAGTGTCAGAAGGTATCATCTTCTCACTGCGTCCTGTGTGAAACGGTCTCAAATGTCAGACTATCCACACAAGCCCCAGTTAGATGCAAGACAATTTTTTGTGTTATTTTTAAATGGTGTAAAGGGAGTCACAAGGGTGATTTTGACGCTGACGGGATTTAAACCCAGATAAAGAGCACCACCTCTCATGATTTTACCAACTAAGCTAGTTGACATGTGCTGTGTAATCTTCTGTAAATTGTTTAATTGACAATTCACTGACTGAAAGCTCTTAATCTTACCAGCTCACACCCTTCAAGTTCATGCCTTGAAGACTCCGTTTAAGTTTGATCCCTTGAACTGCAGCCCGGGAAAGATGTTTATGAGCACGACTCAAAAGTTTGATCCCTTGAGCTGCACCCCCGGAAAGCTGTTTATGAGCACGACTCGAAAGTTTAATCCCTTGAACTGCAAAGCGGATAAGCCTGAAAAAAGACGGACCTATTTAGGGGCATCAAAATACCCCCCAAAGACCGAGAAGCCGAAATGGTGGTTACGATCTCTGGCAAGCCTACCGTATCTATTACCCTTCATAGATCAGTTATCCTGGACCTTCGCGCACCCAAGTAACCCATCTCTGTTCCTTGAAAACTTTGACAATTTCGTATTTCCCTTGATAAGTACCTTCCTTTCTCTCCCAAGGTTTCTCCTCGCCACATACTCGATCATCCTCTATTTTTGGATAGTTAGACGGAAAGAGTGGCCGCATTTTCTCAGATTCCATGTTATGATGGGTATTTTGTTGGGGACTATGGTGCAAACCATTGGAATTTCCGGTAATTGGTTTCCTGCTTGGGCCTTCCCTCCTCATTTTTGGTCAATTGCTACTTTTAGCCTCCTAATGATAATCTTAGGGTGCATACGAAATGCTCTTCTCGGACAATACGCCACTTTTCCCTTTATCAAGGATGCGGCATTCCTGCATTCCGACTTGAACCTGAGATGATGATTGTATCATGCATCCAAGACCATGAGCAGCAAAAGGTAGTCGATTAGAGTATCATTATTCGTCATACTATACAATATATAGACATCCAATGTACTCAATATTGAACCCCCTACCCCTATTTGTTGTTTCTTTAGTTATATTTTGTCGGGTCTTGTTCCGTTTTAAATGAAAATTTATTTATATTATGCTGTATGCAAATGTCATGAACTTTCCTGCTTGTGTAGCCTGTAGTTCGGTAAAGCTATAACATCATTTTTCGAGCTACACTCTTTACGAGTATATATATCTTGTTCCACCACATTCGGAATAGGGAGCTAGGTTGTCAGTGCCCAGCAAAGGGTATGAGGAAGAATTCTAGCTTCTCGCCGTCAAGTCAAAGTTGATGCCGTTGGAGCTAAACCGACACACCTGTCGGTGATGGTGTCTATGTTCTGGGTTGTAAGTGTCATCTGACGTTCTATTAATTAAGTCCGTGTAAGAAAGTATTCCGTATTAGATTAGAAGTTTGGTTTTCTTACGCTACAAATTAATTAAGTAATTTGGAAGGTTGCTAATGTTGTGTGACAAAAACAATTTGTGTGAAGGAAATGTAAACTATTGGTCTTTAAATAAGTGGATACATAGTTTTCATTCATTATCTTCCAATGTGCATTATTTGTGGTTTATGTCATGGCATTCATCATTGGTGTTGGTGACCACATCTGTATTCATACTTTAGTCAATCATTAGTTATCGGATTTTGACGGATAAAATTCATCACAAGACAAGTTTTTGATGAAAGAAAATCGGTAGAGTAAATGAAACGAGACGCTAAATGGGTCGCGGACAATTCATGTTATTTTACTTGGTTTGATCCACGGTCCAATAGTTCATGTTATTTCGGTCTTCGAGCAGGCGTTAGATCTAATCTGATGGATCGTGAACTGATATTGTGACTTGTGAGTGTGCGTTATTCGTTTTCAGCTTGTGATCTATAATGTCCGTCTTGAATGAGATTTTGTGTTCTGTATTTATATTTTATTTTCTTAAGGGATCCTATTAAAAATTAGTTAGTCTTGCTTGTGACGGGTCGGATGGAGAGACGGATAATGACACCCACAAAATGAATAAGGGACAAGGTGGGGCACCCATGTGCTTTCCTCTCTCTCTCCTCTAAATAGGCATTTTGTGAGACAAAATGGTATCTGTCTTCTCCTTGTGACGGATACCCTCCGTTTACAATGAGAATTTGTGATTAAAAATATTGATTGTGTTAAAATCCTAATGCAAGACTAGTTTGTCCGTTTGTCGTATACTAATTGTCCTACAATCACACTTTTTGTCTCTTTCAATCAGCTATCAATATACAATTTTATTCACCATTCACCGTCATTGAATCAAATCCGAACTAAATTAGAAAAAAGTAATGATAGGTTAGGTAGCACGGACACTTCTCTTATATAGTTGTTTTGTGTTCGATACTGTGTCCGACATTTAAACATCAGACACTTATTGGACACATGGTTAAACATATTATAGTTTAAAGGATGAATAAAATTTTAAAAAAAATCGATTAGAAGATGATTTTGGGTGGAAAATGAAAATTAGTTAGAGTAAAGGTCGAATTGAACATTTAGTTGTTTAGATTTAGCTTCAAATACATGATAAGAATAAAATTATAAGTTATTTATAACCATAAACTATAGATTTTATTATATTTAATGTCGTGTCCCGTGTCCTAAATTTTATGGGATGTTACGGGAAAGCTTTTTCAACCGAGCCTATCTCCTCTTTCGTCTTTAAGATTCTTTCTCTTATCGCTCGAGTCCCACTTCGGGTCGGGGGGTCCCGTATCCGTATCGTGTCTCGTATTCGTGTTGTGTTCGTGTCTGTGTCCGTTTTGGTGCTACCTAGATGATAGGGTGTCACCAGATAACGTCAATGTTTCAATAAATAAAATGGAATTCATAACTTTTATATGCCCATTGAATTTATCATTGTTTTAGAATGTGTATACTAGGAAAATTATGATTTTGTAAATTTACGTAATACTTTCTTTATCCTGATTATTTGTTTATCTTTAAAAATAAACCGTACTTTTTATTATTGTAGTAGGACGTAACTCTCGTAAGGATTTGAACCTACGGGGCTACGGATCATGAAGTATACGCTTATGTTTTTAACCATTTGAGATAAACTATAAGGATGAATATTTACCATTATTTGTTTTTAATTGTATGGAGTATAGAACAATCAATATATAATTGCTTCAAAATTATGTGGCCATGCATGCAGATTATTATTGGTTCAATTGTCAATATCTTGAGAAAGAATTTCATAAATATCAATTTAATACTCATTATCATAAATCTTGTGGCAAGAAATAATTAACACCCCTTCTAAACTTGAAGGGGGATGTCTCTTTATGTTGTTTATATTTAGCACAAATTTTCATTTTTAATGGGTAAAATCCGTTACAAATTTGTGACGTGAGACAAATTTGCAAGTGGGAGGATAAGTGGAGTTGAAGCGAACCGAGCAAAACTGAATTAATAATTAATGTGAAAAGAATAGTTGAACTGAACAGAACTAAAGTATGAGTTGAACTAAGTCGAAATTAATTACAAAAACAGACCCTCTTTTAAGAGATTTAAAAAAAGGTTAATTTATATTTTTTATGTGTCATATAAAAGAGTTTGAGAGATATAAGACGGCACATAAAAAAAAGATATCAACTTATACACAATTTCTTAGGATATACGATTTCTCACTAATGTTACTAAAAAACCTTTCTCCGAAGAATTAATTGTCATTTTATTTAATTTTTATCTTTTTAGTTACTTTTTAATTCATTTATTAGGCTCTCGTATGTTGTGAGGGACGATTTCAAGGAACGGTCTCTTATATATATTACTTTTACATTTCACAAATTCTCATCTACGACAGTCCTACGTGCGACCAACAGAAAAATGACTACTTTTTGTTAAATAATTATCACTTTCGATTAAATAGTGACCACTTTTGTGGTAAAAAATAACCTGTTTTTCAAAGTGATCACTATTTACCCAAAAGTGATAAACTTTTTACCAAAAAGTAATAACATTTTGTATAAATTATAGAATAAGACCGTCGCATTGAATAATTACTGTTAAGATTTAGGGGTGATAAAGTGCAAGTGTGTAAGCATGAAAACTTTAGTAAAGGTTATGTTATGCACACATTTAATTTGTTTTAACAAATATGATTAAGGCCCTGTTCTTTTCGGCTGAAACGAGCTGAATTGAATAAATTGGAGTAGAGCTTAATTGAACTAAATTGAGTGAAACTGAGGTGGAGTAAATTTAGTTGAATTAAAAGTTACTTTTGTGAAGAGATTAATTGAAAATAATTGATTGAACGTAAATAAAACTTAACGAAATACAACCAACCAAAATTGAGAGAAGCTGAAATTAAGCCAGAAAGAACAGGGCCTAAGTATTGTCCATTGATGGTGATTAGCTATCCAAATATATCCTTGTTCATTGGTACTTAGTTTATTTTACGTCATGGTTAAGTTAAGCTAGCTAGTGTGTTATTAACTTATTAATTATGAGTTATGACTAGTGTTATTAACTCTTTCCAAAAGCCAAACATAAATTAATCCAAGTTTTGAGTCATGCTAGCACCATAATCGTTATTGTAAAATCGGTTGTTATTTTTCACATTATATTTATTTATTTAATTATTTGATGTAAAGGGAGTCACCATCACAATGCGTTTTTATGCTGATGAGATTTGAATTTAAGTCGTGAATAATTGGATAACATCGCTCATAACTTTACCAACTAAGCTGGTTGACAACTACTTAGTACCAAATCCTTTTGTGCTCATTTAAGTAAAACACAAATTATACTTTACGATGGTCACACATACGATCAGTAGAAAAATGATCACATTTTGATAAGTAGTGACCACTTTTTTGTTTAAAAAATGATATATTTTTCAAAAGTGGTCACTTTTAACAAAAATAGTCCCATTTTGCAAAAAAAACACGGTATAAGACGACCGTACAGGAGAACTACTGCATAATTGTTACGATTTTAATTTACAGTCGACAAAGCGATTTTTAGAAAATCCTCTTATATTCTTGGATGTAATTTTGAAGTAGAAAGAGCTCATGGTCTTTTCGACTCGATTATTTATTTGCCCTTATGAAATTTACTCAATGATAAACAAATAACACAAATTATTATTTCAGACCGTCATTTTTGGTCTAAAATAATAAGACGTAATTTTGTAACCATTTTACAGCTAAATGTAACCACGATAGTATAGTCAATGTTACAACTTATGATAACTTGTTTGTAAATAATGGTTATATTTGACTGTAAAATGGTTACAAAATCCTGTCTTATTATTTCAGACCAAAATTGTGGTCTGAAGCAAGACCACTAAACAAATAAATGGTGCATACGAAAAAAGTAATTACATTTCATTATAAATAAACATGGTGACTTTTAAAGCAAACAAAACACCAATATCATTGTTAGGTGAGGAAAGGGCAAAGTCATTAGCAATAATGATTGTCAATTACGCTTAATTACGCTCCAAAGCAAACCAATTAAACTAATTGATTACCAACTCTTTACATAATCAACTTCTATTAACTTTTATGAATACGTATGAGAGATGTTGAAACATGTAAATAATATAATCCATCCGTCTAATTCATTAATTTATCTTTTTTTATTGTTATTTGTAAAGACTGATTATTTTAATAATCAATGACATATAAATGATTAATAGAGAGTATTATTATGGTGTATTATATAGAAAAGAAACTTATACTATCACCGTTATTAGGTAGGTGGATCACGTATTTTATTATAAGTATCATATATCGTGTCTAATTAATTATCTGAGGCTAATTGAATTGAATTCACACAAATAACGATAATATATACTCTAGTATATAATGTTAAATCGATGCTGGTGTAAGCGAAAGAATTCTCAACAGAAAGCAGAATTAGAAAACGCGGAAATTGTACACAAAAATGGTTACAGAATCCTCAATCACCTTACACCACGGAGACGTAATGATCTTTTAAGCATTTGAGCAAGGATCCTCTTCATTTCTCCTAATTCCGGATTGATCGAGAAAAGTATATTACCTTTCTCAATCCAATATGGTTTACTTACATTGACTGTAGCTACGTTTTTCCACATATTGCATGTACAATGTAATAGGATATAATATAACTCTGATACCATGTCAAGAAACCAACTCAA
This sequence comes from Silene conica, assembly GCA_029255685.2. Lineage (NCBI taxonomy): Eukaryota > Viridiplantae > Streptophyta > Magnoliopsida > Caryophyllales > Caryophyllaceae > Silene > Silene conica. Next base: position 5,493,433 of record CM055317.2, on the reverse strand, counting down.
CCAAAAGCTTAAGCCGATGTTGGAGTTCCTTGATTCGTTTTATATTCTAACACTTCCCCTCACACGAAAGCCCTTTTTTCTTTTTTTGGGCTTGAAGTGTGGGTGCAGGCGGGATTCCCTTGCCTGTTCTGATTATCCACTTTAGAATGGAGGGGGGTGGGATTCGAACCCGTGACCTTTGGTCACCTGGCTCTGATACCATGTCAAGAAACCAACTCAACCAAAAGCTTAAGCCGATGGTTGGAGTTCCTTGATTCGTTTTATATTCTAACACAATAGGTCATAGATTCATAATAGATTATAACTTTCTCGAGTTTTATTTCCGTCATCCAAAATTAAATTATACTCCGTAGAAGAAGAATCAGTCTTATTCTATAATTTTTAATCATTTCTCAAATACTATGAGATGTGAAAGAAGTTATATACGAGAAGAAAATAAGTATTTTCATCTTTTATTTCATGAGGTTACTCTTGAGTTGATGATAGAAAAGAAGAAGGGAGATAGTTTGCAAATTACAAAGGAGTGATTGTTCGGATGAATGTAATATTAATATCCGAGTGTTTGGTACACGAGTGCGCAAAGAGATTGTATTCACATGATCTAAAATATTCGAATTCATTCACTTTCAGAAATATTATCCCCTCGTATATATGTTTTAAAATCAAATCCATTTTAAATTAAACAATCCGAACAAATAGATTCCAATTTAATTACTTCAAAAATACATCAAATACATTGAACTCGGACTAATACATTACCAACTAATATTCTCATTACAATTACCATTAGAGCTAAACACATCAAATACATTGATCTTCGACTACAACCTCCACAACAATATCTCCAATACAATTACATTGGAGGCAATAATACCAATCTAACTAGAGCATAAAACCGAACAACACATTACATTTCTGAATGACGCTATGATCGCCCCATCGGCCGACCACCCTCTACAAATCAATATTGGATGGGTTCGTTCAAATACATTGATCTCCGACTACAACCTCCACAACGATATCTTCAATACAATTACATTGGAGGCGATAATGCCAATCTAACCGGAGCATAAAACCGAACAACACATTACATTTTTAAATGACGTTATGATCGCCCCACCGGCTACATATCAATATTGGATGGGTTGGTTCAAATAACCCAAGTCCCAAGGACTATTATTATTACCAAAATACCCATGATTGATAATTCCAAAATCACCCAAATCATCACCAAAAACACCCAAATCCAAACAATCATTATTCTCCAAAACTCCAACCCCATTAAGGGCATTCATGTCATTAATCATCCCATTAAGTGAGTCAAGCCTTTGACTAAGCTCATTCATTTGAGCTCTTAAAACACAATTTTGAGATTCAACATTCAAGTATTGTTGTGTTGTAAAGTCAATGGTTTGACCAATTTGATTATTGTCTCTTTTTAATTGTGTAATTTGAGATGTTAGATTATCAAGATGTTGTTGTTTCTTCATCCTTGATCTCCTTGCCGATTCTCGATTCGATGTCATTCTTTTCCGTTTTCTTTCATCTAATATCACCACATTTTGTTGTTGTTGTTCCCCTTCACATGTTGAACTTGATGTCGTGTTTCCGCTCGATGTTGCCATTTAATTACGATAAATCAACCGCGTCACTCAATATACTAAATTTAGGACACAGGACAAGGACACGAACACCGGACCTAGATTAAGAAAATTAATATAAATAAAAATGCTAAAATTATTATTAGGTAAGATAATTATTAAGATATAATTAAGCTAATTAAAGAAGGTTATATAATTCATGAAAAAACATAAAACCAATAAAGGAAACAAACAGAGAAAGATTGAACTAAATGGGTCCTGCGCCTAAGAGATGAATTTATGATAAACCCAGAACGAAGAACTTCACTAAGAATTGGAGTCATTAATTAATCTTAAACATTAATAAATCTAGCTTAATTTTTTGCATTAATTAATTTGTAATTAGAAAATAAGTACAACAAAGGAGTTGGATCTAGAAAAGATTCAAACTTTGATGCAAATTTGAATTTTAATTGAGATTTGGGGATGTGGGTTTTGATTTAAATCTCCAAAAGATTCAATTTTGATGCAAAATTGAATTTAAATTGAGATTTGGGGATTTGGGTTTTGATTAAATCTCAAAAAGATTCAATTTTTGAAGCAAAATTGAGATTTGGGGATGTGGGTTATTGTTAAAAGTTGATGAAAGTGCAATTATATAGCTCAAATCTCAAAAAGATTCAAACTTTGATGCAAAATCAAGAGATGAAAGATGTGGGTTTTTACTAAAAATTGAAAAAAAAATGTAATTTATACTAATAATAGCAGAAATGACAGAAATTTGTTGCTTAAAAAGAAGAATAAAGAGATTAATTAAGAAAGTAATTAGAGAGAATAATATGAGAGGAAGAGAAGGAAGGAGGAAGAGGTTTGAGATAGAAATAAGTTGGGATTATATAGAAGAATAAGGCATAAAAGTGGGCTTAAAATTAAGAAAAAATGATGAGAAAATAAGGTTATAATAATGGTGATGTGAGTTGTGTTTGTTGGGAGTTTCTGTGTTGTGACTTGTGGTAGGGTTGTTATATAATGCTGGCTTGTGTCTTTCTGATACGAAATTTCTGCAGGGGTTCCTCATTTACAGCCTGTTCTGCAATCGAAACAGAAAATGTTGTGTACGGATTCACGTTTAAGAGATGTCATTGGGGCGGTGCAGGCAGAAACGTAGATGTAGAGTGTAGACTGTACTCGTTGCATTGCCTGTGGCGGGTTGGACTGGAGATCGGAACAGAATTCTTAATTCGAGTTTCGGGTCAGTAGATGTCGGCTGTCGCCTGCCGGGTACAAGTTTTGGTACTCAAACCCGTTCTATCACCCGTACTCGCGTCAAGTGGGGCATGAGGCAATACAAGTGTACTTGGCTTAAGTTTCAGACAAACATGTGATTAATGTCATAATTAGTCTCTCAACAACCGTGAAAGGCCAAATTACTGTCCGAATATAAAGATCTGGAACTGCAAGTTACAAGACAATCATGAATTATCAATAATAATGGTTGAAACACATGAAAGGCAACATGGAAATAGTGTTCAAATTGGTGGTCAACTTTACCTACTACCCCGTTTTCATTTGTTTCATCGACCCGTCCGTCTTCCTTGTGATAGTTAGAGGCCTGTGATGTTTCATAACTCCCTTTTCACCTATAAGTAACTTTAGTTTTCCATTATAAATACATTCTAAATTACCACACATTACGCATTTACGCGGGATCTATACTAATATCATCAATAAGACAAAAGTAAAATGTTAAAGATTAACAAGATATTTGTCATATTTATAAAAATAAAGAGTTTTACTGAAGACAAATACTATCCGTCACAAGCTGAATACGGATATTATCATCTCACAACAAGGCAAGTGGGAGAACAAATGAGTGTAAATGGAGCATTTCATGGGTCATCCCACTTGCATTTTGTGAGGAGGACACTATCCGTCTTCAGTTTGTGACGGATAGTGTCCATCTTCAATGAGACTTTGTGTTATAAAAATGAGATAGTATTTGATTCGTCATTTAAAATGGAAGCATTCGGTAAAAACAATAAATCTCATAAGACGGGTAAGTAGTTACCATTTGTATGAAAAAGATAAAAATGAAAAAGTCGAGAAAACCTAAAGATATTTGTCTTATCACAAATTCTTATTTGCAACGGCATTATCCGTCGCAAGCTTGTGACGGATACCGTTTTCTCTCACAAAATACCCACTTTTTTTCTCTCTCCAACACTATTCATGTGGTCCCCTTTCTCCACTAACTCATTTTGTATCTATTTTATCTCACAAAATATCCGTCACAAATGGTGACCCGTCGCAAGCAAGACTTCCTATTGTCTTATACTCCCTCCATTCTTTTTATATCACCCCATTTCTTTATACACGTTTGACAATACTCATTTTGTTTCGATTATATCTTTAGCTACATACTACTAAAAGTTATAAAATTTTGATATTCTTAATCCTCCTATCAAGACAAATTAAAAAAGATCTCACATGAATATATTTCCGTGAACGGATTGAGAGAAAAATGACGTTGAATACTCGATTGTGAATAGTGTCCAAAAAGAGAATGAAGTGATACAAAAAGAATGGAGGGAGTATAAGCAAATGAGTTATTATTTGATCCGTCTTAGGATTAAAACGGATACTTTCGTCTTCAATAAGAATTTATGCCGTAATAATTGGTGAATTTTACAATGTGGCCCCAGAGTAAACAGGCAGGCACTATCCAAATTACGAATTTGGATCCTCTCCATTACTTTCTTTCCATTATCTCTCTAATACACACTTATTTTAATATATTTTCTCTATCTATCCAATAAAACATTATTTTTATGAAATAATTACAACCGCTAGATCGTCTCAAGATTTAATCCGGACCGTTTAAAAGTAATGGAGGTCCATTTCTTTTCGGGTAATGGAGAGAATCCGGACCGCCAAATTACCCACAGAAAATGATACAGTAAAAAGCAAAAATATCCAATGAAGAAGAAAGTAAAACAGAAAAAGTATCTTTTCATTAAATCTTTTAAATTTGTCCCTACAAAAATTGCTCTCAATTTGGTAATAATGTCTTTATGCTAGAAGTGAAATAAGTGATGGTGTAAGTGATGGTGCCTTTGACAGGTTTGCTGGGGTTTAACTTGTCACTGTCCTTAGTTTTGATGGTGTGGTGGAAGGGGCGGCCGGATTGGACCATGAATACGAAAATGGGGAAGAATATTCGTTTTGGATTTGAATTTGTTTACTCGAATAAGTATTGTGAAAATACGTTTCAATTTTAAAAAATATATTGTCGAATTAAAATGTTAAATTAATATTTGATCAAAGACAATAACTTGAATAACTCTGATTTAAGTTGTATCAATTGAGACAAATATGAAATTATCGAAAAAAAACCACTCAATTGAACATGTAGAGATTTCAATCGAAATTTATCTAATTCAAGTTAGAAGGTTGATAGTTTTTTTTTTACAAAGATTCATCATATGAGTTGGATATTTCTTTTTAATCAAATTCATGTTCGAACATATACTGGTCCAACTTGAATCTCACACAAATAGAACATGAATCGGGTTTTGTTTAGAGCATTCACCATAAATTTAAGAAGGTCTAGCTATTAAATCGTCTTTACACTATTCCAAAAGAAAGTACCTCAATTATGGGTAAGCCATTCTTTTCATCAATACGAAAAATAATTAAAGACTACGAAGTATCAAGTCTAACTAACAATATGAAATTATGATTGCTGAGGTCTCTAATGTCTTAATAAGTTATCAAATGTTATTTACTGATAATTATACATAAAAAAGCACCACCTATCGTTATTCAATCAATTAATTAAGCTAGTTAACATTTATACGAAAACTACTGATCTTTGTCTCCACTATTCCGAAAATAAGTTAGTTAACATCACAAATTTCCATTGAGGACGGACAATGTTGGTAATTTAAGTGTAATTACCGGTTCATTTTTTCGTATTTTGGGTTTGGTTCAAAAACGGGCGAACTTATAAATAATAAAGCTAATTCGGGAAGTACGGAGTGTACACTAGTCTATTGTTTAATTTACAAGTTCGCAGTATATTAGTTGCCTTACGAACGACTATACGGGGGTTGATTTTGAAGGGTTATAACTCTTCAGAATTCTGGCTCAATCCCTTCCCTTTTCCCTTTCATTTATCTATATATATACAAGATAAATGGATCAGTTTTCTTAGGGAAAATTATTGATATCAATCTTCTTGAACATAGAAAACAAATTACACATAAAAATTTCGAAATTACATCTCTGTTTTTCGTGCCAAAAACTGAGGAACGGCGTCTTATCTCTGTAGAAAATTCGGTACATCCCGGGCACTGATATATGGGACGAATTGTTCTATTAGGACAGCGTAGCGATTCGGTGTTGCTTTCATTATTGTTTCCATTTTCTTTACAGTATTTCAATAACAGACAATATTCGTCACAAGCTGAAAACGAATGTACATACCCTTCTCACAATATGCAAGTAACACTATACATATGACGTTCCATTTTCCCATTTACCTTATTATAATTGAGATATTAGCCGTTTTCAGCTTCCGATCAATAGTATAGCCGTGTAGACCATACTCTCATGAATGCCAAAAAAGGGTACGGAGTATCAAGCAGCAAATCTTTGGTTGAAGAGACAAGACACATGGGAAGGCAACCAAACTTGATATGAAGCACTAACTTTTGAAGTCACAAACATGGTTCATGAATAATGGTACATGGACTTTGCTCGCTCTTCTCATCTTACAAATACAAAAGCAACAACATCATCAAATCGTCCTCTAAATTAAAGGTATATCCCTTCAGTTTTGTATTTTTTAGTAACATTCTTCGGTTAAGTAATAAGTACTCTATCTTCTTCTAGATACATTATTCTAGTGAGATTTAGGGTAATGATACGTCACGACTACTTTTACCTGTAACGGTTATAATAATTGGAGTGATAAATTTTGGGTAATGATAAGTCACGATTACTTTTACTAATACTATAAAATTATCAACAAATTTTGCCTGTAAGGTTGTAACGATGACAACAGTGGTGAAGTTTTATGGTGATGATAAGTCGCAACTACTTTTAATAATACCACAAAATTATCAGCAAGTCTTGCCCGTGAGTCTGTGACAGTGACAATAACAGTTGTGGAGTGATAGATTTAAGGTAATGATAACTGATAAGTCATGACTATTTTTACTAATACCACAGAATAATCAACAAGTCTTGTTTGTAACCATGACAATATATGTGAAATGGTAGAATTAAGGTGACAATCACGACTACTTTTGCTAGCTTTTGCTAATATCACAAAATCACCTGCAAGTCTTTCCCGTGAACATGTAACAGTGACAATGGCAAAATTATCAAGTAGATGTATGTGCGATAGTAGTTGCAGAGTGACATATTTAACGTAATGATAAATCACGACTACTTTTACTAAATAATACAATAACGAAATCTTCGACAAGTATTTCTTGTGACGGGAATCCTTAGGTTTACCAACCGAGGTAGACCAACCCACCTGCGTGAGCATGAAAAAAGAACATAATTACGTGCCACCATAGTCACTTTGTCAGCCTAGACGTATACTATCACACATGCATGCAACATTACATGACGATCATGACCTTTGAATTAGTATCTACTCCGTATATATTTACCTTAATCTTTAAGGTATTCATATAGATTCTGACCCTACGTAATTAACAAAAGTGCAAGCATTATATTAACACAAATACTCATTTACGACGGATATTATTTGTTAAAAGTTTATAACGAGTCAAATAAAACTCACATATATAGATAAAAATAAATCATTTGTTACTCTCCAAGCCCTTTACTTTTTGTTTCATCAATACCCGTGATTGATATTTGACCCGTGACAAACTTGTAACAAATACGAAATATATTCTTTACAGGAGAGACTTGCTGTTATACTATTACGAAGTAGTTTATATTTGTACGTAGTAGTTAAAATACATAAAATAAATTCCCACTTGACCTTGCTTAATGTTGACAGATTAAGTGAGAATCAAATTTTGGATTCATCTTGTGTGTATTTTAATTAATTGACCAACGTACAAGTAAATCTAAATAAAGGTCAGTCAAATTAGATGTCTAGATTAAAGGAAAAGAAAGAAATAGAGAGGAACATTCATCAAATACTCTTTTCTTAACAAAACTAATTAATCAAGATTTGCATCATTATAATAATAACCGTCTTTCTAAACTATGTCTATTAGGCATATGATAAGAAAACAAATATATTAACATGAAAAACAATATAAATAATAAGTGTGATGTCGTACATTTATTCATAATCTAATTATTGCCGGGGTGGATGCAAGAATTTGGATTTGGGGGGATACACCTTTTTTTTAACCATGATTACAATGTGACTTTGCATTTATTTACTTACTAACATGATTAAATATCACAAAAGAATTGTTTTAATAGAATATTGGAAATAAGTATAGATGTAGATATAATAAGCAATCAAAAGTACGTAACATGACTACGGCCGTGTTCTTTCTAGCTCGATTTCGGCACCTTTCAATTTTGTTTGACTGTATTCTGTTAAATTTTATTTATGTTCAATCAATTACATTCAGTTAATCTCTTCACAAAATTAACTTTTAATTCAACTAAATTCATTTCACCTTAGCTCCACTCAATTTAAATCAATTAAGCTATATTCCAATTAATTCATTCAACTCGTTTTAGCCGAAAAAACAAGGACTAAATATCTTTTGTGATGGCACATTATCTAACCCCTCCAGTTAGCAGTACAGTACACCAGTATTATTACGTTGCAAACAAACTTTTACTAAACTTATAAATATAATTGAATATTTTGGATCGCATGATGACACATCCGTGAATCATTAGATTAAGGAGGTTGAATGATAAATTTACACCAAAATCAAATACGTGAGATCAACACGAAGATGCTATCATCCCAACATAAATAAAGTCCTCTAATAAGACCGACAATAGAGACTAGAGTAAGTTTTCTCCATTTTGATGCACGAGTAACACACTAACAACAGTTAACGTAATTCCTTAGCTTGATGCATAATAACTTAGCCGCCAGGTTAGTGATATAGTCGCACAACAGCCAACAGGTTGTAAAGTTGGAAGAAGACAATATTATAAATTAAAAAGCTCTTAAAAAATGTACAGTAAATGATCGAGAGAGGCTAGATTTGACAAATCAACTTTGTATGTACCACTTCTATATAATAAGAGTAGTATGCAACGTGTAAGTATAAAGTGAAGTAGTATACAATGTTAGCAATAGGTGTAGGTTTATTACTTAGGCAATACTAAAGATTGGAACGTGTATGATGAATGCTTAGCATGTATGATTTTAGAGTACTATAACTTTATTCGGCTTCTGCTTATGACGGGTATATCCGTTATAGATTTACGACGTGGTAAATGCTAGTCACATGATCGAATAGGGACAAAACAAAACGCTACTTATTAGAAATGGAGAGGGAAGAATTCATAATGTTAATCGTTGTATTATTTATGATAATCGTTCGTGTCTCAATACAATCGATATGTGTCGTATATATAGACTCAAATGTATATCGTATGATCTCCTATTAACGGAAACACTATCTGATATAATATCAATATTATTTTCTACGATATATCATAATTCCTAATTGTGAATGTCGATATCTCGAGATATCCCGATATCTCGTAACACTACCCCAGTACTCCCTAGACCCTAAGTCCTAAGTCCTAACTCTTCAAGCACTTCACTTTTGTATTATCTTCCCATGTTCGTTCGCAGTATTTGACCCGTCGTAAGCTTACGACATATATGCTCGTTAGAAAATTTGTGTACTTTATTTAAATTTGGGCATGCATGGTCCATTACCTAAATTACTAGGTCATGTACAAACAAGTTTCACGTTCTCAACACTACTTACTACATTGGAGACAACTTTACCCGGCCTATACCTTGCTAGCTTATTGTTGTTATTATAGAGTAAGTCGTGTCGATATTAGGTCCGGTTCGAATCCTATAGGTAGAGTTAGATTAGATAATTTTTGATTAATTTGGTACCTATCAAGTATCAAGTCTATGTCCTCTTAGTTAACCAATAACGAAAATTACAGAATAAGACGAAAATAATAAAACTGGTCAAATAGATTAATAAGATAAAAAGTAAAATAATGTTTAGGGAATGTGAGGCCGGTCATAGTTATGGACCCGTTTTGCACTTGAGAAGAATATGACTGTCTTAAAGAAGACCAACCGAAAGTAAAGCAAGTCTTTGTACACTATTCCTCCGTGTTACTCCGTATATGTTGAGTAGCTGTCCTTTGATGCAGTTCTCGACGAATTTCATAAAGATTAAAGATAAAATCAGAAGCACGTTTATTTGGGTGTCCTAACTTACCTAATTATTTATGATCATTGTAATTATTAATGAGGTACAAAAGACATGGACCAAAAGTAGTAGCAAATCAGGCATACATGAACATGGCTCATTCTGGTCATTCACAGCCTCGTACGGCAATCATTTACGAGTTAGGCCCGGCCTAACGCAGGTGGACGGTCTATCGACAATTCTATCAATTGTCATCGATCCGACAGTTATCTGATGAACATTTTTGCACCATAACCACATTACTTCCATGCAAACAAAGGAGTCAGGGACAGTCGACAGATGACTCAAAATCCGTAAAAATACAGGCATACATTTATACAAAGTAAAATTTGCATCATAATTTACAATGAGATGGCCGAGAACAGAAGATACAGACAGTATCGAATTATAACAGAAACAGAATAATACATATATGTACAGTTAATCGCTAATCGCCAGTATCACAGTGGCAAGCGTAACAGGTTACAACTCTATAAACTCAAGGTAATGCTCGGACCGTTCCATTAATAGCACAAACTATTACTTGCATGCTTCAAGAACATTAACAGGAGAAGAAAGGAAATACTATATCGAGTACAAATACGTAATTAGGAGCATACTTGCATATTCGCGGAGGTAGCTTCAGGATGGTAATGCATAATCTCGGTCCACATCATTTCACGAATCATTTCTTCGTCCAAGTCTTCATCATTTTCTAGTTCAAGTGGGAATTGAGCGGGAGGATTCGCTTTAGGATCATACAGAGAAGACATATATGGATGTTGAAGTGCCTCGGAAACACTTATTCTCTTTGTTGGGTCAAAAACTAGCATTTTCTGCAGGAGGTCGAGGGCCACGGGATTTGCAGCTGGGTACAGGTGAGATAACGGGGTGCCTCGGGAATAAGGGAGTGATTTGATGAACTTTTTTGCCTTCGGGTTGTCGATAAATTCAAGGTCGATGTCTCGTTGGCAACCAAGAATGTTGATTATCAACTTCAACTGATTAAGGCACTCGGTTCCTGGGAATAAGGGCTTACGACCAAGAAGCTCGGCAAATATGCACCCCACAGACCACACATCAATAGAAGTTCCATATTTGTCACAGCATAATAGCAGCTCAGGAGCTCGGTACCACCGTGTAACTACGTATTCAGTCATAAATTGACCTTTGCCACTACTTGTCCGAGCCAATCCAAAATCACAAATTTTGAGTTCACAGTTGGCGTTTATAAGAAGGTTTCCAGGTTTTAAGTCGCGATGGAGGATATTTGCTGAGTGGAGATATTTCAGACCTCTAAGCAACTGCATCAAAAAGACTTCAGTTATTTTATACAGAGACGGCTCATGAGATTCAGTGGCGTGAAACTGTTACCATTAGAATCGAAAAGCAGGGAAAACAAAACTTAAAGCTTCAAAAAAATTACTCTTTTTGAGTGTCTTGCCAGAAACACATTGTCAACAAATAAATTAGTATAATACGAGATTTGTTTGCTACTTCGTTAACAAGGAAAGAAGGTAGAAAAAAACATCAGTATATCACTACAAGCAAAGTAAGAAAGAGAAAAGAGTGAAGCTTTTTCACACAACACAACATGTTTAGGTATAAGGAATAGCATCGCAGACTTTAGGGGTCGAGGAGAACCTAACATTGCACGATAAAGATTACAGTGATTAGCTAGAGTAAGACACTCGTGCTTTAAAGGCCAGATAGAATGATACGTTACATTACCCAGAGAGGTAAGAGGGTCAGATGTACGCAACCTTACCCTTACCCTTGTGTTGGCAACAGAAGAGGCATTTTCTGAATGACCGAAGATGAAAATTGCATCAAGAACTGCATTAAAGGCTATGTTACTCCGACTCTTCTAATTTCCTCACGTACCGTGTCCGACACTCGACATTCGGACATGGGTATGACACTTGAACACCTCATTTTAGACCAAAATATGCATATTTTTCAAAAAATAGCCGAGTCCGACACTTGGACACGCACCCGTCTCGGATACTTCTAAATGAGTCCAAGTAACATAGATTAAAGGATATTAAGTGCAACAAAAAGAAAAAATCTTTCGGAAGAAATTATTGCAATGCCGAAAAAACACAGTGAAGGTAATCCAGAGAATACTCAAAACATCATCCAGTAACATGGTAGCACATGACAAGGACACACTAGCAAGTAGCAAACATGTTGCAGCACTGCCACATTTACTGAATTGTCATCGTTTTATTCATGCCCTTTATAGATTCAGAATAAGCTACGCAAGCGTAACGGTGTCACTATAGTGATCACAAGGATTTATTCCGTATCATTTTAGAGAACCGATATTGAATGGGATGTCGAGCGAAAAGTCTGTAACTAGTCTATACAGTGTAAACAGCATTCAAATGCCAATATGTTACTCCATAGTTGCTTAATAGCACTACCGGTTAAAAAAGTACAATTCGACACACAGTATTACCAACGAAGATGTCATAGCCTAATGGTTAATAAGCTTAAGACGGAGGTACAACAGGCTGCATGTTGAAATCCTCCCTTCCCTTTGTATTATACTGCCCTTATGGCTCCTTCGACACCCAAAAAAAACCATACAATTTAACAGTCAAGAATTCTACTAGAGCAACAAAATACATGGGGTATCAAGCAAATTGCTACTTTCACAGAACGGAAAAGCAAGTCAATCGGCCAGAAAATTCACAAAAATATGATGTTACAGAACATCAATATGAAGGAGATGTAACATCGCGAGTTATACCTGAAACAGGAAATACTGGCAATGATCATTGGAAAGTGCTTGAGAAGACTTTACAATTTGGTGAAGATCGGTGTCCATAAGTTCATAAACCAAATAAACATCCTTGAAATTCTTTGGATCAGAAGGCAACATGACATCCATCAAACCAATCACATTATCATGCTTAAGGTGACGAAGTAACTTCAGTTCGCGCAATGTTCTAAGAGCATCAACACGATTCTCAAAAGCGTTATGAATCTTTTTGATAGCTACTTTATCATTGGTCTCCTTGTTAATGGAGGAGCAAACAACTCCATACGCACCTCGACCAATCGGCTTAATGGGCACATATTTTGTGTCAATCTCGAAAAGGGTTTGCCACATTGAATAGTAATGCTTCCCTGGAGATCTCACTCCATTCGGAGGCTCAACCGGCGTCGCCATTCACTACAATCCTTAACATTCCATTCAAATATCAAATTCAGCCAACATCATCAATATAGTTTGCAAACTAAACAATTAATCATGAATCCATGAATCATAAATTTATCAAATTACCAAAAAAAAACCTTCAAAACAATTGGAATTTGACTAATTGAGATAATAATCTACCTTCATTGGCCTGAATGAAGAAACTACAGAATCTCAATCACTATTGAGTCTTAACTCTTGAGCTTAGAATAGTCATCATAGTTCACATATTTTGACTTTTAACACTGATATTATACATTTCCGTCTCAATCATTTGTTTACTTTTAATTAATACGAAGTGCTTCTTACACAGAATCTAAAAATGTAAACAAATGATCGGGACACAGGAAGTATTCTAATCCGAATTTAGTATAAGTTCTTGCATAAAACCAGCAAACTTAATATTAGCAACATATAATTAAATTCAAAAGTAAAAAAGTCACTCTTTTGCTCTCATGATTGTTAACAAATAAATAACTTTCTAAATTAGTAATACATAGATAATATTCCCTCCGTCCCAATCAATTGTCAACCTTTTTTGTTCTTTCCGCGAGGTACTTTAATCAAACGTAAACAAATGATCAAACGGAGAGAGCAAAACACGTTCAAACTAGCGTTTTTCAGACCGTGCAAAAACAAATGGGAGATTTGTCAAGAAATTTGAACATACCTCACTTAAATATAGCAAACTGATGATCAAATTCTCCAAAACACACCTGAAACTTGATCAAAATCTTCAAAAGTTTTCAACTTTCTTCAATAATTCACCAAAATCAAACAAACCCACATAAAAAAAATACCTTAATTTTAAAACCCAATTGAAAAAATTACATAGAATTCCAAAATTCAAGAGGAATTTATAACCCTAATTGATAATAGAAGTACCATTATGATTTATGATATTCCCGCCAGAAAAAAAGTATGGAAAAGCATATCCAGAGAAAAGATGGGATTTTGGCAGAAAAATGATGAAAATGACAAAAGAAAGAACATGGGTAAATTGATAAATATGGGGGTTTTAGATCAGATATCCGATTTTTGGAGAATCTTGTTATTGTGTCACCATCAATTGAACAAATTAAAAGGACAGACAAAGCGTTCAGAAAGATAAACTGACGATCAAAGGAGACAAACGTTAAACGTTTCGTTACATCATTCATGAAATATCCGTTTTAAATTTAAAAGGAATTAAATAGGAGTCGAAAATTGGATCTGGATTGGCTAAGTTTGGGTTCGATATTTAGATTAGATCGGGTATTTCGGGTTTTAAGTTAGTTTAGTTTAATATTATCAAGTTATTGGACGATATGGTCAGATAGCCACATTATCAGGTTGTGTACGAGTCGGGTGATTTGAGCTGGTAGGTCTATATATGACTTTTTTTATACTCTAATGTCAAATATTCGAGAGTTTGGCAAAGAAGTTTGTCTCGTTTATCTAATTAAGATGTTATTTGATCTGTTTTATTATTTCGGATAAAACGTTGCTTAAGATGTCATGCTCGACTTTTGTCTACTCAACATCCATCATAGATTTATCTAATGCAATTGCCAAAATGATGACGTGGCATCTTAATTTTAAAGCAAAATCCCATGTGGCGGTTAATGAGAACCATTGAATTTACTAATTAAAATTTCAAAAATTAAAAAAAACAGTACATAAAGTATTGTGTGTAGCGGCAGTTCCCTAATGTTAGTGGGAGGGAATATTGTATTGTGATCGGGAATACATATTTGGTCATACAATTTTTTTATATCAAGCAGTTACATAAATTTAAGCTATGCACTCCAAAATGTTCACACAATTCTTTATAACTAACCATCATATATTTATCTAATGGAGAAGCCAAGCCGCTGACGTGGCATCACATAAAACAAGCTCCGTCTTACGTGGCGCGATTTAAAGCCTACTAACATATTACTAAACTGATTGTCCAATAAAATTTTTTAAATCCGTCAAACATGGTCATTATCCGTGAATCATGCACAAAATTTGATAAAATCCGTGAATCATGTTCAATAAATTTCCTAAACTGAAAAGAATAATAATAATAACCTAATTATTTGATTGAAATTAATTTCCAAAACAAAAATTTTAAAATCCGTGAATCATGGTCAATAAACTAAACTGAAAAGAATAATAATAATTTTGTGAATCATGGTAAATTCCGTGAATCATGGTAAATTCTGTGAATCACGTTAATTTTGTTTAAATTTTCTAAATTGAAATGAATCATAGTCATAATAATAACTGAAAGATATGATGCACAATTAATTTCCTAAACAAAATTTCAAGATTCCGTGAATCCATGAATTATGCACAATTAATTGACCTTATCTGAAAAGAATAATAACTGAATGATTTTAAATATGGATAGATTATGGTTTGAAATTAATTTACTAAACTAAATCCTAATGTGAAACAATAACTAAATTTACTTATACAATTATACAATTAATTAATAATTAATAATTAATTTTCTAATTATACAAAAATAATAACTCCCGTGCCAAATTTCCAAAACTAAAGCCGTGCAGATCAGATCTTTCAAACCTGCAGATTTTATAAACAGAATTTTATGGATGACGGCGTACCGAACGCCGGCGTTGATGTCGGTGTTTCGAACATTTTTACCGTAACAGGATGTGTGATGTTTTAGGGATTAGTAAGTGAGTGTGAGATTGTATAATTAGGGGTTATGAAAGGGGGCGGGGAAGGTGAGTGACGAGATGAACATAGAATAGTAATTGAATTTGAGTTTATGTGATGAAAATGAAAATCTCAGATAAACAACAAATGATGATGATGATGGTTTCTATTTGGTGGGCAATGATGCGCCGACAATGAATATTTAGATGATTAATATTGTTTTTTCATTTTTTTGTCTTTTAACTTATAAATATATAGGTCGGATTAATTTAATCCGACTCGGTTATATATTAATGTATGCGTCTTAATTTATGCGAGCGCATTTTAGTTTTAATCTAACACGATTTTTCACATAACGCTATGTAATTTTTAAACTAAAAATATTTATATTTATATATTATTAACAATATTAATTTCATATTATTAAAGTACTAAAATAATCAATTTATTTATCTTTATATTAATTTCATATTTTAAAATTCTAAAATAATTAATTTCTTTATCTTTTAATTATTAACAATATTAATTTCATATTATTAAAGTTCTAAAATAAATGATTTATTTCTCTTTATATTATTAACAATATTAATTTAAATTACTAAAAACAGACCCGTGAAATTCACGGGTTACAACCTAGTTAAATTAATCAAACTCAAGCAAAGTGTTTAAAGAATCGGTTTTAAAGATCCAACAATTAAAATCAATCATTTTTTTTCGGGGACTAAAATCAATCATTCAGTTCAGTTCGATTCAGCTTACGCGTAGTTCGTCATGAAAAGTGACAAATTTATGTGGGTTACTTGCTTAGGCTTTCTTCCAATCTAAGGCAGACAGGTGTGGCTTAGGGACCTTTAAAGGTTTGGTTCACTGGTTTTAAACTTCAAAGTTTAAGCAGTCAACTTTGAAAGTAGAATATTTTCAATAGCTGAAGAATTATTCGTCTCTTGTTGTTATGCGTCAAGCATCATGTGTGTTAGGTCCTTTGGTCTCAAAATATCTACATCTTTAAGACGGTTTTAACTTACGATGTTTAATAAAAGTCGTCTTAAATTGAAACGGTCTTAAATAAGAACTATTGTTTATGTTGAGGGATAATAATTTTGCCTGGATCATTCCCTAATAAAAGTTTTGTAAAAAACGAATCAAGTTGCATATTCGGAATACTAATTAAAACTCGTTACAGAGTATATGTAAACCCGATAAACGGGTCAATTAGGTCGGTTTTGGGTTGAGTCAAATAAGTGGAAGTCATTTTTCTGATTTGCAAGAATTCGGGTTCGATTGGATTAGGTCGATTCATTTCCGGGTCTAATATTACATTGTACTTCCTCCATTCAAATTCAATCTACCACTTTCAATTTTACACACTATTCATGACTCATGAGTAAGCATTCAACTTCGATTTTCGCTCAATGCATAAGTTAAAATATACTGTATTCATGTGGAATCTTGTTTGATTCGTCTTTACGAGAACATTAAAAATATTTAATTTTTTATAATTTTCACAAATAGGTAGCTAACGATATTTACCGCGTAAAACACGCGTTGACAAATGTGAAAAAGTAAAGTGGTAGAGTGGATTTGAATGGAGGAAGTATATAATACTCTGTATCAAACTTTCTTGTTAAAATGAGTACTGTATAGGCACACGTCAGAAAAACCGATACAACAATAACCATAGTAATTCTCAATGACGCGAGGGCCCCCGGTAATAAGGGTATACAGTGTAAAAAGTCTGGAAAAAAGCAAGCAGCAGCAAGACAATGGCAGCAAAGAGGGAAGCCATAGCCCAAGGATTACCAAAGTAAGTTCTTTTGAGCTCAGATTTCCAATGATTCCATCTGTTACAATGCTCATTAAGCTGCTGATACAACCCAGTATAATGACTTGTAGCTCTCGGATCGACGAATGCCAGCTTTCCCAGCTCATTGAACAGGCTAGCCACCTCTGCATCACTCCTGAGTTGATGGACTATAATCCCGGCTTGGTGGAGATGGCCTACGTCGGTTGCAGATTTGATCAGTTTATCCATCAGTGTGACGTATTCAGTGATCACTGGTCGTAACTGGTTGCGTTTCCTGCATTGTTGCTCGTACGTGAGAAGGTTTTGGAACACCGCTTTGAACCGGTTGTTGATAAAAATCCTCGGTATCTCCAGGACGCCATTTGTTTTCCATTTTATATCCCAGAAATGACGCCTCACTTTCATCGGTCTCTTGAACTTGACCCCGTACTCACGTAAGTCAGATGCAGAGTAAAAGAACTCGTGTTGCTGATCTTCAAGATAACTACTTAGACTCAAGCTTGCATCGAGATTGTGATGGTCCTCGAGACTACTATCTCCGATGCAAAAGAGAATGCTATGTTGGAACACGTTTAGGCAGTGAAGGAATTTACCCTTTAGAGGGACGGTGGCTAATTCTTCCCCCGTCAACCACTTAATGAACATGGCTGAGGCGAGTTGGGCTAATTCCCCGGGTTTTTCCCGGTTTGCTTGAAGGTCAAAGAGTTTTTGGAGAACAAAGAAGGGAATTTGGTTCTCGAATTTGATCAAGTCCTTAACAATCGAACTTGCCATGTTATTATACCCTTTTCTCGTAAAGACGGGATCATCTGGGGAGTAACCTAGTCCCTCGAACCCCTTGTTATGACCTCGAATGATCTCTAACATGAAGCAACCATCAAGTAACATCATTTCCACAAATGTAATATCTGCCATATTTACTGGCTCCTGGTAACATTCGCGAGCGCTTTGCTCCAGCTGGTACATTGGATCGAGATAGTAAGATATAGGTCTTTTGGTGCGGGTAAGAACAGTGGTGAGAGCACGTGTTTTGTGGTAGTCCATACCACGAAGGCATTCAAGGCCGGCATGGTAAGGCCCAATAGAGACTACCTCCGGGATGTAGCCCGCGTCATCAGCTTGAGATAGATGAAGTCTTAGGTTTGGAGGAACCCTGAAGATATAACAAAGAGTAGCTGATGACTCCGTCTTGGCTTCTTCCCGGACTCTGGCAACCATTTCTTCTAAGGAGATTAACACATCGTCTCGCAGTTTTGTATTCATTTTTTTTTTCAAGAAATCAAATTTGTGAACAAAATTAATTCAAGTTAAATTTGTTTATGCAATAATACCAACTAAAACTCGAGTATATATACTACAAAGTATTTCTTAGATGCTCGTAGCATTACGGTGCAAGATCAAAGAAATTTCCAAGCAAAAGACTTAGTCAATTAACGAAAGTAGCTGCTATGTCCTTTTCATCTGTCTCTTTAATTATTGGAGTAGAATTGCCTGTCGAGCACTCGAGCACTCGAGCACGGGTCATACTTCATCTTCATTTCACACATGAGTACTGATTACGGACTATTTATACTGATTATTCGGTTATGTTTAAGCAAGACGTTGAACTCGAAGAACTGTAATCTTTTGACTCCTTGATCATTACTCCATACTGTTTCACATTATATTTCTGTCGTAGATGTCAGCTAGCTCAATCAGTAAAATATAGCATACTGTTTCACAGTATACTCGGCAATTAATAATAACACGAATCATAAGATAAGAGCTGCAATTATTCCGATCCTGGAACAGAAATATAGCATCTGTGACGGTTTCTAACAAATTTCAGTAACGGGAGTGCGGCCAGTAATAAGGGTAAACAGTATAAAAAGTTTGGAAAAAAGCGAGAAATAACAGCACAACTGCAGCAAAGAGCGAAGCCACGGCCCAAGGATTACCAAAGTATGTCATCTTCAGCTCCGATTTCCAATGATTCCATCTGTTACAGTGCTCATTGAGCTGCTGATACAAGCCAGTATAATGACTTGTCACTCTCGGGTCGACAAACGCAAGCTTTCCCAACTCATTGAACAAGCTGGCCACCTCTGCATCGCTCCTGAGCTGATGGACTATGATCCCGGCTTGGTGGAGATGGCATACGTCGGTCCCAGACTTGATTAACTTATCCATTAATGTTACATATTCAGTGATCACAGGTCGTAACAGGTTGCATTTCCTGCATTGTTGCTCGAAAGTGACGAGGTTTTGGAATACCACTTTGAATCGGTTGTTGATGAAAATCCTCGGTATCTCCAGGACACCATTTGATTTCCACCTTATATCCCAGAAAGGACGCTTCACTTTTTTCGGCCGTTTGAACTTGATCCCGTACTCAATTAGGTCGGATGCAGAGTAAAAGAACTCGTGTTGTTGATCTGTTGGATTATTGCTTCGAGTCATGCTTGGTTCGAGAAGTTGAATGTCTTCGAGACTATCTCCGATGCTAAGGAGAAGACTATATTGAAATACATTGAGGCAATGGAGGAATTTACCCTTGATATGAGCGACTTCTAGTTTCTCCCCGGTAAGCCACTTAATGAACATGGCTGACGCGAGTTGGGCTAGTTTACCAGACGTTCTTCGACTTTCTTGAAGGTCAAAGAGCTTTTCGAGAACAAAAAATGGAATTTGGTTCTCGAGTTTGATCATGTCCTTGATTATCGAACTTGCCTTATTATTATAGCCACGGATGGTAAAAACAGGATCATTTGGGGAGTAACCCAATTGATCGAATCCCATGGTATGGCCTCGAATGATCTCTAACATGAAACAACCATCAAGTAACATCATTTCGACAAAACTAATCTCAGTCATCTCGACTTCCCCATGGTAACATTTACGAGTGTTCTGCTCTAGCTCGTACATTGAGTCGAGGTAATAAGCTAAGGGTTGGTTTGTACGATGAAGAACAGAGTTGAGAGCACGGGTTTTATGGTAGTCCATACATGGTAGACAACCATAACCGGCATGGTAAGGCCCGATCGAGACTACCTCAGGAATATAAACCGTATCATCCCCCGGTGACAGTTGGAGTCTCAGGTTCTGAGGAACCCTGAAAATGAAGCAAGGAGTAGCTGACGGCTCGTTTCTCGCTTCTTCTCGGACTATGGTAAGCCTTTTCTCTAAGGAGATTACGACATCTGCTCGTGTTTTTTCCGACATTTTTGTTTGTTTTGTGATCGAAAATAAGAATTCAAGCTAATTTATTTGATGTTCGTATCATTATTGTAAGATTAAAGAAACTTCGTAGCAAAAAACAAAAGACAGTGACCCAAAACACAAATTTTCAGTTGCGACGGTATATCCGTCGCAAACTTACTACGTGTGCTATTTTATCTCACAAAATATCGACTTTTTCTCCCCCATATGTCCCCTTTCACCACTAACTTATTTTCTATCCATTTTATTTCACAAAATATCCGTCATAAATGGTGACCCGTCACAAGCAAGACTTACTAGACCCAAAATTGTGATCAAAGTAGCTAATCTGTCCATTTCACCTGTTTCCTGATTAAGTACTCGGTCTATTGACTATTGACTAGATCGACGGTATACATTTCGTCTTCATTTTCCGACATTACTTTTTTAATCATGATTATTCACTTATGTTAATGCATAAATAACTAACGTAAGTGAATAAATAATAAAGAGGATGAGCCACAATCTTTGATTATAAAATAAAATTTTATTTTCGTGTTATTTTTATTCATCTTTATTTATTATTAAAGGTATAAAATTTCGTAATTTATTTTCGCAATACATTTTTTACTCAAATACAGTACCTTTTACCCATAATTTTCCATTCGGATACCCTTTAACAAAAAAAAAACAACTTTTTCATTTCAATTGCTAATCTGATAGCCTCCAAAGTACGGGAGGGACGTCGCCGACGATATCAGGGATGACGAGGTGGCGCCGATGATGAGGTGGCGAGGGTTTAGGTGGTGGCTGTGGGGGGTGGAAGGTATCGTCGTCTGAGGTTACGTTCGGTCGGGTTGGTGAGTTAGCAATCTGAGTCACCGGCGTGGGCCAGAGTCGTTGGTGAGGAGAAGGTGAAGAAGATGGGCGGTTGCACGAAAGAGTGTTCGGAGGGTGGTCAACTATGGTGGTGGCAGGAGGTTAACAGTGGTGCTGGTGGTAGTTACTTTTGTTTTTTTCTATTTCTTTTTCTTTTCGATGTAGTACACAGTACATTTGTGAGAGAAGGGAGAAATAGAGAGGTAAAATTGTCAAACATGTACTACGACGAGTAAAATATGTACTGCGAAAATCAACACCCTAAAATTTTATGATCTACCGTTACAACTTGCAACCTCTCTTTAATATACAACTAATTTTTATGCCCGTGCGTTGCACGGGTATTAAAGAAATTGTAATTATAGTGTATTGTATTATTTATTTTAGTCGTAAGACACTAATCGTACATTTAATGTTTGATATACTATTCTTTTAGATTTCAGTCAGTACAAATTCTCATTTGTGAAGGACCTTCGCAAACTTTCGACGGGTCAAGTAATACTCATGTGACCATGTGGGGTAGATAAGACAAAAACAAGTGCCTAGGAAAGAAAAAAAAATTGTCTTATTTACCCACAATGGTCCGTGCAAGTTTGTGACGGATATGTCCATCACAAGGGAGACTTGATGTTCAGTCAGTTACTAACTTAACATCACGTCTATATTGAAAAAAAGTAGACAATTGCTTATTTAGTTGACAAATGAGGTATGAGAGAAGTGATGAAAAGATGAAAGGTTACAAACAATACATCTGAAACACGATATAATGGAGTTAAGTGTATTACCATCATTTTCATCATGAAAAAATCTCAATTAAAAGTCAATGATATAATATTGACACGACATATATTCTCTTCATTCTTATCCAATGTTCCCACTAGGGTTGGCAATGGTAGAGTCCAGCAAGATCCATATCCGACCCTAAGTCACATACCTTGGACCCATATCGACACCGAAAGGGTCTGAAATTAATGGATCATACCCGACCAAGAGGCTCTGGGTCTGGGTAGGGTCTACCCTAGAGTCTGCTTTTTTCTTTGACTAAACAATTTTTTTCCTAAATTATATCATTTACCTAGTACCCAAACTTATCATTTTCATCAATTTCCACGTTATTCTTAATGGAAATTTGGATATGCGTATAGTATATTAGTGATAACTAATAAGGGTCGTCTATATATGTGTATTGTTTTGGGATATTATCCTCTTCAACTTGTAATGAATACTGTTCAGTGAGAATTTGTGTTAAGTTTTAGACACTTATAATAGGTGACTAGGTGTACATTAGTGTACTAATAATAAAAATACAATAATTAGTGAGAGTTTTGGGGGAATAGTAGGTCTCTACTAGGTGATACAGGACACGTCATATAGATAAATGAATGGCTGATATTAAAACATTCATAGGTAGTTGATATTAGTTAACATTGAGGTTTTTTGTTACTTTTAGGGTGGGTTCTTCTTTATCCTATACCAAAGAGTAGGAAATTTTAAAGGAATTCATTTTCCCTATACTACAAATCATCTTTCCAGAGAGATTTGAAGGGAGTTTTGTATCCCTCATTTCCCCTCCCTTCAATTTTGAGGAAATTTTAATTTACAAACCATGATCTTGGCACCACACTAGGTAAAATATCAGTGGGCCTCGTTAGAGGTGGACAATGGGCGGGCCTGGCCAGGAAAACTCAACACTAGCATGACACTAAAACTACACTGGGTTGTGTTGGGTTGTGTTGGGCTGGTTTTGGTCAAGGCCGGGCACAGCACTGATGGGTTATCTTGTGTGAATGGGCATTAAAACTAGATCGGGTCGGGTTGGGCTGAGAAAAACCAGCACTGGCATTGGCTAATAATGGGCTAGGCTTGGAACTGTGCGGGCTGGAAAAATTTGGCCCACGTAATAGTATCGAACCGTGCTGGATTGGCCCGTTACGTTGTCCACCTCTGAGTCTCGTGAGAGATTGCCCCTCATCAAATTAGTAGGATACTTAACACAAAAAATATAACTCCGAAGTAATCTCTCTTTCTTTATTGTACTAGTTAGTTCTCCGCGCACAATGCGCACGGATTCTCAAGTCAACATGTTTATTATTAGAACGTATCAGGAAAGCTTTCAGGATGCGAACATTGTTTACTGAATTCTGCATATTGTATTTATTTGAACCGCTTAGACATCTTATCTGTTGTGGAATGAATTTGTACTAAATTTCATTATGTATAGTGACGCCATAAAGGATTAGCGTGGCCATACATATATATAGCAATCATGAATCTAATATAAATATGCGCGCGGATTCGCAAGGCAGCACGTGTCTTAGAAGAAAAGCGGTTAGGATGCCGACATTGGCTACCTAATTTTGCGTATTGTATTTATTTAAATAGCTTAGACATCTTATCTGTTGTGGAACGAATTTGTACTAAATTTCATCTAGGTAGGCCGTCACGTGTCCGACACTGTGACAAACACTCGGTCACCCGACACTCGTTGGACACATGACTAAACAATAGTTTATACAAAGAATAAAATTTTAAATAAGATTGATTAGAATATTAGTTTGGGTAGAAAAATAAGAATTAGTTATAATAAAGATTACATTGTAACTATACTTGTTTAGATTTAGTTTTAAATACATGATAAAAATAAAATTATACGTTATTTATAATCATAAAATAAATAAATATATTATTATATTTATATGATGTGTCCCGTGTCCTAAATTTTATGAAATGTCGTGTCACGTGTCGGTGTTTGTGTCTATTTTGGTGATACTTAGAATTTCATTATGTATAGTGAGACCATAAAGAATTAGCGTGGCCATATATATATATATATATATATATATATATATATATATATATATATATATAGCAGTCGTGAGGACTACAACCTCAACCAAATTATGTAACTGGGCCACCTATAAAAGGCCATCAAAATATTGACCCCCAGCTCTACATCCACCGTAATTGGGTGGTCTCTAAAGGGTCATTAAATTATGTATTTGGGCCGCCCCAAGTGAAGAGGTCTGTGAATATTCCGATATACGACTTGCAATTCAGCATCAAGAAGAAAAGAGAGACCTTTGGCAGCACCATAGCATCCAGAATGTTTTGGGGTCGGCTGACATGAATCATCTTGTAAGACGATATATATACCAAAATATTGAGGATGAATAGTAGCATCCAGAACCAACAATATTGAAGGTTCCAAGAATAAGACATTAATAGAATTTGAGATATAAAACCTATGAGAACAGCCCTTAAAATGTTCAAAGCATAAAACATTTCTGATAGTAACACTGCCTAAAGCTAAACAATGTGCATGCAATTTGTAGCCATTGTACAGAACGAAAGTAATCATCAAGCTAATTACGTCTGAACAAAATCAGGAACAAAAATGAGGAAAGCAATTCAGCAGGATTCGATACTATTAAAGCCATATTGATCAAAATCACAAGACACTTATAGTCACGGCTGGTATGCCGTCAAGTGGTTACTCAAGGCACTGTAATAATAAACCAAAATCCGACACTTTCATACAGGACATACACCAGAAGATGAGAGGCGTATCAACTGTACAGGTAAATACAACATTCTCAGGGGGTAACTTCAAAATATTAACTACTCCATTATTTGTTGCCTTAAACATTGACACATTGCTTCATACGAGATATAATGTCATCTAAAATGAACACTAAATTTCGACTTCTACTTTACTAAAACTCCTGAAATAAAGGTACATACCTTACTGGCCATTGACCATAGTGAGTACCCTAGGAAATAAAAACTATCAACTATTCTCGTCTTAAACACTGACACGAGTTTTAAGACAAACTCAATACATATATTCGCAAAGCCATATTACGTAGTAGATTTATTTTCTCATTACAATGTTGTTTTTCTAATTTTTCATTGTTTAACTAAATAGCCAATTTTCTACACATTTCAAATCTATCAAAAGGTGAAATAAACCCACCATAAGCAGCTAATTGCCGGGATAAATTTCATTTGAGGACAGGGCATCGATTAAGAACCTTACAGTTTTACTTTACGTAGCACACGAACTCATCAAAACTTTTAACCACAAGGCCTCTGCCTCTTCTCTCAATTCTAGTTCAAACTTTTCTAATATTCTATGTTACTCCGACTTATAAACAGCTGAGTCCGACAGTTGGACACGTACCCGTGTCGGGTACTTCTAAACAAGTCTGAGTAACATAGCTAATATTGTACAAGGCGAAATCAAAGGAACTTATCCGATTTATTACAGCTATGGGGTAATTGCTACCATCCTCATCCTTGAAGAAGCCTTAATTGATTCTTAGGTCAAAGAATAGGTTCACAGGTAATCCCCACATGAAATTAAGCAATACCTACTGCTAATATCAAACTTATAAAGCCAAATTAACCAACAAGAATCAAATAATTAAAAGAAATTATGTCAAAATAACAATTACGTGCAAATTTTTCAAGGACATCTTCATCTGTATATATGTTATTATCAACCAAAAAATTCAACAAACAAGAAGCAGACAATTTGACCTCTCTAAAGTGCTATTGGATTTTGTTGAAATGTATCAAAAGTTTAGGGTTACAAAATTGAAAAAAAGTGATGAGACAGAATGAATTACCCTTGTGCTAGACTGCTTGGCACCCTCAGGTCACATCTCAATCTGAAAAGTGTCAAGATGACCCAAAGGCCAAAGCTATGACTAAATAGCCTCTAGACGGAAGAACAGAATCCCTACAAGTGAAAACGGAAAAAAAAAAAAATTTAAAGAGAAAGACTTTTATATCTTCTGATGAGGGCCAATTCAGAATAAACGACATGTTTTATTCACTGCCATTATTTATAATTACCGAGTATTCGAGAGTGACTAAATTATACACCATCTACAGAAGAACAAAATGAAAGAACCAACTAAAAACCCAAAAGGGTGAGCTACTGTAATATAGTTGGGAGATTTCGTATGCTCACGTTCCATAGTAATGAGTAGAGTAGTATATAACCCGTCACTTACAAATTGAATTATCAATGATTAAATTTACATTTGAATAGAAAGACACAAGGAGCTAGATTTCATATGCCTACACTATCAGTTTTCTTAAACAGTCAGACGAGCATTACTTGATTTATTTCACAATCTCTAAAATGCACCAGATATGATAATGCTAACAAATGCCTACGTAATTTGGCACCAACTAATTGTCTATACCAATGTATCTGCATATTATTTGAGCTACCCAATCTAAAACTGTAAATGCAACGTGAATTTTGATTTAGTAAGCAAATGCAGGTGTAATAACAGGCTATGTTATTGTGATCAAGATGACACATACCTAAGTCGCTCCTTTTTTTCATTTTGCGGACATATCACACTTCATCAAATTTTATCGCAGCCGTCTCAGACTCTCAGCCACTACTTTCCGGAGAGCAGGCCCAAATTTTACCTGTAGAAATATACGTAAATAAACCAATATGGCAAAACGATATTTTCCCCCGTATTATCAATTGTTGCCTTTTTGTGTCTCGTCAAAAAATCTACATAAACAAGCACGCTGTTAAAAATCTGGAATGCATTGTTAAGGCAGACATACAAGAACCTTGTTGTAAGTCCGACACTACTTGCAAGAGCCGTCGGAGGGGACTGGTTGGTGCTTGAAGCGAAATACAAATGATCAGCGAATTCTCTGCAAACTGGTAGGCCTACTCCCAGCTTGCACTAACCTTAGCTTTCATATTGAAATCTTTCTTCTTCCATTCCAAACCCTTAGCCGTCAATACTACCTTTCCTTCCCTCCCTTTACCACCAACATTCACGCCTCCTCATTAATATACTAAAACTACTAATCCTAGCCTCCAACACCAATTACTATTAAGATAATCTGATTATTTCTTATGGCAAGACCACGCCAGCTAATATGGTATATTTCTCTGCATTTATAAAATACAGATAGATTTACAAGATTCTAAAGCATAGTACTCCGTATCTTTTAAGCTCGATATTGTATTTACTAAGTTCCCATGGTATCATAAATGCTTAAGTATCTTCTATTACCAACCTAACAAACTTAAGTATCTTCTCATAGAGTATGAATCAGCTAACGGGACAGATACCATCCAACGTTGGAAAGCTGTATAACTTGATGTACATTGCACTGAACAACAACGACTCCTCCCCTCCCCCTAGTCTAAACAGTTGGAAGTAAGGAATTATGACGAAAAAGAAAACCTAGCAAATTCCAGAAACAAATAGCAAATACAAATATTCTTCTTTATCTAAAATAAAGAAGCAAGGAAATATGCATGACTATATTTCACCTTGAAATCTGCTATATAATGATACAAGTCTCATTATTTTCTCAAAGCCTCGTACCAAATCATTACTTCGATATGTGTACTGACTTTTTTGAAGCTGAAAATGGTTTGAAGAAACACACCTGAAGCTTATTTTATCAAATACCAAACACCGGCTACTACACCAGTGGACCCCCAAATACAATCAATCATCAAAACAAATAAAATAGACTCAAACGGAAAAGGTTCTCACCTCGAACCATCATGCTTTCTTTCCCGCAACTTAGCCCGATTTCGGTTTTCCTCAACAACTACAATTACGGAGAGCTTAAAAAGAGCAACAAACCCAATGAAATGGAGGGAGGATCAAGAGTTCAGAAGCTTACCCTCTCAAATGTGATGTCAGATTGTCCCTTGCTGTTGAGAAAGGGCTTCCAACAGCCAAGCTCCGCAAGCTGAGGTAAAAATAAGGTTAACAATTGCAGAGAACAAACCAGTTCTACGTTGCTTCGGTAAGCGAGAAATAATTGAATTTATCTGCTTTTGAAACCCCATATCCAGAAGTCTGTCTGCCTCATCTAAAATCAAAACCTGCAACACCAAGCAATACAAACACACAACTACTCATAAGTATAATCCCTACAATGAGTTGAAACAACCTCAAAGTCATACCTCACGACGCAACAAAAAAAGTTTGATTAGAATGCATACCTCAAGATCACGGAAGTCCAACTCCTCCATTCGATCCATGATGTCAAACAACCTTCCTGGTGTCCCGATCAACACATTTGCCCCATTTACCTCTATTTTGCTGATATCTTCTTTAACTTCACCTCCTCCAACAAGAAGCAAAGTTTTCACATTTGGCACACGATAGACATCATGTTCCACTAAAGCTAGGTCACCACAATACAACGATCAACATCAAGAGTGATAAACATAAGAGAGTGAATGTAAGATATAAATACATCACCGATTCTTAAAGCCAGAAAACGGTGTTGAAAATTACCCCAAGAAACCCAAAAACAGCTAAATGTATGAGGTAGGAAACCATTCCTACGGGAAATTACCCCAAGAAACCCGGATGAGAAAAATGTAGCTTTATTTATCTCATATAATCTCACTGCAAGACCTAAATAATATCAGAATTATTCAAATTCTTTTCATCAACCTAAGAACATTTACTTTACATCCGACCTAACCACCATAACCAAACACGAGCTGACAATAGAGAAAATAAGCTCCAAGGCAGACCCAATCATATTTATCCCCAAAAATGAAAATTACCCAGTCAAAACCCTAAATATCTAATCAAACTCTGAAATCAATAAGATAATAAACTAAGAACAAAAATCAAATACTACCCATTTCAATTTAATTCAATCCTAATAACAACCATCAACTCCAATTTAACAATAAACAAGAAAAACAATCAATCAATCAATGTGAATATAATAAAAAAATTAGGGTAAAATGCGGGAATACCTTGGAAGAAACTGTTCATCTTTATCACATTTCATACATTTGTAAGGGTGATAGATAGGGATGTTACATTGATAGTAGTTAAAAAAACTGGTAAAAAATTTAATTTGTGCTTAATTGCACTTTTTTAAAAAGTTATGAGACTAATTTGCTACAAATGAAATTTAAAGAACTGATTTACACAATCCCGAAGTAAATTTACTAATTAATTGGAACGGACAAAGTATCAAACTTTGTTAAGTATACAAAAGTTTCCACTTGAAATGGAATGAGAATCTCATAATCATCTCGAGAATCAAGAGGACGTAACTACTAACTTGGCTAGTAATGTTGAAAAATAGCAAAGGGATTGTAAAAGGATTGTAGACAAAAGCAAAGGACACAATATTCAGATGGACAAGTACAGTACATAACTTCTCCTGCCTGTGCAAGTCTTTTTTCTTCTGCAGTGTTAAACAGGCCTCCGCTGCTACTACAACATGCTCATTTTGAGAAATATACTGTCTAAAGGTGCACCTTACCCTTCCACAGTGCATTGGGTAGATTATCAGCCTAAAAATCATTACTGTTGAGCCCTTCTACTTGGCATGGAATGAATACATGAATCTTCTGCATAGTCAAAATTCAAGTCTAGAAAGGCCATAGATCCCCCCATATGGAATTGCGTGCCTGATGGTGCAAGGCGGGGTTTCTACCACGTGTAATGGCTAAATGCTCAAAGGCGCCTTCTGAGCCGTCACGCTTGGTGGCTCGACATACATCCATCTCAACACATCTGCCTCTCTTTTGAGGCATAAATATGATTCTTCCCCAACCACTCCCCAAATCTGCACGACCTCTTTCCTCTGCCTCCTCTTTAAACTCATCAACAGCATCGGCTTCTGTTGCAGATGAGTCACATGAAGGAGAGACTTCAATAGGTACTAGAGATACTTCATTAGATACTATCTTGTCACT
Source organism: Silene conica (assembly GCA_029255685.2). Lineage (NCBI taxonomy): Eukaryota > Viridiplantae > Streptophyta > Magnoliopsida > Caryophyllales > Caryophyllaceae > Silene > Silene conica. The sequence continues at coordinate 5,462,994 of CM055317.2, read as the reverse complement.
GTCAGACTGGTCCTCCAACTGGTCCTCTGAGATCATCATAGCGCATCAGTGACTATATATATACATGACAAGATAAACTAATCATAAATAAGTTATCCTGCGCCTGTTGAAATCAAGTCATGCATTAACTTAATTCACATGTAATAAATGCATCTCCGAAGAGAGAAAGCAAGAGCTTTGTCCCTATAAGTTAGAATACAACCAGCGAATAAATGCTTGGCAACAGCCAACAGCCAACAGCATCTGCTCTATCTTCCCTTGTTAAATTCAAACATAATATTTTATTTAAGGTTTTTCTATTTCTTACTAAACTTCAGAACTTTGGTAGACGGTCGAACGGCAGAGGAGGTGCATAGCTTATAGAGGAGCTCACCGTAATCAATCTCAAGATCCTCAGGTTGTCTATTGGCTTTCATTTCCTTCAATGTCTCAAACTTTATGTCATCTAAAGGCCAAGGCTCCCTGTTGAAACAAGAAAATGATCCATCACTATCAGTCGTCATGAGGTATATGAGGTTGGACTCTTAAAATAAGCATATATTTGCATTCTTTATTCTCTTCCAAGTTCCAAAACGTAGTCACGTGAGAGAAAAGAAATTAGGGGAGGGGCATCAAACTATTCGCATAGTATTATTTTTATAAGAACTATTTGCTCATATTAATATGAACTGTTATAGTAACCTTTAAATACAACCTCAGGAGGTGTTTGATTTCACTTCTCACTATCCCCTGCCCTTGCCTTCTCCAACATGAAAATGGCTAAGCCTTGTATTTTGTCTTTAAACAATCTCATCTGTCACATCTTTGACTACCTGTTAACTCTCTTTCGCTAACAGATACACTTTGCCACGAGGGTACATTAATCTAGCATACACCCCCCCACCCACCCCCAGCAGAACACCATGGAAAGTAGCCTTAATCCAACTACAGACTTAGAATAAGAACGCTTACTGTGGTCTTTTTCCTCTTTGAAACACAACATATGAGAATTTCTCATCCTCGAATCCACGCAGTGGGACACTTGATCTCTACAAGACAATGCAACAAACAAAAGCTTGTTCTCATCCAATCCCAGCTAATCTAAACTTTGTATATGATAAGAAAGGGGTGGTGGTGAGTAAACCTTGTATGCAAGTTGCGATTCTGTTCTCTGCAAGCGCTGAACAAAGTGACAATACTTTCCAGTATTCACTAATGGACAGGGTCCATCATGGGGACACTATTGCCAAAAAAGAAAATTAAGCCCGTGTGTTATTAGATTTAACTAAGGAGAAAAACAAGATCCACTCACAGGAGCAATTATGAAGGCACCATCTCGAGAAGCTTCCGAGCTGTTGTCATCTGCTAGACCTTTACGCTTACGAGTTTTCTATAAAAAAAGAGCATTTATTTGCGCGTATAACAAGAGAAGAAAATATGTTAGGTCCCATTCAAAGGGTAGATAAGGTAGCTTTTGAGTAGTTATGGAAGAAACATAAGCACCCCATACATGTCCAAACGCTTATTACACATGCGCATGTGACTTTGTACAATGATGTCGAGAAAGAACTCACCCTCTTCTCCATCCATAAAATATGTGACCGCATTTGGGTTATGATACTTGATCCTTCAGGAGTGCCAGGTTCAATTAGTACCTGAGATGTAGATACAACTAAAGATCAAGTCAAAGTTTAATGATATTTTTACACATGAAATTATCAAATAAATCGAACAGAGGAAAGAAATGAGCACCAAGACAGCTCAGAATAAAACTGAAGAAGTAAAGGACATAGTATTTTGTTTGAGAAAATGACGATGAGGAAGCACAAAACGAGGCCATACCAAAATATCTCGAGTAAGACCCCATAATTGACGCACTATTGATATTCTGTCCTTGGCTGATGGAATCTCTCCTAGAACATAGGACTTTAAGGATGAGGGACATGCCATGTCATAGAAACAAATGTAAGTAGCAGGAAAATATAAAATTTAAAACTGGACCAAGAAAATAAGTAGGCTCAGTATCAAGTAAAACTAATAATGGGGAAGCAGATATAGAGTTGAAGGATCTTACAGCAATGACAAGGTCATGTTGTCTTTCAGGCTTTCTGACCTTTTTAGTAAAGGACAGAATGCTACCGTAGCTGTGAATAAGTGGTATGTTCTTCACATCTATGCATTTGATAAGATTGTCGATAATGTAAAGAAGTGATTATTGGGAGTGAAAAGGAGAGTAAAGGAGGAATGGTTAAGTAGTGACCTTGTAGCAAGCCAACGCCAGCTCGCTGCATTGATTGTGAGGGCTCAATTAAATTAACATGCTCCAATGAATGCGGCCAAACCTCTCTCAAAGCCCTGCGTATCACATTATGCAGAGAAAATGATGCGGAGTAGTGATAAACATTCCACATAATTGGGAGGTTAAAACAACAACTCACCAGAAGGCGGAACCAGTACCAGAACCAAAGTCCAAGACTTTAGCAGGTGAAAAACCCGGGCGTCTTCTACAAACCTAGAAGCAAGGTGAGTGAGCCAAGTTAAGTGTTAAGTAAAAAGGGAAGAGAGAAAGTAACTGGCAGGAAGAAATAAGAGTACCTCACGGAGAACTCTGCAACAAGCTGCAAAAACTGAAGGCATACGGGATGCAATATAGGCGGCGGTGTTATCATCTCTATAAGTGAGACCTGTATCTCCGTATGAGCTCTTTATTTTCCACCTTTGTGATTTCTCAATCCCTAAGGGATCGTCCACCATCGCCTTTGACACTGACTGCGGAAGAAGCCTATTGAATTCCTTGATATGGTTGAAAGATTCCCTTAATTTCAACACCTTCTTCTTCATATGCCCCACTTCTTGCTCTGTTCATTCATGGATTAATTCACTGGACTATTTTGACAATACCAATAGAGCAGAGGAAAGAGAGGTGATATACTGTTACCTCGGAGGTAACCTCCGATGGCATGGCGAAGACGTTCAGGGACCACTTCGCAGCGGGAGGACTGCTTCGCCGCCAACATCACGCTTTCTGCAGTCATTTTTTTCGCCACGCCTCGCATTTTCCAAGGAAGTAGAGGAGGACGGGATCGTTGTTTTGGGGGTTTTACTTGTTTTTATTCGTCAATGGTTCCACTGCATATTCGTCAATGGAAACAGATGCATCTATCCCCAGGATTAAGCTTACACATTCAATATTTTTGAAGTTAAGCTTTGCATTGTTAGGGAAAATACAGATGCAGAAAATCTATCATAACCATGTTCCAACAAATCAGAAATTCCATTACATTAAACTCAGAATGCAAAATCAGCATGACCCAATATGAAAACATTCTACCAATATAACATCATTCTGAATCTCCCCCGCATTCGAAATTTCCAATTCGCAAATAAAAATTCCTCCCTTTGATTCTGTCCACTGTTCACCTTTTATATTCTCCGTGAAAAGTATTTTAATCAAATGTAAACAAACGATTGGGATGGTCAGAGTATACCTTACTCTAGCAGAACATAATATAGCTCAAATGTCATGAAAATCCCACAAAAAAAATCCAACAAAAAACACAATAGAACAAGAACCCACATAATTAAACAAACAGAAAAAACAAATTCAAACCTTAAAACAAAATATATCTTATTTATTAAAGCAACAACCACAAAGAATATGTATCGCTATGTGGTTAAAAGTCAATAAGTCAAACGTACATTTATGTTTCCTTATTTTTAGGATCACGATCTACCTAGGAATTAATTGGAGTATATTTGTTGCTACTTGGTTTTTCAGCTCTTCAAATGTTCGTTTACAAAATTGATTCCAAATTATATATATCAACTTTAATACATATGACTTACATTAGTTACATATATATATAACAAATATACGAATTAAAAATATTAAATATGCAAACTAGGAATCATTATAATTACAACTTTTAGTACAAATATTTCAGTACATTAAAATTTAAAAACAATAATATAAAAAGAGATTAAAGAAAACATACTCCAGGAGCATAATTGATTAGACAACAATATTCACTCGAAAAACTTTTCATAGATGGATTCAATATTAATAAAAGCATCAAATCTACTAGGTTAACAATATGAACCAAAAAATTATTTCAGAAAGGGAATGACATAGAGCATGATATCCTGAAAGAGTGAAAAAATATAAATAATAAATTAAACAATACTAAATTACTGGAAAGAAATGTCTACAACAAATTAGTCTTCAAAGGCAAAGTCAGAAACTAAAACAATTTATAGGAACTAGGGGATCCAAATGTTTGCTGATAATGCATTTTTTTTATGAAAAATGATATGTAATTCAACTTTTGTTGATAAAAGATTAAAGATATTAATTTTCAAAGAGCTGCTTGTGATGAATTCTGAAGACGGATAAATCATAATGTGAGGGTTTAGCTTGTGACAAATAGTTTAACGAAAATTTGTAACTAATTTTTGAGGCTAGAGGTGAGATTAAAGTGAATTGACAGTTATAGTGGGAGAGTGGGCGTCTAGGCGAGGGAGCTAGGGTTGTGAGTGGATTGAGTGTTTCAAATGATCTGTATGAAACAATTGATTTGTGGGTCAATAACTAGGTTGCACGAAAACGGACATGAACACGACACGCGACACGGCACCCCGATTTTAAAATGTCCGGAATTTAAAGTCCATTACAACCAACGTCTAAACTTTGGTCATTTAAAAGTAACAAAGTCATAAAATAACAACCAATACTAATGTATTATACGTCAAAATCAAATATGTCTTACAAAATAAAAAGTCCAAATTACAACCGAAATTTAAATAAACATTAAATGGTTGTTTGGTTGGCTACTTTGGAATGGAATGGATTGAGTCCATTCAAGTGTTTAGTTGAGTGATTTTGGAATAGGGTTAGATACCCAATGTATTCTAACTCCACCCCAACCCCTTGGAATCACATACCCACCCTTCCCCTTGGATTCAAATTCCATTCCCCCTTCTATAATTTGTGATGAACCAAACGAGATTATGAAAGTATGGATTTAGAACCCCATACCACCATACTATCAAACTCCACCCCATACCACTCCGACTTGTTCAACCAAACGACCCCTAAGTCTTACGAAATAAATAAAAAGCATGAATAATGGTTTTGTTGGACTAGTTTTTGTAGGAATAAAAGTGACAACAAACCACAAAAGTAATAATGGATTCATTCATAAATCACGAATACTGCTGTCAAATGTCACTACTTTCAATTAGTATTATACTACTACTGCCTACTGTCTACTACTTGTTTCCTCATACAATTAAGAATTTAAGATTATACTACGATTGTCTACTCTTTTCAATTAAGATTCATTCACATACTTTCAATTAAGAATTAAGATTATACTACTACTACATGTTCAATTAAGATCACTGCTTAATACAATACCTACTTTCAAGTTTCAAATAAGAAATTAATTACCTGAACTGCAACGAGGCAAAGAGGCGGCGGCCGGCGAGGATATGAAGCAGCGGTCGGCGAGGATAGGTGGCGGCGGGCGGCGAGGATAGGTGGGGAGGTGAGGAACTGACGAGTGACGAATTGGATTTTTGTTTATAATTAGGTTTTTGTTTAGAATGAATTAAGTTTACGTTGGGTTTTTGTGGTTTTGTTGTTAAGTGGTACTTCCTCCATTTTAATCCAAACTAGTTTTAACCCGTGCAAAATTGCACGGATATAGTTCTAAAGCATCCATATAGTGATTAATATTTAAAAATGGTAAACCAAAATACATGTATATCTTATAATTTATTTCTTTTATAATGATCATAGTTTAAAACACGTGCAAAAATTGCAATCCGTGAAAAAAATGCACGAATTCAGTGTTAAAACATGATAACAATTTTTTTAGATCTACTCATTTTAGTGGATATGCTCAATATCTATAACGAATTTATTTAAAATATATTTTAATGGAATGATCTAAAATCTACTTAACAAAGTTTTATAGTTCATTTACTTTGTTAATTTTTTGTAGATCTTATTATACAAATTTAGTAATATCTCGAAAATGTGCTATTATGATGGTCAAATGTTAGAGTTAAAAGCTTGTAAAATAATATAACGACTTATTTGTTTTACCAATTTTGATCATTTTTATGTTCGTTGTCTAATAATGTTTTTTGTTCACCTTTTTTTTAGTATTGATAGACTATGTGGACTATTGGGAAAATCTGCATTTTCATGTTGTATTATTTATGCAACATAAATGAAATCGAGGATGATGGTTCATTATTGGAGTTCTGTATTGATTATTCGATAAAATTCTATTAATAAAGTTGGTTTTCATAAATTAATTCCATATTTTTTGTGGTGGATCCTACATTTATTAAAAAAATAAAAAATAAAATAAAATGGATGTGATGATGTGACGCACGAAATTACACGAAATTTTCTTATATTAATGTAGATAAGATAAGTAATCTTAAAAATTTACATATTGAAATACTCTTTAAACTATTTTAGATGTTGTATTAAACAAAAATATATTATCAAAAATCAAAATTTTCAAGCCTCACTTGTTTATAAGTTTGAAAATCCCACATCAAGTTGTTCTTGATTAAGAACTGATATTGAAAGACAGATGCCCACCTTAGATAAAGTTGTTTGTGATTTGCGATGAATCATTTGAGTATATTACAATTTACGAATTATTAGCTAAAACATTTTTTTGTCAAAGAACCAAAACTTTTACTATATGTTAACGGAAATTTATTACCCGCACCAAAATCGCTTCTCTCATTAATTTAACTTTATTTACACATCTTATCCTCTTTTTAAAAATCATGCATGTCTATAATTTTTGTTTTAAATAAATTATTTTCCTTTGTTAAAATTCGTATCTTTAGTTAGTTAAATGTGCATGTGTTTTTTTCAAATTCTTGTTTCATTTTATATCATAGTTGCAAATAAATGATGCTCGCAACTTACTGGTCTATTGTGTTATCTGCTACCGTACTTTACTTCATTTTGTAATCATGTTAAGAGAATGTTTTTATTGATATGTTGTTTTCATCACATATCTTAATTTAAAAGATTTTCTTTTTACTTTTTAAATCGATCACATGTCATTTTTTCGGAATTATGCAATATATAGTTCGATAAATTTATAACATTTTTTTTTCCCGTTTTTAGAGCTAATATGTATTATTATATTCTTCTTTAAAATTTTATTTTATCTTATTAGTATTATAGTGGATGTATTTTTTCGTACTTTATTTTAATGTTATTGTAATTGCAATTTATAATTGTAGTAAAAATTTGGACTGAATTTTTAATAGTTGACTTAATTTACAGTGATTTATTAGTAAAACTTGGGCTGAATTATTTACGTTCTAAGTTATTCATTATTTCTTATTATTCACTAATATTTACGTGTAGAAAATATAAACGTAAACATTTACGTCTAAAACTTAAACATAAAGATTTTTTAGCAATTAATTACTTTTTTTTCTATGGGTCCCACATTACTTAAAATAAATAAAATTAAAAACATGAATGTGATGATGTGGCTTAAGGAGAATGCTTGAAATGTTTTTGATTTTATATAGATAAGATACTCATTATGCTTTATTCACGTTTGTCAACGCAAGTTTTGCGTGCTTCATATCTTTAACTACGTATTTTTTAAAATTATAAAAATTATATATTTTCAATGTACTAGTAAAGACGAATTAAACAAGAGCCCACATGAATATATTTTCTCTTATGTATTGAGAGAAAATTGAGATTGAAAGTTGATTGGTGAATAGTGTACAAAAAGCATAATGGGTATTTGGATTAAAATGGAGGAAGTATATATTTAAGAACATGATAGAATGATTAATATTTAAAAATGCTAAACAAAAATTCATGTACATTTTACATTCTATTTACACATGTTTTAAATTCGTGAAAAAATAGTACTACTTATTAACAGTTTTTGTTGAAAACTATTATTATTCAAAAAAATTTACTCAAATTTAGTAATATCTCGAAAATTTACTGTTATGATGTTCAAAATGTGAGAGTTAAAAGTTTGTAAAATAATATAACATCGTTATTTGTTTCACCATTTTTTATCATTTGTATTTTCATTGTCTAATAATGTTTTATGTTCACCTTTTTTTTTTTTTATTGATAGATTATGTGGAGTTGTGGACTATTGGGAATTCTGCATTTTCATATTATATTATTTATGCAACGTGAATAGAATTAAGGATGGTGGTTCATTGAAGTTTTGTATTGATTATTCGATGAAATTTTATTAACAAAGTGGTTTTTCTTAAATTAATTCTATATTTTTTTGTGGTGGGTCCTATATTTATTTAAAACTAAAAAATAAAAGAAAATGGACGTGATGATGTGGACGCACGAAATTGCACGAAATGTTTTTGTATTAACATAGATAAGATTGTCGTGTCCGACAGAAATAAATCGTGTCTGATATGCCTGGTTCTGGTTCTAAAAAAACCGGCGACACATATTTTCAAGTATCGGATATTTTTGGAGCCGTGTATCTAACGTATCCGTATCCGACACTGTGTCGAACACACGGAGACCAAAAATTAGCCGTGTCCGAGCAACCTAGGTCAATAATATAACACAAATTACTGAGTAGTTGTTTTTGGGCTTGGTTTAAACCAAAATGCCCTGTTTTTTTGGCTGAAACGAGCTGAATTGGCTAAATTGGAGTGAGACTTAATTGAACTAAATTGGGGAACTGAGGTGCACTAAATTTAGTTGAATTAAAAGTTAATTTTGTGAACAGATTAATTAAACATAATTGCTTGTACATAAATAAAACCTAACGAAATACAGCTAAGCAAAATTGAAATGAGCTGAAATTAAGCCAGAAAGAACAGGGCCTTACACAAAATACTGGAATATGGAGTACGGGTTTTACATTTTTTTACATTTTATTAATTTTTTACCTTTAACTAATTAAAATATTTCATATAAAAAAAATAAATAGATAAAAATATGAGCAAGTATAAATTTGGTTGGATATACTGAGTTAAAGTTGTATCACTTGTATGGATTTTTAAAATTACACATAAAATAAAATATGAAGGTCTTGTATTTTAACTAAAATATATATGTACGGGTAATCATACAATAAATATAAGTACTATTATATACAGTATATATATGTATCGATTTAGGATCAGGTGCGGTGAGAACGATGATAACGCATGTCTACCATCAGACTTATATAAAAGGCAGAGATTAAATCTAAAACAACTCTTAAAAAACGCAAAATTCCCTGGCTAGTGGCTCCATCATTCATAATTTACCAATTGCCACATTCCACATAGATTCAGTGAAAAATTTAACAAATCTGATGAGAATGAAATTTTAGTTCTCATATATATGAGATTAAATGAGCAATTAAATGATAACATTATATGAGAAAAGATAAAAGGGCATGTAACTCCTAAAGTAAGTAGTAAGAAATTAAGTAAATAATTTAACCTAGTTACTTAATTATTACTCATGTTAATTAAGTTGAAAATAAATGAGAATTTAGTTTAGAGATTTATTGAGTAATAGCTTTCATATTTCTAATTGCTTGAAATTTACGATAATATATTAATATGCAATATGTTGTGCATTTTTGAGTGTTTTCTCATCGACATTGACATATGAAAGATACTCAGCCTAACCTTTTAATAGTATTTAATAGATAGATATTCTAATAATATGAATAATTAATATATTAAGTAATACTTTGTTTTCATTTTTATTTTCACTTTTATTTTTAATTATTTTTTTCTAAACTATTAAATGTTGATGTGATTTTTTGTAAGTTGCATTTTTTTTGGGATTTTTTTAACTCATCAAAGATTTAAGGTATATATAAATATTTAATTTAAGATTATTGATGTCCTTTAATTTTCTTTATTTGTTGTTATTACAAAATGTGCAATAACATTTTTATAAGGACTTTTAGCAATCATTAAATATATTTTTTTTAAATAATTATATCAAATAATCTATAATTCATGTCATACTGATTTGCCATGTCACATTAATAGTATGTAATGTGGCATTGAAGTAACACTGTCTATGTGGCATTTAAGGTTAACCCTTTTAATAGTATTTATAAATAATTGTGAAATTCCATAAAAGAAAACGTCACCAACAATATATCAATCTACATGCAACATATGTAATTTCATTTTAAGAAATGAAATATATAAAATAAAAAAATTTTAGGAAAACTTAGAATGAGTGGGGAAGAGGAAATTAAAAGTCATAATAAAATAAATTGAATGTGGCATTATTATTGTAATTAGTATTATTGATTATTATTATTATTATTATTATTATTATTATTAATTATTATTATTATTATTACTATCATTATTATAATTATTAGTCATATGTGTCATTGACTTGGACTAATTATTCACATGTGGAATTGACGTGGATTTATTTGTCTCGAGTGGCATTTACGTGGCTTTTTGAAAGCTGACGTGGATTTAGCGCATGACATTTAGGTGGCATTTTGTAAGTAACCTTTTAATATAGTTTTATAGATATTTGTATTTTTTATAAATGGCGTAAAAATTAGAATTAGATGACATTCATTTGTTGCATAAAATATTCTAACAATAAACATCGATATTTTAAATCTATTAGAAATTTTGATTTTTAATTGTTATTTAATTTATCTAGAAATTAAAATCTCATTTAATGTTTGTTATGCTATTTACATTTACTATTTTTTTTTTTTTAGATAAGCAATAATGACGCGGCTCCATGTCATGTTTAATAAGTGACGTGGCTTTTTTAAATGCTAGTTGACATTGTCGTGACATTTTAGGTTAATCTTTTAATAATATTGTATAGATTGAGTCATATCCTCGAAGCCACGAACTCCCGCCGAACTTGTCCGATTATCTCGCGATCTTCTTATTCTCTCCGATCCGGATTCAATACGCGAAAGCAAGCGCGATGATAAGGTTTTTTTAATATATTTTTCCTTTATAATTTTAACAACCCGACCCGCCACCATCGTAACACAAACCAATAAGATGAGTGTGCACTTTTAGGCCCGTTATTTGTCCTCACTTAAGCTCAAAAGCACAAGGCCTTGTTACTAAGTGCGTGGTGGGTGGAAGTTATTATAAACATATCACAATCCTCACATTCTACCGATGTGGGACAATTCTCCTCTCACACTCATGGGGTGTTACAAACTCCCTCACTTAAAGAACACAACGTCCTCGTTGTGCCTCAAACTTGACCACAACCAGGGCCAGAATCCTCCCCCGCTAGGTGTGTGACCCGGGTACTCCCGACCACAGGCTCACCACACGGTCGCAGGGTCGCTCTGATACCATTTTTAACAACCCGACCCGCCACCATCGTAACACAAACCAATAAGATGAGTGTGCACTTTTAGGCCCGTTATTTGTCCTCACTTAAGCCCAAAAGCACAAGGCCTTGTTACTAAGTGGTGGGTGGAAGTTATTATAAACATATCACAATCCTCACATTCTACCGATGTGGGACAATTCTCCTCTCACACTCATGGGGTGTTACAATAATTCTGTTTAACCATTGATTTGAAGTTCATACATGATCTTTGTTGAATTTGCGAATTTTTCTGAAACTAATAATGATTCTTGTATCTGTCAAAATTAGCATAGTTTCCTAATCCCAGTGAAAGAAGAAAAAATGTGGTTGTAGTGTATATATATACTCAAAATCCATCATACTTGTCATCACAATTCATTCATATTAATATTTGCCAAGTTCAAAACAAAGATTTTAATTCGATAATAAGTTCGAAATAAGATGGAATCTTCAAGTTCAAGTGCATTACGTTCATGGTCATGGTTACCGGATCCTTTGCTGGAAATAATACTATCGAAATTAAATCCGTTATCAGGCGACTATTTCCAGTTTGGGGCCGTTTGCAAAGATTGGTATACGATAATGAACGATCATAGGAAACTTATACAAAGTAAAACTCAAATATCGTTGTTAATGATCCCGAGTCGTACTTGTCTTCTACTCTTCGCTCAAAAGCTTGGCTGTTTTAAAAGGATCGTCTTCTAATAGGTGGATTTATCTCAAGGATATTAGAAACGTTCCCTACAAATTTTATACGGATGCAATTACGTACAAGGGTTTGATTTACGCCGTGGTTGCGACCAATGGGATAGTTTCTATCGACCCATTTAGTTGTATAGGTGACCTTGATTTGGTCGTCAATGTGATTTTAATGTGACTCGATATGTATCGAATTCAAACTTATTTGGCTGAATCGTCTAAGGGTGATTGGTTCATATTGAGGAGAATTTTGGACGAGTATGATGATTCTTGGTTCCAAACGACGGTCAATTTCAAGGTGTTTAGGTTAAAAATGGAGGAGAACCCGTCCATGGAAGAAGTTGATAGCTTAAATGGAGATACGATCTTTCTTGGCGATGGCCGATGGCAGCTCGATATGCGTTGTGCTTGTGACTTCGATAACTGTCAGCCAAATTCTATCTACTTTAGTGATGACGTTTTTTTTTACTATAATTCATTGCCACCCGGAAAACTACCATTGCGGCGCTCGTGATACTGGCATATTCAATTTAGAAGATCGTAGTATCAAACCTTTTATCCTTATGATGGCTTTCACAAGTATTTACCTCCCATTCTGTTTGGATTACGCCTCTGTTTTAGCTTCTAAATTTATTGATTGTCCATGCGATGCAATTAACGATTCTTTATGTTCAATATTAAGTCAACGTTTATGATATTTAAATATTATTTCTTCATTAATTAAAGGATAATTTGTGAGAAACTACCTTATATTTATGCTCATTTGTGAACAACTACCTTACTTTTTATTTTTGGTTAAAAACTACCTTTCATTTTAATTTTTTGTTAAAAACTACCTAAGAAAAGTTTTGAGGCCAATTTCTATTTATTATTGGTTTCACACGTGTGAGTTATCTAAATTTTCATTCTTAGTTTGTCGTTAAACTTGATATCCAAGCTTGTCCTTCTTATCTAAAGTTTTAAACGAAAGGAAATTCTTATCATTAGCTTCAATTTCTTTCTTAAGCATGTGGAATAATTGCTCCGGATGATGAATATGGGCTAAATAATATGAACTCTATGCTATTAGTGAATAGGTGTAATAATTTTCACTAATAGCATAGAGTTCATACCATTTAGCCCATGTTCATCATCCGGAACAATTATTCCGAAGCTAATGGCAAAAATTCCATTTCGTTTAGAACTTTAGATAAAAAGGATAAGCTTGGATATCAAGTTTAACGACAAAATAAGAATGAAAATTTAGAAAACTCATAGGTGTGAAACCAATAATAAATAGAAATTGGCCTCAAAACTTTTTTTAGGTAGTTTTTAACAAAAAATTAAAATGAAAGGTAGTTTTTAACCAAAAATAAAAAGTAAGGTAGTTGTTCACAAATGGGCATAAATATAAGGTAGTTTCTCACAAATTATCCTTAATTAAATAGGTCTCTTATATATAATATATAAGAGATTTAATGCTCGGGCATCGCTCGAGCCATTTTGTAAAGTCTTTATAAACTAAACTGGACTATATAAAGTTTATCTATATTGAATGTAGCTGAACTAAGAGTTAATTTATATTGAATTGAACTGAACTATACGTAGTTGAAGTAAGAGCTAGCTCGGTCAACTTCTTTTCGGTTGAAAAAGCTGAACTGATATGAATGAAACTGTTCTGAACTGAACATAACTAAATGAAGTTGAACTGAGCTGAATTTTGCTGACATAAGAGTTGATTTGTGAAGTAATGATTAGTATTTTTACGTGAAGGTAGAAATACATAGTATGACTTGGAGTCAATTTGGATTATCTTTATTACTTTCTCTCCATATCCTCTTTAATATATACACTCTTATTCTAATAAATATATTCTCTTCATTCATTAAAACAAAGCAAAGTACCGGATTAAAACCCGAACCATCTTCAATTAGCTCTACAAATAACTGTAAATTTAATTAAGGCTTCATGCATTCACTGCTCCTACCTATAAAGAAACAAATATTAAGTTGTAAGGGTCACTCCTCACATAAAATTTATGAAAAAACAGTCCGTTTTTGGTAAGACGGACATACCCGTCGCAAGCTTGCGACGGGCCAAGTATGTGTTAAATGGGGCAAGTAGTTACCGTATATGAGTTAAATGGGTGATGCAAGTGGGGTGATGTTGTTATGATGTCATGTTATATTGTATTAAATAATGGGAGATATTATACACTTCCCCAAACCCCCTCGAGAAGCCAAACCATCAATCCCATCTCCTCTTTCCACTGTAAACATCTCCACAACTCCACCCCCATAATCACAAATTCATTTCCTCAAAAATCCCTCCTTCTCTCTTGATTTATCCTCAATTCTCTCTAGAAAAAACGGGAAAATACGAAACATATAAGGGGAAAATGGTGAGGAAGCAGAGTGTGAGGCGTGTTTTGGTTAGGAAGGCTGTGTCATCAACTACAAATGATGAAGGTAAACATATTACACCGTTTGTATTATAAAATCCGTCGTTTTTTTATTGGTAAATATTACATATTGTTTGGTGGTTTGTTGATGAAGGTTAAAGATACATTTTTTTTCCTGCAAAAATGTTGAGTGTTTAATGCATATTCTGTGGGGTTTGCATCTTGCATGTTGTTTTTATTTAATAATCAATGTTTGCATGTTGTTTGATTTACTGATTTTGTAGGGTTTTGTGGGTAAGTTAGGGTTCCGGGTTTTTGGGGATTTGTGGGTATTTGAGGTATCTGGGATTTTACACTTGCATGTAAATTTCTGGGTTCTTTGTAGGGTTTCAGAGTTATTTAATAATTTTCTGGGTTCTTCGTAGGGTTTCTTTGCTCTTTGTTAATAATTTGTTGTTTATGGTAATTTTTTGGGTTATTCTGGTTTCTTTGTTTATTGTAATTTTATGGGTTCTTCGTAGGGTTTCTGGGATTTTATGGTTGCATGTGGTTTTTATTTAATAATTTTTATGGATATTGGGTGTTTTCTGAGGTATTTTAGGGTTTGTGGGGGCTTCGTGAGTATATTTTGTTGCATGTTCATATGTCTGAATTAGTTAATGTATCCATTATGTTAGATGCTTACATTGTTGCCTATGTTGTCAACATATGTACTGGTTAATGAAGTTCATCAAAATGTATATGTTGATCGTATTGCTTATTATGTTGTCCACATTACATTATGTTGCAGATAGTGTACATTAACTTTAACTGAATTGTGTTGGCTTGTTGTTAATCTTTACCATTATGTCGGCTATATACATTGTGGGAAATTATTGTCAACATTGTGTAGATGTTCAAATGTTGTCTTCTTTGAAAATTATGAAGCATACTTACATAATTGTATCTGTTGTGCACATATGTAGTCACTGATTTATGGTTACCTTTTGTGGTTATGTGCCCTCTGATGATGTCAACATTATGTTATAGTTGCCTTACATAAACGTTTTTTGACGTGTGTCTTCTTGTTGTCATTCTTGAACATTATGTTGTGTTGTTACATTTGTGTGTCTGTTGTTCACATCTAATATGAAAATAATATTAATTTTATCCATTATGTTAGATGCTTACATTGTTACCTATGTTGTGAACATATGTTCTGTGTAACACCCCAAGAGTTTGAGAGAAAAGTTGTCCCACATTATTAGAATGTGAGGCTTGTGATATGTTTATAATAGCTCCCACCCACCATTTAGTAACAAGGCCTTGTGCTTTTGGGCTTAAAGTGAGGACAATTATCGGGCCCAAAAGTGCACACCCATCTTATTGGGTTTGTGTTACGACGGTGGCGGGTCGGGTTGTTACAAATGGTATCAGAGCGACTCTGCAACCGTGTGGTGAGCCTGTGGTCGGGAGTACCCGGGTCACACACCTAGCGGGGGAGGATTCTGGCCCTGGTTGTGGTCAAGTTTGAGGCACAACGAGGACGCTGTGTTCTTTAAGTGGGGGAGTTTGTAACACCCCAAGAGTTTGAGAGGAAAGTTGTCCCACATTGTTAGAATGTGAGGCTTGTGATATGTTTATAATAGCTCCCACCCACCATTTAGTAACAAGGTCTTGTGCTTTTGGGCTTAAGTGAGGACAATTATCGGGCCCAAAAGTGCACACCCATCTTATTGGGTTTGTGTTACGACGGTGGCGGGTCGGGTTGTTACATTCTGGTTAATGAAGTTCATCAAAATGAATATGTTGATCGTATTGGTTATTATGTTGTCCACATTACATTATGTTGCAGATGGTGTACATTCACGTACTTTAACTGAATTGTGTTGTCTTGTTGTTAATCTTTGCCATTATGTCGGCTGTATACATTGTGGGAAATTATTGTCAACATTGTTTAGATGTTCATATGTTGTCTTCATTGAAAATTATGAAGCATAGTTACATAATTGTATCTGTTGTGCACATATGTAGTCACTAATTTATGGTTACCTTCTGTGGTTATGTTGCCCTCTGATGATGTCAACATTATGTTATAGTTGTCTTACATAAAACGTTTTTTGACGTGTGTCTTCTTATTGTCATTCTTTACCATTATGTTGTGTTGTTACATTTGTGTGTCTGTTTCTCACATCTATTCATGATGCTTTGTTGTCACGTTTTCTTGTTTTGATCCCCCTAAACATTATGTTATAGTTTGTGTACATTAAGTTTTGTTTAGGACGTTGACATGTTGTTATTTTTACCCCATTCTGTTTCGTGCTTACATTGTAGCATACGTTAGCAAACATATATTGTTTTGTTTTGATAAACAGTTTGAAAATGAGTATTGTGTTATTTGATTATTATGTAGCATACGTTACATAATTTTATATGTTGCGTACATATGTTGACGGTGATTTGTGTGTACATATTGTGGTTATGTTCCCCTCCGGTGAGGCAAACAATATGTTCTAGTTCGGTAACATAATTTCCTGCATTTGTTATTATGTAGCATGCAGTACATGTTGTCATTGTCAACCATTATGTTAGTTCTGATTGTATACTTTTTGTGTAGGAAAAGGAAGGAGGTTGACGGGCATGGGTCACCTCGGCCATTATTCAACCTGATTGTTGTTCTGACGGAAGCTCAGAAAATGAATGTGGAAGGAATAGGTTTTGGCGGTCTACTTCAGCTGAAGACGCACGCCTTTCTGCATCAAATGGCTGATTGGTTGCTAAACAAATACGATCCGTCAACCCGGAAGAAGGATGGCGGCTCCAAGTAAAATGACCAGAAATTAGACATTACAACTTCTTTTTGTGGCCGGTGTAAAGGCCTTGTTTGGATGTACAGTTCATTTTGGTGCTCCTTAGTGTAGGAGTTAGTTTTCGGACAGGTAGATGGGTAGGTCCTTTTGTTTTGGACTACCAAAAACAATTTGTAGGCCAATGTTTGCGCCTTGTTTTGTACAAATTTGTAGCTGGCATTTGACTGCCGAGACTGTGGATGGTCTAGAACGACCATCGTTTTGGGGTGTATACCCGTTCGACCGTAATTATCCTTCCCCCAAGGGAGTGGGCATTATATATATAGCCCTGTGCATATTCAGTGCTCTATGCTTGTGCTACCTGTTTGTTCTTAATGGTTCGACATGAGCCACTATTGTTGCTTGGTAACAAAAGAAGATATAACCATCGAACTTCAATTAAAATATATGTAATGTAACTATAACATAATGTACCCCCAAGTGTAGGGGGACAATAATTTAAAAATGGACTGCATGGTACATAGTAACAAATGCAAACAATATTCGTGTGTTTGTGCTTGTTCCTTGAAAAATAAGATATACAACTTTAAACATAATAAACATGTCAACACAGTTGTTAACAAATGACAAACACAAATGTACCCCATAAAGAAAAAAATGTGCTGCATGCTACATCATAACAAAATGCACGCAACATATTCATCAAATAGGAGAAAGAAGCACTAACATATTATAACATACAATCTGCAAAAGATTACATCGTTCACACAAGTCAATCATGACCTTGGATACAGAGATACATGTATACACAATCTGCAAAAGATAAGGACCGAAAATATGTTCATATTTTCGGGTAATATGTGTCCCTGTAAGGGCCCTAACATATTACATCCTACGACACACTTAACTTAAATATTAAAAGGGGTACATATTACCACATTCAACCCCCAAAAAACACAGGCGGCGTACTGATTGTTCATTTACGTGACATTCTTCCACCCCACAAAACATGGATTACCCCACACCCTAACCAAAACGGAGCCATTACTCAGAAGCCCATATAAACACCAGGCAGCGCCGCTCAAAGCAGCCGCGGGATGTGGGTGTAATCGTCCTGATTCGCTTGAACGCTTCCACCTTGCGTCCTCCCTACTGTGAGCGTGTTGATTAGAGTAGCCGCATCACCACCCTCTATAGCTTCCGCTTTCAGCCTATGCACGAAATTGATGTGATCCCGCTTTGTGTGCCCCATAAACACACCCCCCCCCCCCGCTACAGCGGCTGCGACCTTGTACTGAACGGAAGAGGCAACAAAGGCTTCTGACATTGCCCTTATAACATCACCCTCCGCCTCACTAATTCGCCTCTCCGACCGATGGTGCTCCTGCCACTGAATAGGGGTGAGCTCATGGTTGTGCTCCACTATGTGCTGCAGTACCTCCCACTTACCCCCGTCGTTTAAATGTGAACGCACACTAGCTTTGCAGTGGCATCGGCTAACTGTTGCATTCCTCTTATGGTTATTGTCAACATGTGGCAGCCCATCCCCACCTACCCGGCTACCGTTCCCATGGGTCCCTTCAGCGGAACAAACAAAATACCTCTCGAAAAACGGAGTTTCGGGGCCATTCGCCCTCCGAGAAGTCCCTTTCCTAACACTGAAACCCAACGCCTGTGAGTGCTTCAGGTACATCTCGTATACACCTTCCCATGTTCCAACTTCCATGCCGACTAGCGATCGTGAAAAATCTGCTGACACAAACAACAAATGGTGACATTTCCATCGTAAAATATAGACATCAACGCACATAAATGCCGACATTATTCTGAATAGAGTATCTTACAATACTTTGCCAGGAAAACATATCCACTAAAACTATCAACATTTCCGTGACAACCCCAGTTGGTAACTAAAGTACTCTTACAGAGACTCATATAGCCGTAAAACTAACGACATTCAACATACATTAATCTGAACAAAGTCTTACAATACTTTGCCAGGGACACATAACCCCCAAAAGTAGCAAACATTTTACTGACGCGTAAACATCATAACAAGAAACACAGAAAACATGAAAGACACAAAATTTGCTCACTCAAAACATACAGAAAAGGATAAGCTTGTAATAAACTTTGCCAGGGAAACATATACACTAAACCTGTCAACATTTCCCTGACATCTCCACCAACTCAGATAAATTACTACTACATACCTGCAACTCCAGTTGGTAACTAAAGTACTCTTCAAAGGCCTCGAATAGCCCTAAAACTAACAACATTTAACAGACATTAATCTGAACAAAGTCTGACAATAGTTTGCCAGAGACACATAACCCCCAACAGTAGCAACATTTTACTGACGCGTAAAACTTCATAACAATAAACTATGCAAAAACCCAGAAACACATGAAAGACGGAATATTTGCTCATTGCTTGTAAGAAAGCCAAAAAACGATATCGTAAATAAACACTAAACAAAGATTAAACAAAGAATAACCAACCAATATGGAACAAAAAAAGTCACATTTACCTTTGATACTACCATTTCCTTCCGAAATCTCTTGAGTTGTATTGTCTCCATCACTCCGATGATCGAATATTTCATTATTAGCCAACCCGACATCAACCACGTCCATTTCTTTTTGATGAATTGTAATGTCTCCCTCACTCATTCCGTTACTAACCAAACCGACATCAGTCACATCACCCCCGTCCATCGTTACGTTCATCTCAATATTTTACGTACAAGTTCTGGGTTTTTTTTATCGTATTATATGAAAATAATTACAGAGAGAAATGAGATGAGATGATATTGTGTTCATGAAGCATGAAGAAATGGGTAAAATTTGAAAGAGAAAGAGGCGGTATTCTGATTGTAAGCAAGTTGTTTGTATGAGATATTAGGTTACTATTATTATAGTATTATTAATAGTATATTATATAACAAATTATTAGTATTTAATACACAACAAAGTACAATCCAGACAATGTTGGCAGAGCATGTGGCAGCCATCAAATCTCAGACCCATACCCGTATAGCTACAGTACGGTGCGTATTTGGCCCGTCGCAAGCATGCGACGGATAGTTCCGTCTTAAATAAGAATTTGTGATTGTATTTATAGTATTTATTTGTTGCGAAGTTATTAGTTATAGTAGGACTCCTTTTGTTCTTGTTATTAATAAAATCTTACTTATATTTATTTTTTATTATGATAAAATTTACATTATTTATTAGTATTTGTTGTAATCAATGAAATCGCCTGAAAAAAAAAGTAGCCAATGAAATTGCTCGGAAAAAGTTTCATTTAATAATATAGATAGATAGATAGATTTCGGTAGTAGAGACAATGTTTTTTTAATTTGTAAATAATATGTTTTTTTTTTTTTTTTTTTTCATTAACACAGGTGACTAATAGTTAATCCATTTTAAGTATAAATGGATATTTTTATCTTAAATAGTACGCGCGCGGAATCGCAAGGTAAAGTTTTCAGGATGCAGGACATTATCTACTAAATTTGCGTATTGTATTTATTTAACTGCTACAGTATAGCCGTGATAGAGCACCTTACTCTACCCTTTGTCCTAATGAACCTACGTCCTCCAAAGCTAGGGTTGCACAATTTCTTTGCACGAGAAGAAGGTGAAGTACCTGAATTTGAGCTTGATCCTGATACAAGGAGACGACTTCTCATATTGTAGCCCATGCATATGATTTTAGAGAAACCTTACCAAATGAGGCTCAGTTTCCCGTTAGATCTCCACTTCAAGCACCTGTCGGGGGTCATATGCCTGGGCCACTGCCTCTTGTAGGTCTGGGTCTAGTTCCAGTTCCAGTTTAAGCTCATGTCTAGGGTTTAGGGTTTAGGGTTTCATTATTTCTAGTTCTCCTCGGATAATTTATCGCATGATTTGGGTGAATCTAACCTGAGAAATAATAATCGCTCATTGGTTAACTAGAAAAGTCGGAAATCAGGAATGTCAAATAAGACAATTGCTAGCCTCTCCAATCCCAGACCGAATGCCCAAGCATAATTTTAATATACCGAAAGTGATCGCTTCGGAGCAAACGAAGGTTTTCCCTACTTAAGAATGGTAGAATCCATAATTTTAATTCTCTCCCTAGCATCAATCCTACAACATATCAGATTACCACAACTATCAAACAGCAATCCAACCACTTCAAAAGTTCCAAACTTTCGATAAAAATTAGACAAACATCAAATTTTAACTTACCGACAAATCATATTCATACCCTAACCCAAAAAAACCAACTTTTCCAACATCACAACCAAAAGCCTAATTCAAAAATTCCAAATAATCAACAAACCCTTTTTAACTAAAATAAAAACCCAGATAAAAGATCTAATCTTGGAGCATAAGTACGAAAACCCAATCAAATCACATAAAACAAAAAAAAACCCAGAATTAATAACACTATAAAGTTAAGATCTTTGCCTTCTAAAGGGATATCTTGAATAATAAAACACGGTAAAAAGAGCTCAAAATTAAATCACGACACCTAAAACAACCCAGAGAATCAAAATCAATAGAAAATCTATCAAAACTCGGAAAACTTAATTAAAAACAGAAGATTAGAATTGAAGAAATGCCAATAACAACACAGAAAGTCAATTAAAAACCCTAGAAAATCAAAATCGAAGGTAATACCACCAAAAAACCCCCTTACTATTCTCGGGTCGATTAAATCTGAGAAAATTAAAATTAGGGGTCATCAATTTAATCCCAAATATGCCGCAAAGACACTCGAAAAAACAACAACAATCTCGCCTTTTTCACGTACGATGAAAAGAGGAAATTAAGTTACGGAGCCCAGAAAGAGAGATTGGGGAAAGATTCAATTAAACCTTTTGATGCTTGTTCTCTTTGTTTGAAACGTGTAATTGCCGTTATGTTGTTTGAAAGATCATATTTTTTTTGTTAAGAGTGTATTTTCTAAAAATGATAATTCAATAGAGCTTGAATTCATTCTCTATGAAAAAAAGCTTGATTCTAATAAAAGTTATGAAGCTTAGAAAGAAAGAAAATAGTGAGATGAGCAAAAAGGGTGAAGGATAAGGTGAAAGTGACGGTCCAAGGGATAGTATGGTTATGGTGATGGTGATGCAGAATAATTGCAGATTTTGTGTTAAAATATACGCTGCAATTGAATATACGAAATTGTCTACTCCTTAACATGCTTAGGATATTCATCTCAGGAATATTTCCACGTCCTGTTTTGTTCTGGATTTAAGAAAAATTCTACTTTAGAACCCAATGAAACAATGGCTGCTCTAAGCAATGGCGATTGGGTGGTCTCCATCCAAACCAAACTAAATGAACAATTAACGCCTAACAATAACATAAGAAAGTGCATATACAGGGTTCCTGGGTGGTTGAGAAGACCCGGAATTCATGGTGTCGACAGGACTGAGCCTGAGGAAAATGTTATCGGTCCAAACACTGGCTTGCAGAGTTCTAAAGATAATGTCTCAGTCTCAAGCTCGGAGGATGAGCATGAGGAACAATTCAGTGTAAGGATCTGTGGATGGCGTCCTCGACAATATTATGAGCAGATCAGGAACAATTCAGCAACGATGGTGTACTGCGTGGAAGACCTGAGAGAGGCTGGCGTGAAATTCAAATCGCGCGACTGTCAGTCATTTTGGGATTTAAAATTTGACGAAAAAAATGGACTGCTAGAGATTCCACCCATCAAGATCGATGATGCAACGAAGACTATATTTCTGAACTTGATTGCATACGAACAATGCCACCTCAGAGACTTTACTGACATGCACATTACAGACTATGTGGCCTTCATGGACAACCTAGTGAACTCGTGTGCTGATGTCGGCCACCTTCATCAAACCGGAATCATAGTTCACCAACTTGGGAGCGATGTTGAGGTGGCAGAGCTATTCAACCGTTTTGTTAAGAAGGCCTTTTTAACTGGCAAGACGGAAAGCTGTCAAAATTATATGCGGAATTGAACAGGTACTGCACCCATAAGAGACACAGATGGAGGGCGAGTTGGTGCAACGAGTATATGAAGAATCCTTGGGTTATTATCTCCATCATTGCCGCTATCCTCTTGTTCGGAGCCACTCTTCTGCAGACAGTTTTTACTGTTTTGCCTTATTTTATACTTCCTGGTAAGAGTTAAAGTGATCTTCCACAACACTGGTATTTTACTGTACGACAGCCGTCATTGCCGCCATCCTTTTGCCTTTTTTCCCTATCCTAAGGCGCCTAAACCTAATTGACCTTGTATTTGTATTCGTATTCGTGTCAGTATCTTCCTCCGTATCCAGCAAAAGGAACTATAGAGAATGTTACACTGGCAAATTGTAATTATTCCATTTCCTGTAAAGTTGTGTTTTTGTCTCTGATTGCGCCCGGAACTTCGGCTAATTACTGGGTGTATGTTTTGTAAATTGTACAGATTTATGACTATAACAATTATGATCATTCCACAGCTTATGTTTATAGTCCACGCAGTTCTACATTTCAGTGACGTGACGTGACGTGACGGCCCCAGTAAGAAGGGTAAACAGTATAAAAAGTCTGGAAAAAAGCAAGTAACAGCAACACAATTGCAGCAAAGAGTGAAGCCATAGCCCAAGGATTACCAAAGTAAATCAGTTTCAGCTCCAATTTCCAATTATTCCACTTGTTGCAGATGTCAACTAGTTTAACCGGTAAAACTATAAAAATGATGACGGAAATTTCTTCCTAACACTTGAATATCTGCAAATCTACATAAATTGTGAAACAAATATGAGTAGAGGATGATTGGAATTTAGCTAGGTGGCTTATAATAAGCATAGACAGTATAACCAGTTTGTACAGCAGTAAGCAGGAACAACAAAAGCGCAGCGAAAATAGAGATGATAACCCAAGGATTAGTAAGATACTCGTTCTGCAGACTTCCGCGCCACCAGTTCCTCCGACGGCTACACTACTCGTTCAGCTTCTGATAGACCTCGTGTAATACCCCGGTCTTCTTACTAACATACACCCTCTTCACTAGTCTATTGAATAAGTCTGCAACTTCCTGATCACTACCTAGATAATGTATTATAATCCCTGCCTCGTGGAGGTACGCCACACCTGACGCTGTGTCGATTAAATTATCCATGAATGCTATCAGGTTACGGAACATTGCTTGAATTGTGGCATTGTCGAATAAGCCCGAGGAGATGGTGTTGATTGTAACCCATCTCGGAGTTAGAACCGACATGACTAATCTCGGGACATCCCCGATTTCCGCACTGCCTTTGTTTTGAACCTCAATGAGCTTATGGAGAACAGTAAGTGGGATTTGATTCTCAAGCTTTATCAAATCCATGGCAATCACATGTGCAACAGAATCCTTGTAGAAAATCGGGTAGTTATACCCGTAATCTAGATTGTCGTACCCAAATGTTATGCCCCTTAAGAATTCCAGCACAAAAAAAACCATCAAGAACCATCATTTCCACAAACGGGTGGGTTATTTGTGAGAAACACAAGTGACTCGTAACAAGCTCGAGCCTTGTGTTCGAGTTCCTTGACCGCGGTTAAGTACAAGGTTATGTCTTGAGCCTCGCGGTTTAATATGTGATTGAGGACAAGCCATTTATGGGCCTCCATTTGTTGTAGGTGGGACTGACCGTGATGGTAAGGTCCGAATGAAATAATCCCTACTTTTCCACTACACTCCAAAACATATAGTCATTTACTAGTTTTGTGACCCGTGCAATGCACGGGATAGTTCTTCGTTTTTTAAAATTTTGGACGTTTTTTTTCATAAAATTGAACTTCAATGTTTGAATATAAATGTATAACACTGATAACGGGGTTTTGTCGCCATCCCCCGATCAAACAATATTTATAAACTCAACTACTAAACAAATGTAGTAGAGTAGTCGAGGTCGATCCACAGGGAGGTCAAGTTTGAGTACTAGTCTTGTCTTAGATTATAGTTAGCTACGCGAATCAATAATGAGATAGAAAACAAACTAAAAATGTAAACATAAATTAACTATGACTACTAAACTAAAGAAGCAAACAAGCAATAGAAAAAAAGATAAAAGCAATAAAGAAAGGCCTAGGGCGCGATTTCGACTTCGAACACTTGTAAATTACCGCTTAACTCCTATAAGAAGTTGCCAAGGGGAAAGGTTAATGGTGAGACGCCTCTAATTCGCTCATAGACTCCCTCTCGGGCTCACTATAAGACACTAGCTATGCCGACACAACTCCCTCCCGGGCTCATGCATCAAACTCCTTAAGTCAAGGGTTAAAGCTTACCAAAATACGCCTATTTTGACTCCCCTTTCCCCAAGATTAAGGTTCTAAGTCCGCGCTATACCCCGGTCATCCCACTCCCTCTCCCGAGGGTCGATTTCAAACCGAAAACTAAGGGCACCCCTCTCAAGTCCTCCCTCCCGGGCTCGACTCAATGAGGCCACTACCCCCAACAAGATGTCCCGACTCAAGTCTAGCCAACTCTCGTTGACGGACAAGGACTCAAGGTCAAAGTACAAACAAGGTAAAGTAATGACAATTAGACCCCTTAATTAACCCAATAAACTCCCCCTCGACACCAAGTTGGTGGAATCAAGTCGGTAATCTACACATGTCGGAGTCTAGTCGCACCCTAGTAAAAATACTACTCACTAGTCATATTCATTAAACTAAAACAAACATAAAAGATGAAAACTTGAAAATCAAACATGTTTAAGACTAACACTAATAAACATATAAAGAAACAAACAGTAAAAAGTAAACATTAATACTAACAAAGTATAAAAGTTGCATCTTTAAGAAAAAATGAAGAAATTTTCACATAGACATTTCAACAAACACCTTCCATTCATAAAGACAAACAATAAAAATGGACAAATAAAGAAGAACAAAGAGTGAACAAATGATAAACAAAGTAAAGGAGGGGAATTTTGTACCAACAAAATGTAAAGAAATGAATTTAGGATGAATTGTTGAGGATACTTCTTCCTTCAATTTTTCACCCAAAACTAAATGTAAATCTTCATACACTATTATAAATTGAGATGATAATCTAATGTAAACTGAAAATAAGGAAGAAAAATAGAATTTTTGTATTGATTTTCCTATACTAATCTAATCTAATCTACTTCTTGCTCCCCCAAATGTCGCTGCTCGAAACCCCCAAAATGAAGCTGCTCTGCCTAAACAAAAGAAAAGGAGAGCTTCCTGCCCGGTTGCTTCATTTTTTCTCACGTGATTTTGATTACCCCGTGGCTAGCTTGGCCCATTTGCTTTTCTTGTTTTCGAAATCCGAATAGTAGAGTAGCAACATTATAATACATGGGCTCAAATACATTTTGCAAGGTCAAATGACAGCCCAAAAAAAGAAAACAAGGAGTCATTAAAATTGTCGAGTCAAGTCGTTAACGGGTTCATTTGGTTTCATCCTTCTTTAATTCGTCTTGAACCGGTTTCCTTACTCGAACTTGGTACCTATAAAATAAAAAGACAAAAGCAATACCAAAACAATAACAAATAATATGAAATAACATTATTTAACATTAATCGACTAATATATTATTTGACACTAAAATGAGTAAATAATACTAACTCGGGTTATTATTTCGCTCAAATAAGAGATAAAATATGGGTAAAAAGACGGTAAAATACGATGATATCAAACACATTTTGCACAAATTACAATCTTTTATACAAGAAATTTACAATTTATAGTGCAAGACAATTACGTATTTTTTAAAACAATATAAATAGTTTGAATTACAAAGACAAATATTTTTTTATTGATTACAAAAAAATTATATATGAAAAAAATAGTTATCTAAAATTTGCACTGAAAACTGTCCAACTCATTAACTTATGCGCTCTTTTACTCGAGTAAATCTTTTAAGAAAACAATACCTCCGTGACTTCAAATTGTTTACCTTGCCTTTTGTAACTTTAATTTTACCTCAGTTTTGTGTCTTTTATATTTTTTTTCCTTTTTCTAATTACCCACGTTATACTTTGCCTTATCTGCATTCACATACATTTCATGATGCTTTAAAACATATAAAAAATATTTTAACTAAAAGATAACATGGCATAAACTTGACAAACGAATTAAAACATTGTTTCATGTAAATATATAAATTACACTAAATAGAAAATATGAATTCAAATATACAACAAATGATTATATATAAAATCAACATAACAAATTAAAATATATTTTATTCGACATCACCGCAACAACAATAACAACAATACTCAACCATAATTCTCAATATACTCACTATCATCAAATAATTAAATTAAACGATAGAATATAACTAATACATAAAACCTCATAGGCAATAGATATTAAATAAATAAAGTGAATAGAAACTATTATACTCCCTCCTACCCATAACAATGTCTCATTGTCCATTTCGGTTTATTCGTCAAAGTGTCACATTGTCCAAATTCAGGCTTGTTTTTTATCATTCTACCCTTATCTATTTCCATTTACTACCCACTCACCCATAACGCAACAAATCATAACACTTTCTCTCTAATCTATATACCCTTACACAATTAAAATATTAAACAACTACTCCCTCATATTCCATGTATTGTTCCCCTTTGAGTGGGGCACGAAAATTAAGGTAGAGAGTAAAATAAGTGTAAAAAATTGGGTGGGGTTCGATGATAAGAGAGAAATGAATAATTAGGAATTAAATAAGAAATTGTGGGCCACAAAGATTAAAAAAAAGGATAAATATGAGTAAAAGAGTTAGGTGGGGTTTGATAATAGGAGAGAGAAATGAATAAAATAAGAGTAAAAGTTTCCAAAATAAAAAAGGAGAAGAAAACCTGAATAATCCGTTTTAGGAAATAGGGAAGAATAGATAGAATAGGAGGGAGTATTGTTTAATAAATTTTGTACTTTATCCACACTGGGACATTTGCAACGGGTAGGAGGAAGTATGTATTATCGTTTTACAGCCATTACATAACCATAAATTTCCGTATTTATTTTAATTTTTAATTTATTTTGTGGCATTATTAAATTTAGTAATTGATTGTCGAGAAACTCAAGAGATAAATTAAATTGCAAAAAATATTAATGCAAATTATGAGTGTTAAGTAATATAAAGAGTTTTATTTAATCAATTTATTAACCTATTATATTACAAAAACTAATTAAATAAGAAAAAAAATTAATTATTTGTCTTGTTTTAATGATAATTAGGATGATAATAAAATATGTGGTCTGGGTTGATTCTTATTTATGTTTGAAATTTATTATTATGTTTTGGAAACCCATAAAATAAAGGGGATATCATATAGGAAGAGGCTGGAGTTACACTTGGTGTAGAGGGGGTTTGCTACACTTGCAATGGGAGAGTGACACGTGGATGTCAGAAGGAATCTTTCTTGTCCACCATCTCACCTAATTATGATACTTAATAAATGCTTTTGTACTTTATTAACATATTATAATTCCTAATTATTTCATTAAGTGGTATTCCTTTTTGTATTCTTTTTGTTTTTAGGTTTTCATATACTTGGTATTTATACCGTATATCTCTGTTATGTATTTACGCTGTATTTATACGATGTATTTATACCGTATAATTATACATATATTTTGTATAGAAGCCATTTTTTTATACAGTCGGTTTTATATTTGTGTTATATTTTTGAAAAAATAAATTTGTTCGTATTTTTTTTAAAAAAAAAAAACAAGTTACGATTATTTGTGTTATATATTCGAAAATATAAAAATAAATTAAAAATAAAATTTTAAATAAAAAAAAAAATAGTACTGCACGTGTTTTAAGGGTAGTAAATATTTAGAATATAAATTTGTACATAATATATTTATTTCAGTATGTTGATAATTACTTTCGTAAATGAAAGAATATTAAAAAAAAAACAAAATAGCCTTTAGGAGGATTCGAACCCGTGACATGCAGTTTCATTATCGAAGAGTTAACCACCAGACTAGTGACAAATGACTGAACATTGTGCAGGATTAAACGTATTTAATATATAACAAGTACTATATATCTGTTATTTAAATAATGGGGTGAGGCCTATGGTAAGAGGTAATAGTTATTGGGCCAGACTTTATCACTTATTTGAGGAAATTTTGTGTGGGCTAATTTATACTAATGGGGTGACGCCTATGCTAGGAGGTATTAGTTATTGGGCCAGACTTATTACTCTCATACCAAACTTCAACAAAAAAACCCGGAATTATGAGGAAAAGCAAAAACGCCAATAGCAAGATTCGAACCCGTGACATGGAGTGTCGTTATCAAAGAGGTTACCACCAGACTAGTGACAAATAACTGATTATTGTGTACGATTGAAAGTACTTATTGCTAAATATCTGTTATTTAAATACAAGTAATAGTTAATTTGAGGAAAAGCAAAATGGCCATTAGCAGGATTCGAACCCGTGACATGCAGTTTTAACCTTGAAGAACTTACCACCAGACTAGTGCGAAATAACTGAACATTGTGTTGGATTAAACATAGTTATTACTTTATATCTGTTACTTAATTAATAAGAGTACTATAGTTAATTTGAGAGGGTTAGTTACCCTACCAATTATTTCTAATTTTTTTGGAGGGAAAATATCATTGGTAGTATTGTTTTTTGGAGGGAAAAATAGTAGTGAATAGTGATTGTGAGAGGGTTAGTTACCCTACCATTTTTTGTATATTTTTGGAGGGAAAATCTCTTAGGTAGTTGTGATTTTTGGAGGGAAAAGATGTTCTATAAATAGTAGGTGTTCCCTCCATATTTCTTCATACATTCTTCTTAATCCATCTTTAATAAGTACTTCTAAGATTTAGCTAAAACTCAACAACTAGTTAAGTAATTTAATCAACTTAAGAATGTCGGAAGAAAAGAAATCGCATGTTAGGGACATTGTATGCACACGTTTATTTATGAGGGAGTTGATTAAAGTAGTCGGTCCTAAAAGTGTCCAAACCGCCATTGAGCGTGCATCTCCCGGTTACTATGGTAATCCCTTCCTCGTTGACTTGTACGAGGAAGAGTTTAACATGTTAAATTGGAGGAGGTTTGAGCTCGATAAGATGTATTGGAAGAATGTTGGGGAAGGGGTGGAGATGATGGCTTGCCCTAAGGTGGACAAGTCCATCATAAGGGTGGAGGAGGCGGTGGACGAGGACGAGGTGGTGGAGGTGATAACGCCTCCCTTGGTGACACCAAAGAGGCGTAGGGTTTCCCCCGAGGGGAAAGGGAAATCCCCGTGCCTATCAACTCCCGACTTAGCCCCTCCGAAAAAGTCTCAAAAATTAATTGGGAGAACAATTCGTTCAAGGAATAGTTCTAAGAAGCTTAAGTTCGATGGTTGCGTCGGATGTAGTCGCATTTAAGCTTTCGCTTTTTCTCATCAACTTCGGCTTAGTTATATTTCTATGTTTCTTTTTTGTGTAGTTAGTTTATACTAATTTGTATTTTTCTGTTTTTAGTTTATGTAAATTATGTTTATTATATAATGAAAAAAATGTTTTCCCTTCAATTATGGAGTACTATAATTTAACTTGCTGCTAATTTAGTTATTTTTGAGTTTTATTTAACAAGATGTTTTTAAAAAGTTAGAGTTGTTAATTGCTCACTATATTGATGGCAATTTTGTTTTTGAATGCATTTTAAATGAAATTGTTCATAGTTAAATCATAATTTAAAATAAAGAATAGGTGAAACCCTAAAATGAACCTCTCTTTATCCAGTTTAAAAAATAGGTATATTTTAAGTTACTATTACACGAATTATCGAATTATTAGGGTTTTAAAAAAATTGGTATCTTTTAAGTATCGTTAAATTGTAGTATTACGAACGTAAGCAAATAATCGATATGTCAATTAACTACAATTAGTGAAGTGTGTTGCAATGACATGGTGACACGTGTACATGTTCCATGCGATTTGCAAGGTAGAACTCACTAATATAAACCTTCACTTCCCTTAATATTAGTCATACTTTGTGAACTTATCTAAACCCTCATCTTTCCAAAAGCTCCTAAACTCTCCTTTTTTCAAAACCTACTAAACCCTAAGAAATGGATGCCATAAGAAACGACACCCTCAACCTCATCAAAGCCTACGAGGCTGCCATAACCCTAGCCCGTGAGCAACAACTCACGGTGATGAAGGAGGTCGTTGCGATAATAGAGTTTCGCAACCTTGGGTGTGGCTTAGGGATCGGGGGGGCGTACGAAGCCCTTCAACCCAATATTGATCTGTTGTTGGCGGAATTTGCAAGTGGTGCCGCGAGAATTATCGAATACAACAGATGCATTTCTGAGTTGAAGGAGCGTCTGAATAGGATGTAGTAGGTTTTTTTATGTTTATTTTAATTATGTTTTTTTTAGTTTTTTTAATTAGAATTTATGTATATATATGTTTATATTATTAATGGTAAGGCTATATTTTGCTATTTTCTTTATTAATTATTTGCATGTTGGTATTCCTATGTTTTTTGGGTTACTAGTTTACTTTAATTATTTGCATGGCAAATAAAATGATGTATAATTAAAATGAAACCGTTAGAATAGTAAAACGAAAATAAAAATGTCTTATTTAAGTTAGTCATATGATAAACAGTAATTTAAATTATAAACATTACGTTGAAAAATGTTTAGAAAATAGAACGAGTTAAAAAAACGTAAATCCGCGAATTATACGAGTATATTGTTTCTTATTTATATTAAATTAAAGTACGAGTGAAGTTGTTTTAAAGGAAGTCGTATTTTAGAGTAAGTATATTTTTTAAAAACAGACATTTTTTTTATTTAGTTTAAACGACCATATTCATAGTTAAATCTAAGCACATCTAAGACAATAATTGTATATTTTAGAGTTTTTTTTTTCTAAATTAGTCATGATATTAATAATAGAATGAAAACATATTGGTTATAAAGTATAGACATATCTTGAAATGAACTTTTTATTGTAAAATTATTTAAATTAGGAGTATATGTAAAAAAAATAATTAATTCGTAGAATATATTAATACATTGTAGTACTACAGTTAGCAGTAAATGAAAGTGGTTCAGTGGCTTACAATTTGGTAAGTTACCCAAAGGTCATGGGTTCAAATCTCTTTTCAAACAATTTTTAATATAAATAAAATCAAATACATTGGATCCGCCAATGACCATATTAAGTGTAAAATGAGTTAAAACGTCCATATTGTAGGAGACGATATTTTTTATAAATGCTACGGAGTAGTTATCTAAAAGGCCGTACAAATTTGTAATGGACGACTATTTTTATCTTCTTTTTCATCGATTAATCGTATAGTGTAAATATGGACGAGTTGTATTATGACCGCAATTTTTTAAACATTTTTTTAATATAAATATATAAAATCAACTACATTGGATCCGCCCATCACCATTTTAAGTGTAAAATGAGTTAAAACGTCCATATTGTTAGAGACGATATTTTTTATAAATGATACGGAGTACTTATCTAATTAATAGTCCATACAAATTTGTAATGGACGACTATTTTTATCTTCTTTTTCATCGATTAATCGTATAGTGTAAATATGGACGTGTTGTATTATGACCGCAATGAAATAATCGTATCGTATAATTAGTGAAGAGTATTGCACAAGCCACCCAAAATGGTCACAATCACATTAATGTTGAGAATCTTACCAAATCTTATGCTTTGATATTTTTTATAAATGATACGGAGTACTTATCTAATTAATAGTCCATACAAATTTGTAATGGACGACTATTTTTATCTTCTTTTTCATCGATTAATCGTATAGTGTAAATATGGACGTGTTGTATTATGACCGCAATGAAATAATCGTATCGTATAATTAGTGAAGAGTATTGCACAAGCCACCCAAAATGGTCACAATCACATTAATGTTGAGAATCTTACCAAATCTTATGCTTTACTATCATAAATGTTCATAATCATTACTTAAAATTTGTATTTTATGCAACTTAATTTAGAAATATTCCATTATATTTTATTTGTAAATTTATTTTATGCAATTATTATAAATTTAACGTTTTTTTTTAATAATTTTGCATTAAATACACTGCAATGAACATATAATATTGTTTTGGGAATTTTAAGGTATTTTGAAATAAATATGGTGCATTCAGTGATTTTGTCAATAAATACACTGCAACTTCCATTTAATTTTCTTTGTGTTTTTTTATGTTGTTTGCATTTTTACATTTTGTTTGTGTTTTTTTATGTTGTTTGCATTTAATTAGTGATTTTTAAAGTTTTAGCAATAAATACGGTGCATTAAATGATTTAGGCGTTATTCTTAAATTCGTTTTGTTGTTAACGTAAGTCAGTGTTACGAAGCCCATTTTTACAAAATTATAAAATTTATTTGCAATAAATACGTTCCATAGAAAATTTAATAAATTGGTGATTTTCGATGTTTATACTCCGTATTATTTTAGATAATTGTTTATTAATTAACCGTCATGAGGTGTTTTGTTCTCATAATTTTGAAATTGTTTCTACAAATTTCGATGTTTATACTCCGTATCATTTGTTTTGTTCACGTTTCGTTCTATTGTAGGTATTTTAAAGTTTTCATTTTATTCTTCACGTTAATGTAAAATTGGACGCCTTTTAAATTAGTAAACGGCCTCATTTTACCGAATGACTACGCAAGTTATGATTTCACCATATGTTATTAAAATCTAAAATAATAAAGTCAAGTAAAAGCAACTTTTCGATTTCTGCATTTCTTTCATTTTCAAAGCGTAATCATTACCTTTTGCACTGCCTTTTGTGTGTCTCAATGCAATTTTCCTTCTTTTTTGTTCAGTCAGCCACTAATACGTGTAGAAGAAGTAATTATTTTTATAATTACAATTAATGAACAAATACTTAAAGTAATTGCTAAATATGACGTCAACTAATTTAATTAATAAAAAAAAATGACGTCAAGAAATTCAACTGCATTAATTAGAATTATAATATTCATTTTATAATTACCCAAAAATTTTCCATTAATTTATACAAAATGACTATTATTTTTAAAATAAAACAAACTTGAACCAAAACAACTACAGAAATTCAGTAGCATACGAAAGGGTATTGAATTTATTTAAATATTAAATTAGAACTTCTTAAATTAATTACATTCTTAATTTTAAAATAAAAGAAACTTTAACCAAAAGGGTATTGAATTTAGTTACAAATTAAATTAAAAACAAAGTCGATTGATTTTAGTAAAACATGAAAAACTAGTATTTTCATATGTAGTAGTATTAATTTTTTTTAATTGTTAGTGAAGTTGAAATCTTTAGTGCACTTCAAATTGCAATAGTTTATTTTTTTTTAAATTGTTAGTGAAAATTAAATTAGAACTAGAAATTGCAATAGTGTAGTTTTTTTTAATTAGTGAAGTTCAAAAGTCCATCCTAGCCAGTACAAAAGTCCATTCAAGTTATAATTTTTTTAATTGAAACCCTAAAGTTTCAAATGAAATCGTAGCCGTTCATATAAATTGTACTAATAACCTATTTTATAATTTTTAGTCAAGTACAAAAAACCATCCAAGTCACATCCATTCACTAAACCTAAACCTTCACTTTTATCCTGACTCTCTCATTCTCTCTAAAAAACTACTTTTACCTCTCTCTACAAACCGCCCCTCCCCTTTTCTTTTCTTCAAAACCCTAAAACCTACAAAAATGGATGCTCTTAAGTTAGACATGGCTAAATTGGTCGAGTCGTACGAAGAGGCAATCCGCAAGGCACTGTCGGAGCAGCTGTCCCTTTTGAGGAAGGTAATTTCTGTGATGGAATTCCAAAACCGGGCTTATGCCCTATGGTTTCGAAGTGTTGTTGAAGATCGCAAACCAACCATCTTTATCTTGCTGATGTCTTACGAATATTTAGAGATGAATTTAGAAGAGTATCTTTCAGAAGTTAAGAGTTTGAAGGAGCGTCTTAGGAGCTTGTAGTTTTTTTTTTTTTTCGGTTTTATTTATTTTTAATTAGTATGTAAATATAGTTTAAATTTGAATGAATATTTTGTTGGATTTTGGTTCGGTTGAAGATTTGATTTGTTGTTATTTTTTAGTGTTTTACTTTACTCAGTTAACTTCAGTTGTTCCGTTAAATTATTTAAAGTAGAGTCATTAAAAAGTTGATAATTGATTTTGAATTTTAGTTGCATGGTAAATGAAGAACAACGGGTTAAAATTGAAAATAAGCAGTAAAAAATTAACAACATATTGAAATAGTTTTGCATGTTTTATTAAATCAATTGAATTTCCTTTTAATTTAATTTTTAAATAAATTAAGTACTCATTTCCTTACATTATTTTTATTAAAAAAAACTAAAAAGTAATTAAATATTGTAGTTGTAATTTAATTGTGAAAATTCAATTTTGTATAATTAATTGTAACTTCGTAAAATTATTATTTGTAATTTTAATTTTAACTTTGTAAAATTAATATTTATATTGATTAATTGAAATTGTAAAAATTAATTTAAATTCAAATTCAAATTAATTTCAAATTGAAATTAAAATTTAATTGGAATTGAAATTTAATTCGAAGAAGATTAAAAGTTAGCATCATTAATTAGCATTGTTAAACCGAAATTGTAATGACTGTGCATGGAAAAAGAAAACTCAAATGGAGAAATCCAAAAGTTGGTTAATCGTATACTGTTAATGGAAAATCGTTGTTAATTGTAACTTCGTGGCCGTAAATTTTTATTAAGTACTTTCTGACTTATTTAGTTTACTTCTTTAATTAATTTACTTGTTTGTATAAAGTATATACCACTACAAGAATACATAAAACAGGCGACGGAAATTGGCGACTGAAGACAGTCGCCAAATTACATTTGGCGACTGTCTTCAGTCGCCAAAGTTCTGTCGCAAGCCCTAGTCGCCTAAAAAAAATTGGCGACTGTTGTCAGTCGCCAAATTTGGCGACTGAAGAAGTAGTCGCTATAGCAGGGAAAATGGCGACTAAAAGTACAGTAGCCAAATTGGCGACTGAGGGGACAGGTAGTCGCCAATTTGGCGACTGAAGCAATATGGGAGTCGCCATTTTGGCGACTGAAGGGCGGTCGCCAAAATGGTTTGTACAGTCGCCAACGTGTTTTTTTTCCAGTAGCTTTTCCAGTTTTGGCGACTGATTGCAGTCGCCAAAACCCCCATGTCAGTCGCCGAATTGGCTGGAACTTTTCATGTCACTTTCGTTTTTGATCTAGCCAAATCTCGTATTTATTCATCCTAATATCCAATGAAAACCTGCAAACAGAAAATTGCAACCCATTTGCGCGAACCGCAACTTTTGTAACACGAAATTCTCATTTATTAAAAAATGAGAACATTATCCAACTACAAGCTAAACTGACTACATTATCCAAGTTCATTATCCAACCTTAAGCTAAACCAACTACATTATCCAAGTTCAAGCTAAACTAACTAAAACTTATCCAACAACCTAAGTTGAACATCCCATGTCGGCTCCACTACCACCGCCCTTACCATGCGGATCGTTGGGGTCATACCGATATTGTGGACCGGGGTTGCATTGTGTGAAGAAGTTCTCCATGGCCTCCATGCGCTCCTTCATCAACCGATACTGTTCATCTCTTTCAGCATTCACTCTTCTTTCTTGAGCGAGTCGAGTCTGTAGTTGACTCACAAGAGCCGGCTCATATGTTTGGCGAGGCTCATATGAGGATCTTCTGGCCGGTTGTTTGAAGACGACACCATGGGCCTTTCCGGTGCCGTACACATTACCCTTCTTATATCCCTTGACCAAATTAAACCAAATCTCATTATCTGGTACTTCGGGATGTTCTTCTTTTTCAGCCTCGAATGCTTCCTACATTAGTTGACACAAAATTACCATCATTAGTTAACATTAATTTCATTAGGTAACAATTCAAAAGTATCTTAAGTAAAAAATCTTACATATAAAGCTTTGTCTTTTGGCTTAATCCAAATTCTCTCATTCTTAGCGTTCACCCTTGAATGTGTGGCAATGAACAGTTCCGGGACCGTCATACATCCATGAACGTTCCAATCTCTTAATTTTAATCTAAACATAAATTCATAAACATAATACAACATTAATAAAAATTCCCCAATAAATTTACAACATTAATAAAAATTCCCCAATTAATTTACAACATTAATAAAAAAAACCCCAATTAATTTACAACATTAATTAAAAAACCCCAATTAATTAACAACATTAATCAACATAATACAACAATATAATCATAACAACATTAATCAAAAATCCTCAATTTTCAATTTTTATAAACCCTAACCCATAATTTACAATAATTAAGTAAAATTACAAACATAAAATCAATAATAAGGCAACCAACATTAATCATATCAACCCTAACCCCCAATTTCATATGAACCCTAACCCCCAATTTCACCAATTATCATCCTAATTGGCTCTATAACTTAGTTAACTATAACCTAATAAGCTAACATGATCTTAATTGGCTACAACATCACTAAATCTACAAAACAAAACAAAAATCAAACTAAAATTCGAAATTAAACTAAGAAAAATGCAAACCTTTAATTGAATAAAGGTTTTGGGTAGATGTTGGTGGCGGCTGTTGTGGTGGCCGGTGGTGGTGGGTGATGGGGTCGCCGGAGGTGGTGGTGGTGGGTGATGGTGTCGCCGGAGGTAGTCGGTGGTCGCGGAAGGAGAAGCGGAGGTTTTTTGTTTTTTTTGTTTTTTTTGTAAACAGGTCGCGTAATGAAGGAGGAGGTTGTTCAGATTTACTTGTGAAAAAAATTTGGCGACTGATACTTAAATTTGGCGACTGAACAAACACAGTCGCCAAATTGGCGACTGCAATTAACATATTTGGCGACTGACGTTTCAGTAGCCATTTTTTGGCGCCAATTTTGGCGACTGATTACAGTCGCCAATCAATACCTTCAGTCGCTTTTTTCTGTCGGTGGTGAAAAAGTTTGGGAAAACTTACAGTCGCCAAATTGGCGACTGTTTTCAGTCGCCATTTTTCACCTTCAGTCGCCAATTTGGCGACTGCAAGGCTCAGTCGCCAAATTGGCGACTGCAAGGCTCAGTCGCCAATAGTCCGTCGCCTGTTTTGTTTTTTCTTGTAGTGT
This sequence comes from Silene conica, assembly GCA_029255685.2. Lineage (NCBI taxonomy): Eukaryota > Viridiplantae > Streptophyta > Magnoliopsida > Caryophyllales > Caryophyllaceae > Silene > Silene conica. Next base: position 5,424,634 of record CM055317.2, on the reverse strand, counting down.
ACTTTAGTATGCACAAATTGGAATCGTCTATTAATAACATAAATCGTTGAGTATAAAGTAGTCGATGCAGCTATTTTATCTTATTAATAAAATTAGCAATTAAAAGTATTGATGGTTTACATAATTAGTTGTTTTGATTTTATTTTTTAAAAGTCGTCGAAATTGTGGTATCATAAAAACTTTTAAATACGTCCGATGGAACGAAACTGGAAAATTACAAGTAATGACGGTTTATTTATAGAGAACAATCGAAACAAGAAAAAATAACATTCAAAATCCATAATATCTTACATTTTGCAACGCAGTTGGTTTATACCAAAATTTAAAATTTTCGATAGGATCGGATCATTTTAAATAACAGATAAAACGACAAAAAAGTGATAACTATTGATAACACATAGTTTTTATTTTAAAAAGAAAGTTTATCTCAGATGAAATCGTAGCCGTTCATTCAAAAGACAAAAGTGTATTTTTAAATTGTTAGTCAAGTACAAAAATCAATCAAAATCTGATCCTATCACTTCCTTATCCTGAGTTTGTCTTCTCTCTAAAGCTTACTTTGACTTTTCTCCAGAAAGCCTCCCCTCTCTTTCCCTTACCTGAAAACCCTAACCCTAAAAAAAATGGAAGCTCTTAAGTCGGACATGGCTAAGTTGATCCATTCCTACGAGGATGCAATAAGCGAGGCTCGTGAGGACCAGTTGACCCTGTTGAGGAAGGTTGTTGTGGTGATGGATTTCCGAAACCTGGGTTGTGATCTTGGGATTCCGGGTGCTCATGAAGCACTCCAACCTATCATCTTTCTGTTGATGCTGGCGTACGAATATTGTTGTGTGAATTTAGAAGATTACCTTGCAGAAGTTAGTAGTTTGAAGGATCGCTTAAGTAGGTTGTAGTTTTTTTTTAAAAAATCGGTTTTAGTATTTACTTTTTATTATGTAAAAGTAATATTTAGTTTTAATATCAATGGATATTTTCGTCGATATTGTTTGGATTATTTTGGATATTTGATTTGTTTGTAATTTATAATGTTTTACTTTAGTTATTTACATTAACATTTTCTACTAAAATATTTAAAGTAGAGTAACTTAAAAATTTAAATTTTATTTGGTAAAGTAGTCGGTTGTTCCCAAAATAACAAGTGAATAAAGAAGAAAAGAAATTTTACAAAATTAGCATCGCATTAAAATAGTTCTGCATGTTTTATTGAAATGAATCGAATTTGTTATTAATTTAATTTGTACGAGCCGATACATTACCCTTTCGGTTGAAGTTTTATTTATGTTAAAAATAAAAAGGTAATGAATTTTGGAAGTTCTACTTTGATTTCTAAATATATTCAATATCCTTTTGACTGTTATTGAATTTGTGAAGTTGTTTTTTAGAAGTTGTATTTTTATACAGTTGAAAGACGTTTTTTTGAATCGAATTGAATTCTAAATTTGTAAAAATGAAAATCGTATCATTTTGCAAGATTTCCAGAATAGAAAAGTATGAACGGAAAATCTATTATAGTGTGCACGCAAAATTAGTAAGACCTACAGAAAATGTTATTCAAAGTCGTTATTTATTAACTTTACTAAATATTATACAAATCTAATAACACATAATATTTTCAATAGTTATTTTGTCGAAAAAGTTTCTTTAAAAAAATTAGAGTTGTTGATTTTAAGTTATCGTCTATTAATAAGTTGGTTTCGTAATATCATTTACAAATAAAATATTTCGACTTTAATTATCAGAATACTTATCGACAGCTAATGATAGCTACTTACGGCTAATTAATGCTGACTGAAAAAACTGCAGAAAATAAAAAAAAAGTTGCCTTGAGACACAAAAAAAGGTAATGATTATGCATTGAAAAAGCAAGAAATGGAGAAATCGAAAAGTTTGTTTAATTTTACTATTTTTATTTTAGATTAGAACAGGATATGGGGAAATCTTAATTTGAGTTGTCGTTTCGTATAATTAGTCGGTTTTATATTTTAAAAGTCGTTCAATTTCTGAATTTGTTGACTAGTAAATGAGAACATATAGATACGTAGAATGGAACCAAACTGGAAAAAACGAATAACATTAAGAGACTGACGAGAATACAACTTATATAAAAAATAAAGAATTATTTTTATTAAAATCTACATCTTACTAAGACGGTCCTTCAACTGAATAATACTCTTGTTGTATTCGGTGATACTCGTAACACAACGTTGGTATGCCACGAACAATAAATCGACGCTGGATTGGAGCGCTTCATGGGCACCCTCAATCCCTTGCGAACATGAACGATTTCTATATTCGAGGATGTAAACGACCTCCTTCAGCAACGTGACTTGTCGTTCACGGGTGAGGGTTACGGCAGCCTCGTACTGTTTGATTAAAAGTCCCGTGTCTTTTTTGATTGCGTCCATAAAGAGGGTTGCGGTTTACCAAATTAGAATTTTATTTTTATTGGAGGACACTTGGAAACTTTGAGATTTTATGGGAAATAATTTAAAGTACTTGAGAAAATAAGAACTTATGAAGGTTTATTTATAGACAGTAATCGAAATAAAAAAAAAAAGCCCTATAGATTCCATAATTTGTTATAGTTTCAAAGCAGTTTATTTATTGCCATTTTTAAAAAAATTTAAATGAAATGTTCAAAGTTTTGTATTTATGGCAAAAAACATTAAAATCCCGAGGAAAATTTAATGTTCAGACGAGTGTGTTTATAACAAATCAATTAAAAAAAAAGCGTATAAATGATATTAACATATTTAAATTACATTTTTATTTATACTAATTGCAAACGTTTTAAAATAAATTGCAGAAAATTAGTAATGATTATTACGGAGTACCATTTATGATAGAAAAACAAAAGATTTGGTAAGATTGTTTATAATAATTTGATTGTCACGATTTATGGTGCCTTGTGCAATACTCTACAGTAAATATACGAAACGATTATTTGCTAACGTTCACAATACAACTCGACGTTAATTATAATATGCGATTAATCAAAGAAATTATAGTCTCTCTTAATATGGTTTTATTAGTTAATTATACAGTTAATAAGTTCGTTTTAATTAATAAAAAAGAAAACGTCTTTTGTTTAATAAATACAGTTAACTAATTGAAAAATGACAAAATAACAACTAATGACGTATTTTTTTTCAACGTTTAACTAATTTGTTACCTTTTCAATACAATGTATTTATTGCCAAAAACATTAAATTATCCAAAAAAAGGCGATTTGTACGAATGACTAACGAGAAGAATAAAACGACATTAAATCATAAATAAATAAAGTGTTAGGCATTAAATGGATTGTATTTATTGCGAAAACCTTAAAGGTCAGTTATTCCTTAAACAACTAATTAAAGGCCGCGTATTTATTGGGAGACATTGTATTTATTGCAAAAAACATTCTAATTCCCAAAAACAAAATTTATGTTCAGTGCAGTGTACTTATTGCAAAATTATTAAAAAAAAACGTAAAAAGGTATAATATTTACATAATATATATATTTACAACTATAAAATATTTTTAAACATCTAAAATAAATTGCATAAAATAAAAATTGAATTAATGATTATGAGCATTTATCATAGTCAAGCATAAGTTTTGGTAAGATTCTCAACATTAATTTGATTGTGACCATTTAGGGTGGCTTGTGCAATACTCTTCAGTAATTATACGATACGTTTTTTTCATTACGGTCGTAATAAAGCTAGTCGTTAATTACACATTACACGAAAAAACGATGCTCGACTTAACTACCTAATAATACCGTTTGTTGTTAACAAAATACGCTTAACTAATGAACAAATCGTCTGTTGTACAGAAAACATCCCTTATAATAAAGTTGTATACACTAATTTTTTTAAATGTCTCTATTTAAAAAACCCTCTATTACTTAATTATATGCCATTGAACTTAAGTATACACTTAATAAATTATTACGAATTATAAAAATACAAAAAAAAGACGGTTCGTACGAATGAGTAACGTGAACAATAAGACGACAATAAATCAGAATTAAATAACGTGTTAGGCATTTCTTAAACAAGTCATTGAAGGCCGCATATTTACTGCGAAACATTGTATTTATTGCAAAAAACCTTTACATTCCCAAAACAATAAATTAATGTTGGTTGTAGTGTATTTTTCACATGATTATTTAAAAAAATACGTAAAAAGTTTACTTGTTACGAATATATATTTCAAAATAAAAAATAATGGTAAACTTGTTACGTAATATAAAATATTGGTAAACTTGTTACGTAATATATTTTTACAAAATTATTACAATATTTGATTGTGACCATTTATTGTTCGTAGCATACGAAAGTTGTGCTACGAGTATCACCGACTACATCAACAGTATTACGCAATTGAAGGATCGTCTTAGTAAGATGTACTCCTACATTTTATTTTAAATTATTGTCTTATTTTAATAACGTCTTTTTATTAATATTATTTTTTTTCTTAACATTTCGTTCTATTGTAAGTATTTTAACATTTTCATTTAATTCTTCACGATAATGTAAAATTCAATGCCTTTTAAATTAGTAAACCGCCTAATTATACGGAATGACTACGCAAACGCAAATAACGATTTCACCATATCTTATTAAAATGTAAAATAATCAAGTCAAATAAAAGCAACTTTTTCCTTGCATTTTCAATGTAATGATTACCTTTTTTGTGTCTCAATGCAAGTCACCTTCTTTTGTGTTTAGTCTGCCATTAATACTTGTATAAGAAGTAATTATTTTTTTAATTACAATTAAATAACTTATACTTCACTAATTGCTATACATGACGTCACCTAATTACATTAATAAAAAAAAAATGACGTCAACAAATTGTATTATTTAAAAATATAATATTAATTTTATAATTACCCAAAAATTACCATTAATTTTCACTAAATGACTAATATTTTTAAAATAAAACAAACATTGTTATTTTTAAAGTAAAAGAAACTTCAACCAAAAGGGTATTGAATTTACTTAAAAATGAAATTACAAACCAATTCGACTAATTTTATTAAAACATGAAAAACTATTTTGTTAATATGTAGTATTAATTCGTGTCAACGAATTATTTACGTTGTACAAATTCTCAACACGGTTAAACATAAAGTATTAAATTTAATTTTTGGTTTCTCAATGCAAATTAATGCTGGTATCTTTTAATCTTCCCCGAATTAGTGAAGTGCACCGACTTTACAAATTTGAATTTTACAAATTTAAAATTAATTTTACAAATTTGAATTTTACGTTCATAGTTATAATATTCTGCTCAATATTTGTAAATGAAAAAACCTTCAATATTAGTACAAAGTTAAAATTTGTTTCAAATTTATAAAACAAGTTTTAGTTTTTAAACAATTACAACTTAAAAAAAAAACGACTACACAAACACGCTTAACTAATGAAAACATCGTCTCTTGTACAAATAACGTCTCTTAGAAAAAACTTCTATAAACTATTTTTTGTAAATGTCTCTTTCTAAAACACCGTCTATTACTTGGCTATACGGCATTTAACTTAATTATACAGTTAATAAATTATTACGAATTACCGCTGAAAAAACGAACTCGTAATCAATTTGAAACGATTTACTCTGACATTGATTGACGACTTATTTTGTCGGTTGATGCGACCCCTTAGTGTGCCTTGTGCAACACTCTTCTATAATTACAAATACAGGAAACGATAATTTTTACGATCTTAATAGAAATAATCGATAATAGTCCATTTAATTTGTTACGTTTTTACGTATTTTCGTTTTTAAGATTTAACGTTTTAAGGATCTAAATAAAATTACGATCTCCATAAAATAACTGTTTATCGTTGTACTATTATAACTTTTTCATTTAATTTTTCGTTCGACTATAAAAATGAAAATTAATAATTAAAGAAAATAAGAAAAAAAAGCCTTACCATTAATAACACTTCGTATATACAGATCTATACATACATACATACTAATTAAAAATAACTAAAAAATATACAATAAAAGTAAACATAAAAAAACCTAAAACCTATTCAGACGGTCCTTCAACTCTGCAATGCATCCATTGTACTCAACAATACTGGCAGCACCATTTTCAAATGCCGCCAACAATAGATCGATACTCGGTTGAAGGGCCTCATGTGCCCCCGCTATACCTAAAGTACATGCAAGATTGCGAAATTGTATTATCGCAACCGCTTCCTTCATGACCGTCAGTTGTTGATCACGGGCAAATTTAATGGCGGCCTCATTCACTTTGATGAGGTTGTTCGTGTCGTTTATGATTGCTTCCATTGTTTAGGGTTTAGTGGGTTTTGGAAGGACTGTTTGTAGAGAGAATTGGGAGAAATGCAAAGTTAAGTTAAAGTGTGTATGACTAATATCATGGGAAGTCAAGGTTTATATTAGTGAGTTGTACCTTGCAAATTGCATGTAACATGTACAAGTGTCATCATGTCATCGCAACACACTTCACTAATTGGAGTAAAATGAATTATCGATTATTCACTTACGTTCGTACTACTACAATTTATCAATAATTAAAATATAGGTATATTTTTACAACACTAAAAAATTGTAATTCGTGTCATCGTAAGTTAAATTAAACCTACTTTTTAAAACGAAATTGGTAATGTAAATCAATTGTGTAATAAAAACATAATATTCTCCATAATTCCTCCAAAATGTTGATTTAATCTGTCCATAACTCGTCCATACTAAATTAAATTGTCCATAATTCGTCCAAAATTTTGATTTACTGAAATGTTGATTAAACTGTCCAAATTATCCAAGTTAAATACTACTTATATCAACTTAAATTTAATCTCAAGTTTAATTATACTAATATGAAGTTAAATTTAATATCAATTTATATTTAATTAGCCAAAATTCATCGAAATTCTACTAATATCGAGTTAAAATTAAACTCACGTTATACTAACATCAAGTTAAATTTAATATCAATTTAGATTTAATTGTCCATAATTCATCCAAAATGTTACTAATCTCGAGTTAAAATTAATCTCAACTTAATTTATAAAATATTATATTCCACGATTTCTTAGTCAATATACAAACATGCGAAGGAACTTTAGTAATACTTAATTTTTTTACCAATAATTATAAATTAACTTACATGAATATCAACAAAATAAACTAAATGATAAGTAAATGACATTCTACTTAAAAGATCCTTCAACTCCTTTATACAGTCCTTGTAAGTGCTCGCGGTTGAACCGCAAACATTGTAAGCTAGCATCAACAACTCGATCCCATGGTCGAGTACTTCTTCCTCACCCACACGACCTAACTCACATCCTTCATTACGAACTTCAATGGTCGATACCGCCAACTTCATCAACTTGAGTTGTTGTTGACGGACGAAGGTTAATGCTTCCTCGTAACTCGAACAACTTCCTCGGTATGGGTTCGAAATGATTCCATATTAATACGAGTTTTAGGGTTTATTTTTAATGGAGCAAAAGATGACGATTTGGAGAGAAAAAGAGAGAGAAGGTGACTGCTTTGGAGAGAAAGAGAGAGAAGGTGACGGGTTCTTTTGATAAAATGTTAATGGACTTTGTGTTTCTTTCCTTTTATAGAAAAAATGAGAACCACCTTAGTTGGTAATCCGTGTGAAACAAGCACATTAAGTAGGTAATCCGTGTGAAACACACCAAACCAATGGCCAGGATCTTCTTCATAATGTCAATTTTTGAAATGAATGGTTAGGATATGTTGTCGTAGTTATAATGTCGAAGAAGCACATTAAGTTGGTAAACCGAGTGAAAGAAGCACATTAGGTTGGTAATCCGTGTGAAACATACCAAACCAATGGCCAAGATCTTCTTCATAGTGTCAATTTTTTGGATTGAATGGTTAGGATTTGATGTCATATTTATAATGTCAAAGAAGCATATTTAGTTGGTAATCCGTGTGAAAGAAGCACATTAACTTGTGTCGTTACGAACGAATTCGTATGATCGGATTGTAGATTCATAAGAAAATAGGTTGACAAAGAAATTCAGTGTAATGTGTTACTAATCTAAAATCAAATTCGTCTAAGATCAAGTTCAGCTATATAACCTATTACTATTCTTTAATCAAAATCGTCTAAAATCAAGTTCGTCTTTGTAATACTTCATTTACGGCTATAAAAAAATTAAATTCGTCTATTATGAAGTTTGTCTATAACGTATATTGTAGTTTCTCATTTGAAATCAGTGTCATTACGATCAAATTGGTACGATCGGATTGTAGGTTTATAAGATCCTACTAATTTACAAAAATCCATATACGACGTTGAACTGGGTTACGTATTAAGTAAAATGATATTCCTCTAAAAAGTCTCGATCATATAAATAACTTATTACTATTAAGTAAAATGAAATTCGTCTATAATCAACTATATGTTTATAACCTATTACTAATCTAAAATCAAATTCGTCTAAAATGAAGTTCGTACTTAAAGTATATTACAAATCCAAAATTATATTTGCCTAAAATTAAGTTCATCCTTATAAACTAATAGTATTCTAAATTCACAACATGAAGTGTTAGTGGTTATTTTACTAAATGGTTACATTTACGGTTTACATTAACGAAATCGTCTATGGTTCTACGGGGTTAGGGTTTACGATTGACTATAGTATGTTAATGTTTCCCCGTAGAAAGCAGTATCGGTAGGATCGATTGGGTACGATCGGATTCTTAACATACAACTTACGAACTATTTAGTAAAATACATAATTCAAGTACGACTGGGTTACGTATTAAGTAAAATGAAATTCGTCAAAAATGAAATTCATATTTAGAACTTATTACTCGTGAAAAATGAAATTTGACTCAATTCAGGTTCATGTTCATAACCTATTACTATTCGTAAGATTCTACGGGAGATCGGAGTATCTTACGAATATACGTTTCAATATTTGGTGATCCAACCCAGTCGTAGGTACTTTACTTAATTACCACGGTCTTACGACTCCACGATCCAATCATACCCGTCCAATCTATTTCACATATACCCTAAACCCTAAACCCTAAAACCATAGACTCTATACCAAAACCCTAAACCCTGAACCCTACACCATAGACTCTCATTAACCCTAAACCCTAAACCCTAAACCCTAAACCCAAAACACGATACCCTAATCCCTAAAGCGTAAACCCTAAACCGTAAACCCAAAACCCTAATCCCTAAAGCGTAAACTCTAAACCCTAAACCCTAAACCCTACACCATAGACTCTCATCGTAAGCCCTAAACCCTAAACCCTAAACCCTAAACCCTAAACCCTACACCCTAAACCCTAAACCCTAAACCCTACACCCTAAACCCTAAACCCTAAACCCGAAACCCTAATCCCTAAAGCGTAAACCCTAAACCCTAAACCCTAAACCCTAATCCCTAAATCGTAAACCAAAGCTTCCACAACAAGCTTCTCCAAAAAGCCATTTTAAAGAGAAGCTTCCACAACAAGCTTCACAAATACCCAAAATTAAAATAATAAAATTTAATAAAATAAGACTTAATCATCAACTTGCAAACTAAATCTTCCAAATCAAAGTTGTAATGTTAAATTAATCTTCCAAATGCAACTAGTAAATTTAATCTTTCAAATCTTTCGGGCAATTTCTTTACATTTATGAAATTAGTTGTCTTTTTTAATTCGCAAGTCTTATTTTATTTATTTTGCTTTCTAAACGAATTCTAAGCCTTTTCGTTTTTCAAAATTGTCTTATTTCTAAATCAAATTTCCTTTTAAATTATTTTCAGTTAGTAAACAAATACATTAGGTACTTCTTTTTTAACAAAATTAATTTTAATAAAAAATTAACGTCTTAATTTCACTCCAATTTGTAAAAATAGACTTTTCTTACCGTAAATATTACTCGATTCTACCAGTTTATCATAAATTAACGAACAAATTACAAATACTATTCTAATATTAAGCTTACATTAAAACATACTGTAACAATTACCCAAAACAATAACAACAATTTTAAACAAAATAATTAATTATTCATATTCAAGTAGCAAACTTCATCTTCTCCAAATACACATTATTAATGCCCACCAATTTTGACTTAAATGAAGAATATCCGGTTTCGGAATCAGGAGAGAACGACATTTTTGAGGAAGTTGACACCAACACCGACATCCTACAACAAGCAGCCGATGTCCTTGTCGGAAATGGTGACGGAGGACCTGCTGTGGAGCCAACCGTAGGGATGGAATTTGATTCCGGGGAGACCTTCGCCGCTTTCTGTTTCACCTACGCATACGAAAAGGGATTCGAACTATATGTCCGGAGTAGCACCATTATGCCGGTCTTCAAGTCGCAAGGCGTACGAAAGAACGGCGTTGGTCAACAAGAACCGCGGTTCCATATGATGTACAAGATTAGGCTAATGTGTTCTGAGGCCAGTCCAACCCGGAAAATAAAACAACCCCAGGTATGTTCAACTTTTATATTTGGTCAGATGAATGAAGAGAATGAGAAATTCGAAATTAGAACATGTAATTTGGAGCACAACCACGAAGTGACTCCGGAAATGAGTCGACACTGCGTCCACTACAGGCATGTAAGCGAGTATTTCAAAGAGAGGTTGATGATGAATGACAGGGCAGGCATCCCCATCACCCGCAGCTTCAACACCCTGGTTAGGGAGGTTGGAGGACTTCAACATCTTCCTTTCACCGGGAAGGACGCCAAAAACTTGGTGAACGTAGAACGACGCAAAACCAGATTGCGCGGTGACGCGCAAGCGGTACTTGATCATTTTGAAATGTTGAAAGCTCAGAATTCAGATTTCTATTACGATGTTGAGAGGGACACGGACAATAAATTGCTCAACATTTTTTGGTCTGACGCAAGGTGTCGTGCCATGTACCAGGCATTTGGTGACCCCGTCTCATTCGATAGCACTTTCCTAAGCAACAGGCATCAGATGCCATTCTGCCCTTTCGTCGGTGTCAACCACCACGGGAGTACAATAATCTACGCAGCAGCACTAATATCACACGAAGAGACAGAGTCCTTCACCTGGGTCTTCAACAACTGGGTAAAATGCATGGGCAGAGCTCCACGGGTGCTACTGACCGATCAATGCGGGAAAATGGTGGGGGCCTTCAGAGAAGTATTCCCGGAAACGGATCACAGGTTGTGTCTTTGACATGTCCTACAGAACTTTGATAATCATTTGAAGCACCATCCTAAATTCGATGCCATAGACAAAGATATGCGCACAATAGTTCACGAAAGTGTCACGGTCGAAGAATTGTATTCTCTGTGGGCCGAATTTCTGGATAAACACCACCTGCGACAGAACAGGTGGTTAGCCGACGCGTGGTCGATAAGAGAAAGGTGGATGCCTGTGTACTGGAAGGACACCTTCTCTGCTGGCATGTCTTCCACGCAGAGGAGTGAGCAGACGAACAGGCTGATCAAAGGACACGTGAATATTGAAACCGGACTGATTCAGTTCATGCACCAGTACAATGACGTCGTACAAAAAAAGGTAGAGGACGAGATGGTGAACAACGCAAGAGACGCAAAGAGTCCGCTTAAATGGGATCCCCAACTGCTCTTCGAGGATATCTACAGTAAGGTTTACACGAACGCCAAATTCAAAGAGGTCAAGACCGAGGTTTACGGATGCATTAGCACCAACGTCGAAACACAGCCAAGCCCTATCGATCACATTAAGAGGTACAGGGCCACTTCGAAGGTCACAGAGCCAATTTGGAGGAAAGATCGCAGGACTTTCGAGGTGACAATCGACACGAGGACAGGTGACTATATTTGCGGCTGTAAGATGTTTGAATTTCGTGGGATCTTATGCCGCCATATCATGAAGTGCCTCGACGTGTTAGACGTGAAGGGAATCCCGGATAAATACATCTTGGATCGATGGCGAAAATGTAACAACCCGGATTATAAAACAAAGGAAAAACATAATATAAAAGAATATCAGAGTGTAACTCAATGATAACTGGGTTAAGGTGGCGGAAACACCTTACCCAAATCCGGATCGATACTCAAATCGAAAACCAAACTAATACATTATTCAAGGGTTCTTAAAACTTAAACAAAAGGTCCTAAACAATTTATTAAGCTCGCTTCGCACATTCCCCAAGCAAGCATCAACCAAACAACATCAGCCTGAACAACCTGAGAAGGGGGTCGACAATCAGTCGGGAGTAACTAGATGCTCTCCCAGTCATGTTTACAACAATTGAATGTAACCAACAACCAATAACAATTGAAATGCAAAACAAGTAAACATGTGAGATCATCTATACTCATGAAAGTCCAATCAAACTTACCGTTATCTGAAGACATATTACGACGATCATGTGAGGTTACGACACAACATGACATGAAAGCAAACTTCCCATACCATGATATTCTCGACACCAGACGAATGAAACCAAACGAACCTAGACCATATGCGACCACTAGACCATGAACATTGACAACTCGAAATAGCACACGATCTAAAGCACACAAGGCACAAAGCTAGCATCAAAGCATAGCGAATAGAGCGAACGCCGCTAGAGCATTTAACTGATGACTCTAGCTGACAGAGCATTTAACTGATGACTCTGTCGGGTGTGAAGTATTTAACTGATACTCCACGGTACTATGTATAGCGTATCACCACTGCCTATATGCCTAAGACCTGGCCAGACCTCTCGATGCATTAACTGTACATCGAACGACACTCGGGACCCAGAACGTTTAACTGACGAATCTGGCCACCCCCGAACATAGACCAAATAAACCCCCGAAGGGCAGCACTAATTCATTTCGATAGTATTTAACTGATACTACCGTCATCTATTCGACTTGCCAACAAACAAATGCACAGTTTAACTGACTGCACACCATAGAACAGTTTAACTGACTGTCCAACTCATGCGTGAATAACATCACGACTCGACACAGTAGAACAGTTTAACTGACTGTCCAACTCAAATGCATAGAAGTATCCAACAACATATGCAAACACAATATTATACAATCACTGAACACAACTCAACATGTGAATCAGGTATAAACAACCAAAGTTATAGTAACTTTAACTATAACATAAGTAATGGATGCGAGGTTATACTAACCTCGACTATAACTTCCATATATGGCTTGAGGTGATAGTAACCTTAGCCAAACCTTGACACGAATCTAAAGTTATACTAGCACTAACCATAACCTTGAGTCATACCTCAGGTTTATATTAGTCTCAGCTATAACTTTAACTCGTAGTTCAAAGTTACATTACCTTCAGCTATAACTTTGAGTCGTACTCAAGGTTGTACTAGTTCAGCTATAACCTCGAATCATATTTTCAAGGTTACACATACTTCAACTATAACCTTGAGCAACGCTCTTGGCCATTAGCCTTGTCGCCATCTAGGGTTTCTCGCGAACCCTAGTTGCACACGACACCCATAACGACTTATTAACATATTATAGTCCACAATTACGATAATAAAGCATACATAAATATATGGAGCACAATTAATTCATGACAATAAATAATCAAACATGTACCAATCGTACAAACAATCATTAAATCATATTAATTACATCAATTGGCATAAACACAATTAAAAGAGAAACACCTAGTTACCTTTTTAGCAATTAATGAAAACCTTCGTAAAGAATACGACCAACAAAGCCTTGTCTCCAACACGTGTCAATAACCCCGAAAATGAACTTTAACGAAAGCGGAAATCCAAATACTTGTGATAGACATTGTACCAAACCATCACTCTTTCGAAAACGCCAAAAAGAAAGACTTCTTCTTCTTTAAACACAAAACAAGAGACCCAAAACATAGGTCTAAAGGTCCATACAAATAATTACCAATAAAATATTTTGAATATAATATATTGTAGAAGTAAGAGCAAAGATTGTGAAAATATAATTTATCTTTGAGTTTGGGCGAAGAAAAGATATTCAACAATGAAGTCAAATGGAGAAAAGAGGACAAAAGAGAGAAAAGAGGGGAGAAGTCGTGCGGCAAAACTCACGCACCAAACTAAGAATTGACCTAGTTGCTTGCTAGGTTAAATTCTATTTATAAGGAGATTAACTAATGGGCTTTTGGTCCATTAGCTCGTACAATGGATTATCTGATTACAAATTGGATTGAACCATATTAAAACGCAAAGAGAACTTGTAGTAGAAAAGTAAATATTAAATTAAAATATTTAATTATTGCATGGACGTTTTAACCCATTCAAAAGTAGATCAAAACGAGAAATAATAAAAATAGGAAACGAAAGCTATAAATATATTTCCAAAATCCATTAACAAACTTCGAAATAATTAATTAAATAAAATACTTTTATAATAAAATATTATTATAAAATACGGGGTGTTACAGAAAAGACTTGGTACGAAGATACGAGGCCATCCGTGTTGGGTATTACGACCCGGAAACGAATGAACGCAACAAGAAATCAGTCGGGATGAGTATGAAAAACGACTACATTAAAAGGTTGGCGATGCAGAGCGATGAGGCGTCCGCAATCTACAAGACTCGTACGGACGAACTAATCAGCGAACTTGAGGCTGTGGCCGGGATACATGTCGTAGACTCCTTTGCGGCAGATGGGGTGTCATTGAGAGTTTGGGGTCGGAATAGGTTGAGTTTAAAGCAGCCGAAGGCGAACGCAGCGAGACGGGAAGACGACATTGCCAACCCTCCAAGCAAGCGCGGGACGGGGAGGAGACGTTTGGATAAGCAGAAAAAGAGGAGGAGAAACCCCAAGGCTATGGATGCCGCGGGTAATATACTGCCAACGAGCACGACCCGAGTAACCCAACCCCCTAACGGTGAAGGATCATCGTACATGAGCGGTTTCAGCGACACACGAAACACACCCACGGACGTCACTCCGATTTTTGCAGCTTCTCAAACGACGCCCACGGTATCCCACCCACATCAGTATTGGCCGCAATACTCGTCATCGCAGTACTCCGACTCTCAACAACAGTCGCAATTCTCCAATTCTTTGTACACAAATTACAGTAGATTTGGTTGAATATTGTAATTGATTTACACGCTAAACTAATGTAGACCATGAACTCTTACTTTAAGCTTTTCTTCAATAAACATGTTACATATTATCGTAAATTAAATCATGTCGCGATCTAGTATATTCAAATATGCTATACTCGTATTAAATCAAATATGCATATTTTCTTATTTTTACACAAAAAAAATTAAAAAATAGATGATCAATGCAGATAGGTAAGATACGAAAAAATAGCTAAATATGTTCAAATTACTAATATCAAATTAACTATGGGTTACGTTCATTGGAAGTCTCTCACTAGTAAATACAAGTAAGGGAAACAATGATATTTTTTACAAAATAAATATCGACATCACAAAAATAAATAAAAGAATTTAATAAATCCCTCACAACAAAAAAAAATACCAAAAATACAACATAGAGGCACTCATCAAGGCTCGAACCTGCAACCTATGGAGCAAATGACAACTTATGCAAACAACAATCAACCAACCCACCCACTGTAAACAACTGATTACTTCACAATCTTTATTAAATATAAAGACTACTCAGGAAGTGGTTAATGGGAAAAAACCATAAAAAACTATCTCAAATTATTTTTTTCAGTTACTTAAAAATAATTTTTATAAAAAATATATCATCTTCTCTTCCCTTTTTTTAAATAATAATCTATGTTTTTTTTTCTTTTTCTAATTTAGTAAAAAAAAAATTCAATTGATAAAAATATCGTATAAATACAATATTAAGATACGAGAAATACGGATACTAAAAATTAATATATTAAAAAATATATTTAAAAATGACTGTATACGGTATAAATACAGTATATCGTATACCGTATAAATACCGTATAAATGTATTCCGTATGCCGTATACCCTACATATAAAATACAAAATACCTTAAATGTATTCTCCAAAGCAAATTGTGTTGAAAAAATACAAAATTACAAAAAGTAAACATGTCTTAAACTATAGGTTAGTGGGTAATTGGGTGGGGTCATCATGCAAGTGGGCATTAAATGCAAGGAATCTCAAGAAAGATGCAAATATCAGATTCCAACAAAATGGACACATGTCACTCTCCCATTGCAAGTGTAGCAAAAGCCCCCTACACTGAGTGTAACTCCAGCCTTTTCGCATCATATAGGAGAAATTGTAGTTATGAAAGTCATTAAAATTAGTGTTTTTTTGTAAATAACTCCCTTATATGTTCTTTTTTTTACAAATAACCCCCTTATATGTACATTTTTCATAATAACCCCCGTAATTCTTTCATAATTGAAATATTTACACCCAAACTGAATTACAATCATATTTTTTTTATAAAACCCATCTAATTACGACATTCCGAATTTAACTTAACTAATCTACCTAAACTACCCTTACTAATTAATCACCTTTACCAAACCCACCCCCTTCTTCACGTTTCACCTATTCAAATATTTCATTCATTCATTCACCCCAAATTCATTATCATATCAATTGTATGGAAACTATTGATCGAAAAATGAGACAGTTTTAAGACTGACTGTTATCGATGAAAGCCCCGGATTTGAGGATAGAGCTATAGAGGCTAGGATTTTTGTAGAAAGGAGAAGGAGAGAGACAAAGGCCATTTAATTTATTAGATCCTTAATGAACCGGTTGGGTGAGCTCGATGAGGGTTGAATTGAGGAGGCCGAGTTAGTTCGACCTGGTGGTTGTCAAGAAGCACCATGGTCAAGCCCGAGTTGTCGATGGATGTCGGGGTTTCTGTGAGTGGTGTCTTGATTGGCTGGAGTACTCCGTCGTCAGGTTTCGAAGCCGAGACAAAGGTCAAGTAGTGAATAACATTGGCGTCTGATTCTGGGCTGCGCGAAGGCTCGTGGTGGTTGTCGCACAACCTAGGGGAGACGGTGGACATTGATGAATGTCGCGTGAGGAGGTTGGTGGTTTAAAATTGCAGGTGTTGGTTTGACCGAAATGAATATCGAATGTGGCAGATTGATGAAGCTATGGTGGTTGATTTTTGTGAACTTTTTAGATAACGGAAAGGATTGAAGCCGTTTAATCTGAAGAGAGACGGTTATGTCTTTTTGGAGTTCTGGAGGTGTTTTAATGCTCATTGTTTTCCCAGGAAATGATGGTGAAGTAGAAGGGGCCATAGGGTGGGTACTGGTAAGGTGAGTGTAATTAATTAAGGGGGTTGCGAAAGGTCGTCGGCGTTTTGCGAAAAATCGTCGGCGTTTTCTATAAAAAAGACATAGCATGCCCTTTTCTCTTTATCTCTCTACCTTCTTTTCTCTGAAACTCTCTCAACAAAAACAACATAAAATCCAAAAAAACGGTTTCAACATCGATCAACAACATCAAACCACGACAACGATTCAATGTCAAACGACGACACCGATTCATCGGTAAGTAATTAAAATCTTAAATTTTTTTTTCAATTAATTTTTGTTGAATTAATGTTTTAGCCCTTTAGTAGAAATTAGGTTGAATTAGACGTAGAAGCCATAGAATTAGACTACGTAAAATCAATCATATTTTTGCAATGGACTTGAAAAATGGCCGTCCTCGCGTGGAAAGGACGGCCAAACCACACGTCCATGCATGGTCTGGATGTGAATAGTGCACGTCCAAACCACGCATGGACGTGTACTATTCACGTCCAGGCATGGTATGGACGTGCACTATTCACGTCCAGACCATGCATGGACGTTAATCCTGGCCGTCCATGCATGGTCTGGACGTGAATAGTGCACGTCCATACCATGCCTGGACGTGAATAGTACACGTCCATGCATGGTTTGGACGTTCACTATTCACGTCCAGACCATGCATGGACGACCAGTTTTCAAGACCTTTACTTTCCGTTATTTTTACTCAGTTTTTAACAAAAATTAAGTGGTTTTTAATATTTTTTAATATAATCCTTACCAATTTTGCGTATTAACAGGATTCGTTTGAGAAATTTGGTGGAAATGGGGTTGATTACAACCGATTATTTGAGACGGATATATCTTTTGATAGTCGGGATGAGGCGTTTGACTGGGCTCAAAAAGTAGCTATGGATAATGGTTTTGCCTTAGTGAAGGCAACAAATGGGGCGAAAAATTGCAAACAACCGGAGTTGCTCGGGTCGTACTTCCGTTGTTCAAGGTACGGCCGAACCAAAAAGAAGATCGATCCTGAGAAACCGGAGAATTCTACCAAGAGAGGGTCGGCTAAGTGCGGATGTTTGTTTAGGATTCGAGCGGTGCAGAAGTACGCTCATTTCGATGATGGGAATCCCACGATTGCTTGGTACGTAATTACTTCGACTAACGCGGGTTTTCACAACCACAAAGTAGCGACCTATAAAGATGGGGATAGACATTTTGCCGGCTTGGATGCCGAAGAGAAAGAATTTGTGAGGCAACAAGTCCGGGCTAATATTTCGCCGAGGGATATCAAGAACGCTCTTCATAAAAGGACCCCGGAAAAACCCCAACCAAGTAGCACCCAAATTTATAGTGAGTCGAACAAGGTTCGGCGCGAGATGAGAGAAAGTAGGAATCCCGCTCAACAACTGTTGGCTGTAGCAGTTGCTGCCCAATATGTGGAGTGGCACGAATCAGACCCCGATACGAAAGAGTTGACTCATGTGTTTATGTGTCATCCGGAATCCGTCAAACTATTCCGTGCTTACCCATATGTCGCTCTTATCGACGCCACCTACTTGACCAATGTTTTGAAGATTGCACTTATTGAGATAGTTGGCGTTACACCGGTCGGATCCTCCTTCTTAATTGCCATCGTTCTCCTTCCGTTTGAAAATGATACATCTTATGGGTGGATGTTGCGGAGATTAGAGGAGCTGCTTCTGGGGGCGTCACCTATGCCTACTCTTGTCACTGACCGAGAGTTGGGCTTGATCCGGGCTATTGAGGACCTCTATCCGGACACTTCTCACATTTTGTGTCGTTGGCATGTGAACAAAGCCATTGAGACCAGAGTAAAAAATTCAAGAAAGATGATGATGTACAAAGACATGATATTGCATAGTAAGGAAACGGGTTGGTACCGGGTCATCAATGCAAGCACACAAGGTGAGTTTGGGAGAGCATGGGAAGCCTTTTCTGAAACTTGGGTAGATTTGTCTGATTATGTGCAGAGAACATGGGCGCATTACAAGAAAAAGTTCGTTGTTTTCTATACGAACGAATACTTTCATCTCGGTAACACGGCCACTTCCCGGGTAGAGTCGTGTCATGCCCTCCTTAAAGCTTGGTTGAAGAGTCAAAACTTGAACCTCGACACTATGTGGACTCGTATTCACGGCATGCTTGAAGCTCAACACTCCAAGATTCGACATGAGTTACAGACGTCGTTGACCAACTCTGTAAGTGCTGGACCGTTTTTCTCCTTATTGCGAAATCATGTGTCTATCAAAGCCATTAGGTTACTGGAAGATGAGTTTAGGAGAGGGATTGAGTTGGGGAACGGGCTTGAACAGAATTGTGGATGTGCGATACAGACTACTCACGGGTTGCCTTGTGCCTGCATTATGATTCTGATGCAAAGAAACGGTAGGAGGGTCCACGTTCAGGATGTGCACTTGTTTTGGAGGACTTTGGTGTACGACAGTCCCGAATATAGGCCGAAGACCGATGATGATGAGTTCGATGCTCTTATAGAGCAGGCTAGAGGGGTCGATCCGGCGAAGAGACGGATAATCATTGAGAAACTTCGAGATGGTCTCCACCCGGCAGATGAAGATATTCGTCCACCTGAGGTTCGAGAAAACCCTAAGGGGAGACCGAGGGGTTCCACTACTCGGAAGAAGTCCGCTTTTGAGCATGCTGCCCGTAGATGTGCCAAGTTTTTTTCCAGCCCTTCGACGACAAATTCTGTCAGTACGGTGTCTGATTTCGGAGATGAACCTGTTGGTGCACCATTGGAGGTCGGTTGCAAAATGGGACCTTTGTGTTCTTGGGCAAAAAAATATGCAGTCCCCCAAGACTTATGGGCACACTTTGATGGTTGGGCTGATGTTGTTGCTGATGGTCATTGTGGTTATAGGGTGCTATCGCATGCCGCCCGGGGTCGAGAACAGGACCACTTGGTCATGAGAGCATGGTGCCTTAGAGAGCTTCAGGGAAACGATGTGTACAAGACAGTGTTTGATGAGTCTCCTCGCACGCCTCCGCTTTTGAGCAGATGGGATCATACCTTGAGGGCTATCAAGTTTACGGGTAGCGGGGGTTGCGGTGAACATCATTGGATGTCTTCCGAGTATTTGACTGTCTTTGCGTCGTTGTTTAACTGGACTATCTATTGTATCGGCCAGTACGTCCACAAAGGAGTCAGGAATTGGAATTGTTATACATTCTTACCGCTGAGGGCCATGGGTCACGAGTCGAGGCCGTACGGTGTCATGTGGATCGTACACTACCATGACCATTGGATGAGATTGCACTACAGTGGCCCACTGAGCGAAGCACCCATGCCACCGATCGATCTTTGTTGGGCGTGGGTAAGAGAAGATGCAGTTGCACATTATGCCGATTTGTACACATCGAATATCGAACGATGGCATACTTTGATGGGAACAACACCTCGAACTCCTCGGCGCCGAAGACAGCCTCCCCCGGGTTGAGATTTATTTGTATTCTTTAGGTTGTATTCTTTAGGTTGTGATATATTTGTATTATTTAGGTTGAGATTTATTTGTATTCTTTAGGTTGTAATATTTAAATGTAACCGTTGTGATTTCAAATTTCAAAATGTTACCGTTTTCGAACGATTTTCATGTTCATTATAATCGCGATTTCATTGTGAAACAAATTACAAAGATAACAGTTATCAAATTAAAAACGTTCAAACAAACAAAGTGATTTCATTGTTAACTAATACATCCCATCCTTCAGACCTCATTGGCCCAAAACGAAAAATACGGAGGGATAACCCCGGTTATCTTTAAAGAAATCTTCTCAAACTCCCACCAACCACGCATCTCAGGAGAACCGCTAACGTCGGGGTGATTCTCTTCAAACATTCTAATGACGTCCATAATCTTGCAATACACATGCATTGCCTGTTGAGATAAGACCGGGGGTTGAAGACGTATCATGTTTCTCGCTTCAGCAAGGCGGCGAGTGTCAGGACGTCGAGGGTACGAACTTGCAGCTTCGTTAACTAACCGGACTGCGTCACGCCTCTTGATCCAGTAGTCGCGTTGATGTTCAAGAGACTCTTTCACCATCGGGTTTTCCGCTGCAGGGCTTGCGAGATCTGTCTCAGCTTCTGCAATCCGTTGTGAAAGCCAAGTTTCATCATTCAACGACATGTTTGCCATTCCTGAAAAATTTTAAAGAATTAAAATTGAAAACATACGGTTAGAACGTAAAAAAAAACCCGAACCATGAGGGACATGTGAACTACACGTCCCAACCCCACCTAGACGTGTGAACTACACGTCCCTACCATCTATAGACGTGTGGTTCACACGTCCAGACCATCCATGGACGTGTGGTTCACACGTCCCTACCAACCATGGACGCGTGGTTCACACGTCCCTACCACTCCTAGCCGTGTGGTTCACACGTCCCTACCACCCCTAGCCACCCCATTCCCACGTCTTAACCACCCCTAGCCGTGTGGTTCACACGTCCCACCCCCACTAGCCGTGTAAACCACATCTCCGACACCTACCAATATCGTGTTTCTCCTTTCCATTCATTCTAATCTTACCATTCTAACAACAACAACAATACTACTAACAACAACAACTAACAAAAAACAATAAGAAATAACAAAAACAACAACTAACCTTGTTTTTTTTGGTCGTGTAGGTGGCGACGGTGGAGGTGCTCGGCGGTGGCGGTGCACGGCGGTCACGTGTGGTGTGTTCTCGGTTAAGGGAGGCTAAGGGAGAATGTTCTTAGTTATTGAATTTTAAAGGAGAGAGTGAAGAAGCTAAGGGTACTTTGGTCATTTGTCAAAAAAACGTCGACGATTTTTCGCAAAACGTCGACGATCTTTCGCGATTCGGTTAATTAATAAGGGTAGTTCAGGTATTTTAGTTAAATTAAAGTCGGAATGTTGTAATTTGACGGGTTTTATAAAAAGTTATGATCGTAATTCAGTTTGGGTGTAAATATTTCAATTATGAAGGGAATTAAGGGGGTTATTACAAAAAATGTACATATAAGGGGGTTATTTGTAAAAAGAGGAACATATAAGGGGGTTATTTACAAAATACACTTAAAATTATGAAAGAGTGTTTTATGACTCTTTCATTATTTTTTCGGAAGATTGAAGGTCAGATAAATAACTATTGATTTAATTACATTTATGTGCACTTATTCCGTATTATTAAGAGTAAATTTATTTATTCATTTTTTTGTACACAAAATTTATATAGATTCGTTGATTAAGTGTATATTATGTATGCTAGGTGTCAAGAATATAGTGTGACATGTGACACTTCAAAAGAGGTTCAACATGTCTTTTTATATTATTATTAGTTTTGTGACCCGCGAAAATCTCGGGTATACTAATAGTTTTACTCATATATGATTGATAAATGAAAATAAAAATTAAGGCATTTTCACAGTTGTAAATTGTGGTCGATATTAGTTTGTTATGGTGGTAATTGTTATCACCGTCAACTGACTTACATACCACGTCTTTAAAATCATTATGTCTATTTAAAAACCAATTTTCAAAAATATCACCATTTTTCACCGAAATGCCAAAATTTTAATGGTGAATCAAAGTCAGAACGGGTGGTTATTTGTGAGAAACACAAGTGACTCGTAACAAGCTCGAGCCTTGTGTTTGAGTTCCATGACCGCGGTTAAGTACAAGGTTATGTCTTGAGCCTCTCGGTTTAATATGTGATTGAGGACAGGCCATTTATGGGCCTCCATTTGTTGTAGGTGGGACTGACCGTGATGGTAAGGTCCGAATGAAATAATCCCTACTTTTTCACTACACTCCAAGACATATAGTCATTTATTGGTTGTTATTGTAAACGGTTAAGTGACAAATAAACCTCATACGTTTACTACTATGTGTAAATCACCCCGCAACTTTCAATACGTGCAAATTAATCCTATTTGTTTAGCATTTGGTGCAAATTACCCTTCATTTAATTAATTTAGCTGATATTCAATATCTAATCCCTTTTCTTATTTATTTATTCCACATTTTATTGTCCCTCATTTTTAAAAGAAATTTAGGCAATGGACCAATCTACCCCTATATTACCGCACTTGGTTTACGGTTAAAAAATAAAACTCAAATTCATATCTTCATACACTCTGTTTGCTCCACATCCCCAACCCCAAATATGACGGCACCCTCTACGCCGATCTAACACACATGTCATTCGACACTGTCGACTTTATATTCGCTGACCAAGGGCCCGGTTAGATTAAGTGGATTCAAGGGTGAGTGATGGTGTTTTGTGTGGTTGGGGTTGGTTTTGACCAGAATGAGCGAGGGCCGTAGTGGTGAGGCGATTTGACATAGAGTATGACGAACTTGCCTGGGAGTTGAAGATGTGATTTTTGGCTATACTTAGGTTTTTAGGTGGCCGGAGGTAGAAGACAGGGTTGGTGTGGACGTGTGGTGATAAGAAAAGGGTAAGTTTGGGTTTTCACAAATTAGTAATATTAGTTTTAATTATGTTAATTCAGTTTTTATGTTTTAAGTTACAAAAGTTTAATAATAGAATTGAATTGCACCAAAATATAAAGTTATGGGGTTAATTTGTATGAATCAAAAGTTGTGGGGTGATTTGCACATACTAGTAAACGTGTGGGATTTATATGTCACTTTTCCCTTATTATAAAACGGAATTACTTTTTCACATACGAGTTTTAGTCTTTCACATACATTTTTTCATTAAATTTTCATATCATACCCTTATCGTAAATAACCCCTCTTTTTCAAAAACATAATCAAATTAACTCATATATACATCTAGACTATAATTGAATCTAATAAACTTGAACAATGGATTATAAATCTTTAATTATTGAAGTAATTTTGATATTAACAATTATTGATACGTTTTTTGTAAAGTGATTAGGTTTATGCATAATAGTTGTCGTTAATTAGGGTTCGTAATTAAGCGTGCCAAATTATATCACCGATTGTCCTTTAAAGTCAAACTATGCATTTTGGTGATTTGCTACCCATGCGGCCATGCCTAAAGTTGAATCTTATGTTTACTCCTCTGTATTCCTTCTTTCAGCAATGTGAGAGATGAAGATTCATTCATAATCTTTTCGTTAGGTTTACAGATAACGGTACATATTTTTATTGAGAATCAATCAAAGCGGAGCAAACTCCAATAACTAATCAAACAATTTGTCGAACCTTTTTTGTTGTCATGTTTTGTTCTATTTTTTTACAATTAATTAGTGTGGGAATGGTAGAGTACCGAACGGCAAAGTCACTGACGAGCGGATTGATTGATTGATTGGAGCACTTGAATGAAGGTGATGTTGAAGGAAGAGAGGAAAAAAAAATCAATGGGATGAGCATAAGAAAATGACAAAGGTATAAATGTAAAATGTGTATGTAAAAGAGTAAAATTCGTATGTGAAAAAGTACGATCCTTATAAAAAGCTCGGACTTTATTATGACTTAAGTAAATTATGGATAATTTTGGGTGAATCTTATTATAAGACCTACCAAAATCTTATTACCCTAAGCCTTCTGCTTGATACTTTCCAATAAACTTGCCGGCAACATTCTAAACCTACAATAAT
The DNA here is from genome assembly GCA_029255685.2 of Silene conica. Taxonomy (NCBI): domain Eukaryota; kingdom Viridiplantae; phylum Streptophyta; class Magnoliopsida; order Caryophyllales; family Caryophyllaceae; genus Silene; species Silene conica. The sequence continues at coordinate 5,399,834 of CM055317.2, read as the reverse complement.
TAGAAAAAAAAGATAGAGATCAAAATAACACTCCTTTATCTACAATAATTACTTTTCCACTATTCCGTACTTATGTATCCTATTATAAAACACATGTTATTCTCTCCTCTCCTTATTCTTTTCCCTACCCAGTAGGCACTACACTCACAAGAGTCACAACCCAGAAACCCTCTTTTATTTCCCAAATCAAAAACAAAACCTACCTACCTCTTTATCAATGGATTCCAGTGATAAGAGGAAAGCACTTCTTCCAAAAATGCCTCCACCACCACAACACCAATCAGAGGAAGAAGAAAGGGAGAAATTATTTCATGACAACCCTGGTAAGGATCTTAATCCTCCACCAAGCCCAGTTGAAATTTTCCTAAAATTGAAAAATCAAGGCTTCTATTACGAAGCCGCAAACCACTATTATCGGTTCAAACAAAACCGTAACTTTCCACTCCCTTGCCATCTAAATAAACTGGGTAGATTGGGTCTCACTAAACATCAACTCAAAGATCTATGTGAGTTGATGGCTAGTGAACTGACCGGGAACGCTATCAAAAGCCCCCTAAAATACCTGTCCCACGTCCGACGTCCAGCTGGGGGCGAGATCACGGTTGACGTAGCTCTAGCGGAGCTAGTGTCACAGTCCAATTGGAGGGTTTTTCTATACGCGATTGTAGCCCCAATCACTCTCTTAATTATTTATATTGGATGTTTTGTTTAGGGTTTTCAATATTAGTATTATTAGTTTTATACTATGTTTTTTTTTAAGTTGTTGTAACGGTGACGTTTTGGGCTGTTTGTATGTTTTTAATTAATTAATATTATGAATTTCGGGAATTGACTTTGTACTGTATATTTTAGTCTTTAATTAATACTATGTTAAATTAGCGTTTATTATGAAACGCTCCTATCGGGATGGCAATGGCTTGTTATGCAGAGGTGGGGAGAAGATGGGGTTGGAGACTGTGACAATTTTGGCATATTGGGGATTGGGTTTGCGGATATTGATTAATAGGCGAGTAGTGATGGTACGGGAAGGAAGAGGTGGGGGGAAGAGGTGGTGTGGGAGAGTGGGGAGAAGGGGTGGTGGGGGATATAAGGGAATCGTTTGAGTTGGCCAGAGGGGAGGCAGAGAGAGCGTGGGGTCAGTAGCAGATACAGAGGGAGAGGGTGGGTTAGTAGTAGTAGTAGTAGCAGGTTCAGGAGGAGTAGTCGGGGACGAGGGACTGGTAGGCTGGGAGGGAGCTGGGGATCCAGAGGCGGGAGGACGGGGAGAGGTAGGGGACGCCATTTATCTGGTGAATAATCAGAGGTTAGTGCACTGACACTGAGTTGGGTATAAGGGAATGAGTTTTCGATAAACTTGACATGGCGGGAGGTGTACATTGCGATTTGTAAGACGGTCTAGGCAGTGGTAAGCACTTTGAGAGGACGAGTACCCCACAATTATGCAAGGTTTGGAGCGGGAGTTGAGTTTGTGGGCAAAGCCATGGATAGCATAGGCATCCAAAACTTTTTAGTTTGTAGTTTGGAGGTTTGTTAAATAGTTTGAGGTGAGGCGATGCGTTGGTTAGAGTTGGAGTAGGAAGGCGGTTGAATGGTTGATGAGGGATGAGGCTGTAGTGAAGGCATGTGACCAGTAGGTTAAGGGAAGGTTAGCATGGGATCCGCAACAACCGTTTCATCTGACCTGACACCTGGCAGTGGAGTGGAACCTTCTTTTTGCTGGGCTAATGACTGATTTTGGGCTCCGTGAGAGTTGGGATCTGCAACAACCGTTTCTCCTGCTACAGTTGCTGCTACTATAACATCAGACTCCATTCTTACTTCAGCATTCAGTGTCATGGCTGATGCAAGCCTGCCATTCGTATTACCACCTCCCACCTGATGCACGTCCCTCTTTGTAAGGCGGTCTCCCGACCCATCTTACGTCTTCTTGACAACCAAGTATCACCTCCACAACTCTTACCAACTGCCTCCTATAAACAACAGTACGACTGTATCTGCGCGTACCAACTTTTAATGATCCGAATTCTGTAAAATTTTCTTCACTTTCTGTAATATATCAGTATAGCTTGTGATTGCATTAGTTATCTACTTATCTTGTTTTACATAACACAGATCAGTGTCTTCAGTGACCAGAGCACATCGATATGTCCCAAGCCATTGTGTATGTTTCGTATCATCACATCATTATTGCATTAGGACATTGGTTTCTGTAAAATGTACTGTACAATACATACAAATAAAAGATGATATAAGCTCAGCTAGGTGGCTTATAGTAAGCATAGACGGTATAACCAGTTTGTACAGCAGTCAGCAGGAACAACAAAAGCGCAGCGAAAATAGAGATGATAACCCAAGGATTAGTAAGATACTCGTTCTGCAGACTCCCGCGCCCCCAGTTCCTCCGATGGCTACAATACTCGTTCAACTTCTGATAAACCCCGTGTAATACCCCGGCCTTCTTACTAACATACACCCTCTTCACTAGTCTATTGAATAAGTCTGCAACTTCCTGATCACTACCTAGATAATGTATTATAATCCCTGCCTCATGGAGGTACGCCACATCTGACGCTGTGTCGATTAAATTATCCATGAATGCTACGTAATTGATGATCACCATGTCCTCGGGATTATTCATGTGGCACTGCTCGAATGCTATCAGGTTACGGAAAATAGTCTCAGTCGCGCTATCTATTTTGAATGGGTGTATCTCAAGTACTCCGGAACATTGCTTGAATTGTACTTCCCAGAATGGAAGCTTATACCTTGGCTTGAACCTAATCCCGGCCTTTCTTAAGTCGGAAACACAGTTAGCCATGAAATGTTCGCGGTCATCCTCAAATAATCCCGCTTCCCAATCCCGTCTAAGTTTACTCCATATGAATCTCAGTCCGCACCAAGCATTAAGACGGACTTCAGGTTTGTACAGTAGGCTTTTTCGGAACACATCAAGGCAATGAACCATGGTGCTAGACACATGTTCCTTAGCGATCCAATCTCGCATGAAATCGGACTGTTCACCAGTCGCAGGAGCGTTGAATGTAATCCATCTTGGAGTTAAAACCGACATGACTAATTTCGGGACCTCCCAGATTTCTTCAGTGCCTTCGTATTGAACATGAATGAGCTTATGAAGAACAATAAGTGGGATTTGATTCTCAAGCTTCATCAAATCCATGGCAATCACATGACAAATAGAATCCTTGTAGAAAATCGGGTCGTTATACGCGTAATCTAGATTGTCGTACCCAACTGCTCTGCCTCTTAAGAACTCCAACACGAAACAACCATCAAGAACCATCATTTCCACAAACTCGTTGCTTGTTAGCGACAATACTGAATCGTAACAAGCTCGAGCTTCTGGTTCGACTTCCTTGACTGCAGTTAAGTATAAGGCTATGTCGTGAGCCTTCCGTTTTAACATGTGATTGAGGACACGCCATTTGTGAGCCTCCATTTGCTGAAGGTGTGACGACTGATGACCGCGATGGTAAGGTCCGAATGAGATAATCTCGGGTATATACCCTGCAATTCTGTCATCATTCGGCCGCTCTCCGTCTTTCATCCAACTAGGGATTTTGTATATCGAGTGTTTTGTCCATGGCTCGTTGGTCTCAACTTGGCCTCCTTGGTCGAGTTTCTGCTTAATGTTGATCACCCATTGTTGTTGTAAGGCCATGTTTTTGTGTAATTGCGAGGGGAAAAAATGATAAAGATTTGCATTGTAATTTCATCTATATATAGTGCGCTATCTGAACCAAAAAAGAAACAAGGTTGTCACCCTAATTTAAATACACGTTAATGGATGATACATGGTTTGATTATGACATGATGACACTTTTTCATTAATTCTTCGGCTTTACAAGGAAACTAGTACGAAATTGCCCTGATACAGTAATCGACCTACAATTAGATAGAAACCGAAAAATGGACCCGACATTGAAGAAGGTTGAACGAAGAACAATGTGATCACTAATTTGCTTGGACACAATTATATTGTGTAGGGCAAAGATAGAGACACCCTTAGATTGTAGCATTTGAACCAAACAAAAAGGAAGATTACTCTGCAATTGCTATGGAATTATGGATGTACATCTCCCCAAAAACTTCAGAGAGAATGTATCTCAATAACGTTATTGAGAAACCTTTCACATGATGGGGTGAGGGACCCATTGAAGTTTTTCTTTCCCTATTATGTCAAGACCCACCAAAGTTTTTCTTTCCCTATTATGTCTCTCACTAAATTAGTGAAAGACGGTCTCTCACGAGACCTACTGATACATATATTGCCATACTATTCCTCTTTGGAAACGAATAGTAAGACCATTGACATCAGGGGTCGTCGCATAATATATCAATCACTTTAAGAATATTCGTATCACACGTTATTCTATAAGATTTATATTTAGGTAAGATTAACTCAATAGTAAGGGACAGCAATTTGGTATGCAAGATCCTTTTTTTTTCTATATTTGAGAGTATGTCAGGGCACATGCCCACCCCACACCCGGGTCGAGAAAACGATGGACATGTAGCGGGACATACCACGATTAAATATTGTTGTATATATTAGAGGAAATGGGGGGAAAATTTTTCGTAATAATGACTGACCGTTCTACTTTATGGAAGGAGTTTTTTCTAACGTGTGTCTAAGGACACACATTAATAAGCCGAATATGAAAATATTCATATTAATGTGTGTTTTTGGGGAAGATATTTAAAAAACCGGTACATAAAAACACCTCTATAAAACACTCTCTTTGCCTTTTGCTGTACTTCACTTGTACATTTTATTTGTCAATTCTACTTGTACCCAAAACTAAACTCTCATAATCTTTGTTACTTTCGTTTCCTCGGCATGGCTCATCGGCGAAGAGACAACAACCACCCACCAGCGCCACAAGCTCGCGTAGCAACGAGCATGCCTCGGCAGAGAGACAACAACATCCCACCGCCGCCATCGAGTCCACCACCAATACCACCAATGCCAGCAGCTGTAGGACCGTCCATGCCTGTAATTAATCACTTCTAATACCATTTGCTTAGTTTTCGTGTCATCCTCTGTCTTGACGTCGTCTACCAAATATCATTACCCTTCCGGCGGTGGCGGATCTTGAAGATATTATCTAGGGGGCCGAAAAATAAATAATCGGATTTTTACTTACGACTAAATAAGCAACCATTTATATATAGTTTAAAGAGAGGTGTTTATAAATACATTTTCTTCAAACCCTGGTTCCGCCACTGTTTCATTCTTCGAGTTCATTTTACACAAAGTAAAGATAGGTTAAATGTAAACTTTTATTTGTTTGAACTGCAGGACATTGACTTAATAATGTATGGAGGGAGGATGACAATTACCGGTAACCCGAACAATAGATGGTCCTATCGATATGGGTGAGCTCTGTAAATCTGTAGTTTTTGCTTAAATGGGGTCGAAACTCAAACAATTTAACAAAATAGTGCAGATTTCGAACTATTTACCAAAAATGGTTCACGTCATTAATTCCGATTTTTTATTATTTTATTTTCCTGAAATTTAGAACTTGTCGCTGTCTTCCCTATTCAGGGATTTGACAAGCTGGCTTTGTCATGTGAATACGATGAAGGGTATATAAAACAATAATCGAATTCCTGACCACTATGCAGGGTTAACAATATGACATACTACCAAGCGGATTCAGAGACTGATTTTACTGTCACGGGACAGCTCCCAATGTCGAGCTTGAAGCGTGGACATCGGTACAGGGGTGTGTTTGAGCTGGAGCTTAATAGCGACGCTTCCGGATGGGACGGGGAATTTGTCGTCTCTCTTAACGTCCCTGGTTCACGTCGAGCCGTTGAAGCACGTAGCCGTAAACACAATAAGATCGGTGCCTTTACACTGGAAAGCAGATCCTTTGAATTGGCTGCCGCGCCTCAGAGAGACGCTTTTCTTAGCTTTAGCCTCGCCCATACCGGTCCATGCATTCGGAATGGGCTCATTGTTAAGCACTTTGTTATCAAACAAGCTTAGGACAGGGGACTTGTATGTAACTCATTTTCCATGATAAATTAAGACAAATGTTGTGTATGTATGCATCTTTAAGCCCCCTTTGTCGCGTTAACTCAAGTTCGAGTTGTTCAAATTTGCAAGAATTGGGATTGGGTGGTTCATCTTTGGGGTAGGTTGTTATCAAATTATTTAGGGATAACGATCAATTTGAGTCAGGGCCGATCCTGGGTGTCTGCTGGGTTAAATGACAAGGGTCCAAGTCTAGAAGGGACCCATTAAAGTGAAACTGAAATTTGTGATTTTGCCAAATAAAATTTATTACTTCGTACATGTAAATATCAAAATAAGGATGTGGTTTAGTGGTTATGCATCTAACCTAGTAACAGATGGTCACGTGTTTTATTCTCTACCATTTTTATATATTTTTGGGAATTTTTAGGCTCATCATTTAGTCAATACTTATATTTTAGTAACCTAATTTGAATTTAAATAAAATAACATCATCTTAAACATTAAAAAAAATTAGTATTTTTCAAACAAAATTGAATTGTTATTTTTTTGTTTTTTGAATTCTACCATTAGACAATAACACATAAATTAATTAAACAAACTTTTTTTGAATTCTACCATTAGACAATAACACATAAATTAATAACATCATCCTGTTATTTCCTATTAATTTCACTTTTATCTTATTTAAAGTATTTGACTCGTTTTAACCTTAACAATCATATATCTGTCTAAAAGTAATCAGACTAGTTGAGTTTCGTTAAATAACATATGCATGTAGGACTTAATAATCATATACCCGTTACAAAAAAGATTAACTTGGATTTTAGCAAAAAGTTCCGAGACACTGCCACGTATGGTTGTAACCTGTCGACATTATCATACAAGTCCCCGGCCGGCCGGCCGGCCCTAAGCTTTCTTGATCACAAAGCGCTTAACAGTGAGCCCATTTCGAATGCATTTGGTATTCCCAATGCGTGCGCCGACATGAGCGAGGCTAAACCCAAGACGAGCGTTTCCCTGAGGCCTTGCGGCCAATTCGAAGGATCTGCTTTCCAGTTTAAAGGCGCCAATCTTATCGCATTTATAGCTACAGGCTTCAACGGCTCGACATGAACCAGGGACCTCAAGCGAGACGACAAAATCCCCTCGCCATCCGGAAGCGTCACTAGTAAGCTCCAGCTCAAACACGCCCCTGTATCTAATTCCAGGGGTCAACCTCGACATTAGGAGCTGTCCTTTGACAGTAAAATCGGTCTCTGAATCGGCATGGATGTATCTCATATTGTTGTCCCTGCATAGTGCTCAGGATTTCCATTATTGTTTTATGTACCCTCAAGCGGTTTTATACAAGAATTAAGAAGAAAAAAATGCTGAAAAACGTTACTTGTAGTTGTACTAAGTTTTTGCTAAAATGGTGTCCTAAACGGATCTATTTAACAAAATAAGGTTCTTTTCAAACTAATTACATATCAAAAATGGATCAACGTCATTATTTCTGATTTTTCTTTTTTTTTTTATGTTATTTCTATAGGAAGGACCAAATTTCTACCCATTCTGCCCGGTTTCTGCCAATTTAGTTCAACAACTGGTCGCTGTCTAGGACGGTGACATGTAAGAAAAAAAAGAAAAACTAGAAATGATGACGTAGAGCTATTTTTGGTAATTAGTTTGAAAAGATTCCCACCTTTTTAAATAGTTCCGTATAAAATACCATTTTAGCAAAAACTTCCTAGTTTTAGAGAGCTCACCCATTTCGATAGGACCATTTCTTGTTCGGGTTACCAGTACCGCTCATCCCCTCTCCATACTTCGTTAAGTTCATATCCTGCCGTAAGACAATGAATTTTATTAATTCACTTGTTTTTAATTCCGCTACAAAATTATCTCTGAAACGTAAAATTGTCTTGAAAATGACAAAGGATAGTACGGAATAAAACTCAATAACATCGCTAATCGTATTAGAAGTGTGATTACAGGCATGGACGGCGGTCCAGCTTTTGGCGGTGGTGGCGGTGGGACATTGTTGTTTCTTTGCTGATGAGCCATGCCTAGGAAACCAAAGTAACAAAGATTATAGGAGTTTAGTTTTGTGTACAAGTGAAGTATAACAAAGGCAAAACGCGTGTTTTATAAATGAAATTGAAAGTCGTCTGATAACGCTAACTCATTTTCCTTATTATATTACGAGACGACTTCTGATGTCAATGGTCCTACTATTCGTCTGCAAAGAGGAATAATAATATGGCAATATATGTTTTGGTCCATTGAACTAGTATAGTAACGTTCCTTTTTGTCTTGGTTCAAATGTTACAATCTAAGGGTGTCTACTTTTTCCCTACACAATATAATTTGTGAACGTAGTTAATGCTTATGCCACTATACAAAATATCCCAATAACAACACGCATTTTCTTCATTCAACATTTCTAAATGTCGGGTCCATTTTTCGGTTTTATCTAACATAGGTCGTTACTATATCACGGTAATTTCGTACTACTTTTCTTGTAAAGTCGAAGAACTAATGAGTTTGTGTCGGTATGTCACACTCAAACTTAGTATTTCCTCCATTTCAATCAATTCTATACAATTACTTTATTCAATTTTGCGAATACCCGTTTTCTTTTGTTAATATCTTTAGCTACATATCGATTAAAATTATAAAACTTTGATATTCACAATGTACTCGGACAATTTAAACAAGTTCTCACTTGACTATCTTTTATGTTATATATTAGAAGTTGTGTCAAAAATTCACTCGACCTATAAATAGTGCCCAAAAAGTGAAAGTATAGAATTGATTGAAATGGAGGAACTATCATTCAATAACGTAAATTTAAATTATGGTGACAATTCACATTGTTTCTTTTTTGGTTCAAACAGACACTATATCGCCGATAAGAATTGAACCTTCAAACTCAGCAATATTCTTTTCTATATATATACTATATAGAGATATAGAGATTAAATTACAATACAAATCTCAACATTAATAAAAATCTAATTATCTCTGTATTTTTCTTTCCTTTACAATTACACAAAAACATGGCCTTACAACAACAATGGGTGATCAACATTAAGCAGAAACTCAACCAAGGAGGCCAAGTCGAGACCGACGAGCCATGGACAAAGCACACGATATACAAAATCCCTAGTTGGATGAAAGACGTAGAGCGGCCGAATGATGACAGAATTGCAGGGTATATACCCGAGATTATCTCATTCGGACCTTACCATCGCGGTCATCAGTCGTCACACCTTCAGCAAATGGAGGCTCACAAATGGCGTGTCCTCAATCACATGTTAAAACGGAAGGCTCACGACATAGCCTTATACTTAACTGCAGTCAAGGAAGTCGAACCAGAAGCTCGAGCTTGTTACGATTCAGTATTGTCGCTAACAAGCAACGAGTTTGTGGAAATGATGGTTCTTGATGGTTGTTTCGTGTTGGAGTTCTTAAGAGGCAGAGCAGTTGGGTACGACAATCTAGATTACGGGTATAACGACCCGATTTTCTACAAGGATTCTATTTGTCATGTGATTGCCATGGATTTGATGAAGCTTGAGAATCAAATCCCACTTATTGTTCTTCATAAGCTCATTCATGTTCAATACGAAGGCAATGAACAAATCTGGGAGGTCCCGAAATTAGTCATGTCGGTTTTAACTCCAAGATGGATTACAATCAACGCTCCTGCGACTGGTGAACAGTCCGATTTCATGCGAGATTGGATCGCTAAGGAACATGTGTCTAGCACCATGGTTCATTGCCTTGATGTGTTCCGAAAAAGCCTACTGTACAAACCTGAAGTCCGTCTTAATACTTGGTGTGGACTGAGGTTCATATGGAGTAAACTTAGACGGGATTGGGAAGCGGGATTATTTGAGAATGACCGCGAACATTTCATGGCTAACTGTGTTTCCGACCTAAGAAAGGCCGGGATTAGGTTCAAGCCAAGGTATAAGCTTCCATTCTGGGAAGTACAATTCAAGCAATGTTCCGGAGTTCTTGAGATACATCCATTCAAAATAGATAGCGCGACTGAGACTATTTTCCGTAACCTGATAGCATTCGAGCAATGCCACATGAATAATCCCGAGGACATGGTGATCATCAATTACGTAGCATTCATGGATAATTTAATCGACACAGCGTCAGATGTGGCGTATCTCCATGAGGCAGGGATTATAATACATTATCTAGGTAGTGATCAGGAAGTTGCAGACTTATTCAATAGATTAGTGAAGAGGGTGTATGTTAGTAAGAAGGCCGGGGTATTACACGGGGTTTATCAGAAGTTGAACGAGTATTGTAGCCATCGGAGGAACTGGTGGCGTGGAAGTCTGCAGAACGAGTATCTTACTAATCCTTGGGTTATCGTCTCTATTTTCGCTGCGCTTTTGTTGTTCCTGCTTACTGCTGTACAAACTGGTTATACTGTCTATGCTTATTATAAGCCACCTAGCTAAGAAATTTCCGTCATTACTTTTACAATTTATAAGATTTGAACCCATGGCCTTTAGATTATAAGGGAAGTTTTATACCATTAAACCACTTGTATTTATTGTTAAGTTTTGTACAAAAATGTATTATATTCTACAACTTTAAGTCATGTCCTGATTTTCGCAGTACACATTTTACTCGATATAGTACACTGTTGACAATTTTGTCCTTCTCATTTTTTTTCATTTTTGTCTCTAGTCTCTCTAATGTTTATCAAAAATGTGTACTACGAAAAGTAATTTATTTTCTCAGTACATTTTTACTTGCGAAAATCCCAAATTAATGAAATATTTTTGTTTAGTACTAATTGACAAAGATTGATTAAGCAATTAACATATGTTGATTTGGTTTCCAAATCAATTGAAGTACTACGTAGTATTAAGCATGTCAATTCGTTTCTAAAGAATTAACAATGATTCTCCTATTCATGTTGATGAACAAACTGTAATAAAAAAAGAAAATAATTAAATTACTAAGTAATATAAGATTAATAAATTAATTACCTGTTCATCACTTGAATACCTGAATAATCGTTCATAGTTGTAAATTTTGAATGGGGTGGAAGATGGTAAAGGTTTCAATATTAGAGAGAAGGAGAGAGAATTAGGTTTAATGTTTTTGTAGGAAAGGACAACAAATGAAAAATTTGGTGTAAAAAGTACTGTATTGAGTAAAAAACGTACTGCGGAAATAAATTGCGTATTTTTATAAATACTTAAAATATATACTTTGTAGTATTTTAGAGAAAACGTTATTTTTAAAAAAAAATATCTATAAGTCCAATTTTTCCCATTTTTACTTACATATTATTTAATATAGGAAAAAAAATTTAAAATACAAAAATATTTTCTTAGACACGCGTAGATAACGCGTCAAAAATTTTTTTGTGCCCCTTGCACAAAAATCCTGGGTCCGCCACTGATTAACTTACAGATCAACAACACGAGTTTTTTGACTCTGCATCCGACCTAATTGAGTACGGGATGATCAAGTTCAAATGGCGTCCTGCCCAGAGGAGGATCTTCCTTATCACGCGCCGGGGCCAGGCCCTCCTTACGATTGTGGTCTAAGTACTAACTTTCAAAAAAAAAATATACAAAACTTTTTGTATTTGAACAGGCTGGACCCCCTTTCCTTAATAAAAGTACTAAGTAAGACTAGACTTTAGATGTTACATTGGAAATATAGAAAAAGTAATAAAAAAATGGAAACATTTGCACTTGCATAATGATTAATGATATTCATTGATTCCAAAATTACAAAATCAATGTCTATAATTATTTTTCTCAAACTTGCTTAATGATTGAAAAATCACTATTCACAATTTATTAGGCGTAATTATTAGTGATTTTTGAAATTTTAAGCATACTCACAATGTTTATGGAAATATATGAACAATTTTTATCAATTTTCATTACTCCTTAGTCCTTACGGCTTCCGTTCCCGTCATTTGTTTACCTCTACGTTTGACACTGGGTAAAGTTAAGAGTATGAGACCATTCGAGGGTAATGCTATTAGACACTCAAAAATGAAATTGGATAACAAATGAGCGGGACGGAAGGAGTATATTTTTATTGAACTAATCATTACTATAATGGAGATTTTGAGAAAATTTTAATATTTTATTTTAGATGTGTGACTTTTTGTGCATGTATAAAGATGTGTTCATATAAGAAAATGTATTTATAAACACATCTCTTTAAACTATATATAAATGGTTGCCTATTTAATCGCAAGTAAAAATTCGGTTATTTACTTTTCGGCCCCCTAAAAAATATCTTCAAGATCCGCCACTGGTCCTGCCGTCCTGGAGATACCGATGATTTTCAGCAACAACCGATTCAAAGTAGTGTTCCAGAATCTCGTCACTTTCGATCAGCAATGCAGGAAACGCAACCTGTTACGACCTGTACGTGATCACTGAATACGTGACATTAATGGACAAGTTAATTAAGTCCGGGACCGACGTAGGCCATTTCCAACAAGCCGGGATCAGGGCCCTTGGATTGTTAACATTTGATCAAGACAAATTAAAATGCGACTCATACAAAGATACAATGCAGTCTCTAACAGTTTAAATTCACGTTAATGGATGATACTGAGTTTGAATATGACATGTTAACGCAAATTTATTAATTCCTCGACTTGACATAGAATTTTGTACGAAATGCCCAATTAACTGCCTACATTAGATAGAAATCGAAAAATGGACCACATATAGGAGAAGGTTGAATCAAGAACAATTAACTTAGTTGACTAATTTAGTTGGAGACAATTTTTTTCTTTCTTTTTTTCTTGATTTAAACCGGGGTGTCCACCGTCGATAACGGTCAGTGGTGTATAATTCCCTCGCCACGGGTGTTCTCATGAAGAGGTAAACGGCTGGCCAAAGTGTTGCTCCATTCCAATGGACATGGATCGAAATCGAACCCCTGACCTCATGGTTAAGAGATCAGGTGAGCAACCACCACACCAAACACATTTAATTGGAGACAATTATTTTTTCAATGTCGTCACAATAATGGATGATATTAGGTTTGAGTGTGACACAATGACATGCGGTCACTAATTCGTTAATTCCTCGATTTTACCGAAAAACTAATACGAAATAGAGCTGAATATGGGTCGGGCTTAATAAGGTTTGGACCGGGCTGATATGTTAGAAACAACCATGCATTGGGGTCGGGCCGGGTCGGGCTAAGTCAATGGCCTTTCGCTTTAGCCCGAATCCAGCCATCGGGCTAGATCAGGCTTCTTCTTTGGCCCTTACGACTCGTGACACATTCAAAATGTGAAGAGGCAAAAAACGCACATTGAAAAATATTACAACGGAATTCTAACATTCATGATTACAATAATACAACTAAAAAAGGTTTGAAATAAGGATTTAGCAAATTGTAATCCCCAATTCCAAGTAAAATGAATTCATACTTATATGAAAACATGAATATAAAATTTGGCCGTATGCAACCGTATATCAATAATCGACGTCTTTTGACTTTTTGCTTACTTATACAATGTACACAACTACACATTACACAAATTTTTCCCATGGGCCGCATTGATCGGGCTTTGGGCTTTTTTGGGGCCGAGAGTTTAGCCCAAGCCCGGGAATAAGCTAAGGGTTGGTTTGTACGATGAAGAACAGAGTTGAGAGCACGGGTTTTATGATATGGTAGTCCATACATGGTAGACAACCATAACCGGCATGGTAAGGCCCAATCGAGACTACCTCAGGAATATAAGCCTTATCATCCCCCGGTGACAGTTGGAGTCTCAGGTTGTGAGGAACCCTGAAAATGAAGCAAGGAATAGCTGACGGCTCGTTCCTCGCTTCTTCTCGAACTATGGTAAGCCTTTTCTCTAAGGAGATTACGACATCTGCTCGTGTTTTTTCCGACATTTTTGTTTGTTTTGTGATCGAAACTAAGAATTCAAGCTAATTTATTTGTTGTTCATATCATTATTGTAGAATTAAAGAAACTTCCATGAAAAAAACAAAAGACAGTGACCCAAATTTGTGATCAAAGTAGCTAATATGTCCATTTCATCCGTTTCCTGATTAAGGCCCTGTTCTTTCTGGCTTAATTTCAGCTCTTTTCAATTTTGTTTGGTTGTATTCCGTTAAGTTTTATTTACGTTCAATCAATTATTTTCAATTAATCTCTTCACAAAAGTAACTTTTAATTCAACTAAATTCACTCCATCTCAGTTTCACTCAATTTAGTTCAATTAAGCTCGACTCCAATTTATTCAATTCAGCTCGCTTCAGCCGAAAAGAACAGGGCAAAAGTACTCGGTCTATAGACGGCATACATCTCGTCTTCATTTTAACATTAGTTATTTAATCATTGATTATCGAGTTAAGTTAATAAATAACGTTGCGAGTAGTTCATTAAAGTCAATGATAGAAGATGTCTTTTTCCTGCCTGCTCGATAATTAACAGCATACTTGCTACAGATGTCAGCTAGTTTAACTGGTGAAATTGTAAAAATAATGACGGAAGATGTCTTTTCTGCCTGCTCGATAATTAACAGCATATTTGTTGTAGATGTCAGCTAGTTTAACTGGTAAAATTGTAAAAATAATGACGGAAATTTCTTAGCTAGGCGGCTTATAAAAAGCATAGACAGTATAACCAGTTTGTACAGCAGTAAGCAGGAACAACAAAAGCACAACGAAAATAGAGACGATAACCCAATGATTAGTAGGATACTCGTTCTGCAAACTTCCGTGCCATCAGTTTCTCCGATGGCTACAATACTCGTTCAACTTCTGATAGACCTCGTGTAATACCCCCGTCTGTTAAAGTGCATCAGATACAAGGATATATACACAACAACACAAGGAAAATGAATTATTTATAGGTTCTCCGTCCATTTCAATTATTCGTTTACCTTTAATTAACGAACTCATCATCAATAGGAATATTTATGATAGATGAACCATTTCAACCAAAAGCAATAAAAATATTCCTATTAATCCTATTAAAAAAGGTAAATGAATGATAACAAGGAGGGAGGGAGGAGTATTACATAATATAATATAGAGTACATAGTTTACATACAATTAAGAAAAGGAAAATGAGGTAACGTCAAATACACACCGCACACCGCACACTGCACATACTGTTTTTTAGGGGTAATGCCTTCCGAGGGAGGGCACGCAGTTGGGCACACATGCCCAATCGGCCAATCCTATTTTTTTATAAGGGTAAAGGATTCGATGGTTAGCCCTTCCTTAACAAGGGCGGATACTAGGGAGAGTGTAAATGTAAGACCAGTTGATCTGTCGGGCACACTAAAGTTGCCAGTGCTTAGAGTTTCACGTCTTCCGCGGATGGAATTACGGATCATTAACAAGCCTAAGTTTGGAGTTGAATCTATATCCCGTTGGACACTTACTATTGAATTACCAAGGGTGTCTTCGGCCCCAATTGTGAAACAAGTACCGTTCCATTGAGGTAAATGTTCAGTATCAAACTCCAAGCGGAACTGACCTTCGTATATCATATCCCGTCTGCAATGACTGATTGGGACAAATACTTTAACAGCAAGATCATTCACCACCTTTGTAATCCTCAGAACCTTCTGATCATCTTTTCTGCATGTCAATCAAAGACAAAGCTAGAATAAAAAGTAAAAGGGGTCGGTTTAAAAAAAAAGTAAGAAAAGAATATCACAAAGAATTGTACTCCCTCCTATTCTATCTATTCTTCCCTATTTCCTAAAACGGATTATTCAGGTTTTCTTCCCCTTTCTTATTTTGGAAACTTTTACTCTTATTTTATTCATTTCTCTCTTCTATTATCAAACGTCACCCAACTCACAATTTCTTATTTAATTCCTAGTTATTCATTCCTCTCTCCTATCACCCAACCCCACCCAATTTTTTACACTTATTTTACTCCCTACCTTAATTCTTGTGCCCCACTCAAAGGGGAACAATACATAGAATAGGAGGGAGTATGTTATGAGGTTTGAACCTCGGATCTCATGAGTTGAGTGATAATTGCACTCTTGATAACTATGCTACTTGTCATTCAATGCTTGGGCAAGTGCTGTACTTCGTCCTGATCGATGTCAATTGTATAATTTATTTGAACCTCATCAAAGACGGGGCAAAGATGACATTGACAGACCTGACCTGAATGATCCGACCCAAATATCCCGACCCGTTACTGGAACTTAGGATACGACTTACGAAGTTAAGACTTCACATTATGTTTTACAGTTAACAAAAATTCTCATTTGCGACAGGTATATCCGTTACAAGTTTGCAACGGATCTAATACTAGCCATGTGGGTAGATAAGACAAAAGAAAAATATCTCAAAAATACCAATTTATTTTGTCTTATCTATTCACATGGATAGTATTTGACCGGTCGTAAGACTGCAATGAAAATCCGTGACAAGGAGAGTTATCGCTTTAACACAAATATACAAGTAAGAACAACATGTAATAATGAAACGAGAAAATTTCGTTCCAATTCCTCAAACCAATCCCTTGGTGGTTATTCGATGACATAAGAAGTTGATTTAGAATAGTATACATACCCGAATGGTTTAGACCATTCGATGTTATCTCCCTCGATAGTCATGTCGCCACCATACCTTGTGAACATCAAACCCTGAAATAACTCGATCAACTACGACATGAGTATAACAATTCAACATGAAAAAGAGTGACACTAAACATATCAACATGAATAATTAATAAGGCAGACTCGGCATTTACTGTCCACCCAAGAAGCCTCCTCAACATTATGAAGAGAAATTACAACTCTCAGACTTGCTGTTTTTGTGTCAAAACCCAAAATTATCTTCAGTTCCAGCAAAAATTGACCGTACCAATAGTGGTAAGCCACACCATAGGTGGCATTTGTACTTTCTTACGCAAAAGGCGTTTTTGTCTGTAAGCCTTACCACTGGCTAAATATAGTTAAAAAACATACGAACCATAGTTAAAAAAGATATATTTCTTTTCCCTAACGTTAGTTCGTACGATTCGCATCGTAGGGAGTTCGCACGTGATTTTGACCCTATATATATATATGTATCAGTTCACGGTTGTGGAAAAAAATAACTGTCTTTAAAATACTACGGAGTACATGTCAACTGAGTGGGGCGACTGGCGAGTTCGGGCTGTGTAATTTAAATTTTCAAGTTCGTGAAAACACAAATCCTCATTTGTGACGGATATATCCGCCGTAAATTTACGACGAGTCAAATATAATCCACTTTAGTAGGAAAAGACAAACCATTTGATACTCCCTGTACTTTGTCTTATATATTTAGAGGGGGGTTAACTTGATCTATCATAAGCTTGCGATGAATATCCGTCGTGAGGGAGGCTTACTGATGTAAAAATTCAAGCCAAGTTAATTTGGGCTATAGGTTAAATTCGACTCCTCAATTTGGGTGTCTAGTCAGGTACGGAAGACTTGTTTTCGTTTGGTCATTCAGAAATAGGGATGTCATTGGGGCGGGGCGGTGCTGGATATAGGCGGGTACAAGTTTCAAAACCATCCCCGCCCCACCACCCATGCATGGCGGGTACAAGTTTCTAAAACCATCCCCGCCCCACCTACCCATTAACCCGTTATACCATAAATTTTTCCGATCTTTTTTCGTACAAGTTAGTTAAATCACTATTAATTTCTATTTTTAGGAATTTGTTTATATAATTTTAGTTATTTACCAAGGAGGTTGGTAAAATACTTTATAAAATAGCTATTGTTAACATTACGTTTTAATTATAACAAAATAATATATGTAAAATTATCGTAAGAATGGTATTAAGTTTTTTAATAATTGGCGGGTAGGCGGGTATGAAGTGGGTAACACGCAAAAACCATCCCCGCCCCACTACCCATGGCGGGTACAATTTTCGCACCCGTCCCCGCCCCACCACCCGCCAAAGCTATACCCATCCCCGCCCCAACTGGGGAGGGTGCGGGGCGGTATCCATTTGTACCTGCCCCAATGACATCCCTATTCAGAAATCAGACTAGGTCCATTATGTTCCATTTAGATGTATTTATTTCAAAAGATCTAAATATTGAGACTATAACATCGTGTCAGTAACATCTTTTTATGAGTGGTGTTAAAACCCGCACAAGAATTTACTTAATTTTGTATATCTTATCGTCTTATTTCGACTTTACACCTTTCATTTTTCACGCACAATTAGAGATGATTCAAAGGAAAAACAATTCGAAAAAAACACGTATGCTTAGCTATCCCACCAACACTCGCCCCGCCATTAGCCGCTCACAAACAGAACGCATCACCACTTACCGCCGTAAACCAACCCACCATCAACCGTCATAAACTGATCCACCTCCAACAATCGAAAATTCAAAATCCAACATCCCTAAATTTTAAACCCGAATTGTGAATGCGCGAATTAAAGTTCATGATTTGTTAAATTATTAGTAATTTGGTTGGTGGGGAAAAGGAAAGTGGGTTTTTTGACGAGGGGTGTAATCCCCCGGGTCCATACATTCCCGCACCACCACATGAACCATGTAAGCCACCCTTCGGGGGCTGCAGTGGCCAAGTGGTCATCGCCCCAGCCGGTAATCGAACATGAAACCTCTCAACTCTTACATTTCTGCGAGTTTTAAGGTTTAACTCAGTTACCACTGGATTAATACCACTTGGTTTATGAAAGAGAGTTTTTTTTTAACAAAAAGTAAATTCGAAATGAACGGACAAAGTGTGCGAGATTTAAGTAATATCCTACGCGGGATTTAACAAATACGTAAATTAATGAGAAATTGTAACAAAGAATTTTAAAAGCTTATTATTTGTTCAATATATGATCATGCATTTTGTATAGATCCTAAGCTAGTATTGTATCAACTATTATCGCGCGAACAAAAAAGAACACGATTGAAAGGATATAAACAGATAAATCGGAAGGTAACGATAATGAAAAGTTCTCTTACAGCAATTGAGTGACCTGCATATCCCCATACACCCTTATGGCCAAAGAAACCCGCAATGGGACAGATAAAATAGTTAGTCATTCTATCCAAAAAATGAGATTAAAGAAGAGATAAATATAAAGTTGGTAGTTTGATTTTTGGTTTTTCAATTATTTAAGCATTTAACACTTTCCAAATAGTATTAACTTAAAAATTACTCTCTCGGTTTTTAAATAATAGACGTTTTCTTTTTATCAGATGGACCTTTGAGTTCAATTTCTATAAAAATATTAGTTGGTGGAAAGTAATAAAAATTACACCATGAAATTTTTTACGAATAAAGTTTTAATGAGTATATATTTCAATATAATATTTAGTTAAATTTTTTGAAAATTATTGAAGAGAAAAGTAAATGTCTCCAAAAGTGAGAATAACAAGACAATTAAAAAGAAAAGAAAAAATAAAAAATAAATTACACATAAATTAATGCATTTAATAAGATATAATAATACGCCATAAGATGTTATTTCAACTTTTGGTTCCATACTCATGCTTTTAGTATTACAAAAAGTTTTATTGTATTTTTACGATTTTTACGTGATACCATTTACATTTACTTTTTGAAAGATACACAAGTATCTTGAACTTTAATTATTAATGAGTTTCGTAACCCTGAATTTTTATTCCTTAACCCCTATGAAAGAATGTGGATGATTGATAAAAGTGGTGAAAACTTGAAGAGGGATGATGGAGGTTTGGTAAGGTGGGGTTCTTAATATAAGGTGATTAAGGATGGGGTTATAGTATTTGATTTGAGATGGTGTGGGTATACGGCTTGAATAATATTATTTTAGGTATTCTTGTAATAAAATAAACAATAAGTCTTCTCTTGTGATGGAACTCGTCGCAAACACAAGTTTGCGACGAGTCAAGTATCCCCTTGAAAAGATAAAACAAAAATGAAAATGCTTAGACAATAACAAATGGTTTGTCTTAACTATCAAAGTGAATATTATTTGACGCGTCATAAGTTTGTGACGATATTAACGTCGCAAATGAGAATTTGTGTAAAATAAAATAAAAAGTTAAATAAATAGCCAAGTTAAATAATGGAATAAATTGATGAAATAAAAGTTTAGGATTACAAAACTAATTAATGATTAAATTAATGGGCATTATGTATGTTCCGAAAAGTGAAGAGATATTTGTAGAAACCACAAAAATCGAGGGTAGACTATCCTTCAAAAAATGTTTTCACTTTGACCTATTAAAGAGTAGAAGAACAACCGGGATAGCTTACCGTGACTACTTACTTGTTGTCCTCTCCGGTTGATGTTCCCCCCTGTCTGTAGCTGATATGGAATAGAGAACTAATTAGAAACGTAATTTATTTTCGCAGTACGATTTATACTCGTTACAGTACTTTTTACCCATTATTTTCCATTACCATACCCCCAATTGAAAAGAGGTCCAAGGGTCTGTTTGGCAAAACTAGCTGAAAAGGTAGCTGAAACCTGAAAAGGTACCTGAAAACTGAAAAGGTACCTGAAACCTAAAAAGGTAGCTCAAAAGGTAACTGAAAATTAAGACCTGAAAAGGTAGCTGATTTTTGTTAAAACTGTTTGGATATTAGCTGAAAAGGTAGCTGATATTTAACAAAATGACGGAAAAGGACATGATTTATTATTGATATCTTTTACGTTTTTACTATTATTCTTGTGTTATTGTCGTTGACGGCGTTACGTTTTTAGTAGGCTGAGGGCAAGGCAGGTTTCACATACCAGTTCTTAAATTTTTATCTTAGATTCTTAATTTCAAGTATAAATTTAACAAGATATAATGAAATTTTTTCAATATATTTGAAAGAGAATGAGAAAATAATTAACATATAACGATAAGGTAAAAAAAATTCAAACAATACACCCTTGAAAATATATTTTAGCGATACTAAAATATTTTTTTATTAAAATCATACAAAAAAAAATACTCCGTATTAATTAAGCTTCCCCGAATTAAAGTAGCAATCCTATCGCGGATGCTTTTCATTTCCATCGACGGTTCGTTCACTTCTTCAATCAAGGGTAGAATAGGTAGATGAAAATGAAACAGGTACCTGATTTCTAAAATGCTACCCCAGGTAGCTTTTTATTTCAGGTACTTTTTTCGCTCAAATCAGGTACTTGCCAAACACACAACAAAAAATAAGGTACCTGATTGTTTTGGCAAAAAAGTCACTTCAAACAAATCAGGTACCTTATTTGCCTTGCCAAACACAGCCCAAGCCTAATTTTTTCAATTACTAATAAAACAACTCCATTGTATCAATCAATTTCTTCAATTCTATATGATAATTTGTCTCCAAAATATGTTTCTTATTTGTTAATTTCGAATCGACATTCAAGTCGATGGCTTTTATGGAGGTTTTAAGAAATGTTTAGTTTATTTAGGGTTTATGGTAATTGGGGTTGTTGGGTGGTGGTGCGTTAGCGGCGACGGTGGTGTAGGATGGCAAAGAGGATGAACGACAATGGGATGACGGTGGTCAGCCATGGGAGATAACTAAAGTGGACAAGGTGGTGTGAGAGAAAGGTGGGCTGTGAGGGAGGCAGGGGTGTGACGGAGAGATCGGATGGTCAACTTTTTTCCGGCAAGGTTGGTCTAGCTATGGTATCAGAGCGCGTGGCGGCTGTCCAGATTATCGAGGTTCAACAGTGGGTGGGCGGCGGTGGTGGTTGGAGTACGTGATGGCTGGTGTGTTAGTGTACTGTAGAAAATGTTTGGTTGTTTTTCCCCTCTTTTTTTCTCTTTCATTTGAATGTAGTACATGGGGTAGAAATGAGATGGATAAAAATGTCAAAAGTTTACTACAATGAGTAAAAAATGTACTACGAAAATCAACACCCATTAGAAATTACCGTAATATTCATGAAAATCCATGGAGTTGTTTAATTTCAGTTTTGATATGAAAGGATCAACTAAAGTTCTTAAATACACTAATAATGTATGGAATGTATATGTAAATAGTTAAAAAAAATCTAAAAGTATACATATACTCCCTCTTATTTTACATAAAAGTCTAATTATTTGAATTTATGGGTGGAGTATTTTAATAAAATGAGACTTTTATGTATAATAGGAGGGACTAGGGAGTATATATATATATATATATATATATATATATATATATATATATATATATATATATATATATATATATATATATAAAATAAGATATATAAGAACAAATTGATATTAAAAGTTTGACCTATAAAAAAAGCATAAAATATAATTAAAAAATGAAAGCTTATTACTTTCCAATAGAGAAGGTTTTAGTTGGATAATAGAATAGAAATTTCTCGCAAAACGTAGTCCAAGAGGAGACGCAAGTTAATTACTCATAATTAATATAACAATATTAAATTGAAGAATATAATTAAAACAATTTTGTATTTATTACGTTTAAGTTTAATAATTGAATTAAATTTTGACTTTTACTCTTATTGGTTGTTTTAACACTAAGAAATACAGTGAATGAGAATGCTTCAAAACGCAATTTCTGAAATATTATTGCGCCATATCAGGAGTAACCCAAAACACAAAATAAATAATTCTTTTTTAAAATTCAACTTTCAACCACAGGCCGCCACGTAGGTTTTGTGGTTGTTGCTTTTCTAAGTAAGATAATGGAGTTGGTGGCTGAGGGTAAACGAAGTAGTTGGTAATAAGTCTGTAATACCCCGTATTTTAGACTCGGTCAACGGCAGTCAAACTCTGTTTTATAAAAGTATTTCAAATGGAATGTTTATAAAGTATTTTACGTAAACTGTTATTATTTTATAAATCGTATTTCTACGATTAATTCGTATTTCATAATCATTTTATATTTGATGATGATTTCATAAAATGACATTTCTTTCGTGTTTTCTTTATTCTGTTAATATATTTTAATTAAATATATTTTATATTTTATATGTATTTCAAATTATACTTGTTTTATTATTTACGTCATAATTGTATTTAAATCCTAAATTTTAAATATTTTTATGTTAATCCTAATTAAAGTATATTCTTATAATTGATTTAATTAATATTTACTACTATTAATTTACATAACTTGATTAGTATAATTATTTATATGTATTGTTTATTTAAAGTTATGTGTTATGTAAGGTATATGGTGGCATAAGTACATGAGGGCGTGATGGGATATTAGACTCGGTTTATAACCGAAGTTTGATGGCTTGGACTCGGGTTCTAAGGCGGGCTTACCCTATGTTGTTTTAATCAAAACCCTAGCTTCCTATCATCGACAAAACACAACAAACAAACCCTACCTCGTCTGCCTCCATCACCTCGTAAACCCTAGTTCCCACCTACCCCGTTTGCCTCCACAAATCTGCCCTAAACACCACTTTGACCGCCGTGGAATTGAAGGAGAACAAAGAGGAAAACGTAACAGTCACAGCCCATCGCCATTTCGTTCTTTCCCTTGCACTGCAGCAAGTTCGTGAGGTGATATCGTGCTCTTCTCATGTCGTTTTAATTGTATATTCTGGTTCTATATAATCTATGTAGTACGTATAACATGGTTGTTATCATTAAACCACCATAGGACCACCGTGGGTGTCTCTAAAACAGCCATGAGCGTAGGCAGTAAACACATTATTTTTTACTCTGTTCTAATGCGTATTAAGTCGGTTTCATTCCTGTTGTTTCTGTTCGTATTTTGAGTTTAATTATAGTTGTGGGTTGTGGGTACTGGTCTTATGGAGTTAGTCGGTTATGATGTTGGTGTTGGGATAGCGTGTGGTGGTTAGAAAGTCTAAAGGGATGGGCGTTTAAGAGCTGTTACGAGAATCTCAGGAACAGGGGTCTCGGTGTCGTGGGCTTTTCAGGCGGCTGGTTCAGGTGGGTTAGTGGAGTCGAGGCATGGTGCTTGTCACCGGGGGGTCGAGTGTGGTGTAAGGTATCGATTCGAGTGAGTGGTGGTGGTGATGGTGGTGTTTGGAGGTGGTAAAGGTGGCGGTTACAGGGGGTTGTCACACGGATCTTTTAGGGATTTGTGGGGTTGCAGTTGTGACCAGGGGGTCTTTGGGGCTGTGTCGACGGCTACTGGAGTGGAGTCTAGGGTGGTGGTAGGTGCCAGTTGGTGCACTATAGCCCGGGGGTGGTAGTCACGATGGTGTAGTGGTGGTTAAGGCGGCTGAAGGGTGTCGTAGTGGGGCTGGAAAGTAGGCTGGTCAGGGGTTTCAGTTTCGATTTCGGGGACTGTCGAAGTTATAGTGTTGTGTTATCATTGTTAATATTATTATGTTATCATTACTATCATGATTAGTATTATTATTATGTTATTATCATATGTTATTAGTATTGTTATTGATACTATTATTATTATTACTATTAGTACCATATTAGTAGCTTTGTTTGTTGTTTTGTCTTTCTTTTCTTCTTAACATTATTAGCATTGTTTAAATAATTGTTGCTATTGTGGGTATTATTAATATTAATATTAGTATTATTATTATCATTATTATTATTATTATTATTATTATTATTATTATTATTATTATTATTATTATTATTGTTGTTAATAATGCTAATGTTGACATGATTATTATTATTAGTATATTTGCTCATGTTGTTATTTACTCAAGTTGTTAAGTAAATTTTATACAAGAATGTGGCGGTTATCAATAGTTCAATTATATTTTGT
This sequence comes from Silene conica, assembly GCA_029255685.2. Taxonomy (NCBI): domain Eukaryota; kingdom Viridiplantae; phylum Streptophyta; class Magnoliopsida; order Caryophyllales; family Caryophyllaceae; genus Silene; species Silene conica. The sequence goes on along the minus strand of CM055317.2, from coordinate 5,375,180 downwards.
ATGTTCACTTATCTAATTGAGTTAGTTATAAAAGTAGTAAAGTCGGGTTGGTTAAGTTAATTGAATTAGTCATGTTTAATACGGTCTCATTATGCGATATATACTATTTAAATAATAGATTTGAATGATTGATAAATTATATTAGTGGCGTAATCGTACTAGTTGGTAATTAAGTATTTTTATTTTGTTAGGTGTTGAGTGTGTGATGAAGTGACCTTACTTTGGATATTAGCTGCAAAATGTGATTACATTGCTATCCAGGTAGGATACACTGGTACTGGCACTATACTCAATGATGTGTTATGAATGGTTGTTGGATTGTGTGTTATGGATGTTGAGCATGAGTAATATGAGAATGATATTGGTTGGATTGAGTATTAATTATTATTATTGGCATGAGCATTTCATTATTTAATAGCATGATTGATTAAGAGTATTGTTGCATTCATGAGCATGGCATATGCATTGGTTACTGAGAAAGTTACGGAATGGATATTGATTTGATATAAAGCCCAGGGTGGTTCTGCAGACCAGGCCTGGTGTCTTATCAGCTATTGAGCTGGTGTTCGGTAACGACCGATTATAGTCTGCCGGGAGGTTCGGTATGGCTTGGTGTTTCGGGTTATGATTGGTGTTTCGGGTTTGAGATTGTGATTGAGATTGAGATTGAGATTGAGCTCGAGCATATCATTGCATTCACATAACATAATTGTTGCATTATCTATTTTTGTGTTATCCTACTCAACCGCGAGGTTGACAGTGTATTCGTGTACACCTACGATGATCCGGAATGGGGAGTAGATTCTACAGGTCAGAGACAGATGGATTAGGAGCTTGGGCATGGAGAGAGACATGGCTTGGACCTACTTAGAATTAGATCACATACTTAGACGTTACCAGTTGTACTTTTATTCTTTGCGTAATAGTTGTAATATTAAAAGTTCAAATTTAATCAGTTTTATATAAAGTACCTTGGTTTGTTTTACCTTGTTATTCACTACCTCAGACATTCCGAGATGGTAACAGCTCTATTTATTTGAGAATGTCTTGCTAAAGGCTCTTAAATAAATGGGGGTGTTACAAAGTCACTTGTGTTTAAGGGAATCATGGAAGAGAGATATAATCAATTGAGTGAATGATAAAAAATATAAGAAGAGCGGTGGGGTAAAAATCGTATGTGAAAGAGTAAAATCTGTATGTGAAAAAGTGCGTCCCTTTTTTTATCATTTATATTTTCATTGTCTAATAATGTTTGTTTTCATCTTTTTATTTTATTGTTTTCTGTTATTGAGATTACGTGAACTTTTGAAAATTCTGCATTTTCATATTATATTATTTTTGCAACATAAATGGAAATGCATATTATATTATTTATGGAACATAAATGAAATTGAGGATGATGGTTCATTGAAGTTTTGTATTGATTATTCGATGAAATTTTATTAACAAAGTTGGTTTTTCTTAAATTGATTCTATATTTTTTTGCGGTAGGTCCTACAATATTTAAAATAAATAAAAGAAAATGGAAGTCATGATGTGGACGCACGAAATTGCATGAAATGTTCTTGTATTAATATAGATAAATGGTCGACTTTTTGTTTTAACTAAAAAGAATAAAGCTATTAGCTTTTTCTCTAGGGTTTCCTATGAGAGCCTCCGTCCAAACTTCGTTTTTAGTAGTTTTGATCCTTTCATCTAGGTTTTTATCTTCTTTTTTCGTTGATTTTGTTTCTTCCTTCTCCCAGGGTTCACGTTGAACTTTAGGGTTTTGGGATTTCCGTTGTGTTTCGATGGGAGAAACAAGCCATAACAAGGGAAAAGGGGATTATGGAAGATGTGATAGATTTCGACGACTGAGATACGGGCGATGAAGAGAAGGAGAAGGAGATGCATGACTCTATATTGGTGGGCCGAATATGGTCCTCCAAGTCAATCAATGCGAAAGCGGCCATCGACACCATGAAGAAACTGTGGAGCACAAAAGGTAATGTGATCGGAAACCTTATTGATGCAAAAAATAAAATCTTTATATTCAAGTTTGAAGAATAACAAAGTGAGGGTTATGAACGGACAACCATGGCATTTTGACAAATACATATGGTGTTTCAATAACCCTAACAATGACGGGAAGTTACTGGATACCCCATTGTTTCAGGTCCCGTTATGGGCTAGGGTTTATGATTTGCCCCTTCGAGGCCGATCGAACGTGGACAATGTCAGAAAGCTAGGGATGCAGATTGGACAGTTCATAGGAGTAGATAATGAAGCACCGTTACCGGAGATAGAAAGGGCGTTCGTATCCGAATCCTCCACAATGTGCGAAAACCTTTATGTGATTCGGTTAGGGTAAGGATGACGAAGGGGAATTTAGTGGAGTTCGAAGTGAAATATGAGATATTACCAATATTCTGCTATGGTTGTGGTGTGCTAGGTCATGGAGAAAAGGATTGTGATGACGGACAGTATGAAGATGGAGAGTTGCGGTTTGACGAGAGCTTAAGAGCATCGCCGAGGAGAGTGGTAAAAATTGTAACAGAAGGGGAGAGTAAGAGCTCGAGAAGCCTGAGTAGTGCTTTCGAAGAGGACTTTATGCAAAGGGAAGAGGAGAAAGTGGCGAAATGATTACCAACCTCCAGCAGATCTCTATCATGACGAAAACTAAAAAGAAAGCTAGCTTAACAGAATCTGGGAGGTTTGAGCAAAGTGAAATTGACCATCTGGAAAAAAAAACAAGGGGAAAGGGTTGGGAGGAGGAAGTGGATACCGAGACCATGAGAGGGAGAGATGTTGATCTGTTAAATAAACAGGGACATACGAAGTGAAACGAAGGAGATCAAGAGATACATATGATAGATGCAGAAATGGAGGGGGATACAGAGTGAGAAGGGAGGGCACAAGGGAATAAAAGGAGCTGAAAGTGCCTCAAAGAGCAGAGCAACGAGACACTCGAAATGGAATCGACTGTATAAAGAGAGAGTGGTGGAGAGATACAAAGGGGGGAGTGAAGCTGTGGGGGACAGTGGTGATGAGGAGTCCACTGGAATAGTGGTTGGAGGCAAAAGAGAGAGAAGTACGTTTCTTGTTGATGAAATAAATGGAGAGTCAAAATTCCGTAAAATCATGGATGTACGTTCATCTGAGGCAGTGGTTGAGGGGACTCAACCTCGCTGGGCATTATGAAAATTATGAGCCTTAACTGCAGGGGTCTGGGCAACCCAACTACGGTAGGCGGTTTAAAAACTTAGTCCGAAGAGAGAACCCAGATTTTATTGTTTTGTGTGTAACCAAGTTGTGCACTACCGAGATGGAAAAAATTGTTGTTTCTCTGAAAGATTACGAAGAAAATGCGATTGATAGTGTTGGGAGATCGGGTGGCCTTGCTAGTTGGTGGCGAAAAGGAACTATTGTAACACTCCGTTCTGCTACTGTACACTATATGGACTGGGAGGTGGAACTTGGAGGGACAAAATTGAAGCTAACTGGTTTCTACGGGTGGCCGGGAGTCCAAGACCGATACCTATCATGGCAAAAACTACGAATACTTGCATAAGATCGAAGACGGGGGACCATGGCTGTGTATTGGCGATTTTAATGAAATCTTCACTGCAACGGAAATGAAAGGAGGCATGGGAGCTCAATGGCAAATGACAATTTTTCAGGATGCAGTGAACGACTATGGACTACGAGACGTTGAGTTCGAAGGATATGAGTATACCTTCGATAATGGGCAAGCGGGGGACGATAATAGACAGAGCAAAATTGATCGTGCGATGATGACGGAGAGTTGGGCGACAATGTTCCCGTATGCAAAACTGCACCATTTGGGCCCGGAATAGACTGACCATCTTCCTCTTATGGTCTACCTAAATGACTCAAAAGAGAAAATCACCCGAGGAGGAAGAAAGTTTAGATTCGAACAAATGAGGGTTAGAGAAGAGGGATGCAAAGATACGATCAGACGTGCTTGGAACCCCGACGATGACATGAAGGTAAACTTGCAACATTGAGCAGCTGAGTTGATATCGTGGAAGTGAGCGAATATTGGCAAGCTGGTGAGAGACATTAAAATTCAGTGCAAGAAATTACAGTGGCTGGAACGGTGTGATAGGACTGAGGCCAACGTACAGGAAAGGAAGTCGATAAAATTAAAGATAGCTAATTAAACTAATCAAACATGAAGAGCTTTTCTGGCGGCAACGGTCTCGAGTCTTTTGGCTAAAAGATGGAGACAAGAACACGTCTTACTTCCATAGGAAAGCTAAGGGTAAGATTATTGGTAGTCTTGAGACAAGACTTTAGAAAGTCTTAAGACAAGACTCAGCCAAAACTATCAATAATCTAGTAAAGTCTTAACAAAGTCTTAAATTGAGTCATGGAAATCCAAGACTCAACTTAAGACTTTGGGTAAGTCTTGACCCCACTTTCATTAAAATTATCCAATGAGTGGTTGACATGTGTCATTTCTTTTTTGTAAAAAAAGGTAATGTAAAAAAAAGTAAAGTCTGAGCCGAGTCTGACGGATAATGTATAAAGTTTTGGGTGAGTTTGAGGTAAGTCTGAACAATAAATAAATAATAAAAGTTAGTGAAAAGTTGATGAGGCAGAGTCTTAAGACTTTGGCCGGTCTGACCAATAATGTTACCCTAAGCAAAGAAAGACAAAAAATCATATACACTTCTGATGAGTCATATTTATATATGAGGTCAACATTGAAAACTCGAGTAATTTGAGGAAAATAATTTTTTTTTTCGCAAAAATATGTAAATCATTTAATATTTTTTCGCAAAAATAATAGTTAAGGTAATTTAGAAAAAAAAAGGAATATAATTTAAAACGGTTTCAAAGTGTTAACTATATCAACAAGCTTAAGTTTCATTTTCGGTAGTTCATCATAAGAACTCCACAGTTAAGCGTGCTCAGGTGAGAGTAGTCTTGGGATGAGTGACCTCCTGGGGACGATATACGATTCGCAAAAGTGAATGACTTGTGATTGTAAGTAACGAGTTGAGATAACTAACCAAGCAAGGATTAAAACTTGACAAAATTCCATATGTAACCAAATGTGTTTGGTAGTGTGGTGGTTGCTCACCTCATCCCTTTACCCTGAGGTCAGGGGTTCGATTCCTACCCATGGGAATGAAGCAACTCTTTGGCAAGCCGTTTACCTCTTCGTGAGAGAGCCCGCGGCGAGGGGATTATATACACCGTTGTCGACACGGTGGACACCCCGGTTTAGACCAAAAAAAAAAGATTCCATATGTGAAAATATTTTCATTATAAGTAAAAAATAATATATTACATTTTGTTTATTTATTTTTTATTTTTTTGTTTGTCACGGGAATAATTTTGGCCACGAGAATTAATTTTTGGTCACGGGAATTATTAGCCACATGAGAATCTGTGGCTAAAAATATAATTTTAGCAACGTTCTTGTTTTTCCCGTGGCTATCTGTTAGCCACGGCCACTTGGGTCACGGAAGGTATTTCCGTGACAAAGAGCTTTAGCCACGGGAAATTAGTACTTGCGCCACGAATTTAGTCGTGGCCCAAGTGCTTAATTGTAGTAGTGATATACTTTAATGCCTCCTCTTAGCATCTTTTGTTACGGTTCTGTGATTAGAATTGGTATTTATATGTCACTTTAAGTAGAATATCGATACTTCTGTATTTCCGTGTTTAAATGCAGAATGGATGCATTTGTGGAACACAAGAGTGATTGATAGCACCATGGAATCAACAAGACAAAGCACAAGAAGATATCCAAGAACTAAGGAAGAATAAAGGATAAGAATTAAAGCCAGGCGAGCGAAAGAATAACTCCATATAACTAGTACCTAGTTATAAGGGTCATATGTCAGGCTATAAAACTGATAATCAAGCGATTCCAATTGGAGGTGAAAGCTTATCCTTCTAACTTTCCAACGCCGTAAAAATCGCTTGATTCTGACAAGTAACGAAGAAATGACGGACGTTTGAATTTCAGTGCGCAAAGCAAGAATTACGCGCTAAGAGGTCCCTCGACCAAGGACAACTCATCCTCGATTGAGGAACCTTTTTTCAGGAACGCGTAGCTATCTACGGCAATAGATCCCTCGATCAAGTACATCTTATCCTCGATCGAGGATCCCTTCAGCGACGGGTTTCTTTCCGTAAACCTTCCAAAGTCATTCCTTATGTTTTATTATATAAGGAGTCATGCCCTTTGAGTCTTTTATGCTTTTTTCTACCCTAATTTCAGTCCTCTTTCTTTCTTTTAGTATAGTTTTACAAACCCTCAAATTAAATTAGTTTTTAGTTTTATGCATCGGATCTTGCCTTCAATTACGGTATTATTGTTAATCTTTCTTTATTTCTTTTTTCAATTAAGTTCTTGTTATTCCTTCATACCTTTAATTATGTTATCAATCGTTTTCCCTCTTTTCTTTGTTGTTATTGTTGTTATTATGCAGAGCTAATTTAGCCTTCTAGGGAGAATGGGGATCTAGGTTGTTAGAAGGGGGTTTACCTTATAAATTGATAGTTAAATTGCCTTTTGTTATTGTTTAGCTTATCGTCTTAGTCGTCTTAAATCTAATTGATTGATTACCGACCGGAGTTAATGAAATAGTCTTGCATATTAGGATTATCACCGACCGGATTAAGACTAATAGAGGCAACGATAGCTAAATAGACATAGTTTAATGATAGCGACCACATGTTAACCTATATCTAAAGGGAATATTGAATCGACCGATCATATTACCTTCAATAACATAATTAGCCCTATCAATGATTAAATCTCACCCCTGAATAACTATCTTGTGAACCTGATCCCTAGACTTTTTCTTATCATTGTTTCTTATCTTTTCTTTATATTGTTTTTAGTTGTTAGAAATCAAAATCAATCAAACAACCAAACTTGTGACCCCCTAAGACGGATATAAATATTAACAAACTAAAACTAATCATCGCCTCCCTGTGGATACGATACCCTACTTAGTTTTAGCTATTTGTTAATAGTAATTTAGGTTTACTTTGATTAAGGTAATACGACTTTAGCCTTGTCAACTTCATTATGGATGACGATGGCTGCAAGATGGATACGCAGGAGGGAATAAAACGAGTTGCGGTCGATTTTTTCAAAAAGTTGTTTCACACGACTAACCCGCTTGTCCCCGCGGATATTATGGTAGGCATTGAAGATCGTGTGTCGAGTGAACGAACGAGGGATTGCGGGCTCCATACACGAGGGTAGAAATTGTCGAAGCCCTGAATCAAATGCATCCTCTAAAAGCCCATGGACCAGACGGTATGAATGTGTTATTCTTTCAAACTTATTGGCACATTATATTATCGGACCTTCTGTTATCAAAGCATGTTTACATATCTTGGATGGGGGTGGATTATGGAAGATAAAAATTTAACCCATGTTGTTTTAATTCCAAAGAGAAATGACCCGAGCAAAATGGCGGACTTTCGCCCGATAAGTTTATGTAATGTTATGTATAATATTGTCTCGAAGGTTCTTGCTAATAGCTTAGGGGATATTGTCTATGAAAACAAAGTGCGTTTGTCCCAAAACGGCTTATACGGATAACATCCTCGTCGCTTTTGAACTTTTTCATCATATGAAGAATGCCGGGGGTGGGGGAGGACACATGGTTCCCAAGCTTGACATGACAAAAGCTTACGATAGAATTGAATGGATTTTTTTGGAGAATACTTTGAGGGTTATGGGATTTGATGAAGGATGGATTGATAGAGTGATGAAGTGTGTACGTTCGGTTACTTACTCGGTTACGGTGAATGGCTCACAAACTGAATGTTTCAAACCTAAGCGAGGTCTTCGTCAGGGAGACCCCCTTTCCCCATATATGTTCATTTTGTGCGCTGAAGTTTTCTCGAGTATGATCCGACGAGAAATGAAAATTGGGAATTTACATGGCATTCGAGTAGCACCTGTTGCACCTATGGTTTCACACTTGTTTTTTTGCGGATGATAGCATTGTTTTTATTAAAGCAACCGAAAGGGAGGCACGAACGGTGAAAAACATCCTGGAACGATATGAGTCAGCTTAAGGGCAATTGGTTAGCCTCGACAAAACGACAGTGTCGTTTAGTAGAGGTACGAAGAACGAGAGGAGGAATGCAGTCGCTACGGGTCTGGGAGTTCGAATAGTGAGTGAAGAAGGGAGGTACTTGGGCCTCCCAACTGTGATAGGGAAATCGAAATGGGAACTTGTAAATGTGCTTCGTGTAAAACTCTAAAAAAAAATTACAAGGATGTAGAAGCATGATGCTTAGCAAGGCTGGAAAAGAAATCATTATCAAAGCAATTGCACAAGCGATCCCCACTTACGCGATGAGTGTTTTTAAAACCTCGGGAAGTTTCTGTGATGAGTTAAGGAGCATCATCTCTAGCTTTTGGTGGGGTACTACTGATGACAGAAAGAAGATCCATTTGATAGCTTGGGAAAAGCTATGTAGGCCCAAGGAACAAGGCGACCTTGGTTTCCGTGATTTTCGTCTCTTCAATAAAGCTTTACTCGGTAAACAGGGATGGCGAGTCATGACGGAAGGTGGTAGTCTTATGGCAAAGGTCTTTAAAGGGAAGTACTTTGCGGACAGGGATTTCTTGGAATCTAAAATCGGGACAAACCCAAGCTACGCGTGGCGGAGCATTTGGGAATCTAGAGACGTAATTAAGCTTGGAGCGAGGAAGCGTATTGGGGATGGATGGAGCACAAAGGTGTGGATGGATCCCGAATACCCAATCGCGACATATCTTGTCACCTCGCAATAACCATGACACGTCTCTTATGGTGGCCCAGTTGATGAAGGATGACAAGTCTGGATGGAACGAAGCAGCTATAAATGAAATGCTTTTGCCTTTCGAGAGGGACCGTATAACAAACATTAGAATCAGTGAAAACAACAATCCAGTTAATGATTGGTGCTGGGACCTTACAAAAGACGGTTTATATACTGTGAAGTCGACTTATCACGTGGTCGCGGAAAGGGGAAAGATGGAGGAAACTTCTGATATGTCTCGGTCTAAATGGCTCTGGAACATTATATGGAGAACACCAGTTTTACCTTGCATCAAGATTTTCATATGACAGATGTGCAACGATGCGCTACCTACAAAACAAAACATAGCGACACGTATTGGCACTAATGAAGCAGGATGCCCGTTTTGTTCCTACCACACGGAGACTTGTTACCACATTTTCAGAGGGTGTGGCTGGGTATCTGGAGTGTGGGAAGAAATAGGGCAGGACGAGCACGAGCAGGGATGTACCGAGAGGGTTAGGGAATGGGTAGAAGATGTGTTAAGGAAGAAGGATGAAGACGGGAGGAGGGATTTCATGGTAACATGTTGGGCCATCTGGGAGGCGCAAACTGCGGAAGTCTTCGAAGGGGTACCTTGTCGAAGTGGAAGTGATCAGGAGGGTGCATGACATAAGCATAGAGCTGAATGGCGAGGAGCAGGGGAGAGGGAAAACGAGTGATACATGGGAACTGGCGGGGGGGAGGGGGGAATGCAGAGGGAAACAAAAGGTAGGTTTGGACAAGGAAGAAAGCAAAGGAAGAAGAGAGGGATGAGGGGAAGAGGGTCCAGCTCAAAGCAGCCACTGGAAAAAACCGCGCCAAGGGGTAGTGAAAATTAATACGGATGCTAGGGTGATCGAAGGGGTTGGAACGGGGTTGGGTGTGGTAGCCAGGAGTGATGAGGGGGAGCTGGAATGGGCGGTCACGGTCCAACGGCGAGGGTGCAGAGACGTGAAGATGGCTGAAGCGGAAGCGATATTGGAAGGGACGAAGGAAGCAAAGACTAGAGGTCACTTAAACATCGAGATGAAGAGTGATTGTTTGAATGTGATCACAGATTTGAACAAGAAGACAAAGGGAAGATCCAATTTGTTTAGAATTTACGTTGACATTTTTCTGTTAAGTAATTTTTTTATTTCTGTTGTTTTTAGTTTTGTTAGACGTGAGTGTAATAGTGCTGCTCATACGGTGACTCATTTTAACTGAACAATATCCCTCAAACTGTAGTGGAAGCACTTTCTTACGATTTGAATGAGATAATTTAATCCCGTGTTTTACCGCAAGCAAGAAAAGAATAAAGCTATTATTTTATCACTTTCCCTTAAATCATTCAAAAAATATACTCCCTTGCAGTCGGAATAACTGTCCCATTATTGGTTTGGTACAAGATTAAGGAATTTATTTGTTTATTGAAAAGTAATGTGTGGGGTAGGAAGATTGGAAAGAGGGAAGTTATTATTGATTATTATTGTAAGTAGAGGTGATTAAAAATAAGTAGGGTTGTGGGGGTAAGGTGAGTAGGGATGTCATTGGGGCGGGGCGGTGCTGGATATTGGCTTCCCCGTACCCGTACCCACCAAGAAAACCCCGTACCCATCCCCGCCCCACCACCCATGGCGGGTACAACTTTCCAAAACCATCCCCGCCCCACCACCCATGGCGGGTATAAGTTCCCAAAACCATCCCCGCCACACCTACCCATTAACCCGTTATACCATAAATTTTTCCGATCTTTTTTTCGTACAAGTTGGTTTAATCGCAACTAATTTCTATTTTCAGGAGTTTGTTTATATAATTTTAGTTATTAACCATAGAAGTCGGTAAAATACTTAATAAAATACTTATTTTTAACATTACGTCTTCATTATAACAAAATAATATTAGTAAAATTATCGTAATAATCGTATTAATTTTTATAATAATTGGCGGGTAGGCGGGTATGAGGTGGGTAACACGCAAAAACCATCCCCGCCCCACTACCCATGGCGGGTACAATTTTTGTACCCGTCCCCGCCCCACCACCCGCCAAAACTCTACCCGTCCCCGCCCTAACTGGGACGGGTGCGGGGCGGTATCCACTTGTACCCGCCCCAATGACATCCCTAAAGGTGAGGTATTGTTGTGAGTTAAAGTAATTAAAATAAGTATAAATATTTACCAAAAATGAACAATGAGACATTATTGTAGATAGACGGAAATAGACAATGGAACAATTATCTTGAGTAGGAGGGAGTACTGGAGACGAAATGTAAGGAGTACTAAAAAGAACAAACAGATCGACAACTTACGATGAATCTTGGCTCTTCATCATCCATTTGACTTTGGCTCTGTTTCGCCTCCGTGCTGCTAATATACGCTCTGTAGATGCTTGATTGTAATATGTAGAAAAAAAGCTTTCTGTACGTGTCTTCGTATATAGTGTACAACTCTTGTACCGTGAAGAGCACGGGTTTTTAAATTACTTTGCCCAAAAAAAGAAAAAAAGATATGATTAAGTTTCCTACTCTGAAGCATTCTTCATTCACAAATCGTTTCCAAGTGGGTAGCCATAACTCATAAGTTATCTCAGACTGATCAAATTCTCTCTTTCATTTTAGAAACAAGTACCCCTCCGATTTTCTGTATTGTTCCTCTTTCTATCTTGGTCTAATAAGATTGATGTTTCCTCTTTCCTTTTTTGGACAAGATTGTGTGGTTCAAAATCAATTTTATGTGGAATCATATGTATTGGGTGGTCTAAATTGATTCCCTTATTTCTTGAGTCAAAATGAAAAGGGAACAACACAAGAATCGGAGGAAGTAATAATTAAACACAGATTCTTACTTGTGATCGTAAATTCGTGACGGGTTAAATATTATCCACTCATGTAAAAAACGATAAGATACTTAAGATTTTTAATGGTTTGTCTTATATATACAGACATACAGTGGAAGAACTTAATCTGTTACCAACTTGCGACAAATATATATGTCGTAAGGGAGAGTTATTGATAATTCAATCCGTCTTGCTTCAGACCGTAAGTTCGGTCTGAAATAATAAGACCTTTCACAAGTGTCAAAGTACATGGGTAGTGGGCCACCCCATGTTCTTTTTGTGAGATAAAAAGGTACCCGTCTTATTAATTCAGACGGATATGACAGTCTGAAATAAGAATTGGTGTTGATAATTAGATGTAATATCAAACAATTTGAATATACAAAAAGAAAAATATTTGAAAATTTCAACCTCACTAAAAGAAAAAAAAAAAAAAAGTTTTATTGAAGACGAAATTATTCGTTACAAGTTAAGAGCATATATATTGAGGAGGAGGTTATCTTTCTCTTCTTTATTTTTCTAATTTTTTCATTGGATATAATATTTTTTCTTATTTTTTGTCACATTTTTCAATTTCTCATCATCTTCATCATTTTTTCTCCACATCAAAGAGGATGTTTACTTCCTCTCCTTTCCACCTTTTAAGTAGGACCATCTATTATATTTTACTCTTACATAATTATATATGACACAAGGGCCTAGACATGAACATCCCCTATAAATGGAGCATGTCTTCCTCTTCCTGAAAGAAGGTCAGATTCTTTGATCGAATACATCCTCTTACAACTGCGGTGTATATACAATACTACCAAAAATCACATAATATCGTTAATCGAATATATTTTATTCTAGAAAATCACAATATTATTCTCCACGATCTATTATGATACCGTATTTCTTAATTATGAATATGTCGATACCTCGTAACATAATTACTCAGACTCACCATCTGTGAGAAGGTCAGATTCTTTGATCTATTTTAGTGTTCCATTATGCGTCTCTTTATCCCTCAATTTGACATAAATATTAATCATCGTAAGAAATGGTTGTGTCAGAAGATAAAGGTAGTGAGAGGGGAACACAAAATAGGACATAAAATCGGGTCTCGTCCGTGAGAGACCGCCATGCTACAACTTCGGGAAGGCTAGCACACCGAGGCGTTTTTTTTTTAGGTAAGAAAACTAGATTGATCCTCTGTGGTAGGACCAACCTATCTCATCCTTTCGAATGAGTGAGGTAAGTTGAAGCCACCGACTATCAAACCACCTCAAAAGGGTTGGACACGAATGTCCAATAGAAGCCATAAAGTCAGCAACTTTGTTGGCTTCACGAAAAATATGTTTAATTATCACTTCATCGAAAAACTGAAGGTCTAATTTAACATCCTTGATAATACTAGAAATTTCCCAAGGAATTTGCCAAGTACTACGAATTGAGTTAATGACACATAAATTATCACCTTCTATAATTAACTTTGAGATTCCTAAATATTTAGCTGCTAAAATGCCTTCTTTTAAAGCAAGAGCTTCCGCAACAAGAATACTGTTAGATCCACACTTTTTTGCTCCCAGCATAACAATTTTGCCATTATGATCTCTTATAAAATATCCTAACGCAGCTTTATTACCATCTATTTTTGATCCATCAAAGTTTAGCTTTAGAAAACCGTTATTAGGTTTCTCCCACCATATATCTTTCTTACTAGCAGTGTTTCCAGTTGGTTCGTCTATCTCAGGATTATTGAGATCTTTATGTCTAGTCACATTCCAAACATTAATGCTATTACTACATAAAAGAACAAGTTTGTTGGTATCTAAGTGATCATCATTAAAGATAATATCATTTCTATGAAACCAAGCATTCCACCAAATAAAAATAATCTTTATGAAATCGCCTTCTGGAATAAGGTCTTTGAGATAATTTAGTTTCATTAAAAAGCTTTAACTTTCAATATTATCTTGTAGTACCAAAAACTTATTAAAACTAATAATATTCATGTCATGCGTAACTGAACCGATCACCGGACATCTGAAAAAGAAATGATCGTTGTCTTCAAAATGATGATTGCACAAAACACAATGATGTAGGACATTAATATGACACTAGTTTTACTCCCGTGCAAAAATCACGGGGCGGTGGTTTTACAACTATGATATACTGAGCTTATAACATAATTTTCATTTTACCGACAATTAAATTGAAAAGATATAAGCTAAAATTAAATTAGATAATTGCACCGACTTTGAATTAAATTAAAACGTAATAATAATGAATTAATACATTTTATTGTATAGTTTTTATTAAATTTAGACCTACCTAATTAATGGGAGAGAGGGTAATTAAATCAATAAGCAGGAAGGCGGAGGTACCTACCGGCTACCACAAAAGAAAAATAAAACTAATTTTTCATTTTAGTAAATTAAGAACCAATCAAATCTCTTTAAATTCTATTCCTTTTATAGTATATAGATTTTAGTAGTCTACCTTTTGTAGCAAGGCCATCAACGCAAGATTTCCAAAGAAAAAATTTTAATTTCGGAGGAATATTTAGTTTCCAGATCCAGAAAAATTTACATTTGTCAAGATTTTGATCAAACAAACCTTGTGCTAACGAGGTTGCTGTTTTGGTAGAGAAATCTCCATCAACAGACAACCCCCAAAAGAGGGTATCTGGAAAGTCATTTTGCGGTAGAGGAATATCAATTATCTGACTAACAATATCGTTATTTACTAAACTTGTTAATTTACTTACACGTTGTGTTGTTGGACTTAGTTTCATTCAGTTTAATTTAGTTTAGTTTTTCTTTTCATAAATTAAATTAACTCTTTATTTTAGGCCTTGTTCTTTTGGAATAACTTTGTCTCATTCAATTCCGTACGGTTAAACTCTTTTATTCACAAACTAAGGTCGTGTTCTTTTGGACTAAATTTCAGTTTAGTTCAACTCTAATATATTCAGTTCAGTTCAGCTTTATTAAGTTCAGTTTAGTCTAGTTTTACTTTTCTCTACACAAATTGTTAACTCTTTATGTTAGTTCAGTAAGTTTTACTGAAAACGGGTCAAATAATACCAAATTGGTAGATACAAAAGCAAATTGCCTAGGGAGTAGCATAATGTTTTTGACTTATACAACCACTTGGGTATTACTTAACCCGTCTTCAACTTGTGACGGGTATGTTGTCTTCAATGAGAATTTGTCATTTTAGTATAGTTCAATTCAGTTCAGATCTATTCTATTAAGTTCATTTAGCTCTAAAAGTTCAGTTCAACTCCTTTAAGTCAGTTTAGTTCAGTTCGGACTCTTTCAATCCAAAAGAACAGGTCTCGGTTCAATTCAGTTCAGTTCAGATATATTCAATTCAGTTCAGCTTCATTCAATTTTGATTCAGTTAAGTTCAACTTTCTGTTTATAAATTAACTCGTACTTTATTTCGATTGAGCTCCATTAAATTAAGTTTAGTACATTTCAATAAGTTCAATCAAATAGAACATGCATTAATTTATTCAATTCAGTTGAGATAATTCAATCCAAAAGACCATGGTCTTATTATAACAACAATAAATTTCTCCTTAGCAAATCTATCTCTATAAAAGGAGTAGAATTTAACCTATTCTGATTCGTTCCTTGAAATAAGGAAAAAACTACCCATTGACTTTTAGGTTGATTTAATTTCCCTCTCTCTTAACTTCAAAATTCTTATTCTTAATTACGTAATCGATTACAGTATTATATTTCGTCATTGTCATAATAAAATACAATACGATCAAATTATTGTTCATCGAAAATATAAATAACAGTATAAAATGTTCAATGATATATGATATAGAACGGTCCAAAAATCAAATCCGAAAAATAAATGATTACAAACACGAAAAATAATTACAGTCCAAAAATTAAATTACATTATATTCTCCAATTTTCCAATCAAATCAAATTTAAATTAAGATACCAAACAAAATAAAATACCGTAAAATACGATATATACAACGGTCCAATATATATCAAAATTATTACATTTTCGTCAATGTTGTAATAAAAATCATGTATATTAGAAAAAAAAAACTGAAAATCCGCACAAAAAATAAACAAAACGGAAATTCCAACCTAATTAACTCAAAGTCAACTAAAAATTATTCAGATGGGGATATTACGTTTATTAATAAGGTTGCATATTAATGATTAATGATAATACTAATTATAATACTAATACTAACAAAATACTGGAAATAAACTGAAAATCTAATTATAATTTTATTACGCTAAAAAAAATTGCAAATTAATCTTATTTTAGGTAGCACCAAACCGGACACGGACATGGACACGGACACGGACACAGACACGGACACGGACACGGACACGGACACGGACATGGACACGGACACGGACACGAACACAAACACGGACACGATACGAACACGTGACACGGCATGTCATGAAATTTAGGATGCGGGATACGTTATTTAAATTTAATAAAATATACATTTTATAGATATAAATGTTTGATTTCATTTTTGTAAAAGTATTTGATATTAATTTTAAATAAGTGAAGGTAAAACTTACCCTTGATAATAACTCATTTTCATTTCTCATCTGAACCAATATTCTTATTAATCTTCTTTTATAGCACATTTCCCGTTTGAAGAACATCATTCACCCCAAATATTGACCAAATACCATGGACACGCGATGGACACGGCTCAAATAACATGGACACGCGTCAGACACGTACCCAAATAAATGTAGAAAGTTAGACACGACTTTATAGGTGTTCGACACGTTTCGGCATGTGTCCGTGGAGTGTCGGTATCGGACACGGTACAACTCATTACGAGAAGTGTTCGTGCTATCTAGATCTTATTCATGTAGATCTACTCCTAAGAGATTGAGACGATATTGATAATAATCAAATAATTAACAGTTAAAAAGAACACACAAGTAGGTAATAAAAATACACGGGATCAATAATTCTAATAAAAAAATCCGTTAACTTTGAAACCATAACAAATAAAATTTGCCTTTTACATTAGTAATGAAATAAGTCGGATTTTATAGCAGAAAAAATGGTCTATTTTTATAATTGATGATTTATAATAATTTATATATATTATCTACTTAATTTTTATTTTTATTTATATTTGTATTAATTAGTCACATATTTGTGAGTAACCAAAATATTTAAAAACAGAACCGTACATTTGTTGTACGAGTATAAAACTAGTTTGAAACTAAAGCTAACTGACATCTGCACGCGGTCCGTAATTTGTGTTTTAAATTCCCACCACGATCTCCAGCTGTATTGAGTATAGATTTTCCTATTAGTTCATGTAAGATGGTGGGAGGGACTAATTCGACATGTCTTACGCACTTGCAAATTAATTATTTATGAGAAAACGTCTTTAAGATTGAATTAGCATATTTAAGACTAAGTTGCAATTAATAGTATGTTATTTTTAATCTATTTAATAAAAGTTTTCCTTTTAGTAAGAATCGTTTTTTCGTCCCTTATTTCAGGACTTTTGTCCCTTATTTCGGGGTTTTGTCCATTTATTCGTGGTTTAGTTTCATCTATAATATTGTCAAGAGTAGTTCGTTGATGGTTCGTAGCGTGTTCTTTCAAAGGGTACAAGTAATTGGTCAACGATATTTGAAACAAGTCAGATTTATATTTTATCTCATAAATCAAACGAAGGATCTCCTTAAAAGCTATATGAAGATAGTGACAATAGGACGAGCCGAATTGTCAAATGCTGTTTTGGGATACCTAATTTATAAGAAAATTGTTTTTCCTTAAAAAAGAAAAAAGAAAAAGACTAATTCACGTATTCCAGCTGCACAAATTCTCATTTGTGACGGCGGTATCCGTCACAAGCTTGGGACGGATACCGTTCCGACACTATTCATGTGGTGCCCTTTCTCCACTAACTCATTTTGTATCCATTTTATCTTATAAAATATCCGTCACAAACGGTGATCCGTCACAAGCAAAACTTAACTTAGCATAGTTGCAAACAAAATTATTGGCAGTTTCTGTGATGCGAGTAACACCAACGTGAGATATCGTGACAAGAGGCTAGGGATACTTTTTTTTTAGTTAATCGTCCCGTGTTGATACCGTGTCCGACATTCGGATACCCGATACTTGACACATGCTAAATATATTATAGTTTAGACGAGGAATAAATTTTTAAAAATGATCAATTAGAAGATGAGTTTGGATGAAAAATGAGAATTAGTTATAGTAAAGGTCGAATTGTACCTTTAACCGTTTAGATTTAGGTGATTATTATATGGGAAAATATTGGTGTGGGGTTGGGTGATTGGAGAGAGGGTATGTATTGTGGGGATAATTGTTATGAGTAAGGTGATTAAAATAAGTGGAGTATTGTGGTGGGGTGAGGTGATTAAAATATATATAAAAATTTTAACAAAAAAGGAAATAAGGAAGATATTGTGAATTGATGAAAAAGTAGAGAGGGAAGATTATTATGAATAGGAGGGAGTACATTATTTATAACCATAAAATATATATTTTATTATATTTAAATGGCGTGTCTCGTGTCCGTATCTGTATCCGTGTCCGTTTTGGTACTACCTAGACAAGAGGTCACATGTTCGAATTCTCCTCCCTTACGGAGCCTTATTATTACACCAGTAATTTTGTTAAGTGATCACCTATATCCTCCGAAAAAATTTAGAAACCAAGACAATGGCAGAAATTGGGGTGGAAGAAGAAAAAGAAATGCTACGCAAGAAGCTAAAAAGGAGCATATACAGGGTTCCTGGATGGTTGAAAGACCATGTATGTGATGGTAATGATAAAACGCCATACGAACCAGAGATCATCTCTTTCGGACCTTATCATCGGGGCAACTCAAGGGTTACTGAGATGGAGAAGCATAAGCGGCGTTGTCTAAGAACAATGCTGGGACGCAAGCATCAACACTTTAATGAATACACTGAAGAAATGAAAAAACTTGAACAGAATGTTCGTGACTGTTATCAAGAACAGTTTGATGAGATCGACAGCGAGGCCTTTGTGGAGATGTTAGTTCTTGATGGTTGCTTCATGTTGGAGTTCCTGAGGGTCACCAAATTGGGATTTACTAACCTTAATTACGACTACGATGATCCTGTGTTCTCCAAGCATACCGTAATTCTTGTCATTGCAAGGGACATGATCAAGCTCGAGAACCAACTCCCTCTCATTGTACTTGAAAAGCTCTTGTCGCTTCAGTACAAGCAGCCGATAAGAAACAAGAAACACGTACCTAAGCTAGTGTTGCGAGCGCTCACCCCAATATGGATCAGCAATCAGATCCTCAGTCCAGAGCAGCTTAAACCTATGAGGAATGCAGTCGCAGCAAATCCTGACAACATGATGCTTCATTGCCTGGATATCTTCCGGTCCAGTCTTCTGTACAAAACTCCAGAGGACCGAGTAAACGTAGAGATTGGAGAAGCGGTGGAAATAAGGGACAACGCCACCCAAGTTCAGATCCAAACACATGCCAATGATGGTCCAGATATGGTCCAGCCTTCACCTGAACATGTCTCTATTGACAGCCCGGCCGTAATTTCATTCAAAACTGCCTTTGCCTCTAGCTCCTCAAACACGCGGTATTACCATTGAACTTGCTATTTTCTTTCTACTATATGCTTAAAGTTTTCAACTTCAGTGGACCTATAAACAGGCAGTTCTTTGCTGCAAATAGCATTTTTATGTTTTAAGTGCAGGGTAAGGGCGTAACCCGTAAAGCAATGTAAAACTGGCTTTCGGTCCCTCATTGTGGGCGAGGGTGTACATGAGGCACTAGGTTAATGCTATTTTTTAATATTTATTTGTAAATCTGATATGGGCATTTTTCGGAGGTAGTTTGTACCCACCAGATCAATCAAGCTCAGACGAGGAATGGGAAGAAAACAAAAACATGAGACGATCATGTTTATCTAATTTAAAAACCAGGGTAATGAACTGTGGACAGCTTCCTAAACTATCTGACACTGAGATGGGGGTCAACTCAACGCTGAAAGTTTACTGTGTGGAGGAACTGAGAGACGCCGGTGTTAAGTTCAAGATGGGCAACAACAATCAACCGTTCTGGGACTTCAAGTTCGACAAACAACATGGATTGTTAGAGATCCCTCCAATCAAGGTCGACTATGCGACAAAGACTGTGTTCCTGAACTTGATTGCATATGAACAATGCCACCTCAGACAGTATTGGGAGATGCTCATCACTGACTATGTGGCTTTCATGGACAACCTAATAAACTCCGCTTCTGACGTGGCCCATCTCTATAACGCTGGTATCATAATCCATCAACTTGGGAGCGATGATGAGGTGGCAGACCTATTCAACCGACTTGTGAAGAAGGCCTTTGTTGATGTAAAAGATGGAAGACTGCCAGGATTATACAAAGAATTGAACAGGTACTGCAACCACAGGAGACACGGATGGCGTGCAAGTTGGCGCCATGATTATTTGAAGAATCCTTGGATTATCACCTCCATTGTTGCCGCCATCCTCTTGTTCCTACTTACTATTGTACAAACAGCTTTTACCATTTTGCCTTATTCTAAGGCGCCTAAGCCCAATTGACCTTGTATTCGTATTTGTGTCAGCATTTTCCACGACATCCAGCAAAGTGAACTATAGAGAATGTTATACTGGAAACTTGTAATCATTCAAGTCCTGTAAAGGGTTTTTCTTTCCTCTGTGTGTATCTTGTTTTACATGTTCAGATAGAATTGACCTGAACAACCAGTTGCGGAATCAAGTGAGCATGTAAGGGTGATACGTTCCCGGCCTCTCATTCAAGCTCATTTATTTATTATTCACCGTTAACCTGGCGTAAAGCTTTATATGAATAACGGTGTGTGTAGTTCATAAGTCAATGACGGAAGATGTCTTTTTCTGCCTGGTCGATAATTAACAGCATACTTGTCGCAGATGTCAACTAGTTTAACAAGTAAAATTGTAAAATTACTGACGGAAATTTCTTCCTTAATCCTTACACTTAAATATCTGCAGAAGTACATAAATTCGGAAACAAGTATGAGTAACTAAGGATGAATGGAACTTAGCTAGGAGGCTTATAATAAGCATAAACAGTATAACCAGTTTGTACAGCAGTAAGCAGGAACAACAAAAGCGCAGCGAAAATAGAGATGATAACCCAAGGATTCGTATGATACTCGTTCTGCAGACTTCCGCACCACCAGTTCCTCCCATGGCTACAATACTCGTTCAACTTCTGTAATAGCCCCGTCTTCTTACTATCATACACCCTCTTCACTAGTCTATTGGATAGGTCTGCAACTTCCTGATCACTACCTAGATAATGTATTATAATCCCGGCCTCATGGAGGTACACCACATCTGACACTGTGTCGATTAAATTATCCATGAATGCTACGTAATTGATGATCACCATGTCCTCGGGGTTATTCATGTGGCACTGCTCGAATGCTATCAGGTTACGGAAAATAGTCTCAGTCGCGCTATCTATTTTGAATGGGTGTATCTCAAGTACTCCGGTACATTGCTTGAATTGTACTTCCCAGAATGGGAGCTTAGACCTTGGCTTGAACTTAATCCCGGCCTCTCTTAGGTCGGAAACACACTTAGCCATGAAATGTTCGCGATCATCCTTAAATAGTTCCGCTTCCCAATCCCGTCCAAGTTTATTCCATATGAACCTCAGTCCACCCCAAGCATTAAGACGGACTTCAGGTTTGTACAGTAGGCTTTTTCGGAACACATCAAGGCAATGAACCATGGGGTTAGACTCATGTTCCTTAGCAACACCATCTCTCATGTAACCAAGCTGTTCATCAGTCGCAGGAGCGTTGATTGTAGACCTCCACGATTTTTACAATGCCTTTGTATTGAACCTCAATGAGCTTATGAAGAACAATAAGTGGGATTTGATTCTCAAGCTTCATCAAATCCATGGCAATCACATGACAAATAGAATCCTTGTAGAAAATCGGGTCGTTATACCCGTAATCTAGATTGTCGTACCCAACTGCTCTGCCTCTTAAGAACTCCATCACGAAACAACCATCAAGAACCATCATTTCCACAAACTCGTTGCTTGTTAGCGACAATACTGAATCGTAACAAGCTCGAGCTTCTGGTTCGACTTCCTTGACTGCAGTTAAGTATAAGGCTATGTCGTGAGCCTTCCGTTTTAACATGTGATTGAGGACACGCCATTTGTGAGCCTCCATTTGCTGAAGGTGTGACGACTGATGACCGCGATGGTAAGGTCCGAATGAGATAATCTCGGGTATATACCCTGCCATTCAGTCATCACTCGGACGCTCTCCGTCTTTCATCCAACTAGGGATTTTGTATATCGTGTGCTTTGTCCATGGCTTGTTGGTCTTGACTTGGCCTCCTTGGTTGAGTTTCTCCTTAATGTTGATCACCCATTGTTGTTCTAAGGCCATGATTTTGTGTAATTGTAAATGAAAGAAAAAGATAGAGATAATTAAATTTTGATTAATGTTGAGATTTGTATTGTAATTTAATCTCTATATATATAAAAGAATATTGCTGAGTTTGAAGGTTCAATTCTTATCGGCGACATAGTGTCTGTTTGAACCAAAAAAGAACCAATGTGAATTGTCACCATAATTTAAATTCACGTTATTGAATTATACTTCCTCCATTTAAATCAATTCTATACTTTCACTTTTTGGGCACTATTTATAGGTCGAGTGAATTTTTGACACAACTTCTAATCTATATCTATAAAAGGAGTAGAATTTAACTCATTCTGATTGGTTCATTGAAATAAGAAAAAAAATTACCCACTAACTTTTAGTTTGATTTAATTTCCTTCTCTCATAAATTCAGAATTTTCATTCCTAATCACGTAATCGATTGCCTTATTACATTTCGTCATTGTCATAATAAAATACTATACCATCAAATTATTGTTCATCGAAAATATAAATAACAGTATACAACGTTTCAATAAAATACGATATAGAACGGTCCAAAAATCAAATCCGAAAAATGAAAAATTACAAACACGAAAAATAATTACAGTCCAAAAATTAAATTACATTATATTCTCCAATTTTCCAATCAAATCAAATATAAATTAAGATACCAAACAAAATAAAATACGGTAAAATACGATATACAACGGTCTAATATATACCAAAATTATTACATTTTCGCCAATGTCGTAATAAAATCCTATATATTAGAAAAAAAACTGAAAATCAGCACAAAAAATAAACAAAACGGGAATTTCAACCTAAATAACTCAAAGTCAACTAAAAATTATTCAGGTGAGGATATTACATTTATTAATCAGGTTGCATATTAATATTTAATGATAATACTAATTATAATACTAATACTAATAAAATATTGGAAATAAACTATAAATCTGAAAATTATAATTTTATTATGCTAAAAAAAATGCAAATTAATCTTATTCATGTACATCTACTCCTAAGAGATTGAGACGATATTGATAATAATCAAATAATTGACAGTTATATAAAGAACACGCAAGTAGGTAATAAAAAAAACACGGGATCAATATTTCTAATAAAAAATCCGTTAATTCTGAAACCATAACAAATAAAATTTGCCTTTTAACTTAGTAAAGAAATAGGTCGGATTTTATGGCAAAAATGACTTATTTTAGTAATTCATGATTTATAATAATTTATATATTATCTACTTAATTTTTATTTTGAATTATATTTGTATTATTTAGTCACATATTTATGAGCGAGCAATATTTAAAAACAGAACCGTACATTTGTTGTACGGGCATAAAACTAGTATATAACATAAACGATAGTCAAGTGAGAACTTGTTTAAATTGTCCGAGTACGTGAATATCAAAGTTTTATAATTTTAATCGATATGTAGCTAAAAATATTAACAAAAGAAAACGGATATTGGCAAAGTAATTGTATAGAATTGATTGGAATGGAGGAAATACTAGGTTTGAGTGTGACATACCGACACAAACTCATTAGTTCTTCAACTTTACAGGAAAAGTAGTACGAAATTACCGTGATACAGTAACGATCTACGTTAGATAAAACCGAAAAATGGACCCGACGTTTAGAAATGTTGAATAAAGAACAATGCGTGTTGTTATTAGTGGCATAAGCACTAACTACGTTCACAAATTATATTGTGTAGGGCAAAAATAGACACCCTTAGATTGTAACATTTGAACCAAAACAAAAAGGAACGTTACTATACTAGTTCTATGGACCAAAACATATAAAACAAAAAGGAACGTTACTATACTAGCTCTATGGACCAAAACATATATTGCCATATTATTATTCCTCTTTGCAGACGAATAGTAAGACCATTGACATTAGAAGTCGTCTCGTAATATAATAAGGAAAATGAGTTAGCGCCATCAGACGACGTTCAATTTCACTTATAAAACACGCGTTTTGCCTTTGCTATACTTCACTTGTACACAAAACTAAACTCCTAAAATCTTTGTTACTTTGGTTTCCTAGGCATGGCTCATCAGCAAAGAAACAACAACGTCCCACCGCCACCACCGCCAAAAGCTGGACCGCCGTCCATGCCTGTAATCACACTTCTAATACGATTAGCGATGTTATTGAGTTTTATTCCGTACTATCCTTTGTCATTTTCAAGACAATTTTACGTTTCAGAGATAATTTTGTAGCGGAATTAAAAACAAGTGAATTAATAAAATTCATTGTCTTACGGCAGGATATGAACTTAACGAAGTATGGAGAGGGGATGAGCGTTACTGGTAACCCGAACAAGAAATGGTCCTATCGAAATGGGTGAGCTCTCTAAAACTAGGAAGTTTTTGCTAAAATGGTATTTTATACGGAACTATTTAACAAGGTGGGAATCTTTTCAAACTAATTACCAAAAATAGCTCTACGTCATCATTTCTGGTTTTTCTTTTTTTTCTTACATGTCACCATCCTAGACAGCGACCAGTTGTTGAACTAAATTGGCAGAAACCGGGCAGAATGGGTAGAAATTTGGTCCTTCCTATAGAAATAACATAAAAAAAAAAGAAAAATCAGAAATAATGACGTTGATCCATTTTTGATATGTAATTAGTTTGAAAAGAACCTTATTTTGTTAAATAGATCCGTTTAGGACACCATTTTAGCAAAAACTTAGTACAACTACAAGTAACGTTTTTCAGCATTTTTTTCTTCTTAATTCTTGTATAAAACCGCTTGAGGGTACATAAAACAATAATGGAAATCCTGAGCACTATGCAGGGACAACAATATGAGATACATCCATGCCGATTCAGAGACCGATTTTACTGTCAAAGGACAGCTCCTAATGTCGAGGTTGACCCCTGGAATTAGATACAGGGGCGTGTTTGAGCTGGAGCTTACTAGTGACGATTCCGGATGGCGAGGGGATTTTGTCGTCTCGCTTGAGGTCCCTGGTTCATGTCGAGCCGTTGAAGCCTGTAGCTATAAATGCGATAAGATTGGCGCCTTTAAACTGGAAAGCAGATCCTTCGAATTGGCCGCAAGGCCTCAGGGAAACGCTCGTCTTGGGTTTAGCCTCGCTCATGTCGGCGCACGCATTGGGAATACCAAATGCATTCGAAATGGGCTCACTGTTAAGCGCTTTGTGATCAAGAAAGCTTAGGGCCGGCCGGCCGGCCGGGGACTTGTATGATAATGTCGACAGGTTACAACCATACGTGGCAGCGTCTCGGAACTTTTTGCTAAAATCCAAGTTAATCTTTTTTGTAACGGGTATATGATTATTAAGTCCTACATGCATATGTTATTTAACGAAACTCAACTAGTCTGATTACTTTAAGACAGATATATGATTGTTAAGGTTAAAACGAGTCAAATACTTTAAATAAGATAAAAGTGAAATTAATAGGAAATAACAGGATGATGTTATTAATTTATGTGTTATTGTCTAATGGTAGAATTCAAAAAAAGTTTGTTTAATTAATTTATGTGTTATTGTCTAATGGTAGAATTCAAAAAACAAAAAAATAACAATTCAATTTTGTTTGAAAAATACTAATTTTTTTTAATGTTTAAGATGATGTTATTTTATTTAAATTCAAATTAGGTTACTAAAATATAAGTATTGACTAAATGATGAGCCTAAAAATTCCCAAAAATATATAAAAATGGTAGAGAATAAAACACGTGACCATCTGTTACTAGGTTAGATGCATAACCACTAAACCACATCCTTATTTCGATATTTACATGTACGAAGTAATAAATTTTATTTGGCAAAATCACAAATTTCAGTTTCACTTTAATGGGTCCCTTCTAGACTTGGACCCTTGTCATTTAACCCAGCAGACACCCAGGATCGGCCCTGACTCAAATTGATCGTTATCCCTAAATAATTTGATAACAACCTACCCCAAAGATGAACCACCCGATCCCAATTCTTGCAAATTTGAACAACTCGAACTTGAGTTAACGCGACAAAGGGGGCTTAAAGATGCATACATACACAACATTTGTCTTAATTTATCATGGAAAATGAGTTACATACAAGTCCCCTGTCCTAAGCTTGTTTGATAACAAAGTGCTTAACAATGAGCCCATTCCGAATGCATGGACCGGTATGGGCGAGGCTAAAGCTAAGAAAAGCGTCTCTCTGAGGCGCGGCAGCCAATTCAAAGGATCTGCTTTCCAGTGTAAAGGCACCGATCTTATTGTGTTTACGGCTACGTGCTTCAACGGCTCGACGTGAACCAGGGACGTTAAGAGAGACGACAAATTCCCCGTCCCATCCGGAAGCGTCGCTATTAAGCTCCAGCTCAAACACACCCCTGTACCGATGTCCACGCTTCAAGCTCGACATTGGGAGCTGTCCCGTGACAGTAAAATCAGTCTCTGAATCCGCTTGGTAGTATGTCATATTGTTAACCCTGCATAGTGGTCAGGAATTCGATTATTGTTTTATATACCCTTCATCGTATTCACATGACAAAGCCAGCTTGTCAAATCCCTACGACAAGTTCTAAATTTCAGGAAAATAAAATAATAAAAAATCGGAATTAATGACGTGAACCATTTTTGGTAAATAGTTCGAAATCTGCACTATTTTGTTAAATTGTTTGAGTTTCGACCCCATTTAAGCAAAAACTACAGATTTACAGAGCTCACCCATATCGATAGGACCATCTATTGTTCGGGTTACCGGTAATTGTCATCCTCCCTCCATACATTATTAAGTCAATGTCCTGCAGTTCAAACAAATAAAAGTTTACATTTAACCTATCTTTACTTTGTGTAAAATGAACTCGAAGAATGAAACAGTGGCGGAACCAGGGTTTGAAGAAAATGTATTTATAAACACCTCTCTTTAAACTATATATAAATGGTTGCTTATTTAGTCGTAAGTAAAAATCCGATTATTTATTTTTCGGCCCCCTAGATAATATCTTCAAGATCCGCCACTGCCGGAAGGGTAATGATATTTGGTAGACGACGTCAAGACAGAGGATGACACGAAAACTAAGCAAATGGTATTAGAAGTGATTAATTACAGGCATGGACGGTCCTACAGCTGCTGGCATTGGTGGTATTGGTGGTGGACTCGATGGCGGCGGTGGGATGTTGTTGTCTCTCTGCCGAGGCATGCTCGTTGCTACGCGAGCTTGTGGCGCTGGTGGGTGGTTGTTGTCTCTTCGCCGATGAGCCATGCCGAGGAAACGAAAGTAACAAAGATTATGAGAGTTTAGTTTTGGGTACAAGTAGAATTGACAAATAAAATGTACAAGTGAAGTACAGCAAAAGGCAAAGGGAGTGTTTTATAGAGGTGTTTTTATGTACCGGTTTTTTAAATATCTTCCCCAAAAACACACATTAATATGAATATTTTCATATTCGGCTTATTAATGTGTGTCCTTAGACACACGTTAGAAAAAACTCCTTCCATAAAGTAGAACGGTCAGTCATTATTACGAAAAATTTTCCCCCCATTTCCTCTAATATATACAACAATATTTAATCGTGGTATGTCCCGCTACATGTCCATCGTTTTCTCGACCCGGGTGTGGGGTGGGCATGTGCCCTGACATACTCTCAAATTAGTAAGTCTTGCTTGCGACGGGTCACTATTTGTGACGGATATTTTGTGTGATAAAATGGATACAAAATGAGTTAGTGGAGAGAGGGGACCACATGAATAGTGTTGGAGAGAGAGAAAAAATGGGTATTTTGTGAGAAGAAAACGGTATCCGTCACAAGCTTGCGACGGATAGTGCCGTTGCAAATAAGAATTTGTGCTCTCAAATATAGAAAAAAAAAAGGATTTTGCATACCAAATTGCTGTCCCTTACTATTGAGTTAATCTTACCTAAATATAAATCTTATAGAATAACGTGTGATACGAATATTCTTAAAGTGATTGATATATTATGCGACGACCCCTGATGTCAATGGTCTTACTATTCGTTTCCAAAGAGGAATAGTATGGCAATATATGTATCAGTAGGTCTCGTGAGAGACCGCCTTTCACTAATTTAGTGAGAGACATAATAGGGAAAGAAAAACTTTGGTGGGTCTTGACATAATAGGGAAAGAAAAACTTCAATGGGTCCCTCACCCCATCATGTGAAAGGTTTCTCAATAACGTTATTGAGATACATTCTCTCTGAAGTTTTTGTGTAGATGTACATCCATAATTCCATAGCAATTGCAGAGTAATCTTCCTTTTTGTTTGGTTCAAATGCTACAATCTAAGGGTGTCTCTATCTTTGCCCTACACAATATAATTGTGTCCAAGCAAATTAGTGATCACATTGTTCTTCGTTCAACCTTCTTCAATGTCGGGTCCATTTTTCGGTTTCTATCTAATTGTAGGTCGATTACTGTATCAGGGCAATTTCGTACTAGTTTCCTTGTAAAGCCGAAGAATTAATGAAAAAGTGTCATCATGTCATAATCAAACCATGTATCATCCATTAACGTATATTTAAATTAGGGTGACAACCTTGTTTCTTTTTTGGTTCAGATAGCGCACTATATATAGATGAAATTACAATGCAAATCTTTATCATTTTTTCCCCTCGCAATTACACAAAAACATGGCCTTACAACAACAATGGGTGATCAACATTAAGCAGAAACTCGACCAAGGAGGCCAAGTTGAGACCAACGAGCCATGGACAAAACACACGATATACAAAATCCCTAGTTGGATGAAAGACGGAGAGCGGCCGAATGATGACAGAATTGCAGGGTATATACCCGAGATTATCTCATTCGGACCTTACCATCGCGGTCATCAGTCGTCACACCTTCAGCAAATGGAGGCTCACAAATGGCGTGTCCTCAATCACATGTTAAAACGGAAGGCTCACGACATAGCCTTATACTTAACTGCAGTCAAGGAAGTCGAACCAGAAGCTCGAGCTTGTTACGATTCAGTATTGTCGCTAACAAGCAACGAGTTTGTGGAAATGATGGTTCTTGATGGTTGTTTCGTGATGGAGTTCTTAAGAGGCAGAGCAGTTGGGTACGACAATCTAGATTACGGGTATAACGACCCGATTTTCTACAAGGATTCTATTTGTCATGTGATTGCCATGGATTTGATGAAGCTTGAGAATCAAATCCCACTTATTGTTCTTCATAAGCTCATTCATGTTCAATACGAAGACGATGCAGAAATCTGGGAGGTCCCGAAATTAGTCATGTCGGTTCTAACTCCGAGATGGATTACAATCAACGCTCCTGCGACTGGTGAACAGTTCGATTTCATGCGAGATTGGATCGCTAAGGAACATGGGTCGAACCCCATGGTTCATTGCCTTGATGTGTTCCGAAAAAGCCTACTGTACAAACCTGAAGTCCGTCTTAATACTTGGTGTGGACTGAGATTCATATGGAGTAACCTTAGACGGGATTGGGAAGCGGGATTATTTGAGAATGACCGCGAACATTTCATGGCTAACTGTGTTTCCGACCTAAGAAAGGCCGGGATTAGGTTCAAGCCAAGGTATAAGCTTCCATTCTGGGAAGTACAATTCAAGCAATGTTCGGGAGTACTTGAGATACACCCATTCAA
This sequence comes from Silene conica, assembly GCA_029255685.2. NCBI lineage: Eukaryota > Viridiplantae > Streptophyta > Magnoliopsida > Caryophyllales > Caryophyllaceae > Silene > Silene conica. The sequence goes on along the minus strand of CM055317.2, from coordinate 5,345,484 downwards.
AATAGATAGCGCGACTGAGACTATTTTCCGTAACCTGATAGCATTCGAGCAGTGCCACATGAATAATCCCGAGGACATGGTGATCATCAATTACGTAGCATTCATGGATAATTTAATTGACACAGTGTCAGATGTGGCGTACCTCCATGAGGCAGGGATTATAATACATTATCTAGGTAGTGATCAGGAAGTTGCAGACTTATTCAATAGACTAGTGAAGAGGGTGTATGTTAGTAAGAAGGCCGGGGTATTACACGGGGTTTATCAGAAGTTGAACGAGTATTGTAGCCATCGGAGGAACTGGTGGCGCGGGAGTCTGCAGAACGAGTATCTTACTAATCCTTGGGTTATCATCTCTATTTTCGCTGCACTTTTGTTGTTCCTGCTGACTGCTGTACAAACTGGTTATACTGTCTATGCTTATTATAAGCCACCTAGCTAAGAAATTTCCGTCATTACTTTTACAATTTTACCGGTTAAACTAGCTGACATCTGCGACTAAGTATGCTGTTAATTATCGAGCAGGCAGAAAAAGACATCTTCCATCATTGATTTTAATGAATTACTCGCAACATTATGCATTAACTTACAGATCAACAACACGAGTTTTTTACTCTGCATCCGACCTAATTGAGTACGGGATCAAGTTCAAATGGCGTCCTGCCATCCTGGAGATACCGAGGATTTTCAGCAACAACCGATTCAAAATAGTGTTCCAGAATCTCGTCACTTTCGAGCAACAGTGCAGGAAACGCAACCTGTTACGACATGTGATCACTGAATACGTGACATTAATGGACAAGTTAATTAGGTCGGAGACCGACGTAGGCCATCTCCACCAAGCTGGGATCAGGCCGGGCTCTTGGATTGTTAACATTTGATCAAGACAAATTAAAATGCGCTCATACAATGCGGTCACAATAGTTTAAATTCCAGTAGGATGAACATACCCACTTTATACATTTTGAGCGTTTATAATAATATTTTTAAGTTTTATTTTAAAAATTATGGGTATGGGTATAAAATTTTTGAGTTAAGTTGTTAAAACATTAAGCTCAAAAAGTTAGAATAAAACTCAAAAATTTTACATATAAACTATATTTTAGTTTCAACGAAAAAAAATTAAAATCTAATTTATAAATTTTTATAAGCTCAGAAAAAATACACATGCTCAAAAATAAATAAAGTTTGACGTGATAAGCTTAAAAAAAAACTCATATGCTAAAAACAAATAAAGTTTAAAGTAATAAGCTCAAAAAAATATTTATAAACTCAAAAAAATATTCATAAGCTCAAAAAAAATATTCATAAGCTCCAAAAAATATTCACATGCTCAAAAACTAAGAAAAAAGCGATCTAGGTTCCTATTTCTCTTTAAATTCACGTTAATGGATGATACTTGGTTTGACGATGACATGTTAACGCAAACTTATTAATTCCTCGACTTTACAAAGAATTTTGTACGAAATACCCGATTAACTGCCTACATTAGATAAAAACCGAAAAATAGACCACATATGGGAGAAGGTTGAATCAAGAACAATTAACTAAGTTGACTAATTTACTTGGACACTATTATTTTGTGACACAATGACATGCGGTCACTAACTCGTTAATTCCTCGATTTTACAGGGAAAACTAGTACGAAATTATCCCTAATACAGTAACGACCTACATTAGATAGAAACCGTAAAATAGACCCGATACAAAGCGTGTTGTTGGAATATTTTGAATAGTGATATTAACTATATATGTTGACTAATTTACTTGGACACAATGTTTTGTGTAGGGCAAAAATAGAGACACCTTTAGATTGTAGCAATTGAACCAAACAAAAAGGAAACTTTGCTATACTTGTTGTTTGTCGTATGAATGTGCATATCTTACCATATTATTCCTCTTGCGGCCAAATAATATTTGACTTTTTAGTATTGATTACTCACCCGATTTCGGTTGGTTATTTATCTTTAGTTTTGACACAAAGAAGAAAAAACTGCCGTATGCACATCAAATGCAATTTACAAGGTTCTTCACAAAGAACTTCCACTTCAAATACAATCTAATATCCATGTTCCGTAGACTCATCTTCCGTCATATACGCGTGTTCAATACTTAATAATTAAACACCTAATTTTAAGCCAAAATATGCATATTTTTCATAAATTTAAATAAATCCATATATTTAAACACACAATTTGAGTAACATACAGAATAGTATACAATCGATGATAAAAATTCATCAGCCAATATTCCATATCTAGGATTGTAAGATTGACTTTTTGTTATTGATCAAGAGTATGCCCTACCGATGAGTCAAGTGTCATCGACTGTCTCGGTTGATGCATCATTTACCAAGTCGAGCTAGTGGCTATACTTCTTTACATAAACCTCCTAAAAACACACCCTTTGCTATACTCACTTGTATGTATATATATATATAATATATATAATTCAATCTTTGCTCGTCACTTCAACACAATATCAATCTCCCATTATCTTGATCATTACTTTCGACTACAAAAGCTAGGCATGGGTGATTGGCAAAGAGACAACGACGATGCAGAAATCACAAGCTTGTCACCGTCAATCCCTGTAACCACATTTTTATCTTTACGTTGAGTTCTAATATTACCCTCTTAACATGCTCATAAGTCATAGGCACTATTCTATTAATCTCTTTGTTATTCAAGTAATTAAGCAGAGAATTACGTCTGCTAGTTACCGAGTTTCAGTACTACCCTCTGTCTTTATGTCGTCTACCTAATGTTACATTTTTATGCCAGACTACTATCGTATCGAAGTATGGAGGAAGTATGAACAGAACTGGTAATCCGAACAATAATTGGTCCAACATAAATGGGTGAGCTCTCTAATGCAACATTTCCGATAATTTTTCTTCATTCTTGTATACGACCCTGAAACGAATATATAAAACGAAACAGAAGGAGTATAAAACAATTCTCGAAATCCTGACCAGTACGGTCTGTCTGTTTGTGCAGGGCTAACAATATGAGTTACCTTCATGCAAATTCAGTGGCCAATTTTACTGTCCAAGGACAGCTGCCATTGTCGAGCTTGGCTTCTGGACGTGCGTACAAGGGTGTGTTTGAGCTGGAGCTTACTAATCGAGCTTCTGGATGGCAAGGGCGTTTTGTGGTCTCGCTGACAGTCGCTGGTCGAGCCATTGAAACCCGTGGCTATACATATAGTAGTTCTGGGACCTTTAACCTTAGTAGTAACAGCTTCCGTTTGGCCCCGCCTCAGAGAGCCGGAAGTCTTGGCTTTAGCCTCTCTCATAGCGGTCCATGCATTCGGAATGGGCTCATAGTTAAGCGCTTTGTTATCCAGCGAGCTTAATTAAGGTGTCGCTCAGTACCATGGCTTGTATGTATTTCCTTCTGCACATTTCTATTGTTGTTTCTGGTGCATGTTCTGCACGCATCAATATAAGTTCAGACAGCGTTTTCTTTCTACTTATACATCTTTTTACAACCATGAAAAGATATCGACCATAAGACTACGATTCTACAAGACATCAGTCAGCAAATTAACCAACATAGACATGAATACGGAAGCCGAGAGGTGCCAGTGAAAGTTCCGGGTATGATTGTATATCAATGACCCAAATGTAATTCATCATTCTTTTCTTACCTGAACAGAGATAAGCACAATTATCGTAATTACATCCGAGCTTAATAATAAATGAATTCACTTGCACCGAAACACATTACAACCTGTACAAAAAAGAAAAGATGAAAAGACGAGAACCAAGACCGGTGTATATAGTCAAAAATATCGTATGCAACAGGTGGAGCTAACTCCACCATATCAGTAACAATGCACAAGAATCATGTAACTGACTTAACACTACCAGGACTTGTAAGCCACTCTTCTAGCAGGTTTTTCCTTTCGTCCCTGAATTCGTTGAAATTACTCTCTTCAGACACTAACGGTTGGGTATTACTATCTGCTGATATATTGCATTCTTCAAGTATCTCATTTTCAACCTGGCTAGATAACGGTTGTTCATCTGCCTGAACTGAAGGCAGTACTTGCGGTTCAGGATCTTGTGACCACGTAAAGTTAACTGCTTTTTCTTTGGCCGATTTGAAGACGCTCGAAAAATAACTTCCTGGATTCGCAATTTCCGCTCCCCAGGAGCTGGATTCACCAATTTGATAGCTCAAAGTTGTCTGTGAAACCACACCTCTTACGGATGGTTTAGATGATATTAGGGTTAGGGATGCCTTTATATCTCGAATCATTTCATCAATAATGGGAAACCCACATTCTTTCATAGTCCTCGACATAGCTATAGAATCTTCCAAATCTTCGGTGTGGAAACTCACTTCATTTGACCTGTCCACGAGATTCTTGTTGAGCTTGACAACGTTGGGCACAGCATTCTGAGCATGCTGTTGGATATAGTACAGTCCTACTGATGGTTCGTTGGCAATGTACTTAATCATGTCTCCCAAATTTTCATTAATCTCGAAAAAGCCGTCAGCAACAGAGAACTCACACATCTACTACAATTGTGTAAAATGTCAAAAAGTTAGTCGTGTACCCACTTGGAGCATCTTTCTAAAGGATGACATCTGCAATTTTTTGAACATCGAATGTCTGATCTTTCAGGAATAACCTTAACAGAAATATCAGGATGCATTCTTTTGTAAGATTGCTTGCATATGCAGATATCAGAAACTATCGCCTACATGTTACGTCTTTCATTTTCATCGCTGAACACAATAACAAAGTTCTCTACTTTTCAATATCACATAATCCATCTTGAAATAATGACAGTCTGAAGCTAAAGAGACTATTCTATCTTCCCGAACAAGGAGAGAAAGACCGCTTCCAAATTTTGAGCATTTAATGTCTAACTAGCGTATCTACAAATGTACGTAAATAGTAACTATCCACATATTCCATTATTGGGCTCGGAAAATATCAGATACAAATAATGCAACAGCAAGATTTCCGACATAATTTATAAAAGATTGTGTAATCGCATTCTCTTACGGTCAACAGCGCGGTTGCACAGAACCACAATGTCATATTTCCTGAGGACAATGCAGACTCATTTGCTATTGAAGGTCAAGCAAGTCGAGATACATTCCTTAGAACGCCATAATCCTCAACCAGGTAAAAGATTTTGAAAATGCACTATCTTCACAATCACATCATTAAGCTTATTACGAAAAACAAAAGGATCATCATCATCCGCCGCATCAAAGGGTAATTACACAATCCACTCTCAAAACCCTAGAAATATTACTTCTTCCGTCTCGCTCATTTACCCTCATCTGACTTCTTTCTCCCTACAAAAGAAGTCAAATGGGGGTAACTGAGCAAAATACACAAAGTGGCATTCATAGAAACAATACCTCCTCTCAAAAATTCCCAATTTCTCGAAAACTGTATAGCTATGAACCTCTGTAGATTGGTTAAGGGTTAACTAAGTAAAATAGACGAATAACGACCTAAACAAACCGGCATTCATAGAAAACATTATCCCCTCTTAAAAAATTCCGATTACTCGAAAATTAGATGGTATATTGAGGATTGATTGTGCAGAATCTAACTATGAACTTCTCTAAATAGGCTAATTGTCAGTCAGTCAATCCATAAATCACAACAAACAGTGGCGGAACCAGGATTTGAGGCGTAGGGGGAGCGGATGAGTAATAATATAAGGTACACTCGAAAAAAATCGAAAAATTTAACTAAAACTTCGAAAATCTCAATCACCCCCAGCTCCACAGACCACAACTGACAACAAACACATTCAAAAAACCCCATTATTAATCAAAACCTAGTAATCATAATCATAATCATAATCAATTCAATTAATTGAATTACCAAAAGAACAAACAAACAAACAAAATTATAAACATTATAATAAAAAACATATAGTGTAAAATAAGGAAATTAATAATACGAAGTATCAATAATTTGATTATGAAAGTAATACCTGAGATTATCAATTCTTTGTGTAGGGAAATTATGTGGGTTGCTTGAAGAAGTGAAGAGAAAGTTTTTGACTCAACATTAGTTAACGATAATAGTAGAATTGATCGGATGAATGGGGAATTTTAGAATTTGGTGGGAAGTAATTTGATCAAAGAGTGGACTTAGTAATAGAGCCGGCCGGAATCGGGTCGGTCTCAAGTCGGGTTTTTCAAAGAAAAGAGGATAGGGGAGCCGCTAATCTTCTCAGCGTCTTTGCCCAAGAGTTTCAAAAAAAATAAAGACGCTGAGAAGATTAGCGGCTCCCCTATCCTCTTTTCTTCCCAACCTTTCAAACACCATGTAAAGTTTACGTTTTTAAAAAAAATGCCCACTGAGTGAAGCCGCTGAGGACCTCAGCGGCTTTGCTTAAAGTCCGGAAAAAACGAAAAGTGTCCACGTGGACATTAGAACCCAAAAACAAAAACAACACCAATTACCCAATTAATTGGGTAAATAACACCTATTAACCAAAAAATTCGATAATAGTAGAATTGATCGGATGAATGGGGAATTTTAGAATTTGGTGGGAAGTAATTTGATCAAAGGTTGGACTCAGCAATAGAGCCGGCCGGAATCGGGTTGGTCCCTAGTCGGGTTTTTTCAAACAGGAAACTCGTTGTTATTGACGGTTTGTTAAGGTTTTATGTAGTTTTTTTGGATTGTAACGGACTAATTTGAACCGAAACGAAGTGAATTTATAAAGAATAAGAGATTTAATTGAACTAAATCAAATCAACCGAACTGAAATGGAATTATGAAAACCGAAATTAAATTTTAAAAAAATAAGGCTTAAGTTTGCGTGAATAACACAATCAAATTCGTGCTATTATATAACTTGTACATTGTATATCATATCGATTAGTTTATCTCATTAGTCACACTTTCATTAGGTGACAACTTGTGTATCATACCGTCATTTGACTTTATTAGTCACACTTTTATTAGGCAACAACTCTGGCTCAACAAGACATAATTCATATTTCCAAGCCATACAAATCTCAAAAGAGTTTAAATATAATAATTTTCAACTAGACAACTATGAATCAACAAGACAAAATCCGTGCTATTATATAACTCGTATAATGTATATCATATCAGTCAATTTAGCTCATTTGTTACAGTTTATCGAACTTAGGTAGATGACTCAAATTAGGCCAATCGAGTTACATTTAGCAGGTTTTGCTTATATATTAGTGGTAACTAATAAATAAACCTCTAATTCAAATTGGTTAGTAAATTAATTTATTTTTATTTTTAACTAAATATCAAACCAATCAAATAACTTTTTGAAAAACACAAAATATTATTCAATTATCGATCAATTTTAAGTCGAAAAAATTTAAATAACTCTCAAATAAGTGCGTGTTTGGCCTAGCATTTGAAAGTGTTTTTGGGTTAAAAACACAAATTGGCCAAACACATCATTTACTAAAAAGCTAAAAATAGTTTTTTAAAAACTCAAAAATTATATTTTTGTCCTTAAAAATAGAAACAACAAGTTGATGTTTCTAGTTTTGAAAAACACTCTTAAAAAATCACGCTTCAAAAACAAAAACTTTTTTTAACAAGTTAGACCAAACATGCGCTAAAACACGTATCAAAATACAAAATCACGTAGATCGGAGAAAATATCTACTAATTTATCCTCAAAATCCAAAATTAGTCAAAACGAGAAAAGCATGTCGGAAGTTGGAAGCAAGCTTCCAAATACCCACACATTTACACCGACCATACACGCATAAATATATATATTCAAAAATATCCGCATATTTTTCAAATTTATCCCTCTTTTTTCCAGGTACTTACCAAAAATCCCTAAAAAAATCAAAGAAAATTCAATTTCCCCTGATTTTCCTGTTACCCTAATCATCAATTATCCGTGTTCCAGACTTCCAGGTACTTAATTCACTATTAATCTACATAGGTCAATGCTGATTTTATTTTTTTTTGTTTTTTTTTGCTGGCTTTTGTTGTAATTGTGTAATTAGGGTTTCTTGAAAAAATGTTAAGTTTGTTGAAATTCTTATGTTTACGCAATTTATGAGCTTGAAATTAGCTAAATTTTGTTTGATTGAACGAATTTGTGTTTTATGTAATTAAATGTTAATTTTGTAATTGAAGATGTGATTAAGTCATTAAGATGATGTGTTGGTTTCCATGGTTACGGGATTCGCTATGAATAAGCCCTTACCGATTCACGATTTGCTCTTATAGAATGTGTATTATATGTATTTTTGGTAAATGGTAAGCAGCATGATAAAAGTTGCTCTGAATGATTAGCTATTCATAGGGTAACCGAGCGAATCCGATAACCTGGTTTATAGTGGAAGTTGTGTTAGGTTAGCGGTTAAGAGGGAGGTACTGTGGATATTATAGTTCCGAGTTTGGACTTTGGAACCCCTCCCCCTTGTTTATTGTAAAACATTTGTTGCTCGTTTACAAATTCAGACCGTGGCATGCCATAAAAAGTATCGAAATACAGTTGTATGTCTTTTGACAGTAGCAATTTTCGTGTAGTTGAAATAGAACCATTGGCGTGTAGAAGAAGCATCATAAAATACGATCTCACAGTAGCTATGTTCTCGTAGATTAGATGATTTTGTAAGGCTGAGATAATCCTGCCTTCCGTTAGATGTCAACGTTGGCCATGAAATACCCTTGGCAATAATAGCTTCCTAGAAAATTCTCGTCTAATATGTAATACCTATGATTTTTTCCCCTTAAATCTGCAGAAGCTCGCATATTCTTTTCACTCAATAGGAAAATGTCATGTTGAGTTATTTGTTCCAGCTGGGTGAAGCTTGAATTTAAGATTCTATACGCTGTAGAATTGCATGTTCTATAATTTTCTTTGGTGCTTCCCTGTGATGTTATTTGCAGATAAAACAGAGAAACATTGAACGTCTGAGCAGTGAAGCTAGATTCTAAGGTAACTTCCATAAGCTTTTGTGAAGCGAGAAGCTTAACACGCCAGGTATGCCTGTTGATCATTCTTCGCTTCACAAAGAACTTGCTGGTGAACTCTGTACAATTGGTCTTCAACCGACCACACGAGGTTGGTACTTTACCAAAGATGAGATAGACAATCATTCGCCATCTAGGAAGGATGGTATTGACCGTGCGAGTGAATCACTGTTGCGGAAATCATTCTGCTCATTTCTTAAAGACCTTGGCATGAAACTTCGAGTGTAAGTATTTATCATCCCTTCAAGTAATTCTTGAGACAATATACTTGTTCAGTTTTAATTTTAAGGGGAACTGATAGCTTTTGGTAAACTTGCTACTGATTACTTCCTTCATATAGTATCTAATCATTATTACAAGGTAGATATGTGGCTTGCCATCTCTGATTGTATGCTTATATGGTCGTATTGCTTGCGTCATTCTGTGTATGCATGTGGGGTCTTGGTTTTCTTGGTATCGTTTTCTTAGCGAAGTGTTATCTGATATATTTCAGGAGTCCAGTTACAGCAGCAACTGCAATGATGTTCTGCCATCGATTTTATATGCGTCAATCTCTTGCCAAGAATGATTGGCAGGTAAATGTAGTTACCCTGGCTCAATCTTCTTTTGTAATTAACACTTTAATTATGTCCTCTGAGTTTCCCAAAACTAGAAAAAAAATACCTCTATCTCCATGAAATAGCCTTTAAGCTTCTTAATTTTGTTCATGATAAAATACTAAAATTCAAGCAACTGTTTCACAGGTTTTCACATTGTTTATGACCTTGACTTATCTGTGTGACCTTGATATTTTTCCACTGTATTCCTATTTCTTATTGCTGTCTTGCCATTTCTAAATATGATAACATTAATTTATTACTTTTTGAACACGTGGTTTATGAATACCCGATAAATTCATTAATGAAGTTCTTGTGTTTCTTTATTTAGCTATGGAAACAAATCTTTCATAAGAATCGTAGTTAATCAATTGGTTTCTGCCCACAACTTTGATGTGCTAATCAGTGATTTGTTGTTGAATATCCTCTTTCATATATGTACTATGTTGGGACTTAGCTAATCTCTGTGGTTCCTGTCATGGTGCAAAAATGCTTCCATCATGTAATAAAATTCCACTCCATTGTCTTGCTATTTCACGCTATACAACACCCTCACCCCATAGAGTTATGATTATTTTTCTCTTATTCAACTGATATTTCAAACCATCAGCTTTTAAAGGCCATTTTACAGATATGCTCGCGTCTTTTTCTTTACTAGCACCTATGTTCTGGAAAAGTACTATAAAAATGTGCTTTTGCGAATGGTTTTATGTTTTTTTGAAAAAAAAGGTCAAGCGAGGAAATATAGGTTACAAACATGGAAAATATTTAATGCAGTTGATAAAAGTTTGATGTCATGGCCACAGACCACAGTAGTTGTGACCTGATGGTCTGATACATTACGTCCGCAACATCTGGATACCCGTATTTGCGACCACAGTACCCATACCACAATGCTTCCTGAATAGGGTGCCCTAATATCTAACCAACTAACGTCCCGTTGTTGAGATTCTTCGACATTTAAATGCATATTACCATTTTCCTCTTCAGCCCTGTTTGACGTGTGAGTTTAAGTTTGAGATTTATTGCTTCTTCTGGACATCAATACCCTTGTTCCCTAAATGCATGATTTTTGAAATCAGCATTTGTAATGGTTTTTATAAATTGTTATTATAGTTTGTTAAATCTGTTTTCCTCACTGTTCTTCAAAAGTATTTCATAGTTTGGTTGGAATGTCATTTATATTCTGACTAGCAGAAACCAGCTTGTTATTTATTTATTTACTTTTTAGATCGTCATTTTCGTCCTAATATTCTTTATCTTTTCATTTGCACACTCAACAAAAGATAAAACTTTTCTTCTATTATTTTTTTCTGCTGGATGCCTGGCAAACTGTGCCATAGTAAAAGCTATGTATGTGCATATTTTGTTGCTAATTATATTAGAAAACATCAATGCTGTATATAGCAAAATATCTAATTTGTGAGAGTTATGTGCAAATGCAGACAATTGCAACTGCGTGCATGTTTCTTGCTTGCAAAGTGGAAGATAATCCTCATCCATTGAGGGATGTTGTCGTGGTGGCGTATGAAATAATATACAAATGGGATCCTTCTGCTTCTGAGAAAATCAGACAGCGGGTATGCTGATCAATCAATGTATCTTATATGTTCCTATATGATCTATTGTGGGATCCTTGTTCAGTGGCTGTTGTTAGACGTGCTATAGATTTTGAAGAGTATCCTTTCTTGTTACATTTCCTACTTTTGTAGGAAGTTTACCAAAAACAGAAGGAGTTAATTTTAGTCGCAGAGCATCTTCTACTGGTGACGATGGCCTTTGATATGAGTATCCAACACCCATTCAAACCCCTTGTTGATGCCCTGAAAAGACTCAAGATATCAAACAACGATGTGGCCAAGGCAGCATGGAATCTTTTGAATGAATGGTAAGAGATACTTTCACGAATCTACTGTGCTGCTGTACCGAAGCTATATGTAATCTTATTCTGTGTGTTGCAAACAAGCGTTTAACTCATGCTCAAATGTCTTTCAGGCTTCGAACGACATTATGCTTACAGTACAAACCTCACTACATTGCAGCTGCTTCCTTGTCTGTTGCTGCAAAGCTTCTCAATTTCAGACTGCCTGTGGAGGATGGAATGGCTTGGTGGATGCAGTTTGACGTATCACCTAAGCAACTTGAAGGTTTGTAAATAAACTTGACAATTACTACCTTATAAATAAATAAATAAATCGTACCGCCTTATAATTTTATTTTCCGAAAATGCTATAATCTTGAAGGGGTTTTAGCATAAATTATCTTACCATTCCTGAGTCCCTTTTAAAAACAACGTGAATTTTTCAATTTACCCGTAACTTAAATACCTTCTCCCATATTTTCTTGTTTGTTCGATTTATCTCTCTAACACATTTCACAAATCCTTACTTGCACCAGTTTATGTAACTTCAGCCTAATTTTACCTGAAAAAAGGATTACGCATTTGATGTATTACATCATATCCTTTTAGTAATTGAGCTTACATGTATTTTTCCGAACATTTAAAGTTTATAAGTTATATTTTAATTTTTTTGACCTTAAAACTCCAAATTGAGGAGGCTTTAGCTTAATGTTTAAGTTGATGAGCTCAAAATTTATAGTAAAACTCATAATATTTAAAACAAAACTCGAAAACTTTATTATAAAACTCAAAAAGTACACAACAAGTTGTATTACATCTGATGTACTCCTATTCCATGTGAAAAGTGAACATCCCCTTTTATTTAGGGTCTTGGATTAAGGGAGTAAATGTGGACCACACAAAATGCACTACCCCACATGGCATTAAATTTGGACCACACAAATCTTCCAAATAAGGAAATATAGGGAAGAAAATCCGATTAATCCAAAAATGGAAATATTAGGTTCACATGGAATAAGAGGGAGTATAATCTATGAACTGAATTTTACCCCAAGTTGAAAACCCTACCTAGATTTTCATTGACTATTAGTTAACCATCAAGTTACAGTTGGAGTCATTGGAGATGAGATCGACCTCCGATGGTTTCTCATATCTGGGATGAATAGAGGGGTTGGAGCCTAGGAGGCATTTTATGGAGGAATAAAGGCACTGTTTATGGTGGTGGTGGTGGTGGTGGTGGTGTGAAGGCAATGATGAAACTATGCCTAGGCTGTGCGGGCCAAGGCCCGGGGTGACATTTTAAGGATAAGTAATAAATGTGTTACAAAATTTCACATGAAGTGATAGGTCACGGTTATGCGCATTTCTCAAATAGGACCTCATTGATGAGGTCGTGGATTCGAACCTTTATAGCTACAATTTTTTTCTTTTTTTTTACAACTTTGTTAACATAATAATACTAATATTTTATTAAAAAGAAAAAAAAATCCATAACTAGTAATATTCACATAATGTTTTATATTTGGAAAACAAGGACTCATATTTTTATCGTTGGGAATTGTTATTATTTTATAAAATTTATCGTTAGTAGCCGTCCTTATCTCACCTTAATTAATTTATTATAAAACCGTCTTTTAGGAAGTTAATATTAATGAATGTATAATTCAATAATTAAATAAAAGTATAATCTAAAAATACTATGGACTATTAGATATTGACAATGTTATCCCAATGGCGTGAGATCTACAATGAGCCGATGAATAAACATATATCAACGAAACGAAAACCGGCGCCTGTTCTCATTTTGTCCTAGCTTCGTCCTTGTGTGAAGGCTTTTTGGATTTATTTCTAGGCCGATATAAAATAAGGCAGAGGCTGGTGATGGTGGAGGGTAGTTTGAATGATGGTGTAACAGGTTGGTTGTGCTCTAATTTGGGATGGGCAGTAGAATGTGGGGTTGAATATTAATAAGACCATCCCCAAGCAGAAGGTCGCCTTAATCGGGTCACCAAGATATTAACCCTTAATCTCACCTTATTTACCTTGACCCACTTATACCCTCCCAAGCAGAAGGTCACGACCTAGGTCACTAACCCAATCAATTTTCCACTTTCTACATTCTCTACCCCACAAAACCTCTCTCTTACTCTTTTAATTATTATTATTAACTAAATATTAAAAATAAGTTTTATTTCTAAACCAATCGTGTAATGCCATGTGGAAGGTCACCAAATGGTGACCTCTCCTTGTTCAGGGTCACCAATTGACCCCGACTTGAATCTTATTCAAGGTCGAGCTAATTATCGTCTAAGGTCGTGTTAATTAAGTAATTAAGGCGACCCAACAAGGTCACGACCCGGTTGGCGACCTTGCTTGGGGATGGTCTAAGAGAAGAGAGATAATGGAAGGAAAAAGGGTTATTGTAGAATAAGAGTGAAATGCGTATACAATTACAGTTTTGGAAGAATTATTATTTGAAAATGTGCAGAATAATCTTTTTTTTGACAGAACTCAGTAAAGGCAGCAAAATTAATCCTAAAATCTCTTAAAAGGTACTCCCTCCTATTCTTAATAACTGCCCCATTGTCCATTTTCGTCTATTAACAATAATGTCCCATTGTACATTTTTGGTAAACTTCTATAGTTATTTTAATCACTTTAACTCACAACCATACCCCACATTGCCCCACAACACTACTTATTTTTATCACTCTAACCACAATAGTAATCAATAATACCTTCCCTCTATCCAATCTTCTCACCCCCACACAATACTTTTCATTATTTAATTACTTTCCTTAATTTTTGTGCCATTGTCGAAATGACACAGTTATTTGGAATAGGAGGGAGTAGTAATCTTCCAGAAATATCTTAAGAGGTAACAACTTTGTAATAAGTGTTGTATATAACGTAGGTGTTGTCAATTTTCCGAAGTTAAATTCAATATTTAGAACTATCACATATCGGCACAGCAAGTGCGATAGGTTCGTGTGTGTCTAATTCCTCGTCACTCCAGGCCTTTTGAAATTAGATTTTTGATGATAAAAAATCTGTAATTAGCTATCCTTCAGCTCACAATTCTCTGAATATGTTGGTTTCATTTTGAATAGATCCCTGTCGAATGATGAAAGTAAACAAACCTTCCCCTGGGTTACCAAGGAATGTTCCCCCAAGGGCTGGGGATAGAACAGTTTTCTTATGTTAATGGGCAAGTAAGCAAGCCTGCTCATGTCATCTTGTGGTAGTGAAATATAAGCCTTTTCACTTTTTTCAACTTTTATGTAACTCGTGAAGATTGTTTTACAAGTAAGAAAGTTTTAAATTATGGAATGGTTTTATTGAGGTAGTTGCAGCTTTGATCCAGATAAGGTATAGGTTTGTTGATCGGTATATAATGCCATAGGAATGAGTTTGTCAAACCTTTCGTCAATATGATGTTAAGGTTTTCTAGAGAGGGGCACGTTACATCCAGATCTGGATCAGAGATATGATCGTCTGGATCCGAAACTGTTACACCAAGCTAACATTATCTTCTGTCTCTCAGAGATATAGATAGCTATAAAATCTGAAACTTCTTTTATCGAGATAGCTGGCTATCACATTTGCAGCTTAGTCTGTAGAACGTTTTGGCTCCAGTACGGAGAAACAAGTCCTTGTGATGGTATTTAATCATGGTTTGAGGCATAATTTCAGAATTAGTATTTACTGCCTGATCTTGGTGTTTGTGTTCTAAAAGTAGGCGGGCTATGATGCCTAGAAATATGGTTATGGTGTTCTTGAAAACTTTGATAACTGGGTCGCCATGCAGTGCCGTGGGTCCTTGTGCTGTGCAAGTCTTATTGTGGCCTTTTTATTTGTCTAATTTGAATGGTTGCCGGCTGACAAATTTGTCGTCGAAATGATAAGACTTCTGTCATCTGGTCAAATTCTGCCTGATCTAGTATAGTACTGCCGTAAATGCTATGTTCTGGGTCAGAGTGTAGTTGTTTGTTCAAGTTTACTGTTGTGTTTCTAGCTGACATTTGGCTTGGTTAACTTGAAAAAATAGCATAAGCTCGGAAAAAAATTATGAACTCCAGGAAAGTTGAAGTACAAGAAAGCATGGGAAAATTAAATTCAATGAAAATAAGTGGCAATTATAAGATGAATAGAACATGTGCCCAGTTCACCCATTCATAAGTTTTACGTCGTTTTATTTTTGTCCCTGGTCAATCTACTTGGTAAATCCTTGGATATTGTAAGAATTGTTAATGAAATAGCAGTGAAATATATTATATTACTATCAAGTGTAGCAAAAACATCCAAGTGATGCCTGGCTCTAGTGAGATGTGTCGTGGCCATGACTTCATTGAAGTTAGCGTTTCCATACACCTTAAAGATTGTTTTCGTACCTTACCAAAAAAAACACCGTATAGATAACATTTGGATTGCACTGAACTGGCTTTTTCTGTCAGAGGTTACTCAGCAAATGCTCCGGTATTTCAAGAATGATGGAAAGCAGAAAGTAGCCCCATCTCCTGGCAACGGAATGAAGGCGGCTCACAAAGTTGAGTGTGGAAAAAGCCAGTCAACAGGATATAGCATACAGAGCGGGTTAACAGTGGGGTCAGACATGAAGGAAGGTGCTCCCATGGACAGTAGAGTCCCAGAACCATCTCGCATCAACGGAACAAAGGCAGCTCCCAAAGTTGAGTGTGTAACAAGCCAGTCAACAGAATATAGCTTACAGAGCGGGTTAACAGTGGGGTCAGACGTTAAGGATGGTGCTCCTGTGAACAGCAAAATTTCGAAACCTCCATCCCACGAGAATAGCCCGAGTCACCCAACTAAAGCCCACCACGTTATGTCAAAGGAAGCATCAGAGTATCAATCAAGTGACTGCAGTGAAATTTGTAGTCTTATGGACAATGAGACTGCTCATACAAGCTCTATGAAAACTCAAGTCGATGATGCGAGCAAACTTGATGTTGGTCGCCTTAGAGGAGCATTTGAGAAGGCAAAGCGTATAAAGTATGCTAAAAATAAGGTTTTGGAAGCAGAAGATGAAGGAAACAGTGATCTGTTCATAGAGAGAGAACTGGAGAAAGGTGTAGAAATTGGATATGTTGCTGCGTCTAGGAAGCGAAAAGTGGCTTTAAATTGAACGAAAGGTGTTTAATTTCAAGGTGATTTCTTCTTCATAGTCTCACGTTTCCAAGCCAGTGATTGATAGGAATGATTGGAACCCAGATTATAAAATCATATTGGTTGGTATAATTCATGGATATTAAATTTACAGGATTACATGTGTTATTAGTCATTGATTAAGGTCTAATTGGGTGGTGTAATTGTGAGACTCGGTCCTCCCCTCCGAATTTTCAAGCAAACAGATTCTCGAATGTATTCATCAGAGTTGCTTTATTTACTACTTGTACCATATTGTTGGACATAAATATGTAACAAGACACACCATTCGACATTGTGGCCATGGAGTTTTCAGGCAAACCGGCAAGTTTGGGTATATTATTGTTGGTCTTACTTCTGGTAAATGCCATGATGGTTATGGAGAGGGCATCTTCCGTGTTCTTCGCATATCGTCTAAGAACGGTACATATTCTTGGGTAAAAGAAAGGATTTTGGAAAGACGAAATGGTTTTGGCCTTGTTAGGCACTTTTTGCTGTTGTCTTAAAGTTTTGCCTAGCACGAGCAGATTGCCTTGTCTTGCTTCGAATCTGTAAAAGCATCTCCATGTTTCCCTTATTGGTGTAATGCTATATCTCCTAGCCTTTGATTGAAACTTTTGAAGGTCTCTGTATGTTGTATACTTGGATGTAGGCTAAAGCGCCATCAGTTCGTGTAACAAACTCGATACAATCGTGAAAAAATAATACTTTGATGTATTGCTTCTCGGGCTTTTTTTACCGGGTTTATAGGAGCATATGTGGAGCAAATGAGCATTGTGTTTTCCAAATATTTGAAATTCAATGACCAAAAGATAGGTCATGAATCATGATTTATCTTGGAGCTTTGGACTCGATTTTTGTCCAAAAATTCCGAACATTTGATATTTAGTAGTCGAAGATGGTTATGATCTAATCGGGTTTAGTGTTCCGTCTCAAAAGATCACTCTCCTAAAGTTGAAATATTTTCGATTAGGGAACAACAAATAATGCCACTAACCAAATGTTGTCTCCGACGAGGATTCAAGTTTTGCTTGCATAACTGCATAGTACTCCATAGGCAGCCAAGGGAGCGGGTATTTATCTTTTGAAGAAAAATATCAAGTACCCTTGAGACAGACGTACTCTGATCCGTATGCATCGTTTTAATTGGAGAGAGTTGGCCCTTAGTATTCACGATTGTCAATTCAGATGTACAAATTCTAGTTTTGCGCGCATGGTACTCCCTCTAGGGAACCAAGGGGCGCGGGTATTTGTCTTTTGAAGAAAAACATCATGTACCCTTAAGACAGACGTAACCTGATCCGTGTGCATCGTTTTGATTGGAGAGGGTTGGCACTTAGCATTCATGATTGTAGATTTAGATGTACAAATAGTGTCTAATGCAAGGAAAACATGATTGAGGCAACATATAGCTAAGCAAAAATTGACAATTATATTGGTCATGTCTTTCATATGACAAAAGAACTAAAAAAAGAGCTTTAGTAACAAAGTTCATTGCATTATTCTTCGGACGAGAATCCTTTGTTCCACTTTTGTGTATCATTTTGTGTCTTACTCCTTACAATTTTAACACATTACTTGAAGTGTTGATGTGTCAAAATATGTATAAAATGGAACACGAAATGAGATATCAAGTAGGACAGAGAATTCGCACTCTTATTCTTGGTCTACATAAACATAATAATTCAATTATATCATAGACCGCAACTTTAGGCACATTCTAAATCTTTGTCATTGATATTGTTTGGCCTTTATTAGTAATTGAAAGGAATTGATTTGAGAGCTAATCAAATTCATCTTTGGTGCAAGTAATCCAAGAATAAAGGAGAATAATTATTACTTTTTTTCGATATATTTTTTAAATATTAGCTTATCTTAGCTGGTAACGTCATGAATAGTGATATTTGTGGCCTGAGTTTAAACTTTTTTTTTTTACTCCCTTTAGGTTATAATACATTAATACATACTTAGACTATTTACTAAAAACAAGGACCTTTTGACTTCCTTTACTCTATATTATGTACTTAGACCACTTATTGATGGAAGCATAGGCGAGGCTAGGCATGGGTAGGCCGAACCACTGTCCAGGCTAACTTTTTAAGAATAAATAATAAATAAGCATGTTAATTTTTAGTAAAACTTGTGTGGTGTAGTGGTAAAGTAGCATGTACTTTCTTTTGTAGGAGGTTAGAGGTTTGAGGACCATAACTTCAATTTTAAGATTTATTTTTGAGTTTTTAACAATTTGATTATGGTTAGGGGTTCGAGGACCATAACTTGCATTTTAAGATGACCATAACTTGCATTTTAAGATTTATGTTTGAGTTTTCCATACCCAAAAAAAAGATTTATGTTTGAGTTTTTAACAATTTCATTATTGTTTATGCTTATTATTTGAATATATATTTACCATATGTAGATCCTTTGTATATTTTGCATATATTCCGTTAGCTAAATCACTGTGATTGCCTCAATCAATATAGGATCAATTAGTGATTGTCATCTCTAATGATAGGCTAACATTATGCGATTACATCAGTTATATTAGGCAAATACTATTGTATATAATAATGTTCCCATGTGGTTGTTTTGGTCAAGCAATAAACTATTTTAATAATTTTATTTATTCCTTAAATTAGTATCAAAAATCTTTTATAAATATCGAGTAAATTTGTTAGAAAAAAAGTAATACATAACTCAATCATTCTATAAGTATATTTTATACTCTCTTAAAATTTTTATTAAATATAAAAAACGTTCACATATTGGTGCGCCCTAATAAATAAGTATATATCGATAAAATAAAAATCGGCCCAGGTACAAATTTCGTCCTAGCTTCTTCCCTAGCATGGAAGGGATTTGAAATTAAGCCTCGTTGAAATTGCGAATCTACAAG
This sequence comes from Silene conica, assembly GCA_029255685.2. Taxonomy (NCBI): domain Eukaryota; kingdom Viridiplantae; phylum Streptophyta; class Magnoliopsida; order Caryophyllales; family Caryophyllaceae; genus Silene; species Silene conica. The sequence goes on along the minus strand of CM055317.2, from coordinate 5,325,992 downwards.
TTAAAAAGATATATCATAAAGATATGAAAAATGAGATAGCGTTATTGATAGTATCGAGTTTTGTACATCATGCTCAAATTAATATACTACTGTTCGGTGGTACTAAAACTCGATACCGGCCAATGTTATTGTTATATAAGATATTAGCTTCGATATTTGGGTGGTTTTAACATGAATTTTTATAGAATACATTATCCATAAGCATTTAGATCAACTAGTAAGAAGTTATTCTAACTTAATCAGATATCTGGAATTCAAACCCTAAAAATACATCAATATTAAAACTCGTGAAAAATAGTTTTAGTGCCTACTAATTCTACCCGGCTTATTCTTAATAAAACCGGGTGATATACCCCATATATGGCACACCGCCACACCCAAAGATTTATTTTTCCATAAATGATGTGTCATATTCTCTCTATTTTACTTAACTAGTTTTAAACCCGTGCAAATTGCACGGGATTGTAGGTTCAAGTATTGTTATTTATGAATACTGATTAGTCATATTTCCGATTTTCGATTTGTAATATAATTTTATATGACCGATATACTAAAAATATTGTAATATTAACATACAGTTTATATTTAAAGTATATCAAAACGCAATCAATCTATATAAATTTGAAATATCATAACAGAATTACAATATACAATGATAAGTAATGTTAATACAAAAATCTCAAAATTTTCTTCATTATATATGACATTTTTCATCGTCACAACTCACTCATAAATCAGAGTTGTCAAAATGTTGAATTCTTTGGAGATGGTTTGAAAACTAATAGTTTCAACTTACCTCATTCAAAATAATGAAATAGGCTGGTCATTACTTTGACCTTATAATAATACCTAATATAGTTTTTTACCTTATCAGAGAAAAAAGATATGACTGCCCCCAAAGCCCGTCATTACTCGTGTTTTTGTGAATGTTAAGTATCTATTATGATACTTTTCTATTTCAATATCCCATTTTTTTATCGTGGCATTTTTAATTTAATATTTGGAGCGTTTTTTTTCAAATAATATTTATCTGAAGCTTTACGCATAAACTCTTGAATAGTTACTTTTTACCGTAATTAAAATTTTCATCCATGAAGTCTTATGCTAGAATTTTGCGGTATTTTAATGATATTGGTTTTATACAGATAAGATTATTATTCATAAATCATTATTTATTAATCTTTACGTCCCGGCCATCGTTATTTTTAATATTTACGTACAAATCATAAACGAAATCGTTTACGTACTAAACATAAACCAAGGCGGTTCTCGTTATTTAACTATTTCATCTTTTTTGTGGGTCCTGCTTCTATCGATTTACCAACAATCCATCGTTATTTTTTAATACTTACGTACAAATCATGTACATAACATAAACCTAAGCGGTTTTTTGTTAATTAATTTTTTCATCATTGTTGTTGATGCACAGATTTGTTTTAAATTTTTCTTTATTAGTAAAGATAAGATATGTGAATATATTGAATACATTTGACATTAAACGTTTGCTATCATAAAATAAATTAAACTAGTGTTTTTAACTTTTAGTTTAACTGGTATGGTATTAGGTATTTTGTCATGGTTTTTTTCCATTATTGTCCAGTTTATTCTTATATATATGAAGATGACAATGGATGATTAGTCGAGTTTTCTAGATTTTATTTTCATCTTATGTTGAATTATTAAAATATAGAAGATATTAGTTTTTAAAGAAATATTATTATAAATTAGTACGATATATAAATATCAAATATTATGCATGAGATATAGGACAATATATCTTCTTGAACATAAATATTGCGCATGACATTTGGACCGATATATTTGATTGAACATGAATATTTATGAGATAATCAGTTATTTATATACATTTTGTACTTTTTTGTAACAATATTGTAAATTGAAATTGTAAATTGTATCAGTTCATGTATTTTATTGTAATTTTATTTTAGTTGTTATTGTAATTTATTATTTATTGTTGCAAAATATTATAACAAATTTAACATGATATTATAACAAAAATGCACGGGTTACTTGTTAAAATTAACTAAAACGGTCTAAATATAACAAAAAATGCACGGGTTACTTAAAAATATTGTTATTAGTTTAATTATAAGACAATTTAAATATTAACCCGTACAATTTTTAAATTGTCTTAATACATGTTATAATTATACCTATTTTCATTTAAACTTGGTATTATAACAAAATTTTGATAAAATTATCAATAGAAATATTATACAAAGCGACTTATTTTAGTTATATACTTATGCAAAATATGTATTGAATTTTTTTTGTTGTAATTAATTCTGTATTCATTTCTAATCAATAGTTTTTGTGTCGAAAACGTAAACTTTTTTACTTTTACATTGAAATTAAATCAATCTGTATTTTGGCGGGTCCCACGTTTTCTAAAAAAAAAAGAAAAAGCCTTGTTTAAGGTGAGTTTTTTATTTTTAATTTTTAATTTTTTTGGTTGAACATAAATATTACGCATGACATTTGAAACGGTATAGGTGATTGAACATAAATTAAAAATGAGATAATTATATATTTATGTACATTTCGTATTTTTTTGTAACAATATTGTAAATTGTAAATTGTATCAGTTCATGTATTTCATTGTATTTTATTTTAGTTATTATTTTAAAGTATTATATATTATATACTTTTGCAAAAAAAATGTACTGGATTTTTTTTTGTAATTAATTCCGTATTCGTTTCTAATCAATAAATTTTTTTTGTCGAAAATGTGAACTTTTTACTTTTACATTGGAATTAAATCAATTTGTATTTTGGTGGGTCCGATGTTTTAGATTAAAAGAAAAAGGAAAAAGAAAAGAAAATGGCATGCTTAAGGTGACGTGGGTGAAAGAAAATGCAAGAAATGATTCGGTATTAATATAGATAAGATTGTAAATTTACTTTATATCATATTTCTTACTTATACTCGACATAAATCTTAACCTATATCATATAGACACATGTTAAAAAAACGTATCTTAAATTCGCAAAATTCTTCTTCAACATTTTAACAACAATTATCAATTTATCATTCTCCTCTGAACTTGATCACTCGTTTGTCATTAGTCATTACCATTTACCAATCTCCTTAATAAGCTTAAACAAGGCATAAAAAATGTGAACTAAAGAAGTGATCTGTTTAACTAACCCCTCTTACTTGCGACGGTCACAAGCTTATAACGTTTCTCAATTCTTTTCTACTTGCCTTTTCATTTACCCTTTTTACTTATTTTTTTGTCTCACGTTATAAGTTTATAATTGATAAAATTTGCCACAAATGAAAATTTATACACTTTGAGTGGGGTTTTGACTAGGAGCTGACTGCTTTTGTACCAATACGTTCAGCTTATTTTCGGGTTTATGGGTCCCTTTGTGCTTGGTGTATAATAAACACCCTATTAAAAGTATTAATCACCTCAAATGATTAAGCTAATAATAGTAACAATGTACGATGGTTAACTTTTAAAATTAAAATTATTGATAAGTTGATTTAACCACCAACTAAATCTTTGTTCTTTTGTTTAGCACATGCCATCTCATATAAATGGAGTATCGAAAAGGTTTTAGTTAAGATAGAGGTATGTTAACAGTAGACAAATAACAAATATTAATCTATTTTTAATAGCAATTAACTTTTGCCCAAAGTACTTTAATGCATAAATCAGCACCTTCAAATGTACTCCGTTATTTCTCAAAATTTATGTGGACATTTTATCTAACCTAGGAAGTAGGAACCGTCCCTGCAATTTCAGGCATTTTTGTTGCGAGACCCTATTATCCCGTAAACTGTGTATTATACACTTCAACTTCAGTTGTTCGGGAGGTTGGATCATGTTTCTTTCATTATCGGTTTTTCTAATACGTCTCCAACATTGCTTCAAGAGCTGTCTTTTACAATTTTAGCACCAAATAAAAAAAATTAATCCATTTTTAACCAGTATCCAAATTTTGCCCCAGATTAGTTTAATGGATATGAGCGCCTTTAAATGCCCTCTCTTACTCCTCGGAATTTATATAGGCACTTTATCTGACCCTAGAAACCGTCCTGTAATTTATGTGTATTTTTGTTCTGTGATCCTGTAATCCCGACAACCGTGTATTATACAATTCAATTTCACCCGTTTGGAAAATTGTGTCAAATCATGTTTGTTTCTCTCCCAGTTTTTCTTACACATGTCCAAGGTTGTTTCAGGAGTTGCCTTATTCGATTTCTACACCAAATTATAGGTTGTAATCGATTTTTAAGGAAGATCTAACTTTCGGCCAAGATTAGTCGTTTATTGCATATCGTTACCCTCAAATAGCCTCGATTACTATCCAAAATTATTTGGATGTTTTATCTGACCTCAGGAATCGTCAGTGTCATTTACGAGCGTTTTTGTATTGGGACCCGATAATCCCAAAAATCACGTATTATACAGTTCAATTTCAGTCGTTTGGGAAGTCATGTCGAGTTTTGTTTCTTTATCTCCCGATTTTTCTTTCACTTGTTCGAGGCCGCTTCAGCAGTTGCCATGTTCGAGTTCAACACCAAAAAATAAGTACTAATCCATTTTTAACAAGTATCCAACTTTCGTCCCAGATTAGTTTATTGCATATCAGGCTACCAGCACCCTAAAGTGTGCTCTATTACTCCCCAAAATTTATGTGGACGATTTATCTGACCCAAGGAACCGTCAATGTAATTTACGTGCGTTTTACGGAACCCTGAAATCTCAGACCTGTGTATTATTAAGGTACTATAGTGCGAATCTGAGACTACTTATCCCGGGTTCCTCTCGACCTAAAAACCGTGGATAAAACTTCAAAATCGGCTATTTTTGGTCATTTTAGAACCCGAAAGATTTTTTTCTGAATCCTTGTCTATAGAGCCATTATATCCTATAACAAATATTGAATGCTCGGATTTTTCACAAAACAATATAGATTAAAGTATAATACTTATTTTGTCTACTTCGCAAACACGACATTTAAGGTAATCTGAAGACCTTTAAATGTGTCTATTTAAAACCGTATACCAATTTTAACTCCCCGAGTCATTTTTATATGGTATTAACTATTAAGGTACTATAGTGCGAATTTCGAGATTTTTTATCCCGAAACCTTGTCGGCCTAAAAAATGTGGATAAAATAACATTCAAAATCGGCTATTTTTGGCCATCTTAGAACTCGGTTTTTTTTACGAATCATTATATATAGTCTCATTATATTCTATACTAAGGCCCTGTTCTTTTGGACTGAAACTGAACTGAACTGAACTGAACTTATAGGATCTGAACTAAACTGAACTGAACTTATAGGAACTGAACTGAACTTATAGGAACTGAACTGAACTTATAGGAACTAAACTTAACTGAACTTATAGGAACTGAACTGAACTGAACTTATAGGAACTGAACTGAACTTATAGGAACTGAACTGAACTGAACTGAACTTATAGAAACTGAACTGAACTTATAGGAACTGAACTGAACTGAACTTATAGGATCTGAACTGAACTTATAAAATCCGAACTTAATTAACTTTATTTTAATTTAAGTTAACTATTATTATTATTATTATTGTTATTGTTATTATTGTTGTTATTATTATTATTATTGTTATTATTTTATTTTTTTTTAAAAAAAGTATTGTTATTATTGTATTTTATTTTTATCCAATAGATGACATTGATAAAAAAATTAGTGTAAAACACAAGGTAGTTTAAAATATTTTCAACTTTATATATAATGGTTTGTTCATAGTTCATACATTATTATACTACAATTACATTACGATAAAAATAATTCACTATTACAATTTTCTCTAACCATTTATTTTCTCTAACAATGGTGATGAAGAAACTGATTAATGGGAAGAGACAATTGGTGAGGGTGAGGGCGTCGTATGATGAGTTGTTGTTTTTTGGCATTAATGAGGATGATAGTTTGACATTAATTAGAGAGTAAAAGACGGGTAAATTATTAATGAGTTGTTTTTTTATAGATGACGTGTATCGAATAATTAAAGCGAAATGTTTGTATCGGTTGTTAAAAATAATACTCCGTATATAACTTTTCTTAATTGAGTTTATATGAACTGAACTTATAGGAACTGAACTTAACTGAACTGAACTGAACTTATAGGAACTGAACTGTACTGAACTGAACTTATAGGAACTGAACTGAACTGAACTGAACTTATAGGAACTGAACTGAACTGAACTTATAGGATCTGAACTGAACTGAACTTATAAGAACTGAACTGAACTTATAGGAACTGAACTGAACTTATAGGATCTGAAGTGAACTTAAATTAAGTGACTTGAAGTCCAAAAGAACAGGGCCTAAATATTAGATACTCGTATTTTTCCCGAAACAACATAGAATAGAGTATACAACTTATTTTGTCTATTTCAAACACGACATTTAAAATAATCTTAAGCCCTCCAAATGTGTCTTTTATAAATTTTCCTCAAAATTTATGTGGACGCTTTTTCTGACCCTAGAAATCATCCCTGCAATTTACAGGCATTTTTGTTTAGAACCCCGTAATCCCAAAAACTGTATGTTATACAGTTGAACTTCAGTCGTTCGGGAGGTCATGTCGGGTCATGTTTCTTTATCTCCCAATTTTTCTAGCACGCCTCCAACGTTGTTTCTAGAGCTGTCTTATACTTCCTCCGTTTTTATATGATGTTCCCATCTGTTGAATATATGAGTGTAGTAGTATTTTAATAAAATGGGTACATCATATAAAAATGGAGGAAGTACGATGTTAGCACCAAATAAAAAATATTAATTCATTTTTAACGAGTATCCCACTTTTTCCCCAGATTAGTTTGTTGCATAACGACACTCCCAAATATTCTTAAAATATTGGGCCTATACTAGACAAGCCCATCTATCATTAGGGTTTCATTTTTTTCTTAATTTCTCGAACCATTTAGAAAATGGATATGGACATACTGCCAAGGAGAATGATATGAAGGATGCTTGAGTATGCAATAGCCATAAACAATTCAATGTAGGATGCTATTGTAATGCCTCAAACAATACGCCTGCAATGTGCTTCTACCCATCATAAACAAGTTTTATTATAAACCTTTTTTTTTTCTTAGCAAAAAGAATTATTAAAAGTGTTTGATTGAATATCCTATCAGTGAGTGGTGTAGTTTTCCGGCTACCCACCGGTAAGAACGCGCGCGGAAGCGTATCTAGAGACCTCAGTAAAGAGGCTCGGATACCATGTTAAGAATATAGAAGGGAAATAACATAAGAATTGTATTATTGATTTTTGCTTCGTTACTTTATATTTCTATCAGTTCTCCGTTACTCCTCAAAATTTCCGTGGACGCTTTATCTTACCTTAGGAACCGTCCCCGCAATTTACGGAGATTTTTGTTCAGAGGTCATGTAATACCGAAAACTTTGTATTATACACTTCAAATTCAAGCGTTCGGGAGGTTGCGGCCGTCGGGTTTTGTTTCTTTTTCTCCCAATTTTCTTTCACTTGTCCGTGGTTGCTTCAGCAGTTCCCTTATATAATTTCATCATCAAATAACAAGTATATTAATCCATTTTTGTTAAGGAGTATCCGACTTTCGTTCGATATTAGTTTATTGCATATCGACATTCTTAAATGTCCTTTGTTACTTCTCAAAAATTTTGTGAATGCTATATTGAACCCTAGAAATCGTTCTGATATATATATACGTAATTTGTAGGCTATCACGTGCATTACCCGAAAAATTCTCGATAGATTAGTGAAGATTTAATGTAACCAATCCTCCTTATCAACTTGGAAGAGAGGGAACATTGGGGCTAAGTTGAAGAGTAAAAGCAAAAGGCAAGTTAACTAAAGCCAAAGTTGTTCATGCCTTTGTTGGCTCCTCTCACACGTTCTTCTATCCATCTTTTTTTTTATTTGATGTGAGCTTTTGTGGACCTAAATTTATTATCTGGCTTATTACACATAATATATAATAACTTAACTCTTATTAATTTATTTTACTTTTTGGATTGTCTAAGCTAGTACTTATATAACCAGTTATACAAGGACGACTTGTTACAATAATGTCACGGCCTATGGTACCGTTGATAGGCCGGGGTTCTTATATAAAAGCGGAACTAACTAGTAGCAAGCGCAAACGTAAATACAAATAAATACTTATAAAAAAATTGTTATTTCTTAAATATGTGACTTTCCTATAAACAAAACAATAATAGGAAAGTTTACTAGCCTAACTTCATTTATAGCCAAGACATGTCACCTTGGGGGGCCGGGCGGGGTGGGGCGTGCATCATGTCGTCCTGCCCTGTCTGACCATCCACCAGGCATACTAGCTAGCGTGTTGGCGGGCCATGCTCGTGCCTAGCCTAGCTCGTCTTTTTTGCCTGGCTTTGAGTTTTTAATAATTATAGACTTTTAAAGAATTATAGGTAATCAAATGCTGGTTTAGCTTAGACTTGAGCTTGACTCACATTTAATTTTTAACGCAATGACGGTTTGGACGTCACTACAAGAGAATGATAATTTAGCTACTAGTTTAGCAACTGACTAAAAATCAGTCGCTAAATATATAATTTAGTGACTGATTTTGAGACAAAAAAAATAGTTAGTCTTTACTTACGAGATCAAACTAATATGGTAGCTAATTATGTCTCTATTATAGAGACTAAATAAAGCAGGTATCGAATTTAATATCTAATTTAAATTTTTAAATACAGAAATTTATCAGTATCTAAGTACGTAGTTATTATAGAGACAAAACTAAGTGAGTAGCAAATTTAGTATCTAATTTAAGTTTTTAGCTACGGAAATACATTACGTTGGTAGCTAAAGTTATAGAGAGAAAACAAAGTGAGTAGCAAATTTAGTATCTAATTTAAGTTTTCAGCTACGGAAATACGTTAGTAGCTAAAGTTATAGTGACAAAACAAAGAGAATAGCAACTTTAGTATCTAATTTAATTTTTCAGCTACGAAAATACATTAGTAGCTAAAATTAATTTTCATTATCTTGTTTTTTAATATTTCATATAAAAAGTATGCCAATTTAAAATATAGTTTTGAATTATTATTATAATCTATTTATATTATTATAACTTTTATTAAAAAAATATCTTATAACACACATACGTAACAATGATTTTAAGTAAATATGTATTACCAAAATAGTCGTAATCTTCAAGTGCCTCAATGATTAGAATGTTAGTTACAGACTTGGAGGTCATGAGTTCGATTCCTCTTAACAACAAAAATAATCAATTTATCTAGAAAAGGTGGTGCATGGACAAATATACATGCTCGGTGAGCGACAGTCCTACATGTTATGTCGCACACTGAGTGCAGGTGCCTAGCTAGGTTGTTTTACCACCACTAATTTCTGACCTAATAAAGATAGCCAAATAAGTAGGGTTAAATGGACGGGAAGACTCATGAGCATATTTCAACTCTAACGAATGCAGTTCCAATCTCATACTACTCGGGTATGATTTCTGATTCCAAACTCATATTCATGCGTGAAACAAACGTCCCCTTATAGACTCCAATATACAATTATTATTATTATTATAGTTTTATTATTCATCCATGATATTCAAAATGGAAATGATTGTGAATTGTCATGGATATCAATTATAGTATCTTAAAATAGTACTCTTACATCTTTAAAAGTGCGTGGTGGCAGCAGAAGGAAGTCCCCATCTTGCTGATTATTCAAGGCTTTGCTTAGCTTAGGCACAACATAATTAATTAATTTCTCTTTTATTCATCATGCTAATAATAATGGGCTCCATTTCCTCTATTAATCATATTACTTTTACCTTAAATAACTACCGACCTAGCACAGGAGATGCCTTTTTTTAATACAATATGACATTACAGTCTATACGGGCCGTCAAATGAATTCGAGAGTTCCGGTTTTATAAGATAATAATGAGGCAGTTCCTATGAAAACTTAGTTTTTGTAACGAATAGTACTCAAACATAACATTATTCGGCTAACAAACAAGAACAATAACAAATGATTGGATATGAGCTTCGGTTTTGAGAATCTTTTGAACATGCTATTAGATAGGCGGCCCTGCAATTAGTCCACGTAGTGCGATAATCAATCTAGTCTGTACATTAATTTATAATTTATATTTAACCTATAGCGATAAAATAAGGTGCATAGGCTAATTATTATTAAACTATTTTCTTACAAAAAATGAATTTCGGTGTGGTGAATACGAGTAGTGCTCAATAATGGCAAACTCAAGAAAGTACGAGTATTATTAGGTTTAACGAGTTTTCTAACATATACCGTTACTTAAAACATACCATATACATTAAAATCTTAAAACCCGCGTTAGAAAAAGCGAAAGTCTAATTTTTAGTCTCATGAATGTATTAAATATTAGAGATGCAGGCCAGGATGATATGATTATGGTGGCACAGCGTATACTTTGTTCAACAACAGCCTTGGGATTGAAGGGAGGGACCTTAATCATCATGACCTAGCTTAACTATAATCATCTCCCTGTTATTGCAGTCTACTCATGCTAACACGTATCTTAATAATATACATTAATACCGTAGTTAAATAAACGTTAAAAGATTTACCAGATATATCCTCGTGACTCGTGAGATATTTAGGTATAAACCCGCAGTCAGTATAACTAACGAGACAACCTTATGCATCCTATGACATTTAGGTTAAAAATATAAATCCCACATTAACGACCTAGCTAAATGTGGAGATTTACCAGACTTTCTCGTGAGATATTCAGGTATTTATAAATCCATAGTCAGTATAATTAATTAACGAGACTATCTTATAAACCCTGCGACATTTAGGTTATAAATGTACGCCCTAGGGCTAAAACATGCATGCACCAAAAAAATGTAAACATCGAATATCCAAAACAACTCCAATGAAAGCATGATTAAAACCACAAGTAACAACCAAAAATACTAAAACATTTTTGGTAGAATTTCTTTTCTCAAAAAACTTTATTGATTGACAAATAAAGTTTGAAAAAGTTCCTTAAGAGTAAAATATTTATATAATTAAGCACATCTACTAATATATAGGCTGATTCCTCCTGACCTTTAAATCCTCCTTTTTAAAGGATGTCTTAAGAAAGGAGCAAACTAGGGGACTTGAAAACACTACTAAAAAGTACCTCATCTTATAGGGAGGCCAAGCTACTCTTACCCTTCGCAAATTATACTATAAAACCGTTGTCTGGTATAGCGATATATAAAAATAATAAAATGACCATTTTACGTTAAAATGTAACCATTTTTTTAATTTACTCTCGTTTAAAATTTGTTTTTAAAATTACTTCCTTAAATTATATATTTTCCTAAAATTATTTCAAAAATCCAATTTAAGTTGACTTATTTTTTCTATTTTTGAACTCCCTACATTTGTCTACATAGCTTTACCTTTCACAATATATATTAACTAAGCCACAAACGAAATAAGTTCAAAATAGACGAAATAAGTCACTTAACGTGGACTTTAAAAGCAATTTCAAAAGGGAGTAATCTAAAAAAAATGATTTTAAAAAGCGTAAAATCTAATTTACTCTTATATATTATAAAGAGCCTACACTTTAAACCTGGTTATTGTTCATCATAAAATGGTCATTTTTTATCGGTCGCATCATATAGAGTTGTACACTTATACCTAATATATAAGTACTACATACCCTTACCAACAACAACTAGCAAAGAATTACTTGGGGTGTGTGGCTGTCACCTGAAACTTGTGTGTGTTTTTTGTCTTCTAATTAGAGCATATATGTATGGGAAATTGATTTTATTATTTACTATTGTATTATATTACTAATCTTTTCTAGGGATTTTCAAGCTTTTTCCTTACAAAAGAGGTACTATTATATCTAATGTTAATAAGCATAATAATACTTATAATTAGCCTCTTAATAAATTTTAATTAATAATATGGAATCTACTAATAATGATGATCTTCATCTACAACAACATCATAATAAGCTTCAAGATCATGATCATGATCATCATCTTGCTAGATCTTCTAGTATTATAGTTCCATCTTCTTTGGCTTTCCCAAGTTTGTGTGATGTTGAAGGTAATAATTGTGAGCATGCTTGGAGGTCTTCATCAACTTTCTTCTTGTAAGTTTTTTATTACAATTTTATTTATCCATTCTCTAGACTTTAATATGTTTATTACAACGACCGACCGACAGGGTTTGATTTGGGGTCGGCTGATATAAATCGTCTTATCAAACAGTTGTTTGATACTGTCTTAATAATAACTTGGCTTATTACATAGGTATTTTAATTTGGTTTGATTTGTTAATCGTCTTAATTTTTAGTTCAAGAGAAAATTATATTTTTGATTATTGTGGTTAATTAATTAAGCTACTCCCTCCGTCTCAGCCATATGTTTACACTTCTCTTATTTTTCTCTCACAAAATAAAAAAAGTATAAACATATCAACGGGATAAATGGAGTATTGTTAAGGGGATAAGGGGTTTTATTTATTTGGGTTAATTTTAAATTTTGAACATGCATTTTCCTATATATAATTAGGGTTTATCTATTTTTTTTTTTTTTATTTCTTATAATAATTTATGAGGTATAAATTTGTACTTCATAAGTTTATTTAGATCTTATTTTAAGATAAATTTTTCCAAAGGGTATAGAAATAAACTTTCAAATCACACCATATTTAGTGATCTATCAATGGAACATGAGTAATTGGTTTGATGTATAGGTTTGGTATCGAAATTCAGTATCACCATCTAATAATAACAGCTCATTCTCGAGTTTAAATTAACTCGATTCATCCTTCTGTAATTGTTTTTTGCAGGAATAATAACAATATTCATGCAAATTCCATTGAAGCACCTCCAAATACTTTCAACAATTCCATGATACAAGACTTAAGATATTCATTACCTAATAACATTAATAACATTATTATTCAATCTACTTCCTACAATGAACATCATCATCATCATCAACATCTTATTTCCAATAAAATCAAGGAAGAATCATCGACATCGTCCGATCAAAGTAATAGTTCATCTTTCCAAACATTTGGTGAATTGTTAAGCCCTTCAACAAATACACCAAATGAAATGCTTCTTCTTAATACATTATCTCCTACTTACAAAAATCATATGTTTCATCCTTCAACATTTCAACCTAATATGCAATTTCAAGATAATAATAATAGTAATAGTAATAGTAATAGCGATCTTCCAGGAATAACTACGTTTAGCCAAATTTTTCCAAGTGTAAATATATCGAAATTAAGCTCAAGCGCAATGGATTCAAGTAATTTTCGCGGTAATTTGGATCTTCTTGCAAGCCAACAAAGATCGTTTTTCGGTGGAAGAAGTCTTAATCAAGCTCCACATAGTAATCTTCTTGAGCTATTCAAAGATAGTTCTCAATATGGTAGTGTTGATCATGATTTACAACAATCTAATGCTTCAACCCATGTATGTATTTCTTTAATTTTCCTATATAATATTTATTTTGTGTTTCATAGTAATTTCTTATATGATATGAGACCATATTAAATCTCATATTATCCATGCATTTCATATATATTTAGTTAATTATACATCAAATTGGAATGGTAGGTGTCTCTCAATCGATCAGAGTCGTCTCATATAAGAATTTGTGTTTTACTCCAGAATTATCGTCATTGCATTTATTTCATATACATGTAATTGGAATGGTAGGTGTCTTCCGGTCACAGTCTCATATAAGAATTTGTGTTTCACTATAAAAAAAAATGTCATTGTATAGTTTATCATATTATTTTTCATATGGGTCATAGGTGGCTTCAAAGTCTTATCTATGTTTATTTAAATCCATTCATCATATAGGTTGGGTATAGATCATTCAAGTTTTGTTTTGATATAAAAAGTTTGTTTCAATTATTTTGTATTACTTTTTTTGGTATAAAGTTAGTTTTATAACAACGATTTTAATGCTGACGAGTTTAAACCCTAGGTCATAAGCTACACATTCATGACTTTTTCAACTAGGCTGGTTAACATCTATCTGTCGGCAGCTAACAAATTCACCAGCTAAATTAGCAGACATGTAAATCGATTTATATTTCGACACATACATTAGCAAATGATGCTAAAATGCTAACTATAGCCATGTCTTTCACCTCCATAGATTCACCATTTCTCAACCTTACACTAATGTAGTATATATGTTGTTTAAACTAAAAGACTTATGACACAAACTTATATAATAATATGGATAATGTCATATAAAAAAAGTTAGAATATAGAAAGACCAATCAATTTATAGTAAGTTTTCTTTGTGTAAAATGGGAAAGTTGTAACTCTTTTGAAAGTTCAATAAAGATATTAAGAAAATAAAAAGGATGGTCCATTCATCTCTTTTTCTATATATGAAGGATTCCTTCAGCTTTATACATGCAAATGATTCAATTTATCTTTTCAGAACCTTGAGACTTTTCTCTTTTTAATTTCATCCATATATATTTTTCTCGGCCTTTTTAACGTATACCCTAATAGCACACATTAAAAGTCTAAATAAAAAACACGGAAAATTGAAAATGTAAGTATATATGTATCAACTCTTCCTATTTAGTGAAATATTTCTACGATGTTTTTATTATTTAGGTTATTAATGTGTGCCCTTAATTATTACACGTCTTAGAAAACCGTTTCTTTTTATTGCATTGTTTTTTTAGTCTACTAATGATAAAACTTCTTTGTTAAAGCTTTCATCTTTTAACAATAATGGAATCCTAGAACCAAAGAGATCTAGCTGCATTGTGGAGCCTAACTCAAGTCATCAATCGGTGTTGAAAAAGCAACGGTTCGAGACTCGTGCTTCTTGCCCTCCGTTTAAGGTAATACTCACTCCGTCTCATTGATTCGCTGAATAATAACATTATTCTGTCGTATGAGTGTGACAATCTCTTACTAATTTCTTTTACGTATAATTTGTAATATTAAGTATGGGACGATCTCTTACCAATTTATCAATTTTATCAGGTTAGAAAAGAAAAATTAGGAGATAGGATTGCTGCTCTACAACAACTAGTAGCACCCTTCGGCAAGGTACGTATTATGTTGGATTAGTCGATATTACGCGTCCATATGATATTAATTTCAGTACCACCGGTTTATATTAGGTTTTTATTTAGACCCTCATAAAATGTAATTAGGGAAAACCTATCTAGTAGCCATATCTAAAACCACATCGATTCCATTTAATCCGATCCCATTTAATCCGATCATATGACAATACTATCGTAAAATGAAGTCATTACATATTCCAAAACCTTTAAAAATCGGTCGTGATAGGTTGTCACGACTCACCATCACAACTATAACAAGCTTAATGGTTTGACAAACCCTTAACCTAAATTATAAGCTTAACCCTTGACCTAAATCGTATCCCAAAAATAAATTATCAATTATTGTGTGAGACCGTCATCATGTGGCTTGCTACGAGCGAGAAAAAATTATCACTGAATGATATAAACATTGATAATTTTATGTTAAAACCTAACCACTTAATCTAAAAATTGATTATTTTATAATAAAATAAGATGGTCATTTTTTAAGTGATCGTACATATAACGGTCTTATAATATAATTTTCGAAAAAAATAAAATAAAGAAGCATGCTTGTTCTGACTGAGATTTGGGTATAAGTTAAGCATTGTTTAATGCATATTGACAGACAGATACAGCATCAGTACTATCAGAAGCCATTGGATATATCAAATTCCTTCAAAATCAAATCGAGGTACATACATTAATTCTCCTTTTATTCTTCTTGTTTTCTTATCAACTACTACTATACTACTTCATCCGTCTCAATAGATTCTTTACGTTTATTTTTTCATATTTGTCGAGGCGTGTTTTGCACCATCTGTATCTTTCATTTTACTGATAAAAATTATAAAAATTTGATATTCTTAACTTGATATTTGCTCTTATAGATTGTCGATAAAATTAAAGTTTTATTGTGTTGTGAATCATGTCAAAAAAAGCAAATGTAAATAAACTGTTTAGATGAAGAGAGTAATTATTAATAGCTTTTCGTGATTTAAGATCTTAAATATATTTCTGTAAAAGGCCGGCTTCTTATCATGTGCCCTAAGAGGACTGGTCGGAAAAACCGATATTAAATGATGCTTAATTTATCCCATGCATCAATATTCTTTTTTGATTCAATGTGTTTCTTAAAGTTAAACATGTCCACATATCAATGTTTATGTATGTTCCAATTTTTTAATATTCAAATTTTGGAATTATTTTCATATGGATGTGGTAATAATAAAGTTTAATTTATGGTCTCAGAAGGCTTTTTATAACTTTCCAACTGTTTAGATTTGATTATGTTGCATTTTATATATTATATATATATATATATCTCGAGGATGTGATCGGTCCTGCTTAAAACCCGTCTTAGCTTACAATGTACCTCGTATATAGTCTTGAACTTGAAATGTTTCAAATAAGTTTTTGAGTTGAAAGAATCACATACTTATCAATAAAGTACTCCATATATACATCAATATAAATATCAAACTCGGCTATTTTATTTATGAAAAAAATTCAATAAAAAGTTGGATTAAAATAAAAATTCGGAAAAATTAGGGTTGACACACCCATCATAACTATGATACAGTTTCACATACTCAATTATTTGTTTAACTTTGATTATAATGCAGACATTAAGTGTTCCATACATGAAGCTAGGCTCGCACAATAGGAGCTCCAACAACCTTCACAGGGTAAGTTAAAAATCAACAAAGAGTAATTAAATCTTTGTTTATTTTTATTATTATCTTTTGTTCATAATAATGAACGTAATTCTCGTTAATTAACACGAAATTAATTATAAATTTGCAGATTTCGGACGAAATCGAGGCAATTAAACAAGACCTTAGAAGCCGAGGACTATGTCTTGTTCCCTTGACATGCCTGTCCTATATAACTAGCGATTGTGAGATCACTGGACCTAGTGCATGGCCGCCACCTCATAACTTTAATCCCGGGTTTTAGTTAAATAATAATCAATCTGAACTCAACTTAAACCAGCAGAAACGTCATATTTTGTCTCGAATATATGGTTTTATGAGACTCGAATTTGGAATAATCCAAATGTAATGCAAATTGTAAGATGGTTGAAATTAGGTGCGTACTCGAAAGACGGGATGAATTATGATTTGTATGAGTAGTGGAACAAACTTGGTCGTCCTGCATGAAAATGTAACAATATCAGGGTATACCAAGTATGATCCATATTAACTAGGCACATTATTAGCCATGGAAGACTCTTCCAAGGAACTTTTTACGACGTTTTTTAAAATAGCAAAAATTTATATCAGTTATTTTTGATGCACACTGAATAAAGCCTCGAACAGGTCAACCAACATTATTGTTGTCAAACCCTATACAAAAGTCACGTAGAGTTTGTTTATTTTAAGATCACATTATTAAATCTTTGTTTTTAAGGTTGCATTATTAAATATTTGACTAGTATGTATTATGAACCTCGTGTCAATTATTCACCATATGGTAAATACACTCTAGTAGTATAAATACAGTATGTGTTTAACCCGACTTTTAAGTGTTTTTTCAACTAAAAAAATAGAAGTTAATTAAGTGGGGTTAGTCCAATGATAGTTAGGTTAAACCTTAAAACTTGCAGAAATACAGGAGTTGAAAGGTCTCAAGTTCGACTACCAGTTGGGGCGATGATTACTTGGCCACTGCAGCCCCCGAAGGGATGGTTTACCTGGTCCATGTGATAGTGCGGGAATACATGGGCCAGAGATTCAACCCCTTCATCATCAACCAAAAGAAAAAAAATTGGGTCAAACACTACTTTTTAAATTTACATGGTCTATGTGATGGTGCAGGAATACATGGGCCGGGAATTCAACCCCCTCATCATCAACCAAACGAAAAAAAAACTGGGTCAAACACTACTTTTTAAAAAATTAAAAACTAATTTTATATTTTAAACAAAAATTGCAAAATTGAGCCCTAAAAACAGAAGTAGCAAATTCTGTTTTATTTCCACATTACTCATGTGTTATTTGAGCGCCAAAACCCAAAAAATTCGCCAAGTACCAATTTGCAGATTTTTTTACCTCTTTTGCATATCTATATATAATTATATTTAATTTAGCAAACAAAAATATATAAAAAAAATTGATAAAAACTAGTTAGGCCAAACACGATAAAACTGATAAAAATAGTTTTTTGAAATTTTTGGTTAAACAGGACCAATTTTATGAAAAATAATTTTATAAAAATAATTTTACAACCGTAAAAATTCTTTTTTATAAGTAAGGTCAAACATACACTCAATAATACGCATAAATGAGATCAAGGATCACAACTCAATGAATCTAATTATCACGAAATATATTCAGATAAATTTTAAATAGCGATTCTTGTAAGATATGAATATTCAAAAATAAAATTAAGCTAATAATGTTATTAGAGTAATTCAGTAAAAGTGAAAAAAATGTCAGAAACAAAGCAGAAAATAAAGCAGTATATTCTTCATTCACTTTAAGTTGTTATTCATCTTTATATATACAGTTGCATACTTCTCCGATGTGTAAATGTCCTTGTAAAACAACCAAGTACAAACCCTACCTGACAACCTTGACTATATGTCACTCTTTCCGATAAACGGTTTTTCTAACGTGTACTTTTAGGACACCCGTTATTAATCTAACACAAATTCTTGTTTCAAACCAAGTATATCCGTGTGAAATAATAAGACGGGTCAAATAATTACCATTTTATATATAAGACAAAAACAAAATTCCTAGATATTAACAAAATGACTTGTCTTATCTATGCAAGTGGGGTATATTTGACCCATTTTAACCTTAAAACGGTTATATCCGTTTGAAGAGAGACTTATTGTTAATCTAAATGCGTAACGATTATAACATTCTCATATGATCCTTAGGTAAAATCTCATTTTTAACATAATTAGTGAAAATATGATGTGAATCTTTCCGCATTTAATTACTAGGACACACGTAAGAAAAACCGTTAAATAAAATAAGGTTTCATCTTCTTGTTGGAAAGAGTTAAGCTGAATTAAAGTGAAACTTATGAAGTCGAACTGAATCGAACTATACAGAACTAAACTACACTAAACAAATGAAGTTGAATTGAACTAAACTAAATAGAGCTGAATTGAACTGAAATTAAGTCTAAAATGACGGAATCTAAATCGTTTAACAAGTATTACCTCTTACTCAATAGTTTTTTCATTTTAAAATATTTTTATAAAATAATAAAATTGTAAACAATCTATTGAATGGAAGAGAATATTTCATTAATCATATGAACGGTATACGTACAATATAAGTCTAAATATTCAGGTAGAGAGGAAATAATAAAATTGTAAACAATCTATTGAGTCGAAGAAAATATTTCATTAATCATATGAATAATATACGTACAATACAAGTCTATATATTCACGTAGAGAGGAAATATTATCAGTATGATGTCCATATTTAATTTAATGGCAAAAGTAAGCTATACTTAAATTAATTCATTTATTTAAAAAACCACACAAATTTATGAATAATGTACATTAAAATTATTTATTAAATTAATTTTTTATCGATTGTTTATTAGACATATCGAGAGTTAACATCCTTATCCCTTTTTTTACGGAGTCGTGACATATCAAGTTAATTAGATTGTTACCCAATCTAGCCTTGGATCTAATTGACCAACTCCATTGAGCATAATTATCGTGACATTTTTAGGGTAAATTAACTTCAATTAGACTCTCTTAAATTTGTTGTATCCAAGTCAAGCGTAAAATGAGTTTTGAGCAGGACAATAGTTTGATATTCCCAAGACATTATTTATTTATTCGGTATACTTATCTCTTCTATCTATTTAACTTTTTTTTAAACGGATATATATTCATCTTAAACAAGAATTTGAATTTATGCCGAATTTTAGAAATCGTTTCAGATCCAAGTATGCACAACCATGTCCAAAGTGCTGATGCCTATAAAGAGTGGACTGTAGATTGATCTAAGCCACACCCTTGCACTGAAAGAAAGGTGCAGATGAGAGTCTGACAGTAATGGTCCATATCAATGTAATTGGGCTATCTTTATTCCTTGGGTTGTAGGGTACCCCTCTTCACTTGGTCCACCTAAGCCCCTTTTTATGCACCCTTTATCAAAAATTAATTTAATTTGATTATCTCTTATTGTGGGTAAATTCGGGTGTTTACGGTTTATAACAGTGAATAATCCTCCTGTTACGGGAAATTTTAAAAAAATCGATGAATTTGCTTCATTTTTGTTGGTAGTGTTTGAATCTTCGACCTTAGAAAAGCGATCAAAGGAAGAACAAGTGAAATCCTATCCCTTTTTTGTAATGAGATGAAAGGAAAGAGGATAACACAGAGAAATAGGAATACATTGGAGGTATCACCTCAAAGTTTTATTAGTTTTTGAATATATGAATATTTTTTGAGTTTATTACCTTAAATTTTATTTGTTTTTGAGCATATGAATATTTTTTTGAGCTTATTACCCTCAACTTCATTTGTTTTTGAGCATATGGGTATTTTTTTGAATTTATTATGTCAAACATTATTTGTTTTTGAACATATATGTATTTTTTATGAGCTTATTAAAATTTATAAGTTAGATTTTAAATTTTTTTCCGTTAAAAGTAAAATATAACTAAGTTTATATCTAATATTTTTGATTTTTATTGTAAGTTTTTGAGTTTAATGTTTTAATAACTGAACTCAAAAACTTTAAAACAATACTAGTAATTTTTAAAACAAAACTCAAAAACATTATTATAAATGCTCAAAAACTATAAAATTGGTGGTAATATATCTGATGTATGACCCTCTTACTGAACTATTTTTGTCTGTTTCAAACATGATCTTTAAAATAATCTTAAGGCTTCTAAATGTATCTATTTTAAACCGTATGTCAATTTTAATATCAGGAGTAATTTTTACAAAGTGTATAAGGTACAATAGTGCGAATTTCGACAATTTTTATCTCGAGACTTTGGCAGCCTAAACACGTGGATAATACTCTCAAATCGGTTATTTTTTGTCATTTTTTAACCCCAAATTTTTTTTTTCGAATATCTATAGGCTCATTATATTCAATAATAAATATTGGATGCTTCAATTTTCCACAAAGCAAGAAAAAATAAGTATAAAATTTATTTTGTCTATTTCAAACACGACCTTTAAAATAATCTTAGGTCCTCTAAATGTGTTTATTTTAAATCATGTGGTATTAAGGTACTATGGTGCGAATTTCAAGATTTTTTAATCCCGGGACCTTGTCCGCCTAAAAAACGTGGATAACAACCTTCAAAATCGGCTATTTTTGGCCATCTTAGAATTCAATTTTTTTCTAGAATCATTGTTATAGGCTCATTATGTCCTATAATAAATATTAGATGCTCGGATTTTTTTCCCAAATAACATAGAATAGAACATACGACTTATTTTGTCTATTTCAAACAAGACCTTTAAAATAATTTTAAGGTTTTTAAATGTGTCTATTTTAAACTATATGTCAATTTTAACTCTCCGAGTCATTTTTATATGGTATTAATGTACTATGGTGCGAATTTCGATAATTTTTATCCCGGAGCCTTGTGAGCCTAAAAAATGTGGATAATAACTTTCAAAATCGGCTATTTTCGGTCATTTTTGAACGCAAAAGTTTTTTTTTTTTTTTTTCTAATTCCTTGTCTATAGGCTCATTATATCCTATAATAAATATTGGATGCTTGAATTTTTCACAAAACAACATAAAATAAAGTATACAACTTATTTTCTCTATTTCAGAACAACCTTTAAAGTAATCTTAGGTCCTCTTAGTGTGTCTATTTTAATTTAGTAAGTCTTGCTTGCGACGGGTCACTATTTGTGACGGATATTTCGTGAGATAAAATGGATACAAAATGAGTTAGTGGAGAGAGGGGACCACATGAATAGTGTTGAAAAGAGAGAAAAAGTGGGTATTTTGTGAGAGAAAACGGTATCCGTTACAAGCTTGCGACGGATAGTGTCGTTGCAAATAAGAATTTGTGATTTTAATTTGTATGCCAATTTTAACACCTTGAGTCCTTGAGTCATTTTTGTATGATCTTAAGGTACTATGGTGCGAATTGTAAGATTTTTTTTTTTATCCCGGGTGCTCATTGGCCTAAAAAATGTCAATAATAACATTTAAAATCGATTATTTTTGGTCATCTTAGAACTCGATTTTTTTGTTTAGATAGAATCTTTGCCTATAAACTCATTATATTCTATAATAAATATTGGATACTTGAATTTTTCTCGAAATAAAATAGAATAGAGTATATAACTTATTTTGTTTATTTTAAACACGACCTTTAAAGTAACCATAAGGCTCTAATGCTTCTATTTTAAACCTTATATTAATTTTAACTTCCTGGGTTATTTTTATACGGCATTAAGGTACCATGGTCCATAGCGCGATTTTTGAGAATTTTTATCTCGGAGCCTTATCAGCCTAAAAAACGTGGATAAAAATTCTAATATTTAGCGTAGATGACCAAATTGCTCATCAAATAGTACATTCTTAAAACAGAAATAACAATAATCTACTGAGACACCTAGAATCAAACGATAGAACTACCTTGTGAAAGATATATCCGTCGCAAGATTGCGACAAATCAACAGTAGATACTACCTATATAGGTAAATAAGACAAAATAGTTATTACTTCACCGTCGCAAGGTGACAACAAATATATTCGTCACAGATAATAATTTATAAAATAAAATAACACAACAAATAACCGAGATGAAGATACTAAACATGACATCAGAATGGTGTGAGCTAGAAAATGGCATTTTAGAGGAATAGTAAGAGTGTAATTGTCACTAACAAAACTGATTAATAAATTGACAAATTCTTCCAAAATGTCTTTTTTCTATTAAAAAAATATCTAGACACTTAGACACAATCACACCTCCAATTCATCCAAACAACAGGAATCTCTTATCCAAATTCCAAACTTTATCTGCTACGTAGTATTTTTCGTCGGTCCATTCATCATTTTATCTCATCAATTTCTTCCTAAAATACCCTTCATTTTTTCTCCATGATCCCATAAAAATACCCATCTAAAAGTCATTAAAATCCATTTATTTTTTCTTAACTTGTGTTAATTTAATTGATTTTACAGGTAAAACCCTAGATTCCTGGAATTATACCCCTTTTTATCAGGTGGGTATTAGAATCTGGATTTTTTTCTGGATTTTTTTAATGTTTTATACTGTATTTATGCTAATTATGATCAGAAAAATTGAGTTATAGACTAAAGATTCAATTCAAGTTGGATTTTTTTTGTGATTAGTGGGTTAATGATCATGCTAGTGTACTGTATATACTCCATTGTCTCGATCATTTGTTACCTTTTATATTCTCCGCAAGTATTTTAATGGGAAGTTATAGCTTTTGGTTGTTACTTCCTCGGTTTCATTTGATTGTATACGTTTTCCGAAACCCTCCTCATATCAAAGTTGGAAGCTTTTAGTGACTGTGATTACTGTATATACTCACTTATCTCGATCATTTGTTTACCTTTTATATTCCCGCGAGGAGTATTTTGATGGGAAGTTGTTGCTTTTGGTTGTTACTTCTTCGGCTTCATTTGACTGTTTACGTTTTCCGAAACCCTCCTCATATCAAAGTTGGGAACTTTTGGTGATTAGTATGATCCTCAAATTAGCTTTCCTGTCAGTTCTATATACTCCCTTGACCAGATCATTTGTTTACCTTCAATAGTTCCTTGTATTAGGAATATCCAGTGTGACTGAAGGTCACGGGTTCGAATCCTGGCAACCTCAAAACACCTCAAAAACCACGAAGTGGAAACCAGCACACGGTATGTGTGGGCCTGTGCAAACTAACCACTCTTCAAGCCCAATGGGCATTTGAGTGAGGGAGCGTATTAGGAATATTAATAATAGTTGGGCCTCAACTATCACCTTAAGGTTTTGGTTGAGATGGTTCATCTATCACCTTGTGGGTAGTATTGAACCTATCACCTTGTGGGTAGTATTTTAATCAAAGGTGAACGAATGATTGAGACAGAGGGAGTGTAAGTCTTAGCTTTTGGTTGTTAATTTGTTACTTCCTCTGTTACATAATTGAATGGAACAGATGAAATACTCCGTACTGCTTTTTCATAATCACTATGTCGTCTCAGTCAATTGTTTACCTTTTTTACTCTCGGTGTTTTAATCAAAGGTAAAAGTAGTAGACAAGGAGGTTTATTTGAGAATTTAGTTTTCGGGTCATAGTAATAGCTGTGGTTTCATAAAATTTTAAGAGATGTGCTGCAGTTATTAGATTTGAGATGTAGGTAAACTGGAGAAATCAGTTAGTACAGTGAGCAATTAGAGTGCATGATCACATAAATATATGGTGGTGTTATCATTTATGACCATTGTAAGCGTGAAACTGATTTAAAAATATATTTTTAGAACTAATTAATGCTCAACCGTCTCAAATAAGAATTCGTATAGTTAATTTTAAGGTGATATATTGTCTTAGGATTTAAAATAGAAGATGGCAACATTGCAAGGACCTGTTATTTGCCCAACTGTTCAAGCAAAACAAATGGGTGTTTACACTGTGCCGATTAATGGCCCTTCGGAAAGGACAGCAATGTTGAGGAGTAGGTTTTGGGGTTACAAGGATGGGTTTCGACGTAGCACTAATGCTGGTTTTTGCGCTCGTTCACGTCATATGAGAAGGGTTGGAACTATTCAGTGCACTTACAGTTCGTCATCCAACGGGAATGGTAGCACAGCCGAGAATTTTAGTGAAAAAGATGAGGACTACGTCAATTCGAGTGTTATTGAGGCTGGTAAGTTGTGCTCTAATTACTTTGCGTCTGAACTCAATGATTATGTTTATATGTGAAAAGCATAGATGGCCTGTGAGCTAGGCCGGTGTATGGTTCGTCAATGCTGATTTCTATTTAGCATAGATTGGCTATTTGTGTTGTTGAATTTCAAACATGTAAAATGTGCTAACGAGTTATTTTTCTTTTGATGGTTATTTGGGTTCTCGGATACTCTGATTAGCATGCTTTCTCTATTTCCCGTAGTTTGCCATTGTTATGTCCCAGTTTGGTTGTGTTGTGATACTTGCCTTTGTATTCGTAGTTGGAGAAGAGTTAATTGACTTTTTTCTCGAGAGTTTGAGGAATTAGGGATGTAGCTCTAGTCAGATCTCATCTTTTGTTCTCCGTAGTTAACTGGTTGTTCACACGGTGTACATGATGCTGCTTGTAGGGCCCAGTTGGTGTTTTGTTTTTCCATAACGTAAACGTTTTTCCATTTTTTTGTTGCAGTTGAAGTGAAGAGTGGTGCAGATGGGTTCACTATTAAAATGAGAGATGGTAAGCTTATGAAATGTGTTCACAACAGTCCTCAAGGTGGCCATTTACCAGATTATGCACCACATCCTGCCATAGTCCTCAAAATGGAAGACGGAACTGGACTACTTCTCCCGATAATTGTTTGTATGTTCATATTCTCCGTGCTGTTCAGTTTTGCATTCTTTTGAGTTCCGCCAACCCATATATGACAGGTCTTAATATCTTGCAGTGGAGATGCCAAGTGTATTGCTTATGGCAGCTATCCGAAATGTACATATAGTAAGTAGTTGTTATTCGCGTCTTTGCTACTAAAGAGTATCATGAAACCGAGTATGTTACCTACTGCGTAGTTATTGACCCGTCTTCGTATTTGTATTAACGTAATGGACAGGCTAGACCAACAATGTATCATGTCATAAAGGAGATGGTTGAGAAGATGGGATATGCAGTAAGTTAAACAAACAAAGTTTACGTTCCGATTGTGGTTTCTTAGGGATAGTTGATCAAATTTTCTTGCTATCGTATATTGCAGGTCAAAGTTGTTCGTGTAACGAAGAGAGTGCATGAAGCATATTTTGCTCAAATATATCTCACAAAGGTTTGTACAGCGATTATGTTAATGCATTGGTTGCATAAAGTTATCTCTTCATTAATCTTGCACACGGTATATTTTTCATGGTTGCAGGTTGATAATGAAGCTGAATGTATTAGCTTTGATCTTCGACCATCAGATGCGATCAACATTGCTGTACGATGCAAGGTACCTTTTTCTTATGCGTGCGTACCAATCAAAATACTTGCACATTCCTGCAAAAGGTTATTCATCGATGTAAGTGTTTCAGAGATTTGCTTTAAACCTGCAAAAGGGTATTCATCGATGTATTATCTACGCAGGTTCCGATACAAGTAAACAAGAACTTGGCTCACAGTGATGGAATGAAGGTCCTAGAGTCTGCAAAGCCGGCGTCGTTGGGGCCTGCATCTGATGTTTTGTCATTTACTGAATTGGATCAGTAAGCTCTATTATTCTACTTCCCAGATCTCTGTTTCTTTCAGCTATCGCATCGTTGCTTAAGATGCTGCTTTGATTGTACAGACAAGGGCGACAACCAAAGATCGCCTTGTTTTTTTGTCGTATTTTCTCGTCAGTCAAATTACAGTTCCACGCTTCCACAGACTCTTATCTTTATTTTTGGATTTAAATGATTATGACCTCAAAGTTAATCTCTTCCTGAGTTGATACTTTTACATCATCACATCGCTATGAATATTTATATAGACACGAGAACAAGAACATTTGATTCAGTTGATGGTTCTTGTTAATCTGGATGTATTCCAGTAAAAATGTGACTCTTTTTTTGTTGCTAGAAATCTTTACATTTTTCATTGTCGGACTTTGAATCAGGCCTAGCGGAAAGCCATGCGTAGAGACAAAAGAATTTAATTTAATGCGAAACATGCTTGATGCTGCGCTTGAGGAGCGTTATCAGGATGCAGGTATGGTGATCACTTCTTGTTTACACACATATGTGCAGTCTGTGCGGAGTACAATTTTCCCTATGCCACTGCAAAGCAATATAAAAGTAAATTATTTTCCCGATAATGGAGATATAATCTAAAGTTCGTCGTAAATATCCAGTTGTGGTGGTATTTGGCTCTGGTAAATAGATACGGCTTATTTGATATCTGTACCGTCTGCTGAGGAGCCGACCTAAACATACAATTTTTGCATAATATCAGCCATCAATGGTTTGTTTTCAAGTCGGGTCTGATCTAACTCTGACTGACGTCACTGATTTGTGTTTTGATCCGACCTGGCTGACAAATCTATATTGCAGACATTGTATGTCCCTGTTTTCTTTACGTTGAAAACCCTAAAATTGTAGTGTAAGCTCGGTTTTATGGTTCCGTAGAAAAGCTAGCCCTTGTTAAGTCCTTTGTCTCCTTAAATGGCCATAAGAGTACTTCACATGATATTATATTTTCTTCCAGCACAATGGAGGGACAAACTCACTCAATTGCGCGCCAAAAGGAATTGGGCATGACAGGTAAAATTTTCTACTCAATTTAGTAAGAGTAAATTAGATTTTACTCCCTTTTGAAATTTTTTCCTAAAAATATTCCTTTAAGTTGCATTTTTTACTAAAATTGCTCCAAACTCCACTTTTAGTGACTTATTTCGTCTATTTTTTAACATATTCCGTTTGTGGCTTGACAAATCTATACTTTGAAAGGTATAAAACTATATACAAATGTAAGGGTTTAAAAACAGAGGAAATAAATCAACTCAAATCGGTTATTTGAAGCAATTTTAGGAAAAAATGCAATTTAAGGAAGTAATTTTAGAAAAAAATGCAACGTAAGAGAGTAATTTTGGGAAAAAGTTTCAAAAGGGGGTAATTTTAAAAATTTTGATCTCAAAAGGGGTAATTAACAAAAAATTATTTGAGACGGTCTTACACATGAGACCAACCCGTTAACCTTACAATTAGATGGTATATCGACAAAATTGTAGCTCTTTACATTAGCCGAAAGTATTATTGCAGGAAGGAAGTTGTACATTGGTGTGTGTATATATAATGATCTCATGGAGCTGGACAACTGGGGATGGTGATGCGTATTACTGTTCTAGTCTAATGGAACTGTTTCTGGCTTAGTTTTCTTTTGTTCATGCTGTAACTATCTGTAAATATTGGTAAACTGTATCGGACAATCGTCTTTGGGGTGGACGATCTTTGTTTATGTGCATAAGTCCCCTTTGTTTGTGTCGGAAATGGCCTAACCTGTGGGCTGACTCCTAGACAACAATGAAAATCAATGTATCAAATATTATTCGAACATGAACCACCACGAGTTGGGGTGAACTAAATACGGTCTGAAAACCAAAACTGATTTACGTTTGGGTCTTTGCCGCCCTAACTAATTTCGTGTTTCCACTCCGTGCTTCGGGGTAGCTTGGATTGAAGACTTCTCCTTGTAACTTGTAAGGGCAAAAGCTTTCCTGACTGGGTAACTGAAAGACTTAAAATAGTACTAAAATTTCTCGAGATGAAATATAATGAGATACAATAAAATAGGCTATTACGGAGTATTAACAACATAAAAATGAGTAAGAATAAAAAATGTGACGATTATCTTGAAAATATGTAGAAAATTATATAAATGAGTCGCGTTACATATCTAGTTAAAAAAACATAAACGAGTCACTTTGTATGTAAAGAAATGGTTTTATTATAAGACCGCTTGTATATGATATACCATCTTATATATATAATTGCACGATTATGTAGAAGGCTCTGGTTGAACCACGTCATCAAATCAAATTCTTTTTTTTTTTTTAAATTCATCCGGGTGGGATCTGCAAGGTGGTATCAAAGTTGTATAATGATTTTAATTCGAAATAACTGACTGAAATAATAGTTTTACAGTTATTACGTAACACTTTTGATGTAAATTCGTAAACATGAATTTCTACGAAAACTGTCAATATGTAAAACGTGAACTTAAATATTATATAAGAAAATACGGGTAAGTGGTAATTGAGCCCCGTAACTCTTCACAATTGTGAAATTAACCCCCATAACTCTCTATTGGGGTAATTTCACCCTATAACTTATACAAAATGTGTAATTTAACCCCAATTCAATATCTTCCCAAAATCTCACCAAAATCTCACCATATACTAAAATTATACGGTGTACAATTATACTAAAATTATACGAAATACATATACAATTTAATATACCGTTGTTTTAGACTAAAATGCTTACGTGTCGCGCTCATATCAATCGACCGTATAAAATACAAATTATATACACAGTAAATACGTAAAACAAAAACTACCCACTGATCCACTATCCGCTACTCTTTCCTAAAATAACCGCTACGTAATTAATTAAGGTCATCACCCTCTCTAATCTGTAAAAATTACTCCACGTTATTTTCCATTTGTCTCGATCGTCTCGCCATCTTAATTCCTTGAATTTTTCTTAAACTGTAAAAGTAGTACTCTGTACTTTTTATCAACTTATACCTTTAATTCCCACATAAATATGACGTCTCAATTTGTATCACGACTTTCCAAAATTCCGAAATTAAAGATGTATTTCGTATAATTTTAATATAATTGTACACCGTATAATTTTAGTATATGGTGAGATTTTGGGGAGATATTGAATTGGGGTTAAATTACACATTTTGTATAAGTTATGGGGTGAAATT
Organism: Silene conica; assembly: GCA_029255685.2. Lineage (NCBI taxonomy): Eukaryota > Viridiplantae > Streptophyta > Magnoliopsida > Caryophyllales > Caryophyllaceae > Silene > Silene conica. Next base: position 5,296,318 of record CM055317.2, on the reverse strand, counting down.
ACCCCAATAGAAAGTTATGGGGTTTAATTTCACAATTGTAAAGAGTTATGGGGCTTAATTACCACTTACCCGCAAGAAAATATAATAATTTCGAACGTCGTGTATCTAGAACTATTACATAACAATTTACACCCAATACATAATTAAAATAAACAATAACAATTAACAATTGACAACAATAAAAAAAACTGTGGCAACAATACTAAATTAAAAAACAATAAAATAACTTAATATTAATATAACAGCCACAAATAATGTACCAATTAATATCATCAATTAAAAAATTTTGCGAAAATTAAGTGATAAATAAAAGTGTATAGACATTAGATATAAAACAAAATCGAATTTTGATAAAAAATGTATATAGAGTTATAGACGTTAAATATAAAACAAAATTTATGAACATTTATAATATAATTACGATGATACATATTTAAAATAATACAATTTAAAAATAGCTCGTATAATTTTTTACGCAGGCCAAAAATTAGTAATTTATGAACATTTATAATATAATTACGGTGAAACATCATGTACCAACCTTCCTCTGATCAACCTTATATACAAGTGTTATCATAAAACCGATTGTTGGTTTACGACACTATCCATATTATTACCTTCCTGCAATAAGTTATTATAAAACTGTTTTACAAAGAGATTCTCGACTACAGTGTACGTGGCATGTTGAAAGAGGAAACCAAAAGTGAGGTAGTTGCATGCCACAAATTTCAAAAAGCAAAACATTACAGTACAAAAAGATACGTGAGTGGACCGCTTGAGTAATCCACCGCTACTATTACATCATTCTTGAACATCGAATTAAGTTCGGAATTTAACTCTAATTTATCATGATATACTATTAGCTGCTTTTGTGCAAAAGCAAATGTAAATTTACGTATTTGTATGCCAAGTGGGTTTCGTCCTCTGTATGTTGCGTTGCTGAGTAATAGGGTAATATCGTTGTATCGATGTTATTAGTTGCAGGTTTTGAAGGATCATCCAGTATGTCTGAAAAAACTGAACGAAAACCAGATGTTTTTGAAGCGTCTGAAGATGAAAAGAAGAGGAATGGTATAAAGAAGAAAGCAATTAACGCGTCGTGTAAATTACGGCGTTCACTTAGCCTAAGGAAAGGGAAGAAGAAAGCCGAGGGACGAGACGCTTGTGTTTCTATTAAAGATGTACGAGATAACAAGGAGGTGCAGGCTGTGCAAGCTTTTCGAGATATTTTACTCTCGAATGAGTTGCTGCCTTCAAGATATGATGATTATTATATGCTTCTGAGGTAATTTTTTGGTTGAGATGATTCATCTATCAGGCGCAACCCTCTCGTATATACCCTTTATTATTGAGTTCCCGCTTATTGTATGTGATGCACTCGTTATTATTGGTACCCCACTTACTGTAATGTATTGGGCGTCACCTGGTAGCACTAAGGCAAGGCTATGTTTTTTCTGGCTTAATTTTAGCTCATTTCAGTTTTGTTCAACTCTATTCCGTTCAGTTCTCTTTAACTTTCGATTCAGCTATCAGCTCTTCAGCCGAAAAGAAGAGGACTTTAACTCATTTTCCTAATTTTTTTAGTTGATTCTAACACCAATAGTGTTAAATTCAACAACGGGCCTGGGCCACACCCAAACGGAGGAGAAAGAGTCCACAATATAAACCCAAGAGGGTTCCACTCTAAAACCAATTGGCAATAGAGGGAGTAACCCCTTGCCTTATATTGTGATAATTCTTCTCCTCTTCTATCAATGTGGGACAATCCTCACATGTGGGATTATCGGGTTTCTTCACAAATAGTGTATATGGGCGCTACCATAGTACCGCTTGGCGCTTTACCTTGGGCTTCTTGCTTTGCTGGTCTTAGAGGTGTAGTGATTGGGAGATGTATCAATTGTTACCGCCTTTACAGTTGACTGTCATATCGTGCAGTCGGGATCAGTTATTCGCTAACTCTTTTGATATCTTTGGTTACTCTCGTGTATTGCGTGAAACCGTTTGCTAGTAATTATCCCTTTTTCTTAATTTCGTATAGGCGAGTAACATTTTCGTTAAAGGTCTAGGGTTCTGTGGCTTCAGAGTTCAGCCTGTAGCATAATGGTCATTTCTACATCATTGTTGTGTTACCTCTGATATTGATTATACTGTAAATAGAGCTAGAATTTTGATATGCGGTACAGCAACGTACCAAGCCGTATATAATCCTTAGAATGTAGCTTCATATCTCAGATGTACTATATTTCAGTATTCTGTCCTTTTTAGGTTTTTGAAGGCAAGGAAGTTTGACATTGAGAAAGCAAAGCAAATGTGGGCTAATATGCTTCAATGGAGAAAAGAATTTGGTGCCGACACTCTCCTGAAGGTGATTGATTACATTGATATACATGTCTACTATACTTAGTGACCATATCGGTCATTTTTGGTCTACTGGTCTCTGCTACGATCGATCCTTGAACCTGTTGCGTGAACTGAATCGAAAACCTGGTAGGGGTGTTTAGTCTACTCGGTACTTAGTAACTTAGACATGTATCAAATTTCTGTCGTCAGGATTTTGAGTACCATGAGTTGGACGAAGTCTTGAAGTTCTGTCCCCAAGGTTTTCATGGCGTGGACAAAGACGGGAGGCCTTTGTACATATACCAGTTGGGTAAACTTGATGCTGAAAAGCTTATGCAAGTAACGACATTGGAACGTTACCTGAAGTACCATGTACAGGACTTTGAAAAATGCTTTGCAATAAAATTTCCCGCTTGCTCCATTGCTGCCAAAAGGCATATAGATTCAACTACAACCATTTTGGATGTGCAAGGCATGGTATGTTTAGGTCTCCATTTGTGATTTATTTATGATCTATGGACGAGATCACGATATTTGACAGACTTCTTTATTTTCACTCCTATTTTTTTCATCATTAGGGTTTGAAAAACGTAGCTAAACCTGCTCGGGACCTCATTATGCAACTGCAGAAGATCGATAATGACAACTACCCAGAGGTATGTGTAATCCGATGGAATAAAGTTAAATGGCTCGCTTAAGTGTCTGCCCTTTTTACATGAAAAGATTATTACTTCTTTTGATGACGATATATTTACAGACGCTGCACCGCATGTACATTATTAATGCTGGCAGTGGTTTTAAACTAGTCTGGAGCACAATCAAGACTCTTCTTGATCCTCATACATCATCGAAAATTCATGTATGTTTCCAAGCGCCTTGAGATAGCTAAACGTCGTAAATGATGATCACTTGTTTAATACGGTGTATATTTCTTTTTTGTCAGGTTCTTGGCCAGAAGTATCAGAACAAATTGCTCGAGATTATTGACAAAAGGTACTTAATAGACTTTGGAGTTTGAAAATTGTATTTAGTCGGGTTTAACTTGTGTTCCGATGTTTCTGTTTCTGTTTCTGTTTCATACAGTCAATTGCCTGAATTCCTTGGTGGGACGTGCAATTGTGCAGACCAAGGCGGTTGTATGAGGTCTGATAAGGGACCCTGGAAACATCCCGATATTTTAAAGGTTGTCACAAATGAGCAGTCATTTTCCGGTATTACTGGTGCTTAAGTATGACTCTTTATACATCGTTTCATTTCTACTAATTCGACTTAATTCAGTTTTGAATTACCGTTTCCAGACCATTCAAACTGGTGAAGCCGAGGTCGCTATTTCAAACAGCGAAGGAAAGTTGATTGCTTGTGACAATATGGTACTGATATAGCTTCTTAAACCGACTTTTTTTTACTTTCTAAAATAGTACTGTACCCAGCGGATGTCAGCTATCTTAGTTGGTAACGGTCGTGAAATGTCGTATTAATGACCTAGGCTCAAATCCCGTCAGCATTAAAATCCCCCTTGTGGCTTACATTGCTGTTTCCGCATAAGCATTCTTTTTCATGTAGCTTCTCTGTTTTTCGTATCAGATGAAAGACAGTGACGTATCAACTGCAGAATCTGGATCTGAGGTAGAAGAATTTTCTTTGTCTAGAACAGCCGGTTCTTTACCATTAAAATTGACGCCAGTTGACGAAGAAGTAAGTGCATGCAGGAAACTTTCTGAATGAAGCCGATGTTAATTGGATCATTGTCTTTCATATAGTGATATGTACAGCGTTGTTATGCTTAACGGCTTAGGTTTTGTTGAGATTTGGCGACTTCATATTAGTTTCAGATTCGTTTCTACTTCATTTCCTGGATTCTTTTATCCTTTTTAATTAATAATGCCTTACTACAGGGCCGGGTGGCCGAAGCTGTGCATTCTACATGTCCCTTGCATCATAATGATGAGTATTTACCAGCTACGAAGGTTCTGAACGGTGCGTGTATTGGAGAACCCTCTACATCTCAGACAACTTCATCAAGAGGTTAGCATGAAAGCAGTCCTTTTATGAGACCAATGGTTTTTTTCCGACTTTCAGACCATGCAGCATTATAAAATTTACAAATGACGGGGGCGGGGGACTATATGTTTACTATTAGGAATATTAATAATAGTTGGGGCTCAACCATTATCTTAAGGTTTTGGTTGAGACGGTTCATCTCTCATCTGATGCTATCAGAGCCAGTGTAGGTCACAGGTTCGAATCCTGGCAACCTCAAAACCCCTCAAAAACACGAAGTGGTAACCCAGCACACGGTATGGGGGAGCCTGTGCAAACTAACCACTCTTCAAGCCCAACGGGCATTTGAGTGACGTCAGTTGATTATCAATCTCAAATGAGAACAATATAAACGGGATATAGGATATAGGGAGTATCTTATCGCTTTATAATCCATGCTCGGTTAATATTTCTACCACGTCTATGCCCTGTAACTACAACATGGTGCGGTAGTCAGCGTATCATCATCTGATGCAACATACTTCTAATTCAATACTCGTGTTTCAGCATTTCTACTGTAACTTACTGCAGAAAAGCTCTCTCAGCCATGCATCGAGAAGACTGCAGAGTGGCAGCGTCTTCGATTTCTGACAGTGATCATGTCTTTCTTTACAACTCTGATCGGCCTCTTACAGTCTGCAACTCTAAAATTGTTTAGATGCGCTACCAGTCTGATTTCATATTCTCGTCACAACATCCCAAATGAGATTGTTGGGTCAATTTCCGAAGAAGATTTTAGATCTCCGGCAGGTTTACAGCTTGCTGATACAAATATATTCTCACATACACAAAGAAGACTTACCGAGCTGGAAGAGAAGGTTACGACTTTACAAACTAAGTTAATGCAAATGCCTTCCGAGAAAGAAGAGCTGTTAAATACTGCAATATATCGAGTGAATGCATTAGAAGCCGAGTTAATTTCCACCAAAAAGGTATTCATCCTTTTCCATCTCTACTGCATGATAAACTAAAAAAGCGTTCTTCATTTTACAAGTATGCGGTGATGTTACTAACAGGCGCTGCATGAAGCTTTGATGAGGCAGGAAGACGTTCTGGTGTACGTAGATGCACAAGCAGCAGCTACGTACAGGGTGAGTCCTAAAAAAAACCGATAACATAATTACTTGACCTGGATTTCGAATATTCATAAATGTTTAAATCTTTCGTCACAGGCGAGAGCTTTTTGTTGCTGAAAGATCAACCTCCGCTCTGAATGGAAGCATTTGCATCCTTCGCAGTACAGTACAGTCGTACGCAGAATATTGTTGCCACATTTGTATCATGTTTTGTTTTTTGGCTCGACATTTTAAAGTTCTCGTGCTACGTCTCTTATTGTTTGCGTCATTGCGTCCCTTATTTTTTCTGTTGGTAATCGGAGCAACACAGGCAAATTTTACAACGATGGGTCTTGGACTTGGTTACGGTAAACTAAACATGATGAATTTGACGTTATGTGTCAAAGTTGACACCGGTGGGAAGTGATGAAGATAATAAACTTGATATTCATATAGTTTAGGTTAATCACCAATATATGGCCATCATAATGCAAGGTTTGGTGCCTCATTTTATATCGAGAAAACCTCTGATATAACCTAAAATTAAAATCGAGAGATAATAGAAATTTACCCTAAAATCCATATTGCTTGAAACTCGATTTAGTTGCACCTACAAATTTGACGAGGCGAGCAGAAAAACAATAAATAATACCGTAAGATACGCATGACTCGCAATGTCGCTAGTAACTATCGATAAATTAGATTAATAATAATTCAAACAAGATAAATTTAATCAATCTTAAGTATTTGATTTAAGAAAAACAAATTAATAAACCTTACTTTGACTAAAACGTAAATTACTCGACCTTACACGACCTTGTTTTATACTTTGTGTTGTATTATACGTCTTGCTTGATCCATAACGAAATTAAAATTATGTGTTAGTTTGAAATTTGAATTTTTACGTTAAAATTCACAGGAATTATGTTTATACTATTGTTATTATGCACGTTTTATTTTTTCTAGGAATTTTCGTGGACTGGTCCGGGAATTAGCCACTTAAATTGTGGCACAAATTATCTTCTACCACAATCGCGCGTGCAAGCAGTTGAAAAATGACCATATTTTTGATAAATAATTACCACTTTAAATTAATTAAATAGAAGTTATTTTTTAGTTAAAAAATGACTTACTTTTTTAGGATGATCACTATTTATAAATAAAAAAAAAAGCAATTACTTTACCCAATAAAAAAGTAAAATGAGAGGTCGCACACGATGGCTACTAAAATTCCGAAGTTAGAATCTAAGAATCCCCAAATTAGTTAAACCCCCTTAGAACCCTAGAAAATCCGACAAAAACCTAAGATATGAACCCAATTATCACAAGATAAAATTGTATCAATCAGCAGCTGGTATTTCTTCATCTTTCTCCTCTTAACAACTTCAAACTTTTGCTGTTTTTTTATTGTGCATTTCTGGGTTGTAATGAACTGCCCAGATAATCAAACATTTATTTTACTGAAAAAAATAGTTTCTTTGATTGATTTTCATACATTTCATGATGTCGTTGTACCCTTGATTCAATAATACCATCATATAATCTATGATTACATAATTTTATTAGGGTTTGTTAATGATGCAAAAATTGCAAAATCCCCAATTTTGTAGTTGTACCCTTGATTCATTGATACCAACATTTAGTTCATGATTACAGGATTTTATTAGGGTTTTCTAATGATGCAAACTTTAAAACAAATGACAGTTTTGTAGCTGTTTTTCATGAAGTGTAAGTCTCTTATAAAACGGTTTTATAATACACTTGTGTAAAATGGTTTTATACAAGACTTATTGTTTAATGAAGAACTGTCGTTTCTTCTGCTCTTCAAGTTTTGGTGGATTGAATAGAAAACAAGGAGTAAATGGGGTGTCTTTTGAACTTAGGAATCTTCTCTTAACTGGGCATATTACCCAAACTTTGTCGAAATCCGGAATTGAAAATCTGGATGTTAATGCTATACCTGTGTCTGAGAGCCTTGTGCTGCAAGTTCTTCAGAAAAACTCGCTTGATACATCGAAAAAGATTAGTTTTTTCAGTTGGTGTTCGGGTAAGGATGGGTTTAGGCATACTGTGAAGACTTATTCTCAGATATTTCAGGTTATTTGTAGTTCTAAGAGTAGATTCTATTTGAATGATCATTTGGTGGGGAGCATGTTAAGCTCTATGGAGCATGATGGTGTCCTTATTGATTCGGGAACGTTTAAGCTTATACTTGATGCTTTCATCCACTCGGGTCAGATTGATTATGCTCTTGAAGTTGTTGATCGGATGGAAGGGTTAGGGGCTAGTTTGAGTCCACACATGTTTAATTCGGTTGTGATTGCGTTGGTTCGGAAAAATCAGCTTGATTTAGCGTTGGCTATGTTTGATAAACTTCTTGAAACACCCGTTAGTAGTGGAGATTCGGTTCCTTGTGAGCCGATTACCTGCAATGAATTGCTTGTTTCTCTCAGACGGGCGGGTATGAAGGATGAGTTTAAGAAAGTATACGATAGATTAAGAGAGAAGAAGGTTGCACTCGATACTTGGGGTTATAATATATGTATTCATACGTTTGGGTGTTGGGGTGACCTTGGAACTTCTCTTTGTCTATTTAAAGAGATGAAGGAATCAAGTGACGGTCGTTGTGACGGTCCGGATTTGTGTACGTATAATAGTCTTATTCATGTACTCTGCAGGGTCGGCAAGGTTAAAGATGCATTGATAATTTGGGAAGAGCTTAAAGACTCGTACCATAAGCCAGACGCCTTCACCTACCGTATTCTAGTTCAGGGTTGCTCCAAATCATATTTAATTGACGATGCAGTTAGGATGTTCAACGGAATGCAGTCGAACGGTTTCGTGGCTGAAACAGTTGTGTATAACTCTCTCCTAGACGGCTTTCTCAAGACACGGAAACTCTCAGAAGCCTGCCAACTTTTTGAGAAGATGACCCAAGACAGAATAAGAGCGACCTGTTGGACGTATAACATTTTGATCGATGGGTTGATAAAAAATGGCAGGGCAATTGCTGGTTACTCACTATTTTGCAACTTAAAAAAGAAGGGGGAGTTCGTGGATGGCATTACTTACAGCATCATTATTTTGCATCTGTGCACGGAGGGTCTGATTGAGGATGCGTTGCGCCTAGTTGAAGAGATGGAAGTCAGAGGATTTGTTGTCGATTTAGTCACCATAACCTCGCTTCTAATTGGTCTTTATAAGCAAGGTTTATGGGATTCAACAGAACGGCTTATGAGACACATACGGGATGGAAATGTATTACACAAAGTTCTGAGGTGGAAAGCTGAGATGGAAGCGTCATTGGAAAGTCCACCGAAATCAAGAAAGGATTTAACCCCCATTTTCCCTGCTAAAGGCGATATTAGTGAAATTGCAGATTTGATGTCTGGTTATAATAGACAAGAATCAGAGACGGTTTCTCCAGATGTGGATGAATGGTCGTCATCTCCTCACATGGATCAGCTGGCAGATGAATCCGAGTTGAATGCCAAGTCTGATTCTCATCTCTTTAAATGGTTCTCCTCGACAAAGGGAAAAAGGGTTCAAGCGAAAGGGACGAGCTCTTTCGACATTGATATGGTTAATACATACATGTCTATATTATTGGCGAAAGGGAAACTGAGTATAGCTTGCAAATTGTTCGAGGTATTCACTGATATGGGTGTAGATGCTGTGAGTTACACATATAATTCCATTATGAGTTCTTTTGTTAAGAAGGGTTATTTCGATCAAACACGGGGAGTTCTTAGTGAAATGGGTTCGACCCTTTGTCCAGCCGATGTCGCTACATACAATATAATAATTCAAACCTTGGGAAAGACGGGAAGAGCTGATCTTGCCAGCTCCATTTTAGATAAGCTAATGAAGGAAGGTGGTTATCTTGATATTGTCATGTATAATACGCTTTTAAACGCTCTAGGGAAGGGAGGCCGAATTGATGAAGCACTGAAACTTTTCGGGCAGATGAAAACTAGTGGGATAAATCCCGATGTAGTGACCTTCAATACGCTTATTGAGGTTCATACTAAATCGGGTAGGCTAAAAGATGCAAACAAGTTTTTAAGGATGATGTTAGATGCTGGTTGTGCACCGAATCATGTGACTGATACAATATTGGATATGCTAGGGAAGGAGATGGAAAAGTCCCGTCAACAGAAGGCACCGATTGAGTTCACCAAATAAACCGATTCATCTTTGTTAACATTGTTGCTTATGTATTTGATACTTGGATAGGGTTCACCATGAGCTTGCTTTGGTCTTAAAGTGTTCTCATTACGGATTAGTGACTACGCGATTTCCACCTGACAGACTGACAGTGATGTTTTGATACAGAGATTTATGTTTGACTTGAAATCGAATTGTTTTGGGACCAAGGGCAATGATGATGCTCCAAGTCTCGGAGTGGTAATATCATCATACATTGCATATACCACATACCACCGTCTTATTGCAGTACAGAAGGGTCCCACTGTAGGACTGTTCTCGAAGTCGGATTGCCGGTGATCATTTGCCAGGCCTTAGAATAGATATGCATGCCATGTCCGCTATGGTATATACACTTGTGGAACGAACTGGCCACGCTTTCATCTGAACCATCAGTTAACAGTGACTGTTGAAGCAAGCTGATGTTTATCTAGTCGAGCTGATGCGCAGGTAACATTATCACTCAATCAGTCTAGTACGAGATTGGATGAGTTTTTGTCGTCTTTATGAGTTGTTGTCTGTTGTTGATTGCTTTCGTTGATGTAGGTAGGGATGAGTCGTCAAAAGGATGGAAGATACGCTAGATACGCTATCTCAAGTATGACTCGCTAATCTGCTTGAAGTTGGGGGACTGCAAGAAGATTTTGTAGGAGTTCTGGGTCAGCAACATTGCATTATGGTCATACGGCTGCATTTTGAGGTGATACTGATTGAGGCCGTGATGGCCACAAGAACCGAGTTCTTTTTTTCCGTTTTTGCCGGTTTTAAGATTACGGTTTTGCCAGTATGGTAGTTAGTACGATAGTTCATTTTTCTCTTTTTTCCTTGGTACGAGTCACAACAGTTTGAAGCAGCGTATTCACAAGGTAAGTTTCTTGCATAGGTATTAGATGTCGCGGTTTTCAGCGACAAATGGGATGATAATCTCTTTGGTTCACATTAATGAAACCTTCAACTAGGATCCTCTCTAAGGCCGATTTCCTATGAACGATCTAGATCTCTTGATTTCATTCAGTAATAACCTTGATTTCCAAACCAATAGGCAATAATTGTTCATTTGGTAATAAAATGGGTTTTTTTGTTTTGCAAAGTCTGCAACTCACACACGACGGCTCCAAAATACACATCCGAGGGGACGGGGCAAATTTTTATTTGTACTATTACGGTCATTTATGCTTCTTTTCTCTTAAATCTTATCTAGCGAGAACTTTCAGTGGACTGTACTTGTCACCCTCGAGTTTCCTTGGCTCTGAAATGCATCTAATAACTGTACTTGCGACTGCACTTCTCGATGAGCCCAGTACAAAGGAAGGGTTCCTTGTTGGAGTAGAACCAATTTCATAACCTTCTGCCAACACTTCGACCAACGTAGATCAACTTATACGAGTTTTCTGCAACAAGACACGTAGAAGAATACAACCGATGAGGATGCACAATCAAGTTACCTCTCATTATGACATTTTTAATCTCAATATCCAGTTTCATGCCCCTCGATGCCGCCACCTTTCGGAACACCAAGCCCTGGCTTCACCGTCTGTCTGTAGTGATTAACAATCTTTTGGTCCAGCTCATAGTAGAACTCCATCTTCTTCAAGGGTTTCAAATCAAGATCAATAAAACATGCCTGTTTGAATCAGAAATAGGCATCATTAATAGATTAATACTCCGTATAACTCAACGGAAGGGACACTGTCAAGTTGACATAAATTAATATTCTACTCCCTCCATTTTTCTAATTTTCTTCCCATTTGCCTTTCGGAGGTCAAAGTTTCGGAACTTTAACCGTAAATAAGTTAATAATAAAAAGGGGACTGCAAGACATCTTGGAGACCGCAATAAAACAAATGGGAAAAAAACAAATAAATGGGGAGTAGTAAATAACCTTCCTAGTTAGCATATTCCGTTTGTGTAAAGCATATCCAGGAAAAAACATAAATAACTAACTCCTATTCTTAGCAAGTTCATGTATGATGTATATAATTAGCCTTGGTATTCTTCTAAGATCGTCGCAATGCATTATCCTATATATATTCATGTAATGCATCCTAGCCCAACAATAGTCTGAAGAATTTCTACCAGGATATAAGATACATGTTTTTATAGCACACCAATGTGTGTTTCAATTCAAGCTCAAGCATATCAAGAATCATGAGAGGGGAACCATTTCCGATGCAAGGTAAAGATCTACTTCCATTCGCAAATTTTCCTTCCGTTTTAAATAAAACAGTAAATGTGATTAAAATTGGAAATTACATACCTCACATTCGAACCACTGATCTGTTGAATCCAGGTATATAGTTTTGTAAGGGGAATCTGGATCCAGTTCTTCCCTTGGACGGAAGCTAATCATTAAACTACAGTCCTTCGCTGTCGCAGCTATCAGGTAGTCTTTCACTATCTTCAGACTTTCATCAAAAGGGAGTGAATGCAAAGAGCTGTGTTTTCTAGTTTGCTTTTCTCCACTAGTATATCCACACAACTTGCAGGGCTGAGAAACGATGTCGTAATAAGCATGAATTGTCCCCTCAATATCATATTTGTCAAGCTTTTGAACTTCAAGAAGTTTTTCAAGAACACCCAATTTTATTATTGCCTGCCCAACAAGATTCACAAAACTAGTCGTACTTGAACCACTTTCGCTGCGTATGAAACGTTTGATATCATCCTCAAACGATTCAGCTGTAAAGTTCGTTCCATCCGTACCACCTCCTAGTTCACCATATATGAGAGCGCCATCTAGAAAAACACGCAGATTGTTCTGTGGAGTTGCAAATAAGGCCTTAATGGCTTTATCAATCCTTTCCTTTGATCCAGAGAATAAATCCAGAGGTTCATACTCGCTCAACTGTGATACCTGAGAGGACAAAATCACATGTCAGAGAAAATAAAATCTCATCACACTTACAAAGAAAACGGAAAGAAGATATACATGCCCTCTTATAAAACCATCACCTTAAGGTCTTTATGTTTGAGGTGTTGGTGCATTTTAAAGCGAGACACATTCTTCTTGAAGGCATTTTTATCAGCCATACAGGTTGAAGAAGGAAGAAATCCACATTTAGGCTGCCCATGGGAACCAAAAGACTCATTATAAGTTTTACAATAAAACAAACAATTTATCCCAGATGGAAGAGACCCACAAAAAAGAAACAAAATCCCAGAGAAAAATACTAGATAAGTGATATAGTAATTGACCACCTTTATTTCTACGGATATGCATGATTCGCCTTTGGTTGAGCCTAAGGGAAAAGCAATAAGATACAAGAAACATCAGAGGTTGTTACTGACTATACAGAATTATTAACATCTATTAGAATATGTAAATCAGGTATATCTTTCCCAGGCCAGACAACTGAGTTACTTCAATATGACAATCCTTCATGAAATTTACGAGTAGTATTTAATATTTTCTTCATGACATGAACTTTTCCTTTAAAAGACGTAACTAAAGATCTCATTATGTGTATGTGTGCACACACGCATATGCCAAATGCTTTATGTGGTTACTTACTGTTTGGGAATACAGAATGATCTGTCATTAGCAGGACGGAATCGGCACAAATGTTGACTTTGGCTGCATCAACTCTCCAAAGAGGGCGTTCAGAGAGCACATCTCTTTCAATTGACTCCAGAAATTCTTTAGATACAAGGACACGTGTCTGCATGTTTAAACAAAAATACCAAGGGATTAGAATTAATGCTCTGTAATAGAATGATGCCTTCGGAACCACCGTGCTTCCCTAATGTTCTGAGCCATTTCAACATGTGGGATACCTAATGTTCATATAGTAGAACTGATCATATTCCAAGATTTTCTAAGCCTTTTCAACATCAGGCATACTAATGTAGTAATGTCCAAATAATAAACTGATCATGCAGATTCATACCGCAAGCTCCTCTATCCCAAGCTACTCCATATTTCTATAGCAGGGGAGGCTCAAGAGTTTTTCATTCTAATTATCGGAAAAACGGATACGAAGTTGGAAACTTAGGTGCATGTTGGAGAATGTAATAGAGGAATTGCCAACGATCAAAACTGTTACTATACAGCAAGTTTTACCACTTACTTGGCCAGCTAATGCTCACTTCCATAAACGATGCGAATCTAATTCTAAGGTAGCCAAGCATGTGACCCGCCAGCCACGTTAACTATTCTTGGCTTTTGCATGGCAACAATGACAGCAGAAATGATCTTCACTAAAAGAGCATAAGATTGGTTTCCTACAGCACTCATAAGATTGCGTAAATAAAGACAAACTAAATAACCGCTATGCAAAAAATACCCAGAAGACAGCATACCCCAGGATCAACAAACTCAGGTCCTAAGAGTGGAGCCATCACACACTGAACAAACAGCTGTTCAGCAATCTCCTTGGTCGGTGCTTTAATGAAATCGCCAGCATCTTCCCACAATGTAACCTCGTGTTTGGACAAAAACGAGCCTTGGACCTCATTCTTTGACTCGTTCCTTGGGACCTTCTGAACCCTTATTACCTTCCCCATCTGTGTCAAACAAAGTAACCAATGCTTTAACTCAAACAAAATTCTAGTTTCCGCAACATTCACACATAAAGTCATATAGACATAAGCAAAAAGTAACTGAAATTCAATGTCTCGTACTCTCATATATATATATAATGCACTTAACACATCAGCTGTTCATAATAATAGCTTCTGCTACCAAGACTAGAAACACTTTAAGCAATCAAACATACGAAATTGCTAGTAAAGTCCTGCTGCAATATTTATCTTAGTAGTCATCAAACAAGTTAGTTATATTTGACTGGGTTGCCAAAAGTAAGGGAATTTGTTTGGACACCACTTAATGAAATTGAAATGTCTGTACTGCACATAGAACTGTCTTTGAACTTCGGCAAAAAAAAAACGATAAGGGAAGCAAAGAGATTGGCTCCCTTCTGTTGCACTGAACTGAACTTAGACCAAAATTAAACTGAAGAGTAAAAATGATCTGAAGTCTGAACGACTGAACTGAACTTAGATCTGAGCTAAACGAGGAGTAAAAATGAACTGAACTTAACTTAACTTATAGGACCTAACCTAAGCTCACCTAAACCTAAATTGAATTGAGTCCCAAAGAACAGGGCCAAATCGTGATCTATAGTCCATAGTCCATACTACGCACTTTATTTTGCTTACATTTCAAAGATTAAAGCAATAAAAATCTCTACTCACTTCACTGAGCTTTTCTTGAACTTCACTGAAACTTTCTTAGGTTTCTTGACAACTTTGCTTAACTTTACTTAATTTAAGGAGCTTGACTTAATATTAAACTTTGCTGAAGTACTTATATAATGACATTCAACTATCAAAATCAACTAACATAATCTCGGAGCATAATAAGCTTATCACGAAACCGTCTCATATAAAAATCATTGAAACAACAAAAAAACGCATAGCAGAAGCTAGAAACTTACCGAAAATCACAAGTTCATAAGATTAACACAAGTAAAACATGACATGCGAAGCTAGAACTTATACAGTGACATTCAACTAATCAAAATCAACGAACACAACCTCGGAACATAATAAGCTTATCATGAAACCGTCTCATAGAACGATCATTGAAACAACAAAAAAACGCATAGCAGAAGCTAGAAACTTACCGAAAATCACAAGTTCATAAGATTAACACAAGTAAAACATGACATGCAAAGCTAGAACTTATACAATGACATTCAACTAATCAAAATCAACGAACACAACCTCAGAACATAATAATCTTATCATGAAACCGTCTCATATAATAGTGAAGCTAGATAATTACTGAAAATCACAAGTTCATAAGATTAAAACAAGTAAAACATGACATGCTAAGCTAGCATGTATATAAGCCAGTACTTGTATGATGACACTCAACTATCAAAATCAACGAAGATAACCTCGGAACATAATAAGCTTATCATGAAACCGTCTCATATAACAATCATTCAAACAACAAAAGAACGCATAGCGAAGCTAGAAATTTACCGAAAATCGCAAGTTCATAAGATTAGCACAAGTAAAACATGAAATGCAGAGCAAGAACTTATACAATGACATTCAAGTACTCAAAATCAACGAACATAACCTCGGATCAAAATAAACTTATCATGAAACCGTCTCATAGCGAACCTACAAGATTACGGAAAATCACGAGTTCATAAGATTAAAACAAGTAAAAAGAAACATACAAACTCAGAAGACGATCCAATGTATGAAAGAACAATATTAACAGCTCCTTCTCCTTTGTATTTCCACTCTTTCGCGTCCTTTTCCTCCAATTTCATCTCCATTTTTCACTAATTTTCAATCAATTCAAACAGAATATCAATATCATCACAAAAGAATCAAGAAAACAACTAAAGTTAAATTCACAACTCAAAAAACTACAATTGAATCGAGAATTCAGAACTTACGAAGTTCGGAAGTATCGGAACCCTAAGTTTAGGCGAAAACGACGTCGTAGAAGTGCGAATCGAGTGTGAATTTGAAGCAAGAAACACAAGTTTGTGGTGTGACAACTGAGAGAAACGCTAGTTTTTGTTTGAACTGAAGCGATGAGCTGGAATTTGGAATAATGACATTTGTTACGTTTAAGTATGCAGACGGAAAGTATAATTATTTTAGTAAGTCTTGCTTGTGACGGGTCATAATTTATGACGAATATTTTGTGAGATAAAATGGATAAAAAATGAGGTAGTGGGAAAGGGGACCATATGGGAGAGTGAAAAAGAGTGGATATTTTGTGAGATAAAATAGTACCCGTCGCAAGTTTGCGACGGATATTTCCGTCGCAAATGAGAATTTGTGTAATTATTTAGTGGTTCACATGCGAAATGGATTAATATACAAGTCGGCCAAAAAAAATCACCAACTTTTTACACTTTCGGAATTTCGATTAATAGTGTTCTCGATTTCTTTTGACTCAAAGTAGTGAGCAGTAGCGGTGTTGAGAATAAATCGAACAGCAATAATCGAATCGAAAAATCGAAAAGCTGTACATTTTTAAGATTTGATTAATCGAATCGTTTTGACAAAACGGTTCGGTTTCACCGAACCGTTAAATTTATCATGGACACGGTTCGGTTAAGGTTCGCGATTTTAGAAAATAGGTTAACCGAACCGAACCGTTCAACAAAAAATAAGTGAAAAAATTTAAATCTTATATAAAAAAAAAACTGTTCTTTAGTTTAATTTTCTTTCCAAATTCAAAAATTGTAAAATTGATTAATATTGGAGTTTCACTAATTAACTTTATTGTTGACTATAACATATAATAAAAGTAATAAAAATTTAATTAAAGTACTAGATAAAATTCACGAAAACTAAAGAAAAAAATATATTTAGCACGTTTATAGGTTAACCGATAACCGAACCGCAAATAACCATTTAAAGTGGTTAACCGAACCGTTTATACCGTTATGAACGGTGCAGTTTAGATTTGGTGTTTTGCCAAACTGAACCGTGTGCGAACCAAATTAAATATGCGGTTCGGTTCGAATGAACACCCCTAGTGCGTAGCTAGAATCGATAGAGAGTATCGTCATGTCGTGAATTTTTGTATAATTACTATTATCCTTTTATTTTGGATAACAATTAAGAAAACTTATTAATCCACCATATAATTAAATTGGTTCCACATAAACACTATTCAAAAATATAAATAAGAAAAATATTGTGAATAAACGGATATATAAATAGAGAAGGTCATTCAAAATAGAAGGGAGTGTGTTCTATTTAGTGGATTCTGAACTGTGACAGAGCGTTCAAATTCCAGGTCAGATAAATTTAACCAAAAAAAATGTCAATCGGCCTCAAAAGTTGTGGGTGATTAAGACCTTACCTAAAGGTGGGAAGGCCATTGGCACTAAGGATCTAGGGAAGAAAAATACGAAATAAGTGATCTTGGAGCACAAAGCACGGTATACCTCATGGAAAATGACCTACAAAAACTTACAAAACTAAACATAAATAATTATTAAATAATACATCGAAATGAGAATAAACTATTTAAGTATTTATCACAAGTTACAATACATTTAATTAAGCATGTAAACAATATTCAATTGGATTTTCCTTATTCACTAGGTTAGAGGATTATAATTGTGTGTTTGGGCTAGTTTTTCAAAGTGTTTTTGAACTTAAAAATACTTTTTGGTCAAATAGATCATTTATTTAAAAAGTTTAAAATAATTTCTCAAAAACTCAAATACCCTATTTTTACCCATAAAAATAGAAGCAACAATTTGGTGTTTCTGATTCTTGAAAACTACTTTTAAAAAATTAAGCTCTAAAAGAAAAACTCATTTTTAACAATATAGACCAAACATGCTCTAAATTTACATCATCAATTATTAAGCTTTTTTTTCAGTCAAAACTAAGTTCATTATTGTCGGCTGTAATTTTTTTTTTTTCAATTTATGGTGTTCTATTTAAAAAAGGTTAACCAAAAAACGTACTTTATTTCAACAAAATAGTTGTAAATAGTTATAAGGTGATATAAATCGGCATGTCAAATAGGTCGGCCCGTAATTAATGACAAACTTTTGTTTAGAACATTAAAAGTATTGTGGATTGCTACTTGCTAATTACAAAATACAAATACTCCGTACAAGGAAACGAAGCTCATGCCGACGATTAAGAAGAGAAACAATATTGACTTGTTGAGTAATGTTTATCGATTGGCCCATTGGGCTTTATAACGATTAAGAAGATAAACATTAGGCCTAACAAGAAACGTAGGTTGTTTATGGGCCTAGGCGAAACATACGAGTAATGCAACCTACACAAAATCGTAAGCAAGTTTATACTCGAATTTTGTTTAAGACGGAGATTAACAGTTAACAATATACGAGTATTGTTTAAGACGAAAATAGGCTAATAGAATATCTCATCTACTTAAATAAGATTATTTCATCAGAATAATTCATCCTAAGCGGCCTTGCAAATATCACTTCATCCTATCGGTAATTCTAATTCATCTTATCCTATCCATAATTCCAATTAAACTGGGAAGAATAGTGAATAGGACGAATTTAATTGAGATTATTGATAGGATGGAGTGGTATTTACAGGGCACACATAAGATGAATTATTCTCATAAAATAATGTTATTATTTAATCCGCTTTAAATACAAGAACGATACAAGTTTAGGACAGTTTTGATAACAACAAAGCGGACTTACCTAAGTTTTAAAAAAATCAATGTCGAACAAGGGTCAATACTCTTTTTAACCCACCTTAGTTCCCCTCTAGACTTACACATTGCATCAAAGGAACTTTTTAGATGTTTTGGGTTCTACTCGATGTTTACCGTATCTTGGGAGTCGTTTGGTTGTATTTAGGAATATATATTGTCTATAAAATCATAAAACACATATTTTAAAATTCATTGTGAATAGAAAATATTGTTTGGTTGTCGGGTAAGTTACTTCCTCTATTATGGAGCAATTAGAATTCATGAGAACTTTCAATTCGTGTAAATTGGGATAACCAAACCATAGACTAATTTTGCAATTCACGTAAATTTAAATTTATATGTCGTTTAATGGATAACAAAAGAACGCCTTGGTTTTACATGCTTACCATTTCCATATGCATTTAAGTAGGGCTTGTTTGGTTGACATAGGGGAATTAAAGTTCCCGGGAACTTCAAGATCACATGAATTTGCAATTCACGTGAATTCGCAAAAAGTGTTTGGTTCACATATGGGAAGTTAATTCATGCGGGAAGTTCTATTGACCAAGGGGGGACTTGGTGAGTAACTTTCCACATAATGGAGGAAGTAAGTTCATGTGGGAAGTTCTATTTCCCATGATGTTGGCAACCAAACAACAACATGATTTTACACTTCCTAGGAAGTTCAACATCCCATGATTTTAATGGGTAACCAAACAAGCCCTAAGAGTAAAATAAATTTTACTTTCTTTTGAAACCAACTTTTTTAAAAATACTCTCAATTAATTTTTTTTTTAAAAAAATACTCCTTTAAATTGCATATTTTTGCTAAAATTACTCTCTTAAATTGAATTTTTTCCCTAAAATTGTAACAAAATTTTAATATAAGTTGACTTATTTCCTCTATTTTTGAACTCCCGTATATTTGTTTACATATTTATACACTTCAAAGAATAGATTGACTAAGCTACAAACAAAATAAATTCAAAAACAGATGAAAAAGTGACTTTAGAATTGAGTTTTAGATCAATTTTAGTTAAAAAAATGCATTTTAAGAAAAAAAAATTAATTTCAAAAGTAAGGAAAAATCTAATTTAATTTTAGGTAAATACTTAATTGCTAAGCGCCTCTTAACACCACGGTCGAATATAAACTGCTCACCCACAGGATTAGGTGTTCACATACATCTCGAATACCTTAAATATTTATATCAAGATCCGCCACTACTTATTCTTAGCAAAAATACTACTTGACTACCCGTTGAGGCAATACAATAGAATGCATGTTAGATGTTAGAATATACCACCGATTTTGGAATAATTTCAACCATCAAGTAAAATTTTTTAGTTGAAATGATTTCTTAACATGCTATCAGAGTCACTGTGATTAAAATGTTATCTCCTTTCCCCTCAATTCGAAAGTGGAATATTAGCACCG
Organism: Silene conica; assembly: GCA_029255685.2. NCBI lineage: Eukaryota > Viridiplantae > Streptophyta > Magnoliopsida > Caryophyllales > Caryophyllaceae > Silene > Silene conica. Next base: position 5,276,062 of record CM055317.2, on the reverse strand, counting down.
TATACGGGGAGGTTTACAGTTACATCAACACGTCAAGCTCAAAGTACATACTTTCGTGTAAAAGACGTGTTAAAATATGAATTCGACCATCAACTTCAACCTTTACTTTAAGCTTTTAATCGAGACGTGTTATTATATGATTACATATAATAACATATGTAGGTAAACGGACAAATAAGTTATATAGATTAGGAATTTTAAGAGCATTACTACTAATATAATACGATTACAAAGTCTAAGCACACTTACCAACAATTGACTAAATGTGTTCATGATTTGTTAGGAAACAAGAAGCATATTTTTAGGTGCCTCCTAGAAGCATATAACTATAGTACAAAGTACAAACTATAATATGCATGCATGCAACCTAACTAATCATGCTTTGAGTTTAGATAAGATGGCCTTGATCTAGCTAGCTATACTATTATTTCATTAATCATTAACTATATCGTACATTAATAATGGCGGAGTCGGGATTTGATCTAGCTAGCTATACTATTATTTCATTAATCATTAACTATATCGTACATTAATAATGGCGGAGTCGGGATTTGCCGTTAATTAGATTATTTTTGAAAATATAAACATGCGACATAATGTGTATCGATTACCCTGTAAATAAGTACTCTCGGTACTCCTCCATTTTCTATTTTCTTCCCTTTTAATTTTTAGAGGTAAAAGTTCCTATAATTATTTCGACAATTTTCTCGATTTGTATCTTCAGCAATCTTTATGGAAAAAAACCGAACCCAATAAATCGGAACCAATTATATGAACTTGAGTACAACTAACATGGACTAGGAGGTCACTAGGCCACATAGATTTAGCTGTAAGCAAAGTACATAGTCTTGTAATGTACGGTCGAAAAGTCCCTACATGAAGAAATATATGAGCCTATTAATAATGTTAAGAAATGATAGGCAAAAACACTTGTGCTTGAACATGTCCTGGAATTCTAGAAATGAATCAAACGGTCATGTTTTAGAAGGTTTAAAATAAAACGGATTAAATATCACTATTTTCTAAAAGAATATGACTATTTAATTACAAAATATTATAATAAAAGTTGTCACCATTAACCTTGAAAATCAAGGTTACATTTTATTAGAAAATAGTAATATTTATTGTAAATGACAACATTTAATTACTCTTATTTCAGACAGAAAAAAACATATCTAAAATAATAATTTGTGGAAATGAATAATACACTCCCTTTATTATCTTCTTTTGTTTTTGTTTATAATCAATCCATTTGACAACTCTTATATATCTTATAATTTATGAAATTATAAATATGATTTATATATCTTATACTTTATGAAAATGATTGTATTTGTAAGGCCAAATTTACAACCACCACAACACTCAAAAAGTCTCATAATTAAATGGATAAGCACCCTACCTATCACTATCACATTTCTAATTATAAAAGCAAGAATTCTCCTATAAAACCGTTTTATAATAACTTATTATAAAATTACATTACTTTAATTTAGCATGATCTATCATATTTTCATCCTAACTAGTTATCTTTTATATTTATTACCTCATTTTCGATCAATTTTTGTATGTTTGTACTAACTTCTAATCCTCTTATACAGATATGTTCTTTTTAGTTGTATAAAGCTGAATTTAACTAATTGAGCTGAATTGTGTTAACTTAATTGAAATAAGTTTAATGCTGAACTAAGTTGAAATTTTCTGAGATAAATAGAGCGAAAATAAGTTGTGCGGAATTGAAATTAAGTTGAAAACAACCGAGCAATAATACTGAATAGGTCACGGAGCCGTAATACAAATAAAAGAGACATCCTACAAAAGAATTAATAAAATTATATAGATTCCTTATAATTGATGTTCCACTTTTGTTGTTAGTAGTTTGGGGTCTTGATCAAAAATTAATTAAAAGCACAAGTTACTACATAGATTTTCTGACAAGTGTACTTTGGAACATTTTACTAGCTAGAGGAGACCCCTACTATTGTCTAAGACTAGATACAATATTTAATTTAATTAATTAAGTACGCTTCATATAATTGTAGCATGTTTCCTTTGTGTCCCAAATGGATAGGTAATGTTTCTAGTTTTTATGGCCCATGTGTTATACACATATCATACATATCAATACATCATTTTATGTTATTTAATGTGAGGAGTTACAAAAATATATTTCAAAAAGTGATCTAGAGTAATATCTTTTTTTGGATTTTATTGTAAATATGTATGTAAATAAACAAAAATGAGGTAAATTAGATTTAAAAAAATTTAGGACAGTAGTTGAGATTTGACACTTTTCGATAAAATGAAGCCAAAAAATTATTTCGGTGAATCAGTGTTGGAATAAATGGTACTTTGTATCTAATAAATTACATGATAATTTTATATTTCAACAATTTTAAATATAAGTCGTCAAAATCAATACTATAAAGTAGTATTGGATTTGGTAAATAGGTCACTTGGGTACGTAGGGTTTGGGTTGGCATTTTGAATCGGGTCATTTTTGGGTCCAGTCACTTTGAATCAGGCATTTTCGATTGTTCTGGGTAATTTCGGATCAAGATTTTACCCCAATTTAGTCATTTTGGGTAATCATTTCGTGTCACTCAATCTAAGTTACTTCAGGCCGGGTCAGTTTCGGGTCGGATTAATTCAAGTTTATCGGATCACTTTTAATTCATATATTTTGGATCTTGAGTCAGCCTTATCAAATCGGGTCAGTTTTACCAGGTCCGCTGTTATATCTCATCCCCCATACTACACTTGTTCAACCAAATTAAATTGCAAATGGATAAGTTCTTATATTTCTTAAGCTGATTAAGGAATCTACCAACTCAAAGAAGAAGCATTAAGGCCCTGTTCTTTCTGGCTTATTTTCAGCTCGTTTCAGTTCAGCTCAGCTCTATTCAGTTCAGTTCAGTTCAGTTCAACTCAGCTCTGTTCAGTTCAGCTCAGCTCCATTCAGTTCAGTTCAGTTCAGTTCAGCTACATACAATTCAGTTCAGTTCAGCTCGACTTTATTAAGTTCAGCCCACGTTATTATTATTATTATTATTATTATTATTATTATTATTATTATTATTATTTGCATTATTATTGTTTTTTTGTTATTATTATTATTTTATTTAGTTATTATTATTCTATTTATTATTATTAATTAATAATTATTATTATGATTATTATTGTTGTTTTTGTTGTTGTTTTTATTATTTCTTCATCTTATTATTATTTTATATATGTTTTTATTGTTTATAATAATAATAATAATAATAATAATAACTTGTATCTCGGGTGCCCACTAATTTTATGTAACCTTTGATTTTACCTCAATAAAAGTTTTATAATAATAATAATAATAAAAAAAAAAAAAATAAAAAAAAAAAAATAATAATAATAATAATAATTATTATTATTATTAGTAGTAGTAGTAGTAGTAGTAAATATGAAAGAGTAGAAAAAATGTAATTGAGAAGCAAAATTTAATAACATTCAAATAATAATATTTGTTAACACAATCGAAAATCATAATCTTGAAAATATAGATAGCATTAACAAAGACATCATCTATGTTGCTTCGCTATTGACTTCCGTATCGTTTTGATGTGCTTCATTATCGAGGTCATTATGGACACCAATATCACGCCCTATTTTTTTTGCAATTTCTTTTCGAACTTTGTCCATGAGTTTCTTCCGTTCTTTATCATCCATGTTTGAATCTGTTTTCCTTGAATACTTTGATGTTGTATTGTGATTTGATTTGGCTGTACTTTATGGTTCAATTAGAGGAAAATTCAAGGGTATGACCGATAGTTTCTTCTGAATGGTTTTTTTTGGGTTAACTAGTGATTTGCATTGAGTTTTTTTATTGGTTTTTTTAAATTCAAGTGATTAAATTAAGTAAATATATTTTTTTTAGCCTAGATATGGGTAGTTTGGACAATACTTTAATAAAATGGTCATTTTGGCCTAGATATGGTTACTTTAATAATATAATTATTTTTTAAAGAATCGCAAATTTATATTAATCAAACTTTTTTTATATTATTATTATTAATAATATTATTATTATTAGTTATTAAACTTTAATTAAACATTTATATTCAGTTTATTTCTATTAATTTCTGTTTCATTCAGCTCAGTTCAGTTCAGCTTGATTAAATTCAGTTCAGTTCAGTCCAGTTCAGTTCAGCTCAGCTCGATTCAGTTTAGCTCAGCTCAGTTCAGTTCAGTTCAGTTCAGCTCAGCCTCATTCAGTTCAGCTCAGTTCAGTTCAGCTCTAAAAAGCCAAAAAGAACAGGGCCTAAGTAAAGTATAACAGATAAAAGATGAGTAGAATCGTTTGTTTGGAACAACCCCACACAAAAAGGAACTACCCGTCACCCTATGGTATGTGTCCCTATATATTTAATCTAATCCAATCTAATCCAATTAAATATTTATATGCAAAGTTAATGGAGACAAATTATGAAAAATGAATAAAAATTCATCAACACTAAACTATATTGTCCCTAAAAAGAACAATTTTAAGGCAAAGTTTGTAGTGGTGCTAACTTTTTTCAATAACATATTAGTTAATTGATCAAAAGATAGAACATAGACATAAATTAATCTAAATATATTAAAAAGAAAACTCTAAATTAATCTTTCAAGAAAATAATAAATTTTGAATGTTAAAAGTCAAGTTAAGTATAGGAATAAAGTTTGTGTTTAAAAAAAACTCAAAGCCCAGACGTCAGTTCAGCAGTTTCAATGAATCGTTTTTGTATGAGACTACCTTGAAAATGGAGTATACTAGAAAAGCAACTTTTATAGCTAGTATAACACATTAATTTGCTCACTAAATAATTTAAATTACTATTCAAATATAACATAATTATTTTAAAATGTCATATAAATAGACGATCTTATCATAGAATTAATTTGTGACTTTGGAAAACTCTTATAACCTATGGAATTTAGGATCGGTAAGGAATCAAAGGTCCTTTAAATTAGAAAACTCGAAAATGGAATCGAACATTATTTGCCTTTATAGTTTGGACAACGTATTAGGTCTATTATACATCGATTTTCAATCAATTTTCAAAATTTAGGAATATTTAATCTAGGCAAAAGGTGCAACATTACTTTTTGTTGAGCATCTAAACTAGATTAAACTAGATAATTAGAATCTCAATTTATCAAGGTTTCCTTAAAAATAATAAGCAAGGAGAATATTTGGGAAAAGTATATATATATTAAAAGTATATAAATGAATAATAATAGCATAATTCTTTTGTTATAATAGATCAATGGATGATAATAGTTGCTTGTCTTAATTGGAGTAACTTTTAAGCATAAGAATATGTTCCAAAATATATTCATTCTCTTTAAATAACTTATTTATAGTTGACACGTAGAAACATGAATATAATTGTTGACTTTTAGTACATTGTTAAACAATAGCTCGAGTTATAAAAGACGTTTAGGCTGATCTTAATTGGGCTCTCGGCTTAACTTAGGATCGGGACCAATTTCTGGTAAACCGCTTCTAACACTTCTAAATGTACATCTATTTATTTGGTCTAATTTTGACTTTTACTACATGATTATACAATAGCTCAAGTTATAAAGGACGTTAGCTTGATCTTAATTGAGCTCTCGACCTAACTTAGGGCCGGAACCAGTTCCTAGTAAACCGCTTCTAACACTTCTAAATGTACATCTAATTAAACATGTTCTCCATATTAGATACAAACTATCATGCTTAAATTTGATTTTCACGATATTACGGCGAAATAATTTAATCCGAGTTATGTACTCCAAAAATAGACCTTCTCACCACGTCAACTATTAATTGTGGCACATATGATCCATCATTTATTCTCATGGACCTTAAAACAAAGGAATAAACATTAATGTATTCGTTATTATTTTTATACTAACTTTAATTGTTGAAATGCCCTATATAATTATTTCCCGATAATCCTCCGATAATCCTCTGTTTAAAACGACTTAACATCGAATTACCACAATAAACATTTGGTCATATAGTGGTTAAAACTTGGGCCACATTCCCAAGGGTCTCAGGTTCAAGCCTCACCGAGAGCAATCTTGGGAGTAAATTGGCTTGAGGCTATGACTTCTAAATTTCGAGCGCACCAAAAGTTCCCACGTCATATGGTATGTATTACTCCATTTATCCTAACGAATAACTTACACTTACTTTATTTTCTAAAAGTGAAATAACGTAATTATAAATTATTAACTAGACGGAGGGGGGAGACATATCACATATGTACTACTAATCCACTTCAATTATAAACATTTATTTTCGAGTGTACGGTGTACCTAACCTACTATTATCCATTCATGTCAATTGCCAACAAGTTCTTGCTTACATAAAACGATTCTATATTATTATACTTACAAAATAGATTTAAACATAATTTTATTAGTGGGTAAAAAAGATGATCGTGTTTTACGATAAATTTATGTAATACCTTCTCACATTAATGTTTGTAACACTGAAAAAAATTGCACTTTCATGTCATTTTTTTTTGTAAGATTAGAATTATCGTCATATTAAATTTCAGTAACTTATAATCCTGATTTCGCTACTACATATTATAACAAGTATATTAGACTTGCCGCGAGCTACAAATATCTCTCAAATATCTCGTCCCGTAATTTGATTTGAAACGACCATTGTAACACTTGATCAATAAAAGATAAACAAAGCTCATACTCTAACAACTACAAAGTATACTTAAATCTATTGCTAGATATTATACAACTACCACAAACCAAGATTTGATTAATCGATTAAGCATATTCATAATAATATCTATCGACTTCAGCAAAAAATCTTATTTAAAAAGAGTACGTTAATAGCATATTTATAAATTATAATATCTATTAATTTCAACGCAAAATCTTATTTAAGATCTTATTTAAGATGTGTACGTTAATAGCATATCACGTAGGAACGTACAAATAAGCTCCAAGTAAGTGCTAAAACTAAAACACTTTTTAACACTTTAATCTTAATCTAATCCTCTTTTTTTAATCTCAATTCATTGAGTCTCGTATAAGAAAATTAGTTTGTTCTTATAGAAGAGTTTACCTTCTACAATTACCCGTTCGTTCCAAGTGCATCAAGCCCATTATACGACTACCTCAAACGTAGGGTTAGTGTAGTTTTACGTAGCACCAAAACGGATAAGGATACGGACGTGAACCCGGATACGAATATGAATATAGACATGGACATGGACAACAAATATAATTTTTAGAAATGTACGTATATCATATGGATGGTTCTCCGGGTCAGATAACACAGCCACACAAATTTTAAGAAGAAACAAAAAACATTTGCATGTGTAGGAATTGAACCCGGACAAAAAATTGGGCATTCCTTAATAATAGATGATAACTTGTTATTTAGGGTTGAAATCGAATACCATAACTCATGATGCAACCCCTAGTTGACAAGCGGTAGAAGAACTAGAAGAAAAAAACATGACCCGGTACAACTTCCCAAACAGCTCAAATGTAAGTATATAATACACGGTTTTCGGATTTCAGAGTTCCGGAAAAAAATGTAAATAATATGGATGGTTCATCGGGTCAGATAAAACTACCATACAAATTTTTAGAAGCAACAAATGATATTTGAGGGTGTCGGTACGCGATAATTGGATGCATATGATGCATATGTTATAGATTTTTGATAAACTTTGTAATTTCTTTGTGGTATACATACGATGTCTTATAATTTTTGGATGAATGAACTTTGAATGAAGCTGTTAAATAGAGGTGTCGGGTATATGCATTATGAGAAGGTGTTGAATGTGCATCAGTGCATTACATTGAAAAAAGAATGATGAGTAGTTGTTAATTAAGAATTAAGAAAAAGTTATATTGTAAACATGGGTATCTTGTGCAAACTCCATTTTTTAATAAAGTTGTTAAAAAAACTAATTTTCCCGCCAAGTTTAGTTTGTCTTTTATGTAACGGAAGTTTGTCCTTAATTTAACTTCCGTTACTCTTAATCTAATATCCATAACCCAACAAACAAGGATACCATTAACACAAATAACATATTTTATATATGAGCACCAGAAGCACATTCTTAAACAAAAGGTACCATGGACAAATTGACAAACATAACGATACCATTGGAAATAAACTTAGTGACAGTTCCAAGAACATGGACGATTTGGAATACGGATTCAATTGCTGAAACAGACTAGGGCAGCAACAAAGAATTTGGTCTTGTGTACAAAGCAAAGTCTCCACCAAGTACTCTGGATAAAACAAGGTTACTATACAAAAATCATACAAATGATACAATGGTCATTGGATCTTCAATTTGCAAGACCCTTATTCGACCATTCCTAAGAAGTAGCCACGATAATTAGATCGCGGTCCGATTTTATTCTTAATCTCATCTTATTTATGTTGACCTATGTTAATCCTCCAAATAAAAAGTCGCAACCTACGTCATCAACCCAATCATTTTCCATTTTCCAATATGTTCTACTCCCTCCGAGTCATAGAAAATGGTTCCTTTACCTTTATGCACAAAAAATAAGGACATGATTCTAAATCACCCAAAACACCTACCCCACAAAATTGATTTTGGACCACAAAAAAGTTACTAAAAATGAAAAGAGGAACCATCACTAAACTCGCACAAAAAAGGAAGTAAGAATCATTACTCCGACTCGAAGGGGGTATCATTTACCATATTTTATATCCCACTAGAACCTCTGAGTCTCTCACCAACCAATCATTTTTTTTTCCTCAACCAATTACAACTGTCCACCTAGGTGGTTACAAGTAAGGTCAATTTTGTTCAACAATGATCACAAATTAGCAAAATGGTAACCAATTAATTATCTCATTAACCATAACCAAACAAGGTCATGAGCTCGTAACCTTCCTCATGACCTTACTTGGGAATGGTCTTAAAATTCATGAAAAGTATTTTGCGTAAGTTAAAAACAGTCATTATTTTTGGCCTAGTATAACTCAAAATAGTCATTATCTTTTGTGTAGTACTGTATAAATTTAGGTCATGACTCATGAATACGTCTGCTTATAAATTAACGGATCTAAGGATACCATCAAGGCATCAATGATCTTTTTAGTAAAATTATTCACAAATTCTACACTACAATGGTCGCACGTATGACCAATAGAAAAGTGACCACTTTTTTTATAAAAGGTTAATACTTTTGATTAAATAGTGACTACTTTTTTTGGTTAAAAAAATGACCTGTTTTTCCAAATTGGTTATTATTTATAAAAAAGTGGTGGTCACATTTTGCAAAAAAAAAAAACACGGAATAAGAACGTCTCACAAAAAAAAAGGGAATAATAATGTCTCACCAAAAAAAACTATGGAAAATTATTATTGTATTGTATTTTACCTATTTTTTTATTTTACAATTACCGGTTTAGCTTGCTTCCGAATTTATTTATCTCCGTTCATCATTGTCGTGGCATCAAACTTACATACATCTATTTTTATACTTCATCAAGACCGTCTATTACTCTAAACACACAATCGTAAATTTGTACTCGCTTCGATTTTCTGTGTTGTTCCTCTTTTCATTTTGGTCTAATAACAGTGATGTTTCCTCTTTCCTCTTTTGTACAATATTGTGTAGTCCAAAATCAATTTCATGTGGGGTCATATGTATTGTGTAGTCCAAATTAATTCCCTTATTTTTTGTGTCAAAATGAAAAGGGAACAATACGAAAAATCGGAGGGAGTAACACTTAAAATCAACAAAATTCATAAACAAAGCTCATAGTTCTAACAACTATTTGATTAAATCTATTGCTAGATACAAATATACAATACTATTACGATTAACAAGGATTTGATTAATCGATTAGACATATTCATACTAATCTAATACTTTGTAATCTATCGACTACGTATCAAACCTAAAACACTTTTTACGACGCTTTCATCTTAATATCATCCTCTTACTTTTCCTAAAATCAATTCATTGAATTCGTGTAATAAAATTTCTTACGGAATTAACGAATTGATATAGGAAAATGAGATGACCTCACTAATAATATCGTAATATCGAGATTTAATTACTTAAAACTAAAATCTTACTTTCTTCATTTAAGAACTTCCTCTGTTTTTCAATAAACTCTTCGACTCTTTTATTAAACTCTTCATCACTCAAATCTTCCTCTTCGTCGCTATTCGCCTTTGCTATCGTCTTCGTTGTCGAAACTTCATCACATCCGACTTTCCGACGAGGAACCGTCACTGATCGCCGGAGCTCTGGCTTCTCCACAAAATCAATTATCGTTTCAGACTGACTTCTCCGATATACTTTCTTCGTCACTTTTCTCTTCACCGCCGTCTCAACCGCCGCAACCTCCGCCATCGGAACTTCAACAACCTCGGCAGCCTTAGCCTCAACCTCGACGCTGACGTCATCATTTCGCTTCGAATTCTCGCCGAAATTCTCCGCAGACGACGGCGAAGAGTTCGCAAACAGAGTAATAACAATAACGTTACCGATAACGAAAACGAAGTGAGGACTGAACAAAATCGAGGATAATCGCGGCAAAATGACGCCGGAAAATTCAACAATCGTCGGAATACACGACGAAATCCACGAAATCACAATCGAAATCAACATAACTGCAATTGTTACCTCGATAGTTCGTACAACATTCGCAATTTTTCGGAAATTTCTATATCTACGCATCGCTTTCTCCTTCTCAATTTTGATCAAATCGATTTCGAAAATCGTCTCCATATTTGAATTTTTTTAAATTGAAAGCGTGAAACCTGAAATTATGAAAAACTGTATATTAAGCGGTTAATTGTTTTTTTTTTTTACGTTTGGTTTAGAGAGAGAAAAAAAGAGAGAGAGGGGGTGAAGGGAGTGAGAAATGGAGGAGTGTCGGGGGGCTTTTATAAGACGGTATGGGTCCAAATTAAATTAAATTAAATTAAATTAAATACATTGACTCAAAGTTAATGGAGACAAATAATGAAAAATGATCTACCAAGTTCGTTTTCTTTTCGATTAAAACGAATTAAATTGAAGTAAATGAAGTTAGTCAGAGTTGAACAAAATTCGATGGAACTCAGCTGAAGACTGGAGTGAGTAAATTTGAATTAAAGGTTAAATTTTTTGAAAAGATGAGTTGAATGAATTGACCTAAGCTAAAGAAAAAAAATCGGAATAGAGTTGAGCAAAACTATATGAGCTGAAATTAAGTCAAAAGGAAAATGACATAAATCTCCCTTGTGACGAGTATATCGGTATACTGTTTATAAGTTTGTGATGACGAGTTAAATATCACTTACGTGGGTAAATAGAAAAATAAAAAATAAAGTGCTCATGAATGGCAACTGACTTGTGAGTTTTATTCTTGTGAGTTTCATTTGGCTCATCACAAAGTTTAAATAACGATTATTTGTTACAAATGAGATTTTGTGAAAATGGATAAATGCATTAACACTAAACTATGTTGTCCCTATAAAGAACAATTGTTTAAGGCAAAGTTTTGTAATGGTGCTAACTTTTTTAATATAACATGACTTAGGTCTCGTTTGGTTGCCATAGAGAATTAATTTCCCATAATTTTGCAAAACACGTGAATTGGCCAATTTATGTAAATCGCCTAAAATCCGATTGGTTGACATCTTGGAGTTGAATTGACACAGGAGTTATTCCTAGTAAAAAGAAAATACAATGATTTGAAGTAACCAAACATCTTCATTTTTTCAAAATCATGGGATTTCCCAATTCACCCATTTTTATAGGGGCAACTCAAAAGGGAGAACTTTCACATAAATTAATCTTAATAGATACTCCCTCTTATTCCATATTTTCTTCCCTATTTCTTAAAACGGATTATTTCTTCCCTTTTCTATTTTGAAAACTTTTATTCTTATTTTATTCATTTCACTCTCCAATTACCAAACCCAACCCAACTCTTTTACTCCTATTTTATTCTCTTTTTTAATGCTTTTGGCCTACAATCTTATCTATATAATTACTTAATCATTTCAGAAGCCCTCGACGCGCCACGTCATCAATGCAATTGTGATTTTTTTTAAAAAAAAATTCTCTCAAGTGGGTCCCGCAATTTCTTTTATGAATTTACTAGGAAATAACCGCATGAAATTCTAAATATATACCTGATATCGTAGTTTAAGAAATATTACGTAACATTTTTTATATAAATTCGTAAACATGAAATTTTACGAAAAACTCGTGTAAAATTGCGTAATTCATTTGCACAACTATTTTGATTTTACAAAAATAAACCGTAAATTTTACGTAATGATTAATAGCGGGATTGAATATACCTGTTGATAATTAATAATTTGCACAACTGTTTTAACATTAAAACGGTTTATGGTATTAAAATTTTAGAATAAACCGCAATTTCATTTATGAATTTCCTGAGAAATAACCGTCTGAAATTCTAAATAAATACATGATAACGTAGTTTAAGAAATATTACGTAACATTTTTCATATAAATTCATAAACATGAAATTTTAATTTCTGGCAAGAGTATACCCGTTAAATATACCGGTGCATTTTTGCAATCGAAAAAAAGCGACAATACTAAATTTAAAAACAAAATTGATTAAAGTTAAATAATTCCAATAAATAATTACAATACACAATATATCTATATATTATATCGATGTTCTTAAAAGTATCCCGGTTCAATATACCCGTACATTTTTGCAATCGAAAAAAAAACAACAATACTAAATTAAAAAACAATAAAAATAACATAATATTAATATAACAACCAATAATAGTGTACAAATTTATATATTTTGCGAAATCAAATCATAAACATAACGGTACAAAATAAACCTTGAAATAACATCTATATCGATTTAAAAAAAAACAATAAAAGAATGGATATATAAATATCATTATTATTATCACGTGCATTTTAACGTATTATCAATATAATAGAAATTGAATGCACAATATTCACGTATTATTGACACTATTCGGTAATATTAATTATCCACCATATTTTTTTAAAAAAATATACCCGTGCAATTTTGCACGGGTTTAACACTAGTTTCTTATTTAATTCCCAATAATTCATCCCTCTCTAGTCTCTCCTATCACCAAACCCCACCCAATTTTTTACCCTTATTTATTTCACACCTTAATCTTTGTGTCCAACACAAATGAGAACAAAATATGGAATAAGAGAGAGTATTTTGTATTAAAAAGAAAACTCTATATTAATGTTAAAAGAGAATAATAACTATTGAATGTAAAAAGTCAAAAAAAAACTTAAAGTCAAGATATCAGTGTCCAACAATTCTATATATAAAACAGATATTTTATATGAGTGAACCTAACAGGTTAAATTTAAAAAATAAATAAAATATACTCCGTAATAAAATAACTTTCAAGCTCACAAACATGGAAATTAAATTATTTATTTATTATTAGCATAAATATATAAATCACATATAAATAGATGGTCTTATCATAGAAATAATTTGCCACTTTGAATAACTAAAGGATGCGTAAAGAATAAGATCGCCTTTAAATTAGAAAGGTGGAAGGTGGAAGTGATCAACTTAGGCACTGTTTGGTAAAACGACCTGAAAAGCTACCTGAAACCTGAAAAGGTATCTGAAAACTGAAAATGTAACTGAAACCTGAAAAGGTAGCTGATAAGGTAGCTGAAAATTATGAGCTGATAAGCTTACTGATTATATAAAAAACTGTTTGGCAAACTAACTGAAAAGGTAGCTTATTTTGGTGAAATGACATAAAAGGATATAATAATTATTTATTATATTATCGATTGAAGGGTAAAAAGGTAATATTACCTAGAATCAGGTACCTGAAATTTAAAATGCTACCCTATGTAGCATTTTATTTCAGGTAGCTTATTTGACCAAATAAGCTACTTACCAAACACTCCCAAAAAAATAAACTACCTGATTCTTTTGGCGAAAAAGTTACTCCAGGCGAATCAGGTACCTGAAGTGCGCTGCCAAACGGAGCCTTAGTGAATTATCGAACATTTACCGTTATAGTTTGGACAACGTATTAAGACTATTATCCATCAATTTTCAAAATTTAGAAATATTTAATCTAGGCAAAAGGTCCAACATTGCTTTAAATTGAGCATCTAAACATGATTAAAATAGATAATTAGAATCTCAATTTATCAAGGTTTCCTAAAAAATAATGAACACGAAGAATATGTGGGAAAAGTATATTATAATGGCATGATTCTTTTGTTATAATAGATCAATGGATGATAATGGTTCTTTTAATTAACTTTTATGCACAAGAATATGTTCCAAAATATATTCATACTCTAGTGACAATGTATTGTGATGCTTCTTTTGTTTATGGTTTTGTTTCTTATTTTATCTTTATAATGTTTATGTAACTGGGTCGAGTTTATATTAAAAGATAAATAACTTATTTATAGTTAACACGTAGAAACATGATTACAATCTGATATGTTTATTAGGTCTAATTGAAGACTTATTAATGCATAGTCATACAATGGCTCGAGTTATAAATGATATTTAATCTTGAGCTCTTGGTTTCAGTTAGGGACCAATTCCTGGTACACAGGAACTAATACCTTGTTCGCCTGTTACAACCGTGATTTCTTATGATGATTATTAAGACTTTTATTTTATTGAAAAAGGCTTAAAATGTATACGAGTTTGTCTTTTTTTTTTTCCAGTCCATTTAAATGGTCAGTCAAATAAGAAAAATAAAAAAAACGAGGGAAAAATCATATCTATTGCCTTACAATAATATCTTATAGCCCAAGACTATAAAACCTACTCTTCAAGAAAACGATTTCAGAAACCATTTATTAGTTTATCCAAGTACTCTCGTTGAACATACTCTACAATTTACATTAGAATTAGATTTCGATGTGTTACTTAAATTTGATGTTCACAACATTACCGCGATATAATTTAACTACAAAAAAATTAATTTTCTTGAAAAATATATTTTCTCACCCCATCAGATATGAAACGTGGCAGATATATATAATTCATCATTTATTCTAATGGCCCTTAAAAACAAAGGAATAAACATTAATGTTTCATCCCAACACCACAATATGTCTTATAAGAAGGGGACCTAACCAATGTTGCCACTCCCACGTCCGATACATTGTGCCCAACACATAAACACAATATCAACATCTAGTTTAATTAATTAGGGTCACTATTCTACAAGAAGGATAATGTTACTAATATTATGACAGTTTTATTCCGATATTAATTGTTAATCGATAAAGTCGATTTTGATATATGTATATCTATTGTAGATGTTAAATAATTTAATTAACAAAGTTATGAAGAGTGATATTCATGATCTGAATTCAAATCTCGCCAGCATCGGCATCGCCTTTCTGCCCACCCCTAACACACTATCAACATCTAGTTTAATTAACTAGGGTCACTATTGTACAACAAGGGATAATGTTACTAATATTATGACAACTTTACTCCGATATTAATTGTTAATGGATAAAGCCGTACATTGATTTATATCTATTGTATTAGTAAATTTAATTATCTTAATTGGTAAAGTAATAAAAAATGGTACTTATAACTTGAATTTAAATCCCGCCAGCATGAACATTGCCTTTATTGCTTCTTTTAAACCAAAACAATAAAATATATGTAAAACAATATATCAATTATTTTAGCAGCTGTCAATTAACTTAATTGATAGGGTCATAAAAAGTTTTATTTATAACCTGAATTTAAATCTCGTCAGCATAAACATTACCTTTGTGGCTTCTTTTAAACCAAAAATTTAATTTATAAAAATCTAATTTTTATTTTTCTGTTATTTTTGTACGAACTTCAATTAATGAAATGCCGTATATAATCATATCTTGATATCGTTTGTTTAGGACGGCTTAACATCGAATTAACACAACAACAAACATTTGGTCTTATAAATTTACAACACACTATTGTAGATTTGTAGGTACAACTTAATCCACTTCAATTAAGAACATTTCTTTTCCAGTGTACGGTGTACCTACCATTAATCCATTCATGTCAATTGCCAACAACTTATTGTTCCTATGTAATTTGAGTTGCAGGATCAAGCACCCGTAATGCTTTCGCAACGAGTGCAAAAAAAATATCGGTTTTGTTGGTGATAAAAAGTTTAAAATTTAATGTTAGATTCTTAATAATAGTATGAATTTTTTCGGTTAAAACGAGATGAACGGAACTAAATTGAATTGAATTGGGCTTGTATAAATAAATCTAAATTAAAAGTTACTTTTGTGATTAAATGAACTGATTAGAATTGACTGAAACACAACAAAACTGAACGAAATAAAGCTGATCAAAATTGAAAGAAGTTGAAATTAAACGAGAAAGAATAAGACATCAATCATATTATTGTCAATTCATCACTAAAATTTTTGCTCTTTATTTTAACTCGCGTAATAACTTTTAATCCTCATTTTGCTATTACATATCGGATGAACTGTACTAAATACACTGTGCTATAAATATCTTGACAAATATCTCGTCTTATAATTCGATTTAAAACTACCATTATAATACTTGATCAACCACAATACATAAACAAAGGTCATAGTTTAAGTAAATCCATTGCTAGATATTTTACTAGCTACTACAATTAACGAGGATTTGATTAATCGATTAGACGTAGCCATATCAAGTAGGAAATTCCCTCAACAAAGTGCCAAAACTAGAACACTTTTTGACACTTTCATCTTAATTTCATACTCTTGTTTTTCACTTTTTTTAATAGCACTAATTCGACGAGCTATACGGCTATGTATAGTGATTATAAATTTGTAACGGGTTAAATAAAATTTATTTAAATAGAAAAAGACTATTTATTTATAATTCTTTAGGTACTTTTGCTTTTATGTGATCTATTCAAGTGAGTTGTATTTAACCCGTTATAAATTTGTAACAGATATCTTAAAGTTTACAAAGAGGATAATGTTTTATGACACTTCCATTCCCATATTAATTAGTAATGGATGAAATAGGTCATTGATTCATTAAGTGGTGAACGATTTTTTCCTTGTACTAGTACGATACATTTCTATCAATGGGAGCTGCAGTGGCCAAGTGGTCCTCGCCCATTTCTATCAATGGGAGCTGCAGTGGCCAAGTGGTCCTTGCCCCAGCTGGTAATCGAACCTGAGACCTCTCAACTCCTGCATTTCTGCAAGCTTTAAGGTTTAACCCAGTTTCCACTGAACTAACACCACTTGGTTGTAATGAATGTTTTCTTTTGTTTATATCTTTAGTCATGTACTGGTACTATAGTACTAAAAATTACAAACGTTTTCAAAAAGATCTCACATAACTATTTTTTATGTTATATATTAGAAATTATAATAAAGATTTTATCCACCTATAAATAGTGTCTAAAAAGCAAATATATACAACTCATTGAAACAGAGGAAGTATGATTATGGGGCACTAAGCACAGGGCTGTCCCTGAGAATTTGGAGGCCCTTTGCGAAATTTTATGACGAGGCCCTAAGCAAGTATTGTACGTCATTCAAAAAGTTTGTTCTTATATTTTTATCTTGAACAAAAAACTCCATTTTATTTGTTTTTCTTCCGACTTTTTTAATACAAAATATATGTAAAGCTTATTTTATTGAAATGAGATAAAAAAAAATAGAATAAGCAAGTATATAGTAAACCTCATGATTACAATTTACAAATTTACAAAATATTTTGCTATGGGTTAATATTTTCTTCCTAAACTTTCCACTTTATTATAAACAAAATAAATATCTCGTTTTTATAAGTACACATAAAATTAATATAACATACTTTGTACATGTTTTATAATATATACTCTATCCGTCTCAATTATTTGTTTAACTTTGATTGAAATGACGTTTATAAAAAATAAGAAAAGGCAAACGAATAAATGAGACGGATAAAATAAATGATATAAAAGTTGTCTAAAGAATTGCTAAATATTAAAAATATACATAGAAGTTTAATTAAAGGGAAAGATGATATCATATGCTAATTTAGAAAAAATGGAAAATATAAGATAGTGGTACAATTAATAACTAGGTGGGCCCGACGAGCAAAAAGAAAACAAAATGCCTTTAGTGGGAGTCGAACACGGGCTGACTACAAGACCTACCAAAACTTTTACCAACTGTGCCACTTTATCATAGTTGTATTTAAAGGTGTCAATTTATTCATATTACTTAAGGTCGTGTAGTAGAATTGGGCCCTGAAGATTTGGGGCCCTGTGCGGTCGCACGGGCTGCACACCCAAAAGGCCGGCCCTGACTAAGCAAGTGAACGTTTATAACACACTTCTGCTTCATTACAAACATATACTCGTATTGACAGAGCCAATAACATCGCCGATTAACACCGAGAACATTGCCAATTAACACGATTTTTTTTTTTTTGAGTTGCAAAAAAAGGTTTAAATTGAGAAAAGAAAACATCAATATTGGTACGTTATCGGCCTTGGCATTTGTAAAAAAAATATTGAGAGGGCGATAATAGAGGATTTACAAGACTTTTTGTCTCCAAAACAATTAAAAAGTTTAAATTTGCCTTCTGAAGGTGAATGACCGATAAAAGGCACATGAACAGTATTTATCATACGTATTGGTATTGGCACGGTAAAACTGAAGATAGTTTTTTTGAGGTTACTTCGAAAGAGATGATCTATGATGATCGAGGTCGCGCAGTTGCCTGTGCTCAATGACCACTGGACGCCCAAAAAGGTGAAAGTGTAAATTATTTGATTCATTTAAGTTAGCTTAAATAGAGTAGCACAATATTGTTAGAGCAGTAAGTTTTCCCTACGATGGAATGTGTCAATTCCCGCACTTGAGAAGATAAGACAAAGTATAGATAATTTTACACGAATTGTCTTTTTTACCCAAGACCAACCGCATATTTTGCACATTTACACTTGTCTCGCTACAAATATCTTGTCGTGCAATTCGATTTAAAACAACAATTGTAAGTTGTAACACTTGATCAACAAAACATAAACAAAACTCATAGTTTAACAACTACACAAAATTTAGTTAAATCTATCTCTACTTTACTAGATATTATACTTTGATTAACAAGGATTTGATTAATCGATTAAACATATACTAATGACTAATCTATCAACTTCAAACTATATAAAAGTGTCGAAACTAAAACACTTTTTTGACACGTTCATCCTAATTTCATCCTCTTTTACTTCTTTTACAAACCTAAACTTCATCGATCCCGTGTAAAAGATATTCTCACAAAAACGAGAATTTACTAAAGAAAATACGGATAGCGTCGCCTAATAATACCGAGAAGTAATTAATTACTCGTATTTATTTTAAAACTAAAATTTTACCCTCTTGGCTTAAGAATTTCCTCTGTTTCTCAATGAACTCTTCAACTCTTCTATTAAACTCTTCATTACTCAACTCGTCCTCTTCACTCCTCGCATTCGCGTACGTGTCCGATTCCGTCTTGGTTGTCGAAACTACATCGCTTTTACTTTTCCGGCGAGGTACCGTCGCTGATCGCCGGAGCTCTGGCTTCTCCACAACCTCTACTATCGCTTCGGACCGACTCCTCTGGTAAACGATCTTCGTCACTGCTCTCTCCACCACCGCCTCCACCGCCGTCTCAACAGCCGAAACATCATCACTTCCGACTTCCTGACGAGGCACCGTCGCCGATCGCCGGAGCTCTGGCTTATCCGCAATATCGATTGTCGATTCAGACTGACGCCTCCGGTGAATTTTCTCCATCACTTCTCTCTCCACCGCCGGCTCAACCACCGCAACCTCCGTTTCCGGAATTTCAAACGCCGCAACCTCCGACGCCATAATTTCAACGACTTCATCAATAACAGCAACAACGTTGACGCTGACGTCATTGTTTCCCGGCGAATTCTCGCCGAAATACTCCGTCGATGACTGCGAATAGTTCGCAAACAAAGTAATAACGATGACATTACAGATAACGAAGAGGAAGAGAGGACTTAACCAAATGGACGATAACCGACGGAAAATTACGCCGGAAAACTCAAAAACCGTCGGTATACACGACGAAGTCGTCGAAATCACGAACGAAATCAACGTAATTGCGATCATTACCTCAACAATTCGTAAGATATTCGCAATTTTTCGGAAATTTTGATATCGTCGCATCGCTTTCTCCTTCTCAATCTTGATTGTATCAATTTCATAAATCGTCTCCATTTTTGAATTATTTTGAAATTATGAAAAAGTGAAATTATGAAAACTGTATATATGTGAAGCGGTTAATTGTTGTTTACGTTTGTTTTAGAGAGAGAAAGAAGAGAGAGAGTGTGTGTGAAGGGGTGAAGGGATTGAGAAGTGGAGAAGTGGGGGGAGTTTTTATAGGGTGCATGTATCGTGACTTGAGGGTGTGCGATCACTCAGTGACGGTTTTAAGACGAGCCGACCTTGAATCGGATTATTTCGAGAGTAAGGAAAAGATGTTACTCATAGTAAGGATGTGGGAGAGTGTCCAAAAATAATGGAGATTTGAGATGTTGAAAGATTGTGCTTTTTAGATATTTTTTATTTTTTATATTTTTACATTATTATTCTAAGAATGTTTTGGGTTTTAATTCGATGTGGAGAATGATGGAAAATTTTATTCGATTTTAATGAAATAATAATTAAGATTGGAGGTGTTTGAATTTTCAGTCGATATATAAATATATAGATTATCCAATATGCTAATAAAATATTAAATATGATAATACTAGGATAGGATATATCGTTTACTAAACACATAAAATTAAGAAGTCTGAAATTAATTGATTAATTTGCATTATATTCAAAATTAATACTTTCAGAAAATGTCGTTTATTAAACACATTTAAATGAAAAAGTGATCTACAACTTCCTCCAAATTAGTAGATTATGTCCAATATATTAATATGCTGTTTATAAAACTCATGAAAATAGTAAATTAATCTACTAATTCAACCAAAATCTACTAATTACACTAAGATGGCCTAAAGGCTAAATCTACTAGCCACCTATTGATAACAAAGAAACGAGTTTCTTTTTTATTGGTTAAGGTGTACCGTGTACGAAATTATACGATATGTTTAAACAACTTATTGTTGTTTTGTACTCGTAATAATAATTTCCTATTGGACGATTATCGATCAGAATACTTGGGAAATTGGGAGTACGTAAATCATTTCGGATAAATCGATAATAAATTTTTATAAGCCATTAAATTAAGTTGCACATACATTCTCATTTATTGAGGAATATAATGACAAAAATCATACATCGAATGAAGTCGCAAACACTTACTGATCTATATGTTGTTTGACCCACAATCAATTAGTCAATAATTTATCATCAATAAAAGTTCGTTAGTTTTATAATATTAACCAACAGAGTAATGACGTTAACAACAATGTCGTTGTAGTATAGTGGTAAGTATTCCCGCCTGTCACGCGGGTGACCCGGGTTCGATCCCCGGCAACGGCGTTTGTTTTTTGTTTGTTTTGCATATTCTTCAATTTTGAAAACTCTTTGTTTTTTGTTTGTTTTGCATATTCTTCAATTTTGAAAACTCTTAAAAACCGATTCCAAAATGTCAGATCGTGGCGGAGTTACGATTTACAGTAAAAATGGCGAACAACTCCAACGAGGCCGACTAGTAATATCATGGCCTAAAAGTGTTAAAATTTCGAAATTTCGAAATCGTGTAGCTTCTTTCACCATCCATTCGAAGCATAATTGTTAGTGGAGACGTGGAGCAATCGTGAATTCTCATAAAAATATACTCCCTCTAAGTCTGTAGGATCGTTCCTATTTTCTTTTTCATGCGAGGTTTGTGATTGTTCTTATTTTCTTTTTTAGTAACTTTTTTGTGGTCTAAATCAATTCAGTGTGGGGTAGGGTGTTTTGTGTGGTTTAAAATCATTTTTTTATTTCTTGTGCATAAAGTAGAAAGAACAATCACTCAGACTCGGAGGGAGTATAATACTTGTTCCTAACTATTACAAAATTAAATCAGGTATTTTTACGCAAGAGTTCAACCAAAATACTTCAAAAAAAAATTCATTATGGTTTTCCGATACCCGGAAAAAGGCGCCTGCTAGCTCCGCCATTGCGTGGAGGGCAATTATTTACGTAGGGAAGGTATAATTTGAAGAAGTCAAGTGTACTTTTAACAAATTTGCAACAAACAAGTACGGAGTATTTGGTAGTAGTAGATGGATTTCATGCATGCATGGATGTATGGATACATGCATGCATGTATGGTGACCGGTGAGCATAACTAAACATGGAGTTGAGGGGTAGTACTGTAGTAGTAATGGGTAATGTCACAACCTGCGCTCGTGCATTTACCGTTGTTCCCATGTGATCACTGTATTTGACTGCGTAAATGACTCCTATTTCCTACCACTAAGGACTAACCAAGTAACCATGAGATATTACTCCGTTCTACTATCGTCTCGGAATATATTACTCTCTTTGTATCGGAATATAGCTAATTTAATAATTATAATTTTTTTTATAGCAGTGTTATTAAAAAACTTGTCACGTGATGAAGGATGAACATTATTTAATTTCTATTATTTTTCTTGTTATGTCTTTCACAAATTTAATTAGTAGGAGATTTACTGGTTAATTATTTCTTTCGTATTTGTCCCATCAATAGTTCATGTTTTTATTTAAGAAACTGAGTTAGCGTCAACGGGGACTCAACTTCGGCGGCTAATAGGTGGAATTTGGAAATCTCAATAATAATAAATACTTAAAAAATAAGGACAACAATTATAAGAGGTAATTATAAGATGTGCATGTTGACGCAACTTGGTAACACCTTATCATTATCCATTAAAAAACAATGATCGATATTTATTATGATATTGGGTCTATACTACGCCCATCAATCGTTAGATTTTATTATTTTAGGGTTTTAGTGAGTGACGAGGTATCAATCAATAATATAATTCCATATGTTATTAATTAGGGTCAAACCGTGAATGGAGAGAATTTTTAAATTTTTAATTCAAATGTCAATATTTTTGAGTTTACATTATGGCATTATTTCCCGTTTGCTCTTACTATAGTTCTATAACTTTTGTGACCTAACTGTAAATTCTTGATGTTCTGCTACTGCCCTGAATCAAAACTTCATGTTATCCATGTGTTGCGATCAACTTCGATCTAATCGTGCTCATCAGTATTGAGAATTGAGAATTATTAAAAATCAAATCAGATCAAATCAAATAATATTTTGGGAAGTTTCGAGTAAGAATTGCACGAATAGAAGGTCGTAAACTCGTAATATTGTACATGCTAGCGATGCTACTACCACTACGTACCCTATGAAATAAAGCCGTAAACGCTGGAAATCCTAACTTGTAAAAAGGTTAGAATGTGGTCCTAGGATGGCCAAGCATAGCAAAAAAACTAAGTCCTTCTTATGACGATTATATCCGTCACAAGCTTGTATATAGGAATATATAATCTTTTGTCTTTATTTACTTATGTGGGTTTTATTTGGCGCGGCATAAACTTGTGACGGATATCGTCTGTTAAATGACAAATGAGTATTTGTGAAAAATTTAACTAGGAGAACACACTTATAATTTTCAAAATATTCCTTTGCAAGTGAGGACGAACACTCTGCTAACCTCTAATCAGCCACATTTTATTAACATATGCCTTGTCAATCCGCCATAAACTTGTGTATATCTTACACCGGATACGATATATTTGATATATTCTTTACTATGCATTTGGTGATAATAAATGTGTTGGTCTTTTTACAACTAGATCGTCTCATTAATCAATGGTTATACCCCTTATATATATATCAGGTAGTATAAATTCGTAGTAAAACACATAACAAAAAGGTTAGAATGTGGTCGTAGGGTTTATAGACATGACCTACTTATTAACTTTTGTAATTGTTTACATAGAATAGTACTTGGTTGTACAAAGATAATATTAATGTAGCTTTAAGGATATATCCTTGAGTAATTATTGTGTTAATCATGTTTTTGTGAAATCATTATGCCTTCCATTAGAAAGTTGGGTGGGATTTTGTGTTTTGTGTTTACTCTTTTACTATTTACACACATGCACCCAACTTTCATTTGGATCTTTAGAATGTGTTATAGGAGGGAATTTACTTTAATTTCTGTTCTTAGGCCTATTCAAGCAAGGACCCAAGGTTGTATTCTTTTTCATGTTTTTATTTATCTTATGACAATAATCACAACTGTAATTTTCATTATAATCCTGCAAGTTTAGGGCGAATACATGCTTTATTCCCCTCATGATTAACTGTCAAACAAGAAGAACTTATGTGTCTAATTATAGTAAGGCACACGACACACCTACACGTCCTAGGTAACACACGCCTCCCACGATTCGTAGATGAATAGAGAGTCCTAAAGCCTATCTAGGTGGATTAAATATTATAATCCTTATTTAAATAAACTCTATCCTAGGAATTAAAAAGAATTAAATAACTAATCCTAATAACCCTAGGATAACAAACTTAACAAGATAATAACTACTTTGTAACTAACTTTTTAACTAACAAACTTTCCTAACAAACTTAAGAAAATAACAACTTATAAAGATAACATAATAATTAAATTTACTCCAAAACCTAATAAGAAACCAAGATGGCCGAGCCATCCCATTCGAAGCCCGAGCACATACACGGCCGTGTCCGAGCACGCACCAGGCCACGATCAGGCCATGACCGAGCACCCTACGGTCCATGGGCCGAGTCTTCTTGCGTATTCCTTTTCTTGGACTTGATTTGTTTCTTGATATTCTTGTACTGGTCCAAGGTCTTAAAGCCCACCGAATCTTTATGAGCAAATATACTAACCATATGATAAATAATATTAATTTAGCCAATAAAATTTGCTTTAGCGATTTCCAAATGAAATGATGATTCGTTGCCCTATCCATAATCGGATCAAATCGGATTAAACCTAAATCGGATTTTGTGCATGTGTGTAAATAGTAAAAGAGTAAACACAAAACACAAAATCCCACCCAACTTTCTAATGGAAGGCATAATGATTTCACAAAAACATGATTAACACAATAATTACTCAAGGATATATCCTTAAAGCTACATTAATATTATCTTTGTACAACCAAGTACTATTCTATGTAAACAATTACAAAAGTTAATAAGTAGGTCATGTCTATAAACCCTACGACCACATTCTAACCTTTTTGTTATGTGTTTTACTACGAATTTATACTACCTGATATATATATAAGGGGTATAACCATTGATTAATGAGACGATCTAGTTGTAAAAAGACCAACACATTTATTATCACCAAATGCATAGTAAAGAATATATCAAATATATCGTATCCGGTGTAAGATATACACAAGTTTATGGCGGATTGACAAGGCATATGTTACTCTTTTACTATTTACACACATGCACCCAACTTTCATTTTGTGTTTTGTGTTTACTCTTTTACTATTTTCTTCTCTTTCTTTGAATCTTTAGAATCAAATCAATGTAGTTAAAATCAATATGGTACTAATAAAAAGTGAAATGTAAAGTAGCTTAATGGTTAAAGTTATTTGATGTTATACTCATGATTTAGGTTTAATTCCAACGGTTAATAATTAAAATCGGCATCAAAACACCTTTTGCATCAGGCCAAAATACAAATATAGTAAACTGGACCGTATTGATCATATAACCAGATGAAATAACGTACATATGCAAATATTTATATTTGAAGATCAAGATCGAAACTAATCCATTCTATATCTACAAATCAAATGCTAATTAATGTATGAAATACCCCTATAAAAAATAAGGTTACTTTTCTAATACACATGATTTTGAGATTACATTGACATGGATTAATTTGTTTTGTTGCCAACTTATGGAAAATATTTTTTCCTATAAAATTCAAAATTTGACAAAAATGCACAAAGTCACGAATCCAATCTCTTTGACAAAGGATCGTTAAGTTTCTTATCGTATTTTAATATAACCACACAAATTTAATCTAATTGCAGAATTTGCTTAATTTTACATAAATTTCATCTTCTATATCATAGTGAACCAAACAAGCAAATGTCAATCTAATTTAGCATTAACAAACATGTAAGACAAGTAACACAACGGATATAAATAATAATTCGTAAATATCTCAAATTTTGTGGCAACAAAAAAGATGTGAATGACAAGACTTGTGAAAGGCAATCAATAGGTCGACAAACTATTCAATAACTCTATCAAAATCAATGCTATTACAAAAAGAGCTAAAATTAAAAACTTTAAAAAGGATATGAAAATTCGCGCGACTCTCATCATTTTCATTTCAACAATTATTGAAATAAGTGAAGTATTTGTATCTAAAATCTTTCGGATCAATAATAGATAAGCCAATAAAAATGACTTATTTTAAAGTCAATTTTTAAAATACATTTTCTTTTATTGACTAAGAGTATCCTTACTTGATAACCGATTCAATTCCATATAAATACGAAGTTAGAGTTTCTATTATAAGGAAAATTATAAAACCGACTAATTTTGTGATCCGATTATGGATAGGGCAACGAATCATCATTTCATTTGGAAATCGCTAAAGCAAATTTTATTGGCTAAATTAATATTATTTATCATATGGTTAGTATATTTGCTCATAAAGATTCGGTGGGCTTTAAGACCTTGGACCAGTACAAGAATATCAAGAAACAAATCAAGTCCAAGAAAAGGAATACGCAAGAAGACTCGGCCCATGGACCGTAGGGTGCTCGGTCATGGCCTGATCGTGGCCTGGTGCGTGCTCGGACACGGCCGTGTATGTGCTCGGGCTTCGAATGGGATGGCTCGGCCATCTTGGTTTCTTATTAGGTTTTGGAGTAAATTTAATTATTATGTTATCTTTATAAGTTGTTATTTTCTTAAGTTTGTTAGGAAAGTTTGTTAGTTAAAAAGTTAGTTACAAAGTAGTTATTATCTTGTTAAGTTTGTTATCCTAGGGTTATTAGGATTAGTTATTTAATTCTTTTTAATTCCTAGGATAGAGTTTATTTAAATAAGGATTATAATATTTAATCCACCTAGATAGGCTTTAGGACTCTCTATTCATCTACGAATCGTGGGAGGCGTGTGTTACCTAGGACGTGTAGGTGTGTCGTGTGCCTTACTATAATTAGACACATAAGTTCTTCTTGTTTGACAGTTAATCATGAGGGGAATAAAGCATGTATTCGCCCTAAACTTGCAGGATTATAATGAAAATTACAGTTGTGATTATTGTCATAAGATAAATAAAAACATGAAAAAGAATACAACCTTGGGTCCTTGCTTGAATAGGCCTAAGAACAGAAATTAAAGTAAATTCCCTCCTATAACTTGCACCCAAGACTTTGTTTGAGATGATGTCGCGTGTGCTAGAAAGTACTCTCCAATTGCCTTGCAATACGGGGAGAGTTATTAAGGTCTTAGATGTGAGATCTGAGTTTTGGGAGAAGAATGCTCTCAAAACCCTAATAGTGAGAATTATGATTCAATCGTCCCTGACATAAGGAAAAGGACTCTCCTTATGTAGCACTTATGGGTGGGTCGGCCGAATTAGGGTAAGAGTGGGCTTTCTCCACTCTTACCTTATTCCTTTGCATGATTCAACCCGTTTTGCTAAATATTATTTGCGGGATTTTTATTATAAATCGCATACGTGTTATCAGATATTAATGCAGTCGATGTATTAATAATGGTCTGATAAAATTACGATATTGTATAATTACCCAAATTAATATTTAATTAAATATAACTGTTTATATTTAATTTACGAATTAAACATGTAATCCGTATTAGCTAAAATTATTTAATCCGTATTAAATAATAATCTCAACATCTTATTGACTAATTTAATAGTCAGTACCTCTGACTAACTGTTTAGTCGTATCCGGCATAAATGTGATTGTATTTTCATACCTTCACATCTCTCAAACGTGTCCTATAGGTGTGACGTATAGGGACCAGTTGATCACCGCCATCCGTATGACAATAACGTCAAACTTATCTAGCAAGCCAACCGTTATTGATAAACGTGGATCAACTGGTAATAATACTGAAGTATGCCCTTGTGATCCTTAAAGAGATTTAATAAGTCATTGTACTTAATTGTCAAGGACACCAGCCCCAACAATCTCCCACTTGTCCGTACAAGGATATGTGCAATGACGTTATCATACTACATGTGGAGGACACAAGGCTCCAACAAACTCCCACTTGTCCGTACAAGTGTAGGTGTGATAACCGATTCTCATATCCTTTTAAAATTTCTCTCACTCAATGTAAGACAATTTGCAAATCCGCATTCGCAAAGGTCGTATCTCATAAGCGATCTGTATCAAGAGTGGTTTCCCCGACTAGAGAGTAACTTAACTGATAAAACGAATCTGTATTCGAGCATGGCCATGCATTTCAGTTACTACTCCTCGAGTGGCCCTGAGAAATGATAAAATCCTGATAAGGGTTTGGATATTTCCCTCAACTCGAATCCTGCCGATATCGCGCAGCATGAAATAACCCAGAAAAAATCCTCTTGGCCCCTGTTACGATGACCGTGGGAAAGAAACCAAAGTTACCCAAAATCTGCCTTAATCTCAAGAGACAGTTGAAAGTCAAAAGACTCGACTCTAAGGAACACTATGGAGGTCCTATCCACGACCTGGCACCCAATGTTATAAAACATTTAGGACTCCATAACGTTGTCACGGGGTGTTCTACGAGATATCCGTATAACTCGCCTTTGTGATTGGTCAGTCATCCGCGTGACTTATGGCTCGTTGAACCCACCATCAACCAACGTCACAAAATGATTACCTGAGTTATCAGCTCAAGTGGGTAATCAAGGACTAAAACGATATAATGTTATTCAGTTCACTTTGTGGTGTTCAAAATTGGCGTACAATTCCACATGAAAAACAAAACATTATATATCATAACAATGAGGTTGAATAGAGTACACGAGAAAATGAATTATTACATGAATTCATAAAAGAGTACTACAACTTAGGAACACATCTAATTCCCATGGAATGAATGTGCCCTTCATGCTTATCACGTGGTAATGCTTTAGTGAGAGGATCAGCTATGTTGTCATCCGTAGCGATCTTATCAATGAAAATCTCCTTTTGCTCCACGTAATCTCTGATTAGATGAGTTTTCCGTTGTACATGCCTAGCCTTGTTGCTAGACTTATGCTCCTTAGCTTGGAAGATGGCACTTTTATTATCACAATAAACGGTGATTGGGTCATTCGAACTAGGCACTACTGATAGTCCTTGTAAGAATTGACGCATCCATATTGCTTCCTTAGCTGCTTCTGAGGCGGCATAGTACTCGGACTCAGTCGTAGAATCTGCTGTAACACTCTGTTTAGAACTTTTCCAGCTGACAGCAGCGCCATTAAGAGTAAAAACGAATCCAGACTGAGATTTCGAGTCATCTCGATCCGTTTGGAAGCTAGCATCTGCGTAACCCGTGGCGCAGAGCGTTGAGTCACCTCCATAAGTCAATCCCCAATCTTTAGTCCTCCGTAGGTACTTAAGAATGTTTTTCACGGCCATCCAGTGTTGTTCACCTGGATGAGTTTGGAATCGACTGGTCATACTCAATGCATATGCAACGTCTGGACGTGTGCATATCATGGCATACATGATCGATCCTATTGCCAAAGCATAAGGAATCCGACTCATGCGCTCTTTCTCTTCCAATGTCTTAGCTTCTTGAGACTTGCTCAAGTGAAGCCCAATAGTCATAGGAAGGAACCCTTTCTTGGAGTTCGTCATGCTGAATCTCTTTAGAATCTTATCTATGTAAGACTCCTGACTGAGAGACAACATCCGTCGTGATCTATCCCTGTAGATACGGATGCCCAAAATTCTTTGTGCCTCTCCCAGATCTTTCATCTGGAAATGGTTTTTCAACCATGCTTTAACCGAAGAAAGGAGAGTTATGTCATTCCCAATCAAGAGTATGTCGTCGACATACAGTACTAGGAATACAATCTTGCTCCCACTCGACTTGATATAGAGACATGGTTCCTCGACTGATCGAACGAATCCATTCTCTTTTATCACTTGGTCGAAGCGATGATTCCAACTCCGCGATGCTTGCTTAAGTCCATAGACGATGGAACGCTTAAGCTTGCAAACCTTCTTAGGATGTTCTGGATCAATAAAACCCTCGGGTTGTACCATGTACAACTCTTCCTCCAAATAACCGTTTAAGAAGGCGGTTTTAACGTCCATCTGCCATATTTCATAGTCATGAAATGCGGCTATCGCTAAGATAATCCGAATGGAACGTAGCACGACTACGGGTGCAAAGATCTTATCGTAGTGCAAGGCTGGCACTTGGATGAAACCTTTAGCAACTAGTCTTGCCTTATGGATGTCTTGTTTACCTTCCACGACATGCTTTATTTTGTAAAGCCATTTGCATTGAAGGGGACGCACCTTTGGAGGTATGTCCACAAGATCCTACACGTTGTTCTCATACATGGAGTCCATCTCGGATTGCATGGCTTCTAGCCATAGCTTTGAGTCAGAACTGGTCATGGCACCTTTATAGGTTGAGGGTTCATTACCCTCTAGGAGTAAGACGTCATCCATATCATGTTCCTCGACCATACCAATGTATCTGTCCGGAGGAATGGAGACTCTTCCCGACCTCCTAGGTTCCTCAGGAATATCTACCGCAACCTCGGTTGAATGAACTGTTTCCTCCAATGGTTGCTCGGTAGTTGGTTCTTGAACCTCCGATAAATCGAAGGTTCTATTGCTCGACTTGTTCTCGAGAAATTCTTTCTCTAAGAACGTCGCACTAGCTGCAACAAAAACACGTTGTTCGGTTGGCGAGTAGAAGTAATGACCAAAAGTTCCCTTTGGATAGCCTATAAAGTATGTCTTGACCGATCGCGGGCCGAGCTTATCCTCGTGTCTCCACTTGACATAAGCCTCGCAGCCCCAAACCCGAATAAAGGACAAGTTAGGGACCGTTCCCTTCCATAATTCGAATGGAGTCTTGTCAATAGCTTTAGACGGACTTCGGTTAAGAATTAGAGCGGCCGACAAAAGAGCATAGCCCCACAATGAATCAGGCACAACGGTGTGACTCATCATGGATCGAACCATATCGAGTAGAGTTCGATTTCTCCGTTCG
The DNA here is from genome assembly GCA_029255685.2 of Silene conica. NCBI lineage: Eukaryota > Viridiplantae > Streptophyta > Magnoliopsida > Caryophyllales > Caryophyllaceae > Silene > Silene conica. The sequence goes on along the minus strand of CM055317.2, from coordinate 5,244,822 downwards.
GACACACCATTTAATTGTGGTGTTCCAGGTGGAGTCAACTGTAGCACGATGCCACAGTCTTTAAGGTGTTGATCAAACTCGTGTGAAAGATACTCACCACCACGATCAGAACGTAGTGCTTTAATCTTTCTTCCCAGTTGGTTCTGTACCCGATTCTGGTATTCTTTGAACTTGTCAAAGGATTCACTTTTGTGCTTCATTAAGTAGACATAGCCATATCTACTCAAATCATCCGTGAAAGTGATGAAATACCTATAGCCTTCTCGTGCGTTGATCGACATAGGGCCACATACGTCCGTATGTATGAGTCCTAATAGGTCGGTAGCGCGCATTCCAACACCTTTGAAGGAAATACGAGTCATCTTACCGATGAGACATGATTCACACGTGCCATATGATTCGAAATCAAAGGGCGAGATAGCTCCATTCTGTATGAGCTGTTTCACGCGTTTCTCATTTATGTGTCCCATACGACAATGCCATAGGTAAGTTTGATCTTTGTCACCTACCTTTAATCTCTTGTTATTCACATGTAATATCTCGGTGGTTTGATCTAAAACATAGATTTCCATTCATGGAAACTGCCTTGCCATAAATCATATTGTGTAAGGAGAAAATACAGCTATTATTCTCTATTACAAATGAAAAACCGAGTTTGTCAAGCGCAGAAACTGAAATAATGTTTTTGGACAAACAAGGAACATAATAACAGTTATATAAAGATAACTCGAATCCACTTGGAAGCTGGATCAGGTATGTTCCCCTCGAGATTGCAGCAACACGTGCTCTATTCCCGACACGCAGGTCCACCTCACCCTTGATTAGGGGTTCTTGGTTTCGGAGGCCCTGCACATGATTACATAGATGAGAACCACAACCAGTATCTAGTACCCAAGTTCCGTAACTTGCATGGTTACTCTCAATCATGTGAATAAAAGAAGAAGAAGACATACCAACAGGAGTAATGCGGCCTGCCTTAATGTCCTCACGATACACGGGGCATGAGCGCCTCCAATGCCCAGTCTTGTGGCAATGGTGACATTCCATGCTAGTATCCTTGCTCTTTGTTTTGCCCTGTGAGTTGCTTGACTCACCTGGCCCACTCTTAGTAAATCCTGACTTCTTAAACTTGGGCTTGCCTACTGTTAGGTCGCCCTGAGCTTTAGCTTTACCCTTACCCTTACCATTACTGGAAATCATGAGAACATCTTGCTTCACGCTCCCACTTAATTTCAGATCCTTCTCGGTCTGTACGAGAAGGGAGTGGAGTTCATGAGGAGTCTTCTTCATGTCGTTCATATAATAGTTGGCCCTAAAGAGGGCGAACCCATCATGAAGCGAATGAAGCATTCGATCAACGATTATGTTCTCACTGATCTTGCAGTTTAGGGCCTCCAGTTTCTCGATATTCTCAATCATGTGAAGAATATGTGGGCTAACTGCTTGGCCCTTCTGGAGTTTCGCCTCAAAGAAGCGACAGGTATGCTCATAAGAAACGATCCTCGGAGCTTTTGAGAATTCATTAGTGAGCGTGGTGAAAATCTTGTTTGCACCATGGGCTATGAAGCGTCTTTGCAAATTGGATTCCATTGCATAGATGAGTACGTTCTTTATCGCACCCGCTTCCATGACGAAGTCGCTATGAGCGCGAAATTCGTTAGCTCTAACTCCAGTTCCTGGGTGTGCCGGAATTGGCTCAGTTAAGTACTTAAGCTTTCCGTCAGCAATGGCAGCATTCCGTAGTGCTGCCTCCCAGTCAGAGAAGTTTGACCCATCATTCCTCAGTCTAGTAGACTGATTCATGGAGTCCATGAAGGCTTTTAGCCAGGATTCACGTGCTAGCTTGGCACTTGGCATTGGGTCTTCACCAGCCATTAGTTATACAACAGTTTAAATTGAACGTGTTCTACACTGAAAAGAAGATAAAGCAAAAACCATATAAGCAACTCATTGTTGTGATTTAAGTCTATATTAAATTGTATTTAAACTCGTAGACTCATGCATTTATATAATTGATCTCCCTCAAGAATTATATAAATGATCCCAATACTCAATTTCCGTATATTGATAAGCCCACAGTTTGGCTAGTTCCACCGTTGGAACTCTTGGTCGATAGATTTCCGTAAATCCTATCTATTAGTCCATCTCAGTCGCTAGATAGTATCGAGTGACCATGATGTTGAGATAAAATAAATCATCTGTTCCCACTTACCCGACGTAGAAGGGGTCATATTATGCCTACCGACGAAGAAGGGATTCATGGGAGTCTGATTTATAAAGACTAGTCTCAATTTTTGGTTATACGAGGAAGACCCCATCAACTTATATTTATCAATTTTAAGTGAACTAATATCTAGCATATGCGTGAATGAATGAAATAAAGTGATGGCTTTGCAATTGACATGTGACATCTGTATTGTCACAGAAAACTAACGCGTAACCTCTACATGAGTCAGTTTTCAGGCATGTTATAGGTGGTTTGGTTTTAGGCGGAATATGATGCAAGCTATTATCGATGAAAGCATAAAATAAATGCAATAAACGTAAATAAAAGTCCTAGTGTGACCTATCCTAGCAAAAGAAACATAAAACAACTTGGAATCCACCGTTGGACCCTAGAAACTTGTCTTGATGTTCCATCTTGGTCCTTGCAGCGGGAGTGAGCATCCGGTCTCCGTCTTTGGTCTTCACAAAATTACTAATTTAAATTACAAATATAATCCTATTTACATTCTAATTTAAATACAAAAGTAATTACATGGCAAAAACCAAAACGGAGATACAAGATCTCAAAATCACAAGCAAGACTGTGTTCCATCATTACGGTAACACAATCTACTAAGGCCACACTAAGTTACAACCGTTTGCAAAAATAAATACGTTATTGAAAGCATTCACAAGGCATTCAACAAGACGATAAATAAAATGCATCAACTAAATAAAATTCATACATGACATAATACTGTTGTTATGATTAACAAATTTTACCAAACCACCTTACGGGATTAAAATTATGTGATTATACCGTTTTAATCACCCAATTTTAATAAATTTATAATCCATTATCTTAAACCGCTTTAAAATAATATGTATCAAACGAGTGTGAATCGTGTCACAAAATTAATAATATACTATTTCCGTATATAGTATATTACTAAAGGCCATGGGAAAATAAAACAGGTTATTTTCGAAAAGGAAAAAAAACGACGCCTGTTACAGGGAGGGTGGTCGACCGACCACAACAAGGGGTCGACCGACCTCCAGACGAGAAACAGGAATTTTCTGCAACAGCATAAGCGGTCGACCGACCTATCAATCAGGTCGACCGACCACCAGATAGTAAAAACGAATTTCAAAAAACGCAAAACGCTGCAACTTTTGAAATCAAAACAAGTTTTTACCTTTTAAACTTTGATTAAAACGAGTAAATCAAAATTAACATCAACAAGGGTTCACATATTGTCAAGAATATCGATTAATTAACAATATGAAAACAGGAATCGAAAACAAGATCGATTACTCACAAAAGAAAGACTGTCGAAACAGAAAAATACGCAGGAGGCGGTCGACCGACCGCAACAAGGGGTCGATCGACCGACTTAGCGGCAGAACACGATTTTTCAGTTTTTAAAACTTTATGAAAAACACAAAAGCAAAAATTTCATGGCCTGGCTCTGATACCACTTGAGGGGAATAAAGCATGTATTCGCCCTAAACTTGCAGGATTATAATGAAAATTACAGTTGTGATTATTGTCATAAGATAAATAAAAACATGAAAAAGAATACAACCTTGGGTCCTTGCTTGAATAGGCCTAAGAACAGGAATTAAAGTAAATTCCCTCCTATAACTTGCACCCAAGACTTTGTTTGAGATGATGTCGCGTGTGCTAGAAAGTACTCTCCAATTGCCTTGCAATATGGGGAGAGTTATTGAGGTCTTAGATGTGAGATCTGAGTTTTGGGAGAAGAATGCTCTCAAAACCCTAATAGTGAGAATTATGATTCAATCGTCCCTGACATAAGGAGAAGGACTCTCCTTATGCATGTAGCACTTATGGGTGGGTCGGCCGAATTAGGGTAAGAGTGGGCTTTCTCCACTCTTACCTTATTCCTTTGCATGATTCGACCCGTTTTGCTAAATATTATTTGCGGGATTTTTATTATAAATCGCATACGTGTTATCAGATATTAATGCAGTCGATGTATTAATAATGGTCTGATAAAATTACGATATTGTATAATTACCCAAATTAATATTTAATTAAATATAACTGCTTATATTTAATTTACGAATTAAACATGTAATCCGTATTAGCTAAAATTATTTAATCCGTATTAAATAATAATCTCAACATCTTATTGACTAATTTAATAGTCAGTATCTCTGACTAACTGTTTAGTCGTATCCGGCATAAATGTGATTGTATTTTCATACCTTCACATCTCTCAAACGTGTCCTATAGGTGTGACGTATAGGGACCAGTTGATCACCGCCATCCGTATGACAATAACGTCAAACTTATCTAGCAAGCCAACCGTTATTGATAAACGTGGATCAACTGGTAATAATACTGAAGTATGCCCTTGTGATCCTTAAAGAGATTTAATAAGTCATTGTACTTAATTGTCAAGGACACCAGCCCCAACAATCTCCCACTTGTCCGTACAAGGGTATGTGCAATGACGTTATCATACTACATGTGGAGGACACAAGGCTCCAACAAATCATTCAATCAATAAAAAAATTACAAGTTTTCTTTTTAAGGCATTCTTAAAGAAATCTCAAGGACTCAAGTAAATCACCATTGGGTGTCCTATAGGTCTAGAGCAAACAAATATCCTTCTACCTTGGGGATACACCTCAAGACCGTCACAACTACAAAACAACCACCTTAAGCACCACCATCGACGGACCACCACCACTTCGACATCACCACCACCGCCGTTCATCATTTACCACCATCATCAATCAAGATTCATCCAAGATCGTTCCATATTTGTTCTACTTTGTTATTATTTCATTCAAGATTGTTTTCAAGATTTCCAAGAAAGCTTCCGCGGACGATTTCTTTGCTCAACAATTCGTATCATTTTGACTCTTTTCGATATCAAATAACCAAACGGGTTATATGTTATCTAATTTCGGAGCAAGACAAATCACAATACAAGCAACATAAAAAAAAAAGAATTATACATCCATATGTAGGATAACATTATATTGTTATTATACAATTATATCAAATTTAACCGGGGTTATATATATTTCCCCAAATATATTAAAGTTTCTAAGTTATTTTTTGATTAATCTTTTCACATTAATATGTAAATTTAACTGAATTTATATATTATTTTTGAATTATAATATAACTTTGGACTTTATTAATAAATGTTTACATGAAAATGTTCATAAACATTTCATTACCACACACAAATTCTACAACAAAACTCAATTTTTTTTTGTTAAAGCTCATAAATTATATTATCATGAATTATTCATTTATAATACAACTGATTGTATAATCTATAAATCGCATAGAACATCGATAAATGTGAATTTAGGAAGGGTATTAATAAAACATGGTATCCTTAAATGTTGGAGTAAGACAAAACGAAGTCATGCCAAAGCTACAATACATCACTAATCTATCTACTTTTATTATTGTGGATTTTTTTAAGTGACATATTATTGTGGATCTGTGGTGTTCATATATCACAATCAACTAGTTTTAAACCCGTACAAATTGCACGGGATTGTAGGTTCAAGTATTGTTATTTATGAATACTGATTAGTCATATTTCCGATTTTCGATTTGTAATATAATTTTATATGGCCGATATACTAAAAATATTGTAATATTAACATACAGTTTATATTTAAAGTATATCAAAACGCAATCAATCTATATAAATTTGATTCATTATATATACATTTTTCATCATCACAACTCACTCATAAATCAGAGTTGTCAACATGTTGAATTCTTTGGAGATGGTTTGAAAGCCGATAGTTTCAACTTAACTCATTCAAAATAATGAAATAGGCTGGTCCTACTCTAGGGATCAATATAGTTTTTTACCTTATCAGAGAAAAAAGATATGACTGCCCCCAAAGCCCGTCATTACTCGTATTTTTGTGAATGTTAAGTATCTATTATGATACTTTTCTTTTGCAATTTCAATATCCCATTTTTTTTATCGTGACATTTTTAATTTAATATTTGGAGCATTTTTTTTCAAATAATATTTATGTGAAGCTTTACGCATAAACTCTTGAATAATTACTTTTTACCGTAATTAAAATTTTCATACATGAAGTTTTATGCTAGAATTTTGTGGTATTTTATTGATATTGGTTTTATACAGATAAGATTATTATTCATAAATCATTATTTATTAATCTTTACGTCCCGACCATCGTTATTTTTAATATTTACGTACAAATCATAAAAGAAATCGTTTACGTACTGAATATAAACCAAGACCGTTCTCGTTATTTAACTATTTCATCTTTGTTGTAGGTCCTGCTTCTATCGATTTACCAACAATCCATCGTTATTTTTTAATACTTACGTACAAATCATGTACATAACATAAACCTAAGCGGTTTTCGTTATTTAATTTTTTCATCATTGTTGTTGATGAACAAATTTGTTTTAAATTTTTCTTTATTAATAAAGATAAGATATGTGAATATATTGAATATATTGAATACATTTGACATAAAACGTTTGCTATCATAAAATAAATTAAATTAGTATTTTTAACTTTTAGTTTAACTGATATAGTATTAGGTATTTTGTCATGATTTTTGTCCATTGTCCAGTTTATTCTTATATATATGAAGATGACAATGGATGATTAGTCGAGTTTTCTAGATTTTATTTTCATCTTATGTTGAATTATTAAAATATAAAAGATATTATTTTTTAAAGAAATATTATTATAAATTAGTACGATATAAATATCAAATATTATGCATGAGATATAGGACAATATATCTTCTTGAACATAAATATTGCGCATGACATTTGGACCGATATATTTGATTGAACATGAATATCTATGAGATAATCAGTTATTTATATACATTTTGTACTTTTTTGTAACAATATTGTAAATTGTAAATTGTATCAGTTCCTGTATTTGATTGTAATTTTATTTTAGTTGATATTGTAATTTATTATTTATTGTTGCAAAATATTATAACAAATTTAACATGATATTATAACAAAAATTCACGGGTTACTTGTTAAAAGTAACTAAAACGGTCTAAATATAACAAAAAATGCACGGGTTACTTAAAAATACTGTTATTAGTTTAATTATAAGACAATTTAAATATTAACCCGTACAATTTTTAAATTGTCTTAATACATGTTATAATTATACATGTTTTCATTTAAACTTGGTATTATAACAAAATTTTGATAAAATTATCAATATAAATATTATACAAAGCGTCTTATTTTAGTTATATGCTTATGCAAAATATGTATTGAATTTTTTTGTTGTAATTAATTCTGTATTCATTTCTAATCAATAATTTTTGTGTCGAAAACGTAAAATTTTTTACTTTTACATTGAAATTAAATCAATCTGTATTTTGGCGGGTCCCACGTTTTCTAAAAAAAAAAAGAAAAAGCCTTGTTTAAGGTGAGTTTTTAATTTTTAATTTTTAATTTTTTTGGTTGAACATAAATATTACGCATGACATTTGAAACGGTATATGTGATTGAACATAAATTAAAAATGAGATAATTATATATTTATATACATTTCGTATTTTTTTGTAACAATATTGTAAATTGTAAATTGTATCAGTTCATGTATTTCATTGTATTTTATTTTAGTTATTATTTTAAAGTATTATATATTGTATACTTTTGCAAAAAATTGTACTGATTTTTTTTTTGAAATTAATTCCGTATTCGTTTCTAATCAATAAATTTTTTTTGTCGAAAACGTGAACTTTTTACTTTTGCATTGGAATTAAATTAATTTGTATTTTGGTGGGTCCCATGTTTTTGATTAAAAGAAAAAGAAAAAAGAAAAGAAAATGGCATGCTTAAGGTGACGTGGGTGAAGGAAAATGCAAGAAATGATTCGGTATTAATATAGATAAGATTCGTTTCTAATCAATAAATTTTTTTTGTCGAAAACGTGAACTTTTTACTTTTACATTGGAATTAAATTAATTTGTATTTTGGTGGGTCCCATGTTTTTGATTAAAAGAAAAAGAAAAAAGAAAAGAAAATGACATGCTTAAGGTGACGTGGGTGAAGGAAAATGCAAGAAATGATTCGGTATTAATATAGATAAGATATTTTGTGCGAAAGTGTTACTTTTATCACCGGGTCTTCTCTTGTGACGGATATATCCGTCATAAGCTTGCAACGGATTAATTACACCTATTTGATTAGATAAGATAAAAATGAGAGTGCATAAAAAATCACAAGTGATTTATCTTTATCTCCACCAAATGAGTTTTATTTGACCCGTCGCAAACTTGCAACGGATATTACCGTCAGAAAAGAGAATTTGTATACTCTTATTCCCCTCCGACGTTGATAAATGGTTTATAATCAAGATGCCATTTATTTCTTTAGTTTTTGCAATTTTGAGATTCTACAACTCTTTGTCTTATTCTTATAGCATAATATGGGATACATGATTAATATATTACCTTAATGATAAAGAGTCCACCTTTTAATCTTAAAATTAGGGTCGATACTCATTAAGTTAAAATATAGTCTTGTTGATAGATATTCTGAATTGTAATCCCTTAAATAGGTGGTCTGGCTTGGACGGGATAAGGCCATACCCTTTGACCTAAATTTCGAGTTTAAGTAGCATTTGTAAACCAATTTTGAGCAATAATTTGAGTTGTGTCTTGTATTTGAAATAGAATTTGTGACCCGTACAAGCTTTTTACCTAACGGTTTTTTTTTTGTGACTCTGTAGATAAACATTTCAACGAATCATAAATGAAACCACGAGGCTATATCTAAAAATAATCATTTTTTGGCTGAACTTACTATTTTAAGAGTTTAACGGATCGCAAATGAAATAAAAGTTAATTTTTAGGCCGTATGTACAATAAATACTTTTTCAAAAAACATAATTTTTTAAAAAAAAAGCCTCACTTTCATTTATCATATTTTACTGCATGATTGCTAATAAAAAAATATGCTTTTTGAAGGTAATTATGGACTAAAAAAATTGCTCTTTTAGGAGACTTACAAGTCAATGATGAAGAAGAAATCACAATTTGAAAGGGAGGTTAAATTTGAATAGTCTTGACGATGACAATTAATGACAATAATTAACAAATAAATGAATAAAAAAAGCATAAATTAATGGTATCTTTCCGGCTCCATTGACTCTTTTGCTCAACAAAAGACCTAAAGTGTGCCTTACTTTCTTTTTTTCCTTCACTTTCTTACGTTGCAAATTACACTTTTTAAGTATAACATTATCTCCAAACGCAATTACGCAAATTCTATTGTATGATCGCTGATTATTGTACATGCGACGAGAAAAATTTGACTACTTTTTATTAAATAGTGATTATTTTTGGCTAATAGTGGCGTTTTTTTATGGTTGGAAAATGATTATTTTTTGGAGTATTATTATATTTGTTTTTACAAATATTGATTATTTTTGGATAAATAGTGACTTTTCTTAGAATTAAAAAATAACTATTTTTTTAAAGTGTTATTATGTTTTTGATAATAAGTGATTACTTTTGGCGAAATAGTGGCGTTTTTTTATGATTAATGTGCTACTATATTTTTTGATAAATAGTCATTATTTTTGGTTAAATAGTGATGTTTTTTATGAATTAAAAATGACTATATTTTAAAGTGACTACTATTTACCATAAGGTAAATACGAGTATTATTTTTAAAAAAATAATACCACAAAAAGGGCCGTCGTAAAAAAGGATTATCGATCTCAAAACATGCATAGGATTATCGATCTCTTGAGAAGGCTTAAATCCGGGTCTCCTGAAAATTTCACCCAAATTTTAACCACTAAACTCCACCTTACGGCCAGCCTTATTATTATGTTAAACTATATTAAGAGATCTTTTTAGGAGAATTGGGTTTTAAGAGGGTACCTCACGCTGTGACTCATTTATAATGAATATGAATATGATTACTTATTGATTAAAAAGTTACAGAACAATACTTTTAGCTATAAGCACTAGTGACACCATTTTATCGTTAAATGGTTACTTTTTATTACAAAATGACGACGTTTCCTTCGTCTTAAATTTAAGACGACAAATAAACCGTCTGTTGTATTCAAAATAAAGGTAATTAAACACGAGCCTAACTCATCAATATGCGGAACACACTTTGTTAACTCGCGGTTCTCATTAATTCGGCTCAAGATTAGGTATTGGTACGGAATTTGTACTAGAATGACCAGGCAAAGCAATCTTTATCAATTCTGAAATTCTGGTCAGTATTCACTTATTTTGTTAGCCGGATGAGCCGATCCGGTCCGGTCCTAATGGACAGATGACCATGAAAAGTGTACGTTAACGATGTATATCTTCCGACTAATTAAATGAGGGTTTGAATACGCCACGGGTTAACGTAAGTTGGGGTGAAAATTGGTATTTTCATTATTTTGTAATGGTAGTGTGCTTTAATGTTTTTTGAAAATAATTTGTATCTAATTTTTTGTTAGCCAGATTGGTCTGGTCCCCTGGACAGATGACCACAAAATTTCTATGTTCTATTCTGTTATCGAATAATTATATATCAGACCGTGTTAAACACGTTTAATTATACATAATTTTCAGCTCCAGCTAATAATTAAGACACATACATATTTCTAAACCAATCATTACATTCGGTAGTATACCCTTTGTTCTAATTATTTATTTGGCGTTTGATTAAAATGTTTCTCACAATTAATCTCGGTAAAAGACTCGGTCTGAACTTTTATCGAGGACATGAATATGACTTGAAATTCAAATTGACCATATCCTCTGTTGGAAACTAAGTTCCTGATTTTATACTCAAAATTAATGTGAGTTTTGTTTCTTTAAGTTTAGTCATAAAACTTAAATGGATCTTATGCATGCAAGATGATATCATAAGATGAGATAGTCCTTACATTGGTTTTAGAAGGTTTATACTCAATAATCACCTATTATATGAGTCTTCAAACCACCGAAATACCCTTAAACGATCTAAGAAAAATCGTCTCCAAAAGATGCGTATCAAGGACCCGATCTCAAACTAATACTAATTTTGTTACTAGAAAATTAGTATAAGTATACTAGAAATAATAATAATAATATTACTCTTAATATTATTAGTATGGAAAAATTATTTCCTTAGTAAAAACTATTTTAGCTAAGGAACTATTGAGAATGAGGTTTGTAGTGTGTTGGATGAACAACCATCAACTAAAGACTTAGCAAAAAAACTTGTGTTTTTGAAGTGTGTGTGTGTGTGTTATTTATAGGCACATGAGCTTGCTTAAGCAAGCAACATGGCCGGCCAAGACAAGCAAGAGAAGCCAATGCATGGCTCTCTTACACTTACATAAAGCATCAAATATGCCTTACACTCTTACACACTCTTACACACACAATCACCTTATTCATTCAAACACACAATCCTCAAACATACAAACTATTACACGGCTGAAAATGTGGTTTTATAAGACCCATTTTATTTTTGTCAATTGTGTTAATTTGTAACATGTCACACATGTTTCATAACACATGACCCAATTTGTTAATTGTGCAATTTTAACTATTAAAATTTATAATTTACAAATTTATTACATTTAAATAAATACACTAATAATTCGAAATTATTATTGTACAAAAAATGTAATGTCATAATTTAATTACAACTCTTTGTAATTTTATGATCAACCGTGTTCATTCTCAATTTAATCGTTTCCTAAACGAATAAATAAAACCGAGTAATAAAACAATTTTATTACTTTGACTTTAATTATTATTATAATCCCATTATAAAAAAATATTCGTCATATAAAATTATTTCCAAAATTTCCAGTTATTAATTAATTTGTATCCAATACAATATTAATTAATTATTCCATTGAGACGGAATTCCCTAAAGATATGACCTTAAGGGATCAACTGATCACCACCATCATATGACGATAATGTCAAACTCTAGACAGCCAATTATTATCGATAAATGTTGATCAGTCGACTTTAAAAGAGTAACACTCCCAGTTGTGTTTCATTCAAATGAGTTTTAATTACATCAACACACTATTGTCGAGGACACTTCCTCCAACAATCTCCCACTTGTCCGAGACAAGTGTGTGTCACCAATTCTCTTGCCCTATTACTATCTCCCACTCAATGCATGGCGTCCTCTCAGGTCGTGCCTGTTGGAGGAAGTGTCCTCGACAATAGTGTGTTGACATGATTAAAACTCATTTGAATGAAACACAACTGGGAGTGTTACTCTTTCAAAGTCAACTGATCAACATTTACCGATAATGATTGGCTGTCTAGAGTTTGACATTATCGTCATATGATGGTGGTGATCAGTTGATCCCTTAAGGTCATATCTTTAGGGAATTCCGTCTCAATGGAATAATTAATTAAAATTGTATTGGATACAAGTTAATTAATAACTAGAAATTGAAATGATTTTCATTACAAATATTGTTATAAGGGGGTTATAATAAAAGGTAATAAAATAGTTTTATTACATGATTTTATTTATTCGTTTAGGAAACGATTAAGTTGAGAATGAACACGGATGATCATAAAATTACAAAGAGTTGTAATTAAAATTATGATATTACATTTTTATAAAGTAGTAATTTCGAATTACTGATAGTGTTATTTAAATGTTATAAAATTGTGAATTATGAATTTTAAAAGGGTAAAATTGCATAATTAACAAATTAGGTCATGTGTTATGAGACATATGTGATATGTTACAAATTAACACAATTGACAAAAATAAAATGGGTCTATTATAACCCACATTTCAGCCGTGACATTGGACACACAATGTGATTGTGTGTATTATACACTAAACCTATGTTTAGGTGTGTAAGGATGTGTAAGATAATGTAAGGCATATTGTGTGCTTTGTGTAAGTAATAGAAGGCCATGCATTGGCTTAGGGTTGCTTGAGATGGCCGGCCATCTTGCTCCAACAAGCAAGGTCATCTTGCTTCCTATATATACACAACACTCTTCATGCATAAATAAGGTTGATGTTCAACACTTAGTCCTTACTCTTACAACATCCAATTCTCAATATGTTTACTAGAGATTAATAACTCTAGTATTAAAATCATTTCATAATAATAAATATTAAGAGTAATATTGTTATTATTATTTCTAGTATACTTATGCTAATTTTCTAGTAACAAAATTAGTATTAGTTTGAGATCGGGTCCTTGATACGCATCTTTTGGAGACGATTTTTCTTAGATCGTTGTAAGGGTATTTTGGTTTTGAAGACTCAAGTAATAGGTGATTATTGAGTATAAACCTTCTAAAACCAATGTAAGGACTTTCACATCTTATGATATCATCATGCATGCATAAGATCTATTTAAGTTTTATGACCTAAACTTAAAGAAACAAAACTCACATTAGATTTGAGTATAAAATCAGGAACTTAGTTTCCAACAGTGCCGGCAATTGATTAAAATCTAGAGTGGTTTGTCTCGATCTGGAGTTTATAACTACTGACCGGAATTATCTACCATAGATACTTTCCGAGCGTGGCCACGCATTTCTAGTTATTATTCTCCTCGAGTGGCCTAGAGATATTTCTCAACCCTGACAAGGGATGGACAATTCCCAATCGACTCATTCCTTCCGGCTGGCCACAGCCCATCATAACCCAAAATATGTCCTTATAAACCCCAGTTACGAAGGTGTTAGGACATAAATCAAAGTTAATCTGAAAACTGTGCCACCTCTGAGAACAGTCATTAGTCCAAGAACTGACTCATGTGAAACACGATAGATGCTCCCGCCACGACCAGGCAGTCTTTTAATAAGAGTACGCCAGAGCTCTATCAGCGGTCATTAGCCCGGCAAATGTGTCTTAACATGTCTATGCCTAGGTGATCGATTAGTCATCCTGTATGACTCTATGGCAATTGAACTCGCCATCAATCGCATCACACATCCGGTTGCATTGAGATGTCACCTAACTTAAGCAACTAGGGGCGAGGTCATGATAATTCAATTCACTTTAATGGGGTTCAATATGGTCTTACCATCCCATTTGAATTTTACTTGACCTTTCGTGAGTTATAAATAACTCAAACAATTAGTGGATTACACCATCCAAGTGGTCAACCTTTGAACACCATTTAATTTACAATCAGCTTTAGGGTCTCTCGTTTACATCCCTTAAAATTGTAATTATCTCCATTTTAAGTAAACCAGGTTTACCACGGTTCGTGCGATCGTTCACTTTGCGGATCATATCCACACATTGATCTTTCCTCTGAAAGAGACAAGTCATTCTTATGACTAGCGAATAAGATTATGTGCATTGTGTAACTCCCAGCCACAGCAATGCCTTTACATAATTTGTGAACGTACACATTTTGTAGAATCTTGTGATGACCATGTAGTTAAAATACAAGTCATTGAGATGCATAGTCAATGAATGTAAGCCAAAGATTATCACAAATCTTTGCTTGGTTTCTTGGAACTTGAGTCGTTGCAAACCTTTTACCATACGACTAAGTTATCTTCCAAGATCTTGAATTTGTCTTTCATCTTCATTGGAGAATACTTTGACAATTGATCAAGGTTTAATCATTGATTTAAAACCTGCTCTACGGGTTGTCCTGTAAGCGGTGCGCATCCACTTTACACGATTATACTAATGGCGGAAACATTAGCGAATTTAAACGTGTAAACTATAGTACTTAAGGTTCGATAAATTTCCATGATCTCATCATGTTTATACTATCTTCATCTCCATGAATAACCTTAACACTAATAACAAGATGTCTCTTATAATCTCAACTAAACATCCCATGTTCAATTAGATTTAATTCATAACAATATGTCATCTAGAATCAAAACTCGTATACTTTTCATGAGTATCAATGCGTCGTTCCAAACGAGCAATGAGTCGTTATAGATAACGTTTTACTCCCACTAAACTCTTGTTCTTGCCTGATTCTGAAGATCCCGAAGTCATACCCATGACTCAATAGCTTCAAATCGTGGAGCGAGAACTCCCACTGAACTTTACATTTATCCGTAAATCATAAAGCTCCCACTTAATTCAATGTTCCTTAACATTTAATGAATTGAAATGGTTGGGACTTAACCATATGTGCTAATAGTCACATCCTTTTCAAATACCCTTTTGAAAAACGGTTACTGAGTTTACTGAATTCATTCTCAATGAATTACCTTACTACTTTCAACAAAGTTACCCTTAACTTTGCAGACTGCTGGCATCCACATGTCAACATATGCTTCTCCCAATAAATCTCATTTATTAGCATGTATGTCTTATAAATTTCATGGTCTTTAGAATTTGCATTGACACATTTAGATCACCATCTAAATCCAAGAACCCTTTCTTGAGTCTTTGCAAAATCTTTTAAATAATTTTCTTCGAGTGTCCTCCCGTAGTTTCTATAAGAGTCTTTTCTTATGGTGTACAATTTCTGTGTGTGGGAACTTTCAGTTCCCCACATTTATCTTATCTTGTACTGTACGAGGACTCTATCATGGATCTTATCCATGTATAGAATTTTTCCTTACAAACTTCAAGAATTTATTCTTGAAGTATCCCCAGGGCCGGGGCCGTTGGGATATAAGTAGATTTTTACCAAACCGTAGATCTTATCTACAACCTTTGGGTTTATCCACAACTTTTGGGATGATAAGGCGTAGAATCTTATCCACAGCCTAATCTACCTTTTACAACCATAAGGTGTAGATTGCTCTTGGGATATAAGGCGTAGATTTTTACCAAACCGTAGATCTTATCTACAACCTTTGGGCTTATCCACAACTTTTGGGATGATAAGGCGTAGAATCTTATCTACAGCCTAATCTACCTTTTACAACCATAAGGTGTAGATTTTCTTAAATCGTAGATCCCATCCACAACTTAATCTTCCTTCTTATCTTTCACTAACCAAAACACAATAAATCCTACTATTCACTAATAGATCACATCCATTGTGCTTGTCAAAATCATATGCTATTTGTGGACTTTTCAAATTTCTCCCACTCTATCTTTGTAATAATAATCCCATTTTATCACCAAAGATAGCCACTAAGGCCACAAGCAATGACTTTGATGTTGGTTTTTGTGCCCTTATGATTTATCACAGAAATTATTCGATTTAAAGCTTAGATAGTTTTGGATGGTTGACAACTTTTCCTCTTAATTGAGTTCAAAACTTAATTTGATTTTGATTTGATTTGAATTGGGTATCCTATACCAATTTGGCTTCAATGGTCATACATTGAAATTTTATAATCAATTCTATTTTATGTTTGAGATTTGCAAGTGTATGTTAAACTAAACAAGAACATAATTATAAACCGATAGTGACTCGGGTTGAAAACCAAGTCACTATATTATCCAAAATACAACATATTGTTCAAGGATTTCCCCTTTCCTTGTCCAACAAGGAAATAAAACATAGGTTTTAATTGTTCATACAACACTTGAAATATTAGCAAAATAAGCGGAAAAACAAAGCTCCTTGATCATCCCGAGTGGAGCTACTCTTAGTTCCCTTGATCCATCAAGCTTGTTTCTCTTTTCCCTTATCTTTGCTTTCATGCCCTAATTCAAGTAAGAAGAGCATTCACATCACAACTTGTATCATGATACATTAGTTGAGATTAACATAAAATCGTGATAGTTATCGTACCAACTGGAAGAATCTTCCCAGCTTTGAGATCGCTGAGATACTTGGAACAGTTCCTCTTCCAATGTCCTTTGCCATTGCAGTAAAAGCATTTGGCCCCTTGATGAGGGCTCTTCTTGAACTTGGAGGTGCTTGCCTCAGAAGACACTTTCTTTGAACCTTTGGACGGTTGCTTCCCCTTTGCCTTACCCTTCCTTTTGAACTTTCCTTTGCTCTTAACATTAATGTTGAGCACATCCTTAGGGGCACTAACATTTAGTCCCATATCCCTTTCAGCTTGCACGATCATATTGTGCAATTCATCGAGAGAGATGTCTTGGTTTCTCATGTTGAAATTCACCCGGAATTGTACATAAGTTTTCACCTTAGACAAGGAGTGTAGGATTCTGTCAATCACTAGTTCTTTAGGAATGTCCACTTGATTCATCCTTAGGGTTTCTACATGCTCAATTAACTTGAGCACATGTGGGCTAGCCTTTTGCCCCTCCTTAAGGTTGAGATCAAAGAAAGCCGATGCCGCCTCGTATTGGACAATTCTCGAAGCCTTTGAGAACATTGTCACAAGCCTGGAGTAGATCTCATAGGCCGTGCCAATCTTTATGGCACTCCTTTGGAGTTCCGGCTCCATCGAGAAGATCAAAACATTTTTGATTGCCGCAGACTCCTTCTGATAAGTATCATAGGGTCGTCTTGCTGCGGCGGTGGCATTTTCTGCAGGTTCAGGAGGTGATTCTTCAATGAGGAATTCGGTCTTACCGTCTCCCTCTGCCGCTAACAACAGTTGGGCATCCCAATCGGCAAAGTTCGCCCCATTCTTTTCTAGCTTACAACGATCCATGAAGGAACGTAACCATGAACTGTTCGTAGTAGTGGAAGTAGCCATGATTGATATTGATACGAAGACTACAAAATTTTTAAACATATGAAGAAATTAAATGCTAATCGTTTTAATTTTCATTTTAACTTGTAAACATATTTACTAAGTTGATGCATCTATAAAATGACCTCTATCCAATTTTATAAATGATTCCAAGACCCAAACCCATACTATCGAAATCGTGAACCACTGGAACTCCGACCCAACAATATGGTTTGGTGGGTTAAAATAAACCGGTTCTACCCTAGAACTCTTGGTTGATGACAAATCATAATTTATACATCTTAGCCCGTAACACATTGACCACTGGTCCTCTACACTTCCGTTGAGTACAAACCAAATTTCAAATGCATCGGGATGCGATCCGCCCACTGGACTGAATCCACCCCAATCGCCCCACTTATCCTACGTAATGGGGTTCGTACTGCCCACTGGACTAGCACCACCCCACGAAATAGAAGCTCATGGGTTCTACTATTTGGTAAGGCTAATTCTCAATTGTTTTTGTTTAATATAGAGGTCTTGTCAATTTATTATCTATCTCCTTTAAGCGAATTAAATTGGTGAACTCGATAATTATAATTGACACGGTCGTTTTTAACGATCTAAACTAATATGCATGTTTTATGGCGATTTGGCTATGCATGCAAACATATTTAAAATGCAAAAATAAAAGCAATAAAGCAATAAAATCCTAGTATGGCCTTCCTAGTAATAGTAAAAACTAATTAACTATATATTACAAATTCGGAAACCAACTCCTTGGTCCCTTGAACTTCATTGGCACGCCATCCAAGAAAACACCGTCTTGTCGGAACTCCTTTCCGTATGGCACCGTCTTTTGGATCTCCGGAATTACAATAAAATAATACAACTATTCTATTGTAAAACTGAAAATTTAAATTACAAACCCGTGATACGAGATCACATAAATTACAACCGTATCAATATTCCCTTTCATTACGGGTAATATTGATTAAAACTAAGGCCATACTAAGAAAAATTACATAATTCCAAATTATATAAATAACATTCAAAATATGACATTCATATTAAATAAATTGCAATAAATAAAATATGTATGCACATGCTTAATTTTTAATGCCAAATCGCCTTATGGGAGCAAATATCTCATATTTGTTTACGGTTTTTACGGATATGCGCGATTTTAACTATTAAAATCATCCAAAATTACATAAATCTCATTTATGTCCAAGTTAATCATCCTAACTTACTTTAGGAATCAATGTTTAGTCTCTACTAATATTTGATCATGATCTAACTTGATTTTGCATTATTGTTCATAAATTACTTGTATTTTCGGGAAAAATAAACAAAATATGGCCAAATGAGTCAATAAAATTCGAAATTTAAAATTCAAAAATTTTAAACTTTCTGGAAATTTTCTAAAATTTCAGAAATTATTAAAATGGTCTTTTGCAATTATTTATGGTTTATTTCTTAAATAAATCGTATAATAAGCCGTTTTTATGGTTAAAATTCCGATTTAAATCATAAAAACTTGAAATAAATTGCTATAAAATTTTAGTCATCCTAAAATACATATTAGAATCTGAAAGTGACCAAAAATACAGACCATACTCGAAAATTTTATTTTTCGACTCATAAATTACGATTATTAGCTAATTAACTCATTAAAATTAATAATCATAAAAACAGAAGCTTTTTGATATCCAACTTTTAGATCTGATGTTCCTATCATATAAGACATCTATAGGTAAAATTTCATGCCACAATATTAAGATTAACTATTTTTAACACAATAAGTCACTATTTATCCGATTTTAACCATTAAAATCATAAATCATGCATCACTTGGGAACAAATTCCCAAAACTTACATACATACTGTAAATATTGCATGTGACATTGTGTAAAGTTTTTATGGCAAAATTCCAACTATAACTATTAAAGTCGAATTTAAGTCACTATTAATCCGATTTTTACTATAAAAATCATTAATCATGCAAAATAATTCCAATAATTTCGACAATTCATACAGGAACTTTATATATTGCATGTGACTTCTCATAAAAATTTGAAGGTCAAATTCGAAATATAACCTTATATACCCATTTTTACTCATATTATGACTATTTATCTCATAAAATTCATAATCCATGCATATTAACTCCATTTCTTACGAAACATCATATACAATATATTAAATATGCATGTGAGAACATATCAAAAAATCTCGGCCAGAAAATATTTTTAGCTATTTTTCCCATTAATTGTTGTTTAAAACCGATTTAAGCTACAAAATATACAAATAAATATAAAAATGAACAATAAAAATCCATAAAATTATTTTTATGTCCTAAAACCATTTTAGAAACAGAAACTTTAACATGCAAAATTATTTTGTGATTTATCATAATAAACACAATAATTTCGAAAAATCGAAATATATATGTTAAACCGATTTTAACATAAAACATGAATCCGATCATGCATGCAACAACCGTAATGCTCTGATACCAATTGTTGGAAACTAAGTTCCTGATTTTATACTCAAAATTAATGTGAGTTTTGTTTCTTTAAGTTTAGTCATAAAACTTAAATGGATCTTATGCATGCAAGATGATATCATAAGATGAGATAGTCCTTACATTGGTTTTAGAAGGTTTATACTCAATAATCACCTATTATATGAGTCTTCAAACCACCGAAATACCCTTAAACGATCTAAGAAAAATCGTCTCCAAAAGATGCGTATCAAGGACCCGATCTCAAACTAATACTAATTTTGTTACTAGAAAATTAGTATAAGTATACTAGAAATAATAATAATAATATTACTCTTAATATTATTAGTATGGAAAAATTATTTCCTTAGTAAAAACTATTTTAGCTAAGGAACTATTGAGAATGAGGTTTGTAGTGTGTTGGATGAACAACCATCAACTAAAGACTTAGCAAAAAAACTTGTGTTTTTGAAGTGTGTGTGTGTGTGTTATTTATAGGCACATGAGCTTGCTTAAGCAAGCAACATGGCCGGCCAAGACAAGCAAGAGAAGCCAATGCATGGCTCTCTTACACTTACATAAAGCATCAAATATGCCTTACACTCTTACACACTCTTACACACACAATCACCTTATTCATTCAAACACACAATCCTCAAACATACAAACTATTACACGGCTGAAAATGTGGTTTTATAAGACCCATTTTATTTTTGTCAATTGTGTTAATTTGTAACATGTCACACATGTTTCATAACACATGACCCAATTTGTTAATTGTGCAATTTTAACTATTAAAATTTATAATTTACAAATTTATTACATTTAAATAAATACACTAATAATTCGAAATTATTATTGTACAAAAAATGTAATGTCATAATTTAATTACAACTCTTTGTAATTTTATGATCAACCGTGTTCATTCTCAATTTAATCGTTTCCTAAACGAATAAATAAAACCGAGTAATAAAACAATTTTATTACTTTGACTTTAATTATTATTATAATCCCATTATAAAAAAATATTCGTCATATAAAATTATTTCCAAAATTTCCAGTTATTAATTAATTTGTATCCAATACAATATTAATTAATTATTCCATTGAGACGGAATTCCCTAAAGATATGACCTTAAGGGATCAACTGATCACCACCATCATATGACGATAATGTCAAACTCTAGACAGCCAATTATTATCGATAAATGTTGATCAGTCGACTTTAAAAGAGTAACACTCCCAGTTGTGTTTCATTCAAATGAGTTTTAATTACATCAACACACTATTGTCGAGGACACTTCCTCCAACATCCTCTATAACCTGGCCTGAATATTAATTATCGCAAACTGGCACTCGAAAATTACCTGAACGAAAATGACCAGAACTATCCTAAATAATACTCCCTCCGAGTCGCACTGTTGGTTCTCTTTACTTTTTACACAAAAAATAAAGAAATGATTTTAGACCACACAAATATAAGGAAATAAGGAAATAAGGAAATGATTTTAGATCACACAAACACCACAAAAAAGTTACTAAAAAGTGGAAGAAAAACCTCACTGAACTCGCATCAAAAGAGAAATAGGAACCAACACTCCGACTCGGAGGGAGTAGTTGTTTAATGACAATTTGGACGTGAGATGCACGGACCATCTAGTTAAGCATAAAATCTCATCTAAGACAAGCATATTCGTCCTTTACTTTTTCTTTTTTTTGGCTCAAATGAGCCTACTTATGTCGCAGGTGAGACTCGAACTCTCAGCTTCATAGTTGGAGTCAGAGACCATTTGAACCAACTCTTGTTCTAATACGGGTGAACCATCACACATAAAACAAAAACAGACTCCCGACATATTGCTATGGATGTGGTTTATTAGGGCATGGCGAAAAGGAGTGTGATGAGGGCCCATACGAGGAAGGAGAGCTTATGTATGGCGAAGAATTACGGGCATCGCCGTGGAAGGTAGTTAAGATAGAGGCAGCCAATAGAGGGACATCTGCTCGTTCTCTATCACAGGTGTTCGAAAAAGAGGCGCAGAAAAGGGAGGAAGAGGCCATTACATCTATGATTGCTAAACTTCAGAATATTGCTATGAAAACTATAAAGGTGAGCTCGAAGATGGATATAATTACGTCGACCCCGACTTTAAGTGATGATGCAGGGATTCTGGAGGACCCCAACGGCCAATGGAAGGACAAAGGTGAGGAGAGGGGCTCAATGAAGATAAATCACATAAGGGTTGAGGGAGAGAAAGGGCACGAGGTTAGTGAAAAGGAGGGTGTAGGACAAAGTGGAGGAGGGGAGAAGGGGGGTGAATATGGAGGGCAGAGGGCAGAGCAGGGGAAAAGTACAAAATGGAAGAGATTGGCGAGGGCTACAGAGGTGGATATGGAGGGCAGTGAGCTGGAGCTTTCGGGGTCGAAAAGATGCAGGGGTGGAGGGGATGATGGAGACAGTTCAACTATAAAAAAATCAAAATTCATGGATGTATGTTCATCTGAGGCGGTAGTTGAGAACGCTCAACCCCGCCAGGCATTATGAAAATTATGAGCCTTAACTGCAGGGGACTGGGCAACCCGGCTGCGGTAGGCGGTTTAGTTAATCTTGTCCGTCGCGAAAATCCAGACTTTATGTTCCTTTGTGAGACAAAGTTGAGTGCTGTTGATATGAAACGAATTATTGAAAAATTGGATGGTTATGATGTTTGGGCAGTGGATTGTGCGGGTAGGTCAGGTGGACTAGCGAGTTTGTAGAGGAAGGGGCTCACGACAACTTTTAGGTCAGCTACGATGCATTATATGGATTGGGATGTGGAACTCGGGGGGCAGAAATGGCGACTTACAGGGTTTTATGGGTGGCCCGCTGTACAAGACCGATACTTGTCGTGGCAACAACTTCGGATTCTCGCAGAAGAGAATGAGGTCCCTTGGTTGTGCCTAGGTGATTATAATGAGATCTTGTTTGCCAATGAGATGAAGGGGGGCACGCGTGCAACTTGGCAAATGAATAATTTCGCTGACGCAGCTAATGATTGTGGGTTGAAGGATCTCGAGTTCGAAGGGCATGAGTTCACTTAAGACAATGGTCAAGTGGGAGAGGATAATAGACAAAGCCGGATTGATCGTGCTATGATCACAGTAGAGTTCAACATTTTTTTCCCTCGAGCAAAGCTATATCATATGGGATCGGAGTGGTCAGATCATATTCCGATTATGGTGAAGCTAGATGCGGGCGATGGAGTATGTGACAAACGTAAAAGACAGTTTCGTTTTGAGCAATTATGGGTAGGAGAAGAAGGCTGCGAAAATACCATAAGAAAAGCGTGGGATCCCGGGGATGACATTGAAGATAATATACGACGCTGCGGCGACGATCTCATGGCTTGGAAGGGTCTAAACATAGGTAAGTTGCTTAAAGAATTAAATAAGCAAAGAAAGATGTTGCACCGTCTAGACAGGGGGGAAAGAACTATGGAAAATGTTCGAGAGCGACGCGAAACTAAAGCCCGGATAGCCAAACTCATTAAAGAAGAAGAACTGTTTTGGAGGCAAAGATCGAGAGTGTTGTGGTTGAAGGATGGGGACAGGAATACCACATATTTCCATAGAAAAGCCAGGCAGAGAAAGGAGAAGAATCATATCCAGTGCATTATGAACAAGTATGGACAGAGGATTGACAATATGGAGGGTATAAAGCAGGTGGCCTTGGATTACTTTGTTGATATTTTTACATCATCTTTGCCAGTAACGAATGAGGACGCCATGAGGGTAGTCGAGGGGAGAGTTTCACCAGACATGAATGCCCTGTTACGAGAACCATACACACGGGATGAGATTATAGAGGCTCTGAACCAAATGCACCCGTTAAAGGCGCCGGGACCGGACGGTATGAATGCTCTTTTCTTTCAGACTTATTGGCACATTGTAGGTGACTCGGTTGTTAAATCGTGTCTTGCGATACTGAATGGGAGGGGGATAGCAGATAATATTAACATGACCCACATCGTGCTTATCCCGAAAAAGAAAAACCCTGAGAATATGTCGGAATTCAGACCGATAAGTCTCTGTAATGTGCTTTATAAGATTGTATCAAAAGTTCTCGCAAACCGGTTAAAAATGTTCTTAAATGATATTGTCTCTGAGAATCAAAGCGCTTTTGTTCCCGGTAGGCTTATAACGGATAACATTCTTGTCGCTTACGAACTTTTCCATCATATGAAAAACTTGAGAGGTAGTGGAGGACACATGGCTCTTAATTAAATTGGATATGTCCAAGGCTTACGATAGGATTGAATGGAGTTTTCTGAATGTGACTTTGAGGGCTATGGGGTTTGATGATAGGTGGCGTAATTGTGTGATGGAGTGTGTGACGTCGGTTTCGTATGCAGTTACTGTCAATGGCCATTACACGGAGAGGTTCAAGCCTCAAAGGGGCCTGCGACAAGGCGATCCGTTATCACCATACCTTTTCATACTATGCGCGGAAGTCTTTTCAGGAATGATCAGGCGTGAGATGGAGAAGGGGAACATTCACGGGATTCGAATCGCGCCAGTAGCTCCCATGGTCTCCCATCTATTTTTTGCTGAAGACAGCATTATTTTTGTCAAAGCAAATGAGAGAGAAGCGAGAACAGTGCGAGACATAATGCGACGTTACGAACAGGCTTCGGGGCAGCTTGTAAGCATGGAGAAGACCACGGTTTCGTTTAGTAAAGGAACCAACAATACTCGGAAAAATACAGTAGCTACTATGCTGGGAGTTCGGGTAGTACAAGAACAAGGGAAATATCTGGAACTTCCGACAGTTATGGGGCGGTCGAAGGGAGCACTTTCAACTCTCCTCCTGGAAAAATTGGGGAAACGGTTACAAGGATGGCGCAGTAAGATGCTAAGTAAAGCGGGGAAAGAAGTCATAATTAAATCCATTGCTCAAGCTATTCCAAACTATGCCATGAGTGTTTTTAAATTCCCGGGATCCTTATGCGACGAAGTCCGTAAACTCATATCTAGATTCTGGTGGGGTGCTGCCAATGGGAATAAGAAGATGGCATGGATATCGTGGGAAACTTTATGCAAGCCAAAGGAGATGGGGGGTCTCGGTTTTCGGGACATTCGATCCTTTAATAAAGCGTTGCTCGGAAAGCAAGCATGGAGATTGATGACGGAGGACTCATGTTTGATGGCTCGTGTTTTAAAAGGCAAATATTATGCTGATAGTGACTTTCAAAGTAGCGAGCTCGGACAAAATCCGAGCTACACTTGGCGTAGCATATGGGAAACAAGAGAGGTCGTTATGTTGGGAGCTAGAAAGCGAATTGGGGATGGATGGAGCACTAATGTGTGGTTGGATCCCTGGATCCCGAATACCCAATCTCGGAGAATTCTTACTCCTCGCTATGACCATGATGCGAATATGAAGGTGGATAACCTTATGAATGCTGACAGAAGTGGCTGGAATGAACACTTGCTTGCTAATCTTTTTCTGCCTTTTGAGTGTGACCGGATACGGGCTATTCGAATTTGTGACACGTTGGCCCAGGATGACTGGTGCTGGGATCTCACGAAGGACGGGCAATACTCAGTGAAAACGGCGTACCACAGACTTCAAAATAAGGGCGAGGAAGTGGTGGAACAGTCTGACTTCGAGAAGAGCAAATGGGCATGGAATGCAATCTGGAAAACGCCTGTGCTTCCGAGGATTAAAACCTTCATTTGGCAGCTGAGTCACGATGCGCTTCCAACTCGTCACAATATAGCAAAAAGACTGAATGTGGATGGGGCAGAGTGTCCGTTCTGCTCTAATAGCGATGAAACGTGCCTCCATATGGTTAGGGGATGTGGGTGGGTGGATGATGTTTGGGAAGGAGTGGGGCTGGAAGCTGGGGTGGGTCCTCGGGTTACGAGAGTGATGGCCGGATTTTGTCGTCGATACCGGCACCAAACACATTTATAAAGAACCCAAATTAAGTAGTATAATTTAGGGTCGAACCCAAAAGACGGTGGGGAAGTTGTATAATTGAATTCTAGTTCGAGCTCGAGTTGGGTAATAAGTTTGTGATTGATTAACAACTACTAAAGATAAATTAAAGCAAAAGTGTCAAGATGAAATCGATGGATAAAAGATACTAAGGTGTCGGGGGTACTAAGGTAGGTTGGTAACGAATCATGCAAGGGAATCTAAGGTCTCCACTATACTAGGCCTAGGTTTGTCTCGTCTATCGATTTGACTCCCCTAAAGTCGATCCCTATCCTAGCTTTCGCTACAAATAGGGCCAACCTAACAAATATACATGTCCGCGAAAGCCCTAGACTATCATCAAAGGCCAACAACAATGAGAATCATGTCCAACCTTCGTTGTGACATTTCATCAAACATGTAACATGCATAAATGAAAACCTAGCAAAGAAGAGAACCAAATCATAACCCTAAGCAAGATTCATAGCTAACAACAAACCAAAGCACACCCCTAACCCTAGTAGGGGAACTACTCACACATGGCTAACATAAGTATGTAAACAAATGATGAGGAATTGTTAGACATGTTGGATTAAGTAAGAGTAAACGATTAAACAAACAAAACTTAAAGGAAATGCAAAGATAAAGTAGAGATGAAGAAGATTATACCAATAATAAGGAAAAAGCAAGGAACTTGGATTACAACTTGGAGGATTCTCTCAAACCCTCAAATTACAACCCAATAAGAGTCTCCTAAAAATTACCCAAGAACAAAGCTAAGAGAATTACTAAGAAAGGATTAAACTAATATTGAAAGATTAAACTAAGATCTAAAGAAGATTAAAGTATTAAGAGAGTTTTTTTGAGTCTAAGTATAGAGCAATGGAACAGTGCAAAACCCTAGAAAAGTGTGTAAAAGTAACGTTTTTAAAAGTATACACAAGTGCGGGTTTATATAGAGTGCGGAAATACGAAAAAGGCCTCTCAGCCGGTCGACCGGCTGCCGGTCTGTGACCGGCTGAGAGTCCAAATTTGGACTTCTGAACTTTTCTTCGAAATTATTCAAAGTGAGCTTGCTTCTCAGCCGACCGGCCGGCTGC